>JABAKD010000005.1:8854822-9499822 GCA_012845835.1 Undaria pinnatifida
CGCCGCGATAATGCTCTGCAAACCCCCTCCCCCCCTAAAAAAAATGTATACTCTAGTGGCGACGGTTGACATCGTGTCCCGAAAATAAACGCCGCAACAATGTTGTGGAATCCCTCCCCTCCCCCTGTGATGATAACGTAGATTTAAAGTGTTGCACAGCAATTGCTATATTACGCCCGAATGCACCCCTCAAAAGACGATTCTGCGACAAATCCCCCCCAAAGGTATATGCTGGGGACGCCTGTTCAGATCGCCCCGGAGGAGAACACGCGGCTGTCGGGGTCTCTCCCCCCCACCTTCCCCACATGATGTAAACCCCGCCCTACCCCCCACCCATTTGGTCCACCGTTCCCTCTCCTCGCGCCCCCTCCAAAAAAACGCCGCAATAATTTTGTGCAAACGCCTCCGTTCCCCTCCAAAAAACAGGTATACGATGGAGATGGCTCCCCCTGTCCTCTTCCCATGAAAAACGAACACCGCGATATTTTTTTTGCAACCCCTCCCTCCCCCCGCCAATGTAAAAAACGTATGCGCTGGGCACAACCGTTCAGATCGCTCCGTTCCCCGTATACCCGAACGCCGCGAGAATGTTGTGCAACCCCTCCCCACCCTCCACCCCCAAAGGTATACGCTGGGGACGACTGTTCAGATCGCCCCCGGGGAGAACACTAGGCTGTCGGGTCTGTACACCTCTGGAGACATGTTTTGCTCCCAGTGCGAGGCGGAAGGGTTCCGCCGCATTACCTTCGCACAGGACCGGCCTGATGTCATGTCCACCTTCTCGGTCAGTGCCTTATCTAGGCTTATACGAAGTCCCAGGTGTCCGTTTAGGGTTACTGTAGGATTCGGTTATGATGCTAAGCAGGGGAGCACGCAAAGAAGAGCAAACGGAGCCACACTCCTGGAAAAGTCAAAACGAAAAAAAGTCGGAGCGTTGTGATTTCTGCGCGAACCGAGAGAACGTTGTTTTTTTCCAACTTTTTTGCTTGGTTTTAATAGCCTCCCCCCCCTGTCTGGCCCCTTTAAAAAAAGTGTGTGTATCGTTTTTTTTTGTACTCCCCTGTGCCAAGTAAAAGTTTTTTTTTGCATATTCGGGCTCTTTATTACATACGTAAAGGTAGCATGGTGTTTTTTTTTTTTCGTGTACTATATATCGAACACCATTGAGGAAAAACATGGTACGAGTACGTGGCGCGTTCTTTTTTTGTGCTTCTCATCCAGAAAAAATCAAAAAAAATTGGGGAAAGCTGATTGGACATAACCCTAGCCGTGTTCCATGGTTGAGTGCGTGTGTGCATATGTGTTTGGTAAAATATTTTATGGTTTATGCTATGATATGATTCGATATTATGTTATGATGCAAGGGCTCCGCATGGGTAAGGCAGGGCAGCACTTCGGCTTGTTCGATTCAATATTCGATAGAGTAAAAACCGTTACCACACAACACATAGTCTACGCGTGTAGAACGTAAAGTAATGCCAAGAGATTGATATCGACTAAGAGTGGACTACGTACTTCTGTCGTTCCTCCGTTTCTCCGTTTCTTGCGTGAATCCGATGCCGAGCTTCATCATATAAATATTTCGATCGGATAAATCCGAGCCCACGCAGATTGACCCTTTGGTCTGGCCACGAAGGGACGTTTCGAGTGCGTTTCTTGACGTTTCGACTCAACCAAGCATCCAGGGCCAGCAGAGGGATGGCCAAATGTTTGCTGCATGTTCTCTACGTAGCAACTGACAGGCGCGCACTGAGCCAGCTTCTGCTGCTACATGCATGATACCATAATATAATACGCGGGATCGGAGGATCACACACAGCTTGCAAAGATGAGTTTCGACAAAATCTTCGATCTCACAGCAGCTGGAGTGTATTTTTATTTTTATAATATCTAGATCCGAGGCTCACAGACCGGCTGACTGTGTCTCTGTATGTGTATGGTGATCGTGGAGAGACTTGCTGACGGTATTCTCGGCTTGAAACACGGTGTCGCTGCCTTTGTCATTCAGTTCCTCGAATGCTTTTATAATTTGCTGCTACTTGTTGCTGTAGACCACTCTCGTCTGGTCGATGGAATATTAGTAGTACGCGATAGCACTGAACAAAGAATTTGATAGTTAAGAATTTCAGGCTCGGTCGAGTTTTAGACGAAAATATAACCACAAAATTCCTGGTATGGCCTTTTTGTCTGATTGCTGGTCGCTCATTGGCCGGAGGTCGTACATGAAGTAACCGTCATATGGAGACGATAGGGTCCATTCCCAGAATCGTAATCCATTCACATATACACAACTCCGACAATCCGGGAACGAACACGGATACATCGCCAGGAATGATACCTCCCCGCACAGTGTGTAAATTCCCAATGCCACCGACCGGCCGATCTCTAGTTGGCTGGGGTTCGTATATTATGGATCCGGCTCCACCCGGAGACGATTTAGGGTCCCATCCCCGGTCCAGGGGTCATTCAATATATCTAACAATTAGATAAACGGGGGAAGAAAACCGAGTTCCCTCGGGTCGACACCGCCCCCCACGGTGTGGAAACCTCAGTTCAATTGGCTAGAATCGCTGATTGGTTCGAGCTCAACAGCGGCCCCCCACCCTAGTAGGAGGATGATAGAGGCTCACCAACCGATGGGGGGCAGTTCCGTGGCACACGGGGGAGATGGGGCCCCATCCCCGGTTCAGAAATCCTCCGAATCTCTACAGCCCGAGCAACGCGGGAACTATGACGATGATCTCCCGGGTCGATATACCTCCCCGCGCGCGTGTCAACCCCGACTCCATTGGCTTATTTCTCGTGATTGGCTGGTAGGGTTTGACCCAATAAGCTCTCAATTATTTCGACCGAGTCGGGTTTTCTCGCATACTTCTCGCATACGGCAAAATTTGCAATTCGAGCGCAGTTCAATGAGTTATTTGCATGACAGGTCGCACACAAAAGAAAAGCGATTTTGAGCCTATATCAGCTTGGCGTGCCGAGCAAGCACGCGCTAAATGAGGATGAGAAACACTTGAACTGCAACAACAGCACCAAAAGCAATATAAACGGACGAATTAGAACCATTTGTATGCAGGATTCAGGGCCCCCCGGTTATAAGCACAAATAATTTCGAACAAAAACTGGGGTGTTCAAAGATATATGACATAGTAATATGTGGAACTAAGACTGGCACGACTCAAGCATAATAACCAACCGTGGGAAAAAAACTGAGAACATAGGCCAAAACAGCAGTGCGTATTTGACTCACTGGCATAATGATCGAATAATCATGAAATACTTGCTGTGCCCGAATAATCACCTCTTTGTCGCTTATGCGGCACCGAAAAAAATCGCTGAAAATTCCGATTTCATTCGCGTATTAGGTCAGAAACCTAAGCTCGCTAATATTTTCGCGGGTTTTCTTGCGTACTACTCGCGTAGGGCAAAAAATTGCCATGCGACCGCAATTCGTACCAAACGCTCGACCTCGGGATGAATCTATGCAGTTGGTGCCCAGAGCGTCACGATAAATTCATTCGAGACATGAGAGCGGTCAAATCGCCATGTCCCGGCAAACTAATAGCCATATATATTGCCCACAACAGATGAGAGCAATGAGCGCCTGCTTCGGCTTGACACAGGGTGATCTTGAATCGGAACATAATACCCCTTTTCTTTCTTCTCTTGTCTTTTCTATTCGTTTCTTTTTTCCAATTGACTTGCGTCTAACGTGCGTATGCGTAGTGACAGGTATGATACCACGAGATATTTGTGCAGAAGATCCCTATTTTTTATGATGCTGCTATATCGTCGATTGCTGTGGCGCACAGGAGATATTGTCAAGATCCCTATTACTCTGTATCATCGGTTAACTCCTGGCGAACACGAGATGGCATTTTCAAGAAGACCCCTATATTTTATTATACTGTCATCAATTTATTGCTGGCGCACATGATGTATTGACCAGCAACAACAACAACAGTCAGTCAGTAGCCAGCGCAATTCTTGCAACCACACAACAAAGCGTTCGAAACACTACTACCTTGATAATCACACCTACCCTAGAAGTGCATCCATGTTTCGTTTGTGGGGATAAGTATACATGGAATTAGTGTGGGATATTTATTATGCAGTCCTGAAAGATGGATGGTGGATCGTGGACCAATATATACGAAACGACTCTTTGGAGCGGCGATGAAAAAGACTGACAAAACATTGGTTCTCGTGCGGTAACTGCGATTTTTTAGAGCGACCCCGTTCGTTGTGTTTGTTTTCTATTTTTTTTATGGTCTGGCCTGTTTTGTTGTGTTCTCGTACCCGGTACGCTAGCATTTCACTTGCTTTATGCCTTGATGGATTGCGATTGTTTGGTTTACTCTGTCTCACGGTCTGTGACCACATAATAATACGTTGTATCTCTCTAGGATGAAGAATCAGCACGGACACTGGGTGTAATGATGATGGGTAGGGAACGGCCACCCTCGAAGACAACGAATGCTCGAACGAAGTTATTTAACCTTGAAATCCGATATCGAAAAGCAACGACACAGCAGTCAGTCATACGATGTGCACAATAGGCCAAACGTTTCGAAGTGTGACCATGAAAAAAGTGTGGTGGGGACGAAAGAAGAAGCCAATCAAGTTGGAAATGATGCCAACTTGGAAATTATTGTTTTCCCATATGTTTTTCTCGTTCAAGCTCTGCATATGCCAAGATCCAAGAATGGTTCGGGCGTATACCGCCCAAAATACAAGATTTTGCGCACTTCTCGCTTGTCGCTCAGCCCACGTATCCGATCCCGGCCAGGTGCGGAACGGATACGGCAGGGCGAGGGGCGTTTGAGCCGCCCCCCGAAGACGGCGCTCGAACCAAGCTATATTCGACCGAGAATTCCAGTTCCGAGAATCGCATACTTCGGCCGAGACAAAAAACTCCTGACCGAAACCTTCCAAAAAAGAATGATCATATATATATATCACAGCTGTCAGATTTTGTCCCCCTCAGAAACGGGTTTTATAGTTTCCGCGCACAGACTGACTAAAATCACCCTGTTGACCCTGATACCTATATCCTTAATGAGGACACACAACTCGTAATGCGCGCGATCGGAGTATCACACACAGCTTGCAAAGATGAGTTTCGACGAAATCTTCGATCTCACAGCTGGAGTGTATTTTCATTTTTTATAATATATATTTTAATGTCTATATACACAAGGGCTCCGCATGGGTGCCGGCACCCATGCTTCGGGTAGGGCCGGGCAGCACTTCAAATTGTTCGATTCAATACCTGAAAGAGTAAAAAAAGTCACCACACACAATCATCGTCTGCGCGTACAGTATGTAAGGTAATGCCAAGAGTTCGATATAGACTAACAATCATAACAATGTACTACAATTAATAACTACCTTTTTTTAAGTGAATCCGATTCCGAGCTTCATTCATCAGATTTCGATCGGATAAATCCGAGCACACGCCGACTGACCCTTTAGTCTGGCGACGAAACGTGTCGAGTGTTTCTTATGATAGTTTTGCTCAATCAAGCATCCGGGGCCAGTAAGGTGACTGACCATGTCCGCTGCGTGTGATTAGAGAAGTTGTACATGGACCAATTGCATAATACAACAGCAGTCAGTCCGGATCGAGTCGATCGGTGCAACTTGCTTGGGTATCGTACTATTCCAGCAGCAGTAATACACTTCCTTCTTTTCTTTTTCCCATCCCACTTAGTGTGATTCTCGCATTACTCTCGCCCTCCCAGTGGTATAACTTTGATCCGGGGTCATATAGCGGGCTCCCCTCCCCCATCCCCACTACGGTATCTGCCGTAATTTTATCGCGAAAAGAATTCAGCATTTACTTCCCTCGTCGATTCGCGTCGATTTGTACCTACCCGCGCTGCTAGGCGATTTCAGCAGTTAGTTGATCCTTTTTTTTCCCATTTATTTCAAATAAATAAAGCCAACAAAGCTTACAACGGTGGTTATTCAACTCAAGGACCAACGCTAGTATTGATAGTAGTAGTGGTATTCGAGTGTAGCCCCACTAGACCACCCGGGCGACCGGCTCTATATCACTCACTGCCCCGTTGGCGTATCAGGTTATATCCTCGAGCCTGGTATAGGTCAGCTTCGTGAGTTCGAATCCCTCCGAGTGCGTACTCGTATGATTTGTCGTCTTGTGCACTAATTGACTTGCGGAAAGCGCGAGAGCGTGAATTAGCTACAATTGATGAAAAATCGACGATCAGTGGGTGCTGAACCCTATGCGCCGAAATAAAATGAAGGCAATAACCGGGGGGGGGGGGAAGGGAAGGACGACACCTGTGATCACGGCTGGCATGTCCAGAAGCTGGAAAGTAGGAGTGTGCAAAAACAAAAAACAAAAAACACTAGAAGAGATGATCAATCAGCAATCAGCATCAATAAGGAGCACGTCAAGTACGAAGCAACACAAACTTATTTGTCAGTTACGTACCAACACACGACCGCTTGCGCTTGACCGGCAAACGACCACAGCAACAGAGTCAGGGACCACAGCAACAACAAAGCACGCCATCCTACTGTCTACTTACCACCACCTTCGAGTGGCATAGCTTAGCAGGAGGAACTTGTATAATACAACCCTCGAGGCCCCGGGGACGCAGCCACTCGCAATGCTGCTTGCTGTGTGGCTTTTCCTGGCGCAGTAATCGTAATCACTACTACCCCCTCCTCGTTTAGTCATGCGTGCGCTTCAGCAGTTAGTTGATCCTTCTTTTCCCATTTATTTCTGCAATTAAGTATAGCCAGCAAAGCTTACAACGATGGTTATTTGAGTATGCCACCGCAAAATTCCAAGCATTAGTAACTACCGTTTGGAAATGATGCCAATTTTGTAAATCATCCATGCGCTGCAGACATCAAGATACAACCGAAATCTCCGGACTTCCTCCTCGACATGCCGTATTTTTGCAACTTCTCGCTTGTCTCGCTCGGCATCCGTCCGCGTTCACGTCGATGTGCGGAACGGACACGGCAGGGCGAGGGGCGTTGAGACCGCCCCCCGAAGACGGCGCTCGAACGAAGCCACTTGACCGAGAATTCCAGTTCCGCGAATCGCATACTTAGGCTGAGACGAAAAAAAACTCCTGACCGAATCCTTGAAACAAAAGAATGATTTTATATATATATGTATTTATGATGTGGTATGATACACGGTATTCTACGATCTGATGAGATAGGATCTGATCTGATATGTTACTTCTGCTGTACGAGATTTCTGATATTTCTGATACGATGTAATGACAGGTGCGGATGAACGCTTCGCCCTCGGCGGACTTCCCGGTGATGCTCAGCAACGGCAACAACCCTGTCAAGCCCTCGCTGATGAAAAGCCCCGGGGAGAACATCGACAGGTAAAAATCAAGCGCCTTATAGAGGACAGCCGCAAAAACTACTGTAACGCACAGAATTATTTTACAAACGAAGCAAATGTTTCACTTCGTTTTGTTTTCTCAAAACTGCAAGCGAACCTGAAACCGAAACCGACACTGAAACCGTAAGTTGTCTTTGTTGGCCCTGGTACTGCTCAGGGGAGTCACCGACCGACGTACACATATCACTTTTATCTTCTTTTCTTTTGGCGGATGTACGACGTGCATCAGCTATGATATACCAGGTATACGTCTAAACCGCTTTTTCTTGATCTTTTTTTTTCCCCTTTGAGGGTATCTTCCACTCCTAGTGTCTGAAGCCGTTTCTGTGACTACGGACTTGATAATCCGAGTTAATGTGAAAACGGGAGCAGGAAAAATATTTCCCTCACGAGGAACGTAGAACCAGCGCGGCAGGCAGTAAGCTGTGTATTAGAGCATCGAGTATTCGATCGCTCGCACTCACAGCTTACGTGCAGTACGCGACAACTCTTAATCCGCTTAGCTCCCAGAAGCGCGCCCACGCTTGTTGAGCACAAACTATTTGGAATTTGCGTAGAGGACCATTTGCATCGGCAAGTAACAGTGTTTACAAGTCTTGCTTTGGACCAGACTCAAAATGTGATGTGAGACAGGGTAGGGTGTTCCCTGTACTTGCCGTAATTGCCGTGTAAAACAACGGTTTTCTTGTGTTTCGTGCGAAACCCGAGGCAGATTTTTAATAAGGCGGTCTGAATAAGGCGGTATCCCTATATAATGCGGTCGAAATCGCTTGGCGCGACCAGGGAATTAATTGCACTCATATTAACCTGGAATGAATAAGGCGGCTTCCCCCTATAAGGCGGTCATAGTGCTCTCGCACACCTTCGCCTTAGTGGGAGACCCCTATATAGTGCTGCTGTACTCTGCCGCGGAGAAGCTTCAACCTCTTAAACCACTCGCAAAACTGTCATACGCGAATTCCAGGTAGCTTTCGTAAAACAAAACGCTGGTACATACAGTTCTAAAGGAATTATGTGCTGTCGCGGACTGTGTTTTTGTAGTCGCTTTGTAGAAATCGAGTCCCGAATGTCTTCGGACTAATTTTGTCAAACGCCGAGCCCCTGTGTGTTTGCAGTAACGCTGTAAAAAGCCGAGTCCCCGCGTTGTCCCTTTCCGTGCGTTGTATGGGCGCTTGTACACCTTGACAGGCTTTACACCGTGTGGGAAGACCCTATTCCTAAGCCGTGCTACCTCTTCGCGCTTGTGGCCGGCAACTTGGGTTCAATCAAGTCGTTTTTCGTTACCAAGTCTGGCCGAAAGGTAAGAGAGGGGGGGAGAGAGGGGCGAGGGAGAGAGGGGGGAGGAGGAGGGGGGAAGGGGTTGAGGGGGGGAGGGGGACGAGGAGGAGGCAATGGGTCCCTTTCCCTGCCTTGCCTTGGTTTGACGCTTATTTTACCCGTCGAGTTTTTGCGTTGGCGTTTTTGGTATGCACTGATGGCCGGATTATCACGACTATGAGTTGGTTACGTAGGCTTCTAGACTTTCCGGCTAGTTATTATGTGGGTGGCAGAGTACAAGCCAACTAACTGACTGCATGGACAAGGATAAGCAACACACGTCGAGCCACAAACGTGCCAGTCAGATGCAAAGCCGACAGAACTATGTTAAACCCATGCGTAACCAGCTGTGATACCTGAGCAAGTAATATCTAGTAGCTGGTCGTCGACTTATTTTTAGTGTAGTCAACCATTCATGACCCTGCATACGATGGTTATCGTCACAATCGCCCGCAGGTGAAGCTGGAGATTTTCTCTGAGAAGGAGAACGTGGACCAGCTAGACTGGGCGATGGAGTCGCTCAAGGTAAGTTGCCGCCGCCTCCGCGAAGACTAGAGCGCTGGATTTTTATATTTGACGCTGTGCAAGCTTCACTTAAGCTTCATGCTAAGAGTTCACGTTATAAAGACGCGCTTTAAACGTTGAAAAAATCCCTCCAGAAAAATCACAGCAAATCACGTACGTACATATTCGCGCCGCAAGATCACACTAAACTACATATTCACGCTATTACTGCAATGTACAATGTCAAGCTAATTTTCACTATTCCACACTATGGTAAGAACCTATGAACAATTTGCCGCTCTTTTTCGTTTGCGGGCGGAGAACACACATGCAACTGCGGCCTGCGCACATGCACATCCGTTGGCCGTGTTTTTCGTGCAAAAATGTTTTTGTTTTTTGCCTTGAAACGTTTCTTCACCGACTTTCATGGTATTTTGAAGGGTTTCCGTTTGATGTACTTCCTTGTACTATACCAGTTCCTTGTTTTTCGTGCTATTACTATTACATGCTGTGTTTTTTTTCGTTGGCGAGCCGTGTTTTCACGTTTTCACGGGTTTTCTGACCCGTGTTTTGCTGGGTTTTCACGGGTTTTTTCACGGTGTTTCCCATAGACGCACAAGCGGCGATGAGCTGGGGACAGGCTAAAGTTCGGTCGGGAACGCGACCTCCTGGTTTTTTGTATTACAAGATTAAAAGTTTTTGTTGTTGTTGTCTGTGAGCCCTATAGTGACAGTTTTTTGCGAGTTTGTTGTTGATACTGGTACACACGTCTGTGTGCCGTTTTTCGTGCTAGTGGATGTTTTGTCTGGTAGCCGTGGTTTCGCGTGTTTTTGAATCGAGACGTGGTTTTTAATGGTTTTTGACGGTTTTCCCTCGGGTTTTCCATTGAAACACAGGCAGCGATGAGGTGGGACGAGCAAAAGTTTGGTCTGGAGTACGATCTGGACATATTTAACGTGGTCGCCGTCAACGATTTCAACATGGGAGCGATGGAAAACAAAGGACTCAACGTGTTCAATACTGCCTTCGTGCTTGCCAAACCGGGTACGATCGGGGCGGCGGGTAGTCTCAGCCGGGAGGGGGGGGGAGTAGTCGAAAGTAGGAAGAATATAAACAACCTTCGTGCTTGCCAAGCCGGGTACGATGGGGGCAGGGGGGGGTAGTCTCAGCAGGGGGGGGGGGCAGTACTCGAACTAGGAGGATATAAGCAACCTTCGTGCGTGGGAAGATAAGCCGGGCACGATTTGGGGGAGGGCGAGGGGCAGTGTATAGACTTCACCGTGTTTCCAAACCTCAAAACATACCAGATAAGTAACCTATAGCATTGCCAGGTACCTTTTTTTAGCTAGTCTGCTGGGTTAGCGTTAGGATTCGGGTTGGGTTGAGTTGGCTTGGGTGGTGCACTCTTGTGATTTGCGAAAGAAAACGCCTAAAAGTTACAAACAACAAAATGTAACAGTTTTAACCTTTTTCTGGTACGTTTTATGTGCCGCGACTGGTAAAGCGCCCATGGGATGCAGCATTTCCACTTTTTGTGCTCAACAGAATCCATGATTTAATATTTTATAAAATGATTCTAACATCGTAGGCTGTGACTTCGACAAATTTAGGGTCGATGCTCGTCTTTGCAAGCTACGTAATGCAGACAACTTTTGTACCTGGTATTATTTTCGCTTGCGCTGATGATCGCTCAGAGACCGCGACGGACGCGGACTACGAGCGCATCGAGGGCGTGATCGGGCACGAGTACTTCCACAACTGGACCGGAAACCGTGTTACCTGCAGGTGAGATGCCCCCCCCCCCCCCCTCCCCCCCTCCCTTTCTTCCTTTTCCCTCTTTCCTCCCTCCATGCCGTCCATATCTGCCTACTCGCCCCCAGCTCCCCCCTCCCCCAGCTCCCCCCACCTTCCCCTCCCCCCGACTCCCTTTCCCCCTCTCCGCCACCAAGTGGCCGAACCAGAAAACAAATAAATTGCTTCGAAGCTGTCATCCACGTGCAAGAAAATACGCACAAGGTGCGGAAGTTCGCCTCACAAGTGGCTCTTAGTAGGATGCAGGTTGCCCTTCGTGCGACTCGCCGAACACCTCACGGCGCTTCGCGCTTGGTGCACGTGCTGTCTGCCGGGTCGGTGAAAACCCGACGTGCTCCGTCCCCGCATTGTAGGGATGCGAGGGTCATACCACTATGGTTATACCACTACGGCCATGCATGAAATGAATACACCCCTCCCTCCCCTACCCCCCCCCCGCTCTTCCTATCCCACTTTCTCATTTCCCTTTTCCCTCCATACCTTCCTTCTCGCGCCCCCCCGCACTTTTTTCGCCTCCCCCTCCCCCCCCCCCCCCCCCTTCCCTTCCTCATTTTACGTTTACTGCATACTTACCCCCCCCTCCCCCACCCCAACCCCCCCTCCTGTTTCTTGCCCACCCCCCCTCCTACCCCTTTTTACCCCCCCCCCCCCCCCCCCCCTCCGGCTCCCTCCCCTTCTCTAGGGACTGGTTTCAGCTTACCCTTAAGGAAGGCCTCACTGTTTTCCGAGACCAGCTGTTTTCGGGAGACATGGGCTCCCACGCCGCTAAGCGCATCGAGGTACTAACCCCTTTCACACATTCACACCTCGCGCAGATAGGTCACGATCTAGATCATCTAGATCAGCTAGATCATCTAGATCAGCTATAGATCATGAAAGGATAATCTAGATCCCGTATCTGCCTTATTACATGATGTGTTGTGCAGGACCTACCGTGTAGTACCGATGCAATACAGGAAACATTTGCTAGGTTTCACAGATCATACGGCTCCCTCTCTGACCCGGTAACATTATCTGTAGGCCATGCAGGTCATTCAGAAAAGGGGTCTGTCTGCCCTGAAAAGTATAGATCATCTATAGATCATCTAAAGATCAACACTGTAGGGGTTTGGTCTGTCTGACGTGTGAATTGTTTTACTACTGTCAAACTGACCCCTTTTAGCAATAGCCTTCACGAGACGTCTGGATTTTTATCTAGGATACAGTATGGAAATCGGGGAACATTTTGATACGTGAGTTCTAATGTGGTCGACCAAATGTTCGACAACCAAAAGAACGTCGGATTTTTTCTGGACGAAATTCTGTGGGTAGGGTTGGGGTCGGGGTTAGGGTTAGGGTTAGGGTTGGTGCCTTAAGCAGTGTTTTGGGCAGTTTTTGATATGCTCCTTCTCGTAATACTGGAAGCACACTTGGGCCAAACCAACTTCCCCCGATTTCAACATCTTATCCTGTGTAGTGATCCAGAATCGGGGTAGAGGCGGTTCCCTTTTGCTATAAATACTGTAAACCCTGACGCAACACTAAATGCGAGTAAGAAGTGTCGCCAAAACCGTGGGTGCTTCTCTGAAGGGTTGTAAGTGCGACGCGGTGAGGACGTGTTTTGGTGGTTGTGTTCTTTTTCCCGCCTTGCGGTACGGTAAGAGTTTTTTGGCAAAAAAAACGATGAAACTGAATCTGGAATAGTGGTATGTGTACCAAATACAAATTAAAATGCTATTCTATAGAAACGATGGCATACCGTGGTGGTTTTACTTCTGGCTAAGATCGATGATAGTTTGCGACGAACTTCGTAGCTATTGGTGGTGTCGGCGGTGATGTTGGTATTGGGTTGGTATTGGTGATATTGGCGTTGCTATTGGTGGTGTTGGTGGTGGCATTATTGGTGGTGGTCGTGTTGGTGCTGGTGTTGGGGTTGATGTTGGTCGTGTGGTGGTGGTGGTAGCGTTGGTGGAGTTGGTATTGGTGGTGGCGGTTGTCGTAGTGTCAGTGTTGCGGTGTTGATGGTGGTGGTATTGGTGACGGTGTTTGTGTCGTTGATAATGATGTTGGTGCTGGTGATGTTGCTGGTGGTGTTGGTGGTGTTTGTGTTGATGGTGTTGGTAATGGTAGTAGTGGTGGTGTTATTGGTGTTGATGTTGGTGGGGTTGGTAATGGTGGTGTTGATGGCGACGCTCCCCTCGCTTGCTACCGTCAAAGGTTCATTGCCTGTCTGATGTTTGGTCGAGCTCGCGTAAACCGCGTTCAGCTCCCTTTCTCGAGCTTTAAAAAAAAACAAATATCGTTACCACCGTCTCGCAAAGTTGATGACCATGATGGTGTTCATGGTAGGTACTCGTATGGCATCGAGGCCGCTGAAATAAGAGGTAGAGGAGAATGTGGACGCCCGCCCGTATCGCCGCATCTAGTGATGCAATGCCACACCATAACGTGTATTTTGAGGGGGGATAAGGCAAACACAATGGTTACAGGACCTCGGGAGTCATTACATCATGTTGGGGTGGTCAACTCACCTCCTCCTCATCCTGCGCTCTCTACTTCTCTTCCCAATCCTCCTCCTGCTGTTGCTGCTGTTGCTGTTACTACTGCCGTTGCTTACAAAGAGTTGTGGTTTAGCTTACTCATCGTGACTCCCTCCCCCCCGCCCCGCCCCCCCCTTTCCCCCACCGTCGCATCCGGCGGACAATTTTGCCACCAAAAATTACACATACACGTGCACATAAACACGCGCAAATCGCGCAATCGTAGGATGTGCGCACGCTCCGATCGCGGCAGTTTCCAGAAGACGCGGGTCCGCTGTCCCACCCAATCCGACCGGAATCCTACATCGCCATGGACAACTTTTACACCGCCACCGTTTACGTTAAGGGGGCCGAGGTGCGGTACATGGCGCGCTTTTGTTTTGTTTTGTTTTTGTTTTGACGTATGTAGGGAAGCAGTTGTTTTTGGTTTGTTTACATTTGACGGGCGCGTTTTTGGTTTGTTTTTGTTTTGGTCTAAAAATGCTGGAACCTTTTGTTTTTTTGCTTAGTTGCGTTTGATGGGCGCATTTTTTTTTTAATGTAACTGATGTTTCTACCTGTAATGAGTTTCTTTGTTGTCGTGTGCGCGCTTGTTGTGTCCCGGGTGGTGCCTCTTATGCAGCCCGTGAGCTTCAGACGAACCGAAGACAGTTTTTTTTTCAATGTTATTTTATATTTTACCGCTGTCGAAAACTCGCCCATGTTTTACACTTACCTATCGTTTGACACCGTCCTGTTGATAACGTGAGTCGTGGCGTGGGTCGTCTCCGCCATATATATATAACCATGGTCGCACCCAACCATGGTCGCATCCGGTCGTCGTCCCATCCAACCACCGCCGGGACCACCTATCACCGCATCCGAGCGTTGTGCATTCAAACATCATCGCCACCATCTATCATCGCGTATAAACACCGTCATCACCACCAATCGTCGCGGCCACCCAGCCACACCCAATTATGGTCGCGTCAAACCATCGTCTCATCCAACCATCGTTGCCGCCACGCATCTTCAACATACCGGTCGCACCCAAGCATCGTCCCATCCAACCATGGTAGCCGCCACTCATGGTATCATCCAATCATCGCACCCCGACACTCATGGCCTCATCCAACCATCGTCGCGTGCCAAAATTGCCGCGCATCCAACAATCTTTGCCGCCACTTATCGTCAACATTCTAGCTAGTAGCATCCAATGATCGTCGTATTCAACCATCGTCGCCGCCCATGTTTCCCTTCGAGCATCTTCACCGTCACCTACCCCCCCCCCGACCAATCATCGCATCCAACCAGCGCCGCGTCCAATCATCGCCCCCGCCAACCATCGTATCACCCAGCCATAGTCGCATTCAACCATTGGGGCCGATGTCGAAAATTTCTAATTGACAGGTGATTCGCATGTACCGCATCAAAATTTACGCCGCCTTCACCAAAAGTAACTGATTGACAGGTGGTCCGCATGTACCGCATCCAACTATTGCTGCCGTCACCGAAAATAACAAACCAGCACGTGATTCGCATGTACCGCATCCCAATGTCGCTGCCGTCACAAAAAAAACAATCTAATACAGCAGGAGATTCGCATGTACCGCATCCAACTGTCGCTGCCGTCATAACACAAATTAACACGTGATTCGCATGACATATGTGCCGCATCCATGTATCGCTGCCGGCACCAAAAATGACAATCCAACAGGTGATTCGCATGTACCGCACCCTGGTGGGAGAGGCCGGCTTCCGCAAGGGCATGGACCTGTACTTCAAGAGGCACGACGGGCAGGCTGTCAGCTGTGATGACTTCCGGGCGGCTATGGCCGACGCGAACGGGGTGAACCTGGACCAGTTCGAGCGCTGGTACCTCCAGGTGCTGCTGCTGTTGTTGTTATTACCTTTTGCTAACGCTGTTACTATGGCTACCACTACTGTTAATATTGTTATTATTGCTACCGCTGTTACTACTACTGTCACTCGTCTACTCGTCTAATATTGCCCTTACTGTTAATATTGTTGTGGGAACCTGGACCAGTTCGAGCGCCAGTACCTGCACTACCGCTGTTTGAACTCCCAAGAAATGCAGAAAACTTGGAATAACATCCCGTTACTGTTTGATAATCCATACGAAGCGTAAAGGGCTTACCCATTGCACAATCGGCCATGGGGTGGTGGGTCAGCAGCAGGTAGATAAATGCATCGTGAAAAAATTATATCATCACATCTCCATGCCGAGGCGCAACGTGGAGAGATTAAGAACACTCGGTAGAAGAAGTGGCGCCTAACCAGCCCGGGACATTCCGTCATCCCGATATCCCGCTACCATGTAGCCAACCTATCATTGGAAACCCCTCCTATACTCAACCATCACCATATCCGTATCATATCCAAGCGTATAATCAACAGCCTCCCTGCTTCGTAAGTGCTACGGCATGATGCTATACTATTATCATATCCTCAGGGTCAAACGACTCAATGAAAAGTACGGCCAATCGATATCTTCCAAATACTACTGTGCCAAGAAAGATTGCAACAACACAGCCCTTGAAAGGCACTCCATAAACCAAGAGACACAATTCAGGGACAGTATTCAACATCAATCTATGAGAACCTAAGATCTAAGTTGTAAAATCCCAAGTCCAAAAACAAAAAACTCCCATCCGAAGTCCTTGTTCCGAAAACTCAAACCTGAAATCCAGATTCCCACATCCGAAAACAAAAAAATCAGCCCGATAATCGTCATTCAGCCTTGCCGGTAAAACGGTCATCGACTCCATGGAATAAGGCTGAAAACAAGTGTGCTAGGACAGCAGTCTCAGGACTCACTATTGAATTAGGCAACTGCCTCCCGGCTGGGTACATAACAAAACAAAAAACATTCAGATTTCAATTGCTCGAATCCAGACCAAAAATAATGTCAAACTGGACAATATAATCGAGAAACCGCATTATTTCAAAAGTCAAGAAGCAGTTACTTCCCTCCCAAAAAATACCATCCACTCCTCAAAGTACCAAAATCCGGCTAATATACAAAAAATCCTCATCCGACATGATTTTAGGTCCAAACCAGTCAGTTCTGGTATTGTCCTTACCAAGCTCTGAAGGCATTGTTGGGTTTTCAAAACTCTTTGGTTAGGGCGATGCGCGCTCCGTCAACTACGGAGGCTAGAATCCACAATACAGAAACTAAAAAATATTCCAACATCAAACATGATTCGATCCCAACCAGTCAGATCTGGAATTAACCATACGAAGCTCTCAAACAAGTGTTGGATTTACAAGACATGTTTGATTGGGGCTATATGCACTACCCAAAACACCGATCCCCAGCTAAAATGCATCCCCGGCTAAAATGCGCGAAATCCCCGTCAAACACTGTTCTAGGTCCCAACCAGTCAGTTCTGGTATTGTCCATACCAAGCTCTAAAAAACTTTGGAGTCACAAGGCTCTTTGATCAGGGCGATACGCTCTCTGTCAACTGCGGAGACTAGCCTACAGAATCAAACCACTGTGGTGGAATCGCTCGGCGTCGTCAGCGGAGATGTACATCAAACACCATGATGAAAAGTCTCCCGTCGAAGGACCAGCATACAAATCCTTGAAAGAACCCACCAGTATACCACTTCAACTCGCAAACATCATTGGTCAACGTAATGTGGCTCAGGTTTCAGCGGGATTGTTCTGTCATACCTATTTATTATACCTACTCTGACTGCTGTTTTTCTACTTTGTATGGTTCGACGCGAGTCGACGAGGGAAGAAAATTCTGAATTATTCTCGCGAGAAAAATAAATGCATGTACCATAGTGGGGAGGGGGGAGGAGGGCCCGCTATGTGACCCCGGATCTGAGTTACTGAGGGAGCGCGAGAGTAACGCGGGGATAATAAATGGGATGGGGCGAAAAAAATGGTATATGGAGAACGGTCCCGGCTCGACCATAAACCAGGTAAACGCGTTAACGGAGTTCTTTTTCTTCAAAAACCAAGTCGTCGTGCCAGATTTCAGTGGGTCCAACCCGAAATATTGCTTCAGACTATAGAAAGCGTACTAAATCATGAGATATTTCACCATTATCTAAATCCAACATCAACCATGATTCGATCCCAACCAGTCAGTTCTGGTATTGTCCATGCCAAGCTCTAAAAACAACTTTAAATTTAGAAGACTCTTTGATTAGGGCGATACGCTCCCCGTCAACTACGGAGGCTAGCGGACAGAATCAAACCAGGCAACTTTAACATTACTCCAAAGTCAAGTTTTCATAATATAATCCCGGTGAAAGCGAAAAATTGGACCAGCGAGTGCCTTCGTCAGGATATCTGCGTGTTGCTGCTCAGACTCCACGGCGACAATGTCAAACTCTCCCCTGAATACTAGCTTCCGCAGAAAATGGTGCCTAATATCGAGGTGTTTCGAATTCGACGCGCACACCCAGGTGCCTTGCCCTCTTGTTGTCCTCGAAGACCGCGATGCATGTAGAACCAAGGCCAAGCAAAAAATAAAACTCCACACATACCGCAAGAAAATCGCCTCCTTCATGGTGTCTGCCAGTGCTACGTACTAGGCCTCTATAGTCGAAAACGTCAAGAACTTCTGAGTCCTCGAACACTAGCACACGCATGTCGCAATATCCGGACGTGTCTGATTAGCAAGCCACATTAAGCACCCTACCAGTTCACAGATAAGCCACTCGCGCTCGGGTTTAGTTCATCGAACTCTTTGAGTTGAGGCCCTTTGCAAGCGGGCTTCTCCTACCCGAACTAACGCCAAACTTCAAAGCTGTGTTTTCAGCGAAAGCTTGCTGCGAGGTCGTCAGAGTACCAGCGTCCCAAACCCTAGAATACCGGCAGCCAGCATATCACCTTCGCTCGCCTAGGTTGTTGATCGGCACAAAGCGGTTCATGTCCTCGCAGAATGATCGCATCTAGCCTTCCGCCCTACTGCCAAAATATCGTCCACATGAATTACTGTTACGATGGAGATAGTTCCAGACTCGACCAAGCGCATGACACAGACTCGACCAAGCGCATGATACACGCGGCTGCTAGACTCTGCTCAAGACCAAGACTCTTTTAATGTGCAATAGCAAGTGGTTTTGCCGCGATCTCGACGCTTGCTTCAAGCCGTAGAGACTGCGGTTCAAACGCACTACCTTACCAGACAGTCTCCACTACCCCGGGTCAGCCGCATGAAAGCATGTTCGTCTAGGTTTGACTCGACAGAATCTTGCTCTGCTTCATCGAAATGACAAACATCCAAATCCAACTCGCAAGCAGTGGCGCCCATGAAACGGATGCAGGACGCTGTAGGTGTCGGAGCAAATGTCCCAAAAAAATCAATATCTTCGTGCTGCCTGCAACCCCTCGCTACCAACCTCGACTTCGCCCTGGTCGCAACACCAACCTCGTTTCATTTCCAACCGAACACCCACTTCGCCGAAAGAACGTTCAGGCCTTTTGGATGCTACATCGCACCGAAGTCCCCGCGTTTTCCAGACCAACGTATTATTTCTCCTCGGCCTGAAGCCAAAGATGGGAATACTCGTCGGTGAGCGCTTCCGAGTACGAGCTCAGCGTCAAAAGCTCGCTCACCGGGCGCGTGGGTAGGGGAGGGTTAGCGTGAGGTGGGGCTTGGTGGTACAGTACATGACCGATACCTTCGCGCGCAGCCATCAAAGACAGCAGTTCATGCTGCATACCCCCCTGATTGCGCGCGCTCTGTCCCGTAGTGCGTCCCAGTTGTGCTACACCATCGTCAATAGTCTGCGGTCTATCACCCATACCTTCCTGTTTACGTGCGGTCTGCGCCCTCTTGCGCCCCGGTTGATCGTGGCGCCACAGCAACTGGGGCGCACGAGGGCGCAGACCGCACGTAACCAGGACGGTATTGGTGCTAGACCTCAGCACAGATACAAGAGAAAGGAGCGGGCGTGGCCAGGTGTGAGTCACAGCTCGTAATCCCACTACTTAGAAAAATGGGAGCGAAAGCACTGCACAGCAGCAACCGCAGGAGCAGCGGCAGCAGCAACAGTTTGAGACGAAGGAAAAAGGCATGGTGATTGGCGCAGACTGTTGACGATGGTGTAGCACAACTGGGACGCACTAGGGACAGACCGCGCGCAATCAGGGGGGTATGCAGCATGGACTGCTGTATTTCATGGCTGCGCGGGATGGTATCGGTCACGTATTGTACCACCAAGCCCCACCTCACGCCAACCTTCGTCCCCTAGTTCGTCCCAGTTGTGCTACGCCATCGTCAACAGTCTGCGCCAACCTTTTTCCTCCGTCTCAAACTGTTGCTGCTGCCGCTGCTCCTGCGGCTGCTGCTGTGCAGTGCTTTCGCTCCCAATTATCTAAGTAGTGGGATTACGAGCTGTGACTCACCTGGCCACGCCCGCTCCTTTCTCTTGCATCTGTGTTGGCTGCGATATCTCTCGCATTAACTCCTGTCGTATCAAGAAGCTGGAGAGCGCGAGGAGTACTTGCGAGTACTCTCAAATGATGAGTTGGCTTTCCTCAATCCGACTTTCGATTGTGTAGAACTGATCCCTTCCTGCAGAAATCTGGACGAGGGTCCGAAAACCGTCACATAAACCACCCTCGATTTATTTCTACAGTCGGTCCTTTCTTGCGAGCAGTTCTGCCAGTTCCTGCATCTTGGCCCGTTGAGAGCTCCCCGCTCTCTACCGACGCTTTCACGTCGACACCGCTCATTTTCACCTAGCCCTCAGGCCTGATTCAAATCAGACACCCAGCTTGCTCCCTTTCTCGGGGAGGGCTCTGGCTCCTGGCTTCAAAAAGGAATGTACCGCGTACGCCATGATAATGTTGTGTTTGATTAACCCTACGAAGCGTAGAGGGCTTACCCATTGCACACTCGGCCGTGGGGTGGTGGGTCAGCAGCAGGTAGATAAATGCGTCATGAATATAGTTTATTATCACGGCTCCATGCCGTGGCGCAACGTGGAGAGAAAAGCACTCGGTAAAAGAAGTGGCGGCTAAACAGCCCGGGACACCAAACAGCCCGGGACATATTCCGTCATCCCGATATCCCGCTACCATGTAGCCAACGTATCATTGGAAAGCCCTACTCTGCTCAACCGTCATCATATCCGTATCATACCCGAGCATACAATCAACACTTACAGATTTCTTGTTTGCCATCGTTATGTACCACAGTACCAGGTATGTGCGTGCTCACGTGGCGTTCCCTCCCCCCCTCCCTCCCTCCCCTTATTATGACATCAGTCCGGTACACCGGAGGTGTCCGCGAAAGGCGAGTACGACGCAGAAGCGAAGACGTACAAGCTGACCCTGAAGCAGTCCAGCAAGAAGGAGGGGACGCTACCGTTCCACATCCCGGTCGTGGTAGGCCTCCTTCTGAAGGAGGATGGCTCCGAGGTGCGAGTTGCGAAACTTGTGGTAGCCTCACCCCTTTTGTTTTGGGGGTGGGCGTTTGATCCTGAAATTTGACGATTTTTCGTCTTGAATTTCACTATTGAGTTTTGCCCACGGACTTGATTTATAGTAGAGCGAGCTAAAAAGGCGACGATTGTGATCACATCAAGCGTCTAGCAGGAGCGTGCAGGGGCACGAAAGCAAGCATGCTGCACGTGTGTCGCTGAGCTCCTTTCCTTTGAGTAGTCATTGCACGGTAGTAACGGTACGAGTTGCACTTTTTGGGCCCAACGTTTGTGGCCGGTTGGGCTCCTCACGCGAGTACCTACCGGTTGCTCTGATGCTTTTACTCAAGTGCATTTGCCTTTACTCCTTGACTGACCGTCTCCAACTCTAAAACAGTGTAATAAGGCCCAACGATGGCTTGACGCGCCCGGCAAGACCCGTCTCCTGGTGTACGTATGCACGAGCATTGTTGTTTACACGTGCAGTAGTGCTTTCAAGCCACAACACATGCCAGATGAAAGTATGGGAAATGTCTTAAAAAATGGTTACCTTTTTTGAGGTGGTCCTTGGTGAGCAGCACAATTCTTTTTTTACTTTTTACATTGGTTTTGTTGTGTATATTTCGATCAGCAACAGTAGATGTATTGTAGAGCTATCGATTACCAGCGGGCTGTGTCGTACCATCCGCTCGTGTGCCTGTGCTATACCAGGTACTTGAGCAGCTATGCATAAGAAGCTAGGGGCACGCGGCAAGAGTTGGCGCACCGTTTTCCTCCTGCTTACCTCTGAGCATAACAAGCTGCGTCCGTCCGTAGAGCCCATGACTATTAATGCCATTGGTTAATTATGTCATACATATTGTGGATGAAACTGATGTATCGTTTATCTGCGAACTTGAGAGATAATATCCATTTTACAACACGCGCGCGGCCGACGCATCGGACAGCAACTTGCAAGAATCGTCTTGTAAGAATGAATATCGACTGTTCAATACGGTCGACCTCAGAGCTGCTGTGTTCGTAATACTTTTATTACATGCGAAACGCGTGGCGAAGCCGTGCTGCGGTCGTGCTTTAGGCTAGCCTTCCCTCCAACACCCACGGCATGGCATCCGGTGTAGAACCCCACCTTCTTGTCCACGATATGCCATTCCATACAGAACTCCCCACCCCGACCCTAACACCGACGGCATACCATTCCGTGCGTAGACCCCCAACATACACAATATACCACCCTGCAAAGAGCTCCCCACCCCAACATCCACGACATGCCATCATGCGAAGAACTCCCCCCAATTCTCCCCCCCCCTTCCCCTCCCCTCCCCTCGCCTCCCCTCCCCCCCCTCACTCCCGCTCCTTCCCCCCCTCCTCTACCACCATCCCAATGTCCACAACATGCCATCCCGCAAACGACTCCCTCCCCCCCCCACCCCCCCCCGCTTCACCTTCCCGGCGCTCATGTCTAAACCCATTTCTTCGCAGGCGGTAGCGTCGCAGGTGCTAGAGTTGGTGGAGGAGGAGCAAACGTTCACCTTCGAAGGCGTTGCTTCGGAGCCCACCCCGTCCCTGCTGAGGGACATGTCGGCTCCCGTGAAGCTGCGGTACGAGTACTCGGACGAGGACCTGGCGTTCCTCATGAAGTACGACACGGATTCCTTCAACCGCTGGGAAGCCGGCCAGCAGGTATATTGTTATTGCTGGAGTTGTCTTCTTTTTCTTTGTTTTTTTTGTTCGTATTTTTGGTATGAATTGTTTGTTTTTGTGTACCTGGTACTTTTATTGTCTGATGGTTATTTACTGTTATTATTTTGTTATAGTGTACGAAGTGCGATTACAAGTGTTCACATGACTCTGATTATTTTTATTCCTTTTTTTTGTGTTAGTACGCGCGCTAATTTTGGTGTGATGGGAGTATCTTAAACCTCTAAATGTAAGTGCATTCGAAGCTGTCATCCACATGCAAGAAAGTGCGCACAAGGTGCGTAAGTCTACCTCACAAGTAGTTATTAGCAAGATGCAGCCCGCCCTTCATGCGACTCGCCGAACACCTCACGGCGCTTCGCGCTTGGTGCAAGCAATGCCTGTCTGGTCGGCGAAAATCCGACGTGCTCCGTCCCGGCATTGTAGGGATGCGAGGGTCATACCACTATGGTCATACCACTACGGCCACGCACAAACTGAGTACACCCGCCCCCCCCCTAAAACATGCTGCCTGGTCGGTGAAAACCCCGACATACTCATTGTAGGGATGCTTGGGTCATACCACTATGGCCATACCACTACGGCCATGCATGAAGTGAATATACCCCACACACACATCAAACCCCACCCCACCCAATCTTGGCGTCCCCGGTGGTTTACTGGGTGAATCTTGTTACTGCTAAGATCGACTTCGCGAGTTCGACCCCCCCTCCCCCGAGTGGGCGCACGCATTGTGTTTGTAAGGACTTTTTCTTGTGCCAAAAGTTGACTCGCGGAAAGCGCGAGAGCGTGAGTCAGCAAAAATCAACGAAAACCGACTAGCAATGGGAATGCTGAACCCTCTGTGCTGTAGAGATGAAGGCGCGTACCGTGGGGGAGAAGGGACAAAACCTGTAACCACGGCGGCTAGTCCAGAAGCAGGAAATTAAAATTGAGATGAAAATTAAAAAGAAAAAAACACCCCATCCCAGCCCATCCCCCAACGAGCTTTACCTAGCGATCTGGTCGCGCGGATCTTTGGGGCGGTGGTCTATTCGCGTTTGCGAGCTAGGAAGCGCTTCTTGGTGGGATCGAGGTACGGGCGTAGACCCAACACCTAACCCCAACCCGGACACAAAGCGGACCCAAAACGGGCCAGGAAAAAAAAAGCGGCTGCGCCGCTTTTCGAAATGTATTTATTGTTCCGATCTGCGGACCACCACACAGCCCTCGGCCAATGAGAGAGCGTAAAAACTTCCCTCCAAGGTCCGCGCGGCCAGAAAGCTAGGTCTGCTGCCCCCACCTCACGTCACCGCACCCCCCTTCGCTCGTTACCCTTGTGTGTTCAGCTGAGCACCCGTGTTATCCTCGGCATGGTGGAGGAGATCAAGGCTGGCGGAGAGCCGAGCGCATTGCCGGAGGCCCTTGTGGACTCCTTCCGGGCGACCCTTACGCAGAAGGTTCGAGGAAAATTCCTGGCTGATAATACTATGTCAATAACAACAGCATCAAAACTAACCTTACGCGGAAGGTCCGAGGAAAAATCCTGTGGTAACATTCCGCGGTCGCTTTAATTCGTACCAGGTATATAGTTTGGATCGATGAGGCCTCTGTGCTACGATCAGCCGGAAACTCTAACCCAGGGCTACTACCCCCACATTGATTCGCCGGCGATCAACGCGGCGCCTCGTCGCAGAGACACACTTGTTGCGTCCCTACACAAAGAACATTTCTCTTGTCCCTACTTGTTGGTTCCCAGATTGCTGGCTGAAACAACAGCAGCTAACGTTCCGGCGTTGAAAATCGACTTTGGCAACAATTGTAAGAGCAATCCGATGATGGACTATGTAGGTATACAACGAATGCTTCGTATAGCATTGTAATTTGAATTGTAAAAAACATACCTGGTCCCCTGGTATAATACTCCAATATCCTTGTGGACTCGTTTCGGCCGACCCTTACACGGAAGGTGGGAGGAAAATTCCTGGCTGAAAGGATACAGGCAAAACAACAGCATTGAAAAATTGCGCGCGTACGGTTGTAGTCGAATTACTTAGTTAATTATTTTCTATTCATAATGTAATTGCACTAAGATTGGAGGCCCTGGGGAACTTTTTCCCTGACGACCTTTCCCTACGCACAAGTTTCGAGGGAACTTCCTGGCTGAACATTCGATATCCGAAAACTACAGCGAAAATGTCAGCGTTGAGAACGTTACACGTACGGTTGTAATCAGTGTTTCTTGTTTGGCGTAATTTAGCTAGAGTATGATTGCAATGCCGCAACGTCAATAGCAGTAACAAGCACAACTGCTGCAATTGTTATTGCTGCTGTTGCTGCTGCTGCTATTGCTGCTGCTATTGCTACTGATGTTGCTGCTATTGCTACTGATGTTGCTGCTACTGCTACTGATGTTGCTGCTACTGCTGCTGCTGTTACTACAGCTAGTGGTGTTACTACTGCTGTTGCGGTTGCCATTCCTTCTGCTGTTGCTCTACTACCACGGCTGCTACTACTACCTACTAACTCTGCTACTGTTACTGTTGATGTCGCTACTGCTGTTGCTGCCGCCACTGCTACTGCTACTGCTACCATCAGTACTACTCGTACTGCTGCTAATATTGATACTACTGCTACTACCATTGCTATTAATACCACCACCACTGCTACTACTACTCCTGGCAGTACTGCTGCAGCTCTGTGGTAACCGGCTGACGTCAACCGCGTGTTGGTTTCTCCTCACTATCACAGGACATCAAAGATAAATCTCTCCAGGCGTACGCGCTGCGTCTGCCCGACTCGTCCACCCTCTCTGAGGAGTTGGATGTTATCGACCCCGACGCCCTCTACAAGGCGCTCAGGTGTGTTGGTGTTTTTGTGTTGAACCCTCTACAAGGCGCTCAGGTTTTAGGTTGGATTTTTGTGTCGCTCCCTCTACAAGGCGCTCAGGTTTATTGTGTTGTTGTGTTGGTCCCTCTACAAGGCGCTCTGTTCAGGATTTTGTGTCCATCCCTGTACAAGGCGCTCAGGTTTGTATTTTGCGTTCGTCCCTCTACAAGGCGCTCAGATTTAGTTGTGCGTGTACGTTCGTGCCTCTACAAGGCGCTCATGTTTGAGTGTGTTTAGTGTTTGTCGTGTTTTTGCAGTGCATCCTCTCTGAGGAGATAGATGTTACCGAACCCGACGCCCTCAACAAGGCGCTCAGGGTTGTTCGGGTTCGTGAAGGATTTTGCAATCAATGCAGTATACTCCTTGATAATATTCAGAATCTTTGCAGAAGTGCTGGCTGGCTGGCTGGCTGGCTTACTTGCCGGTTTGCTTGTTGACTTGTTGGCTGGCTTGCTTGCTACCACCGTAGCGTTGGTCAAGCCCTAAAATGATCGTGCTTGGTGCAAGTAATACCTGCCTGGTCGGTGAAAAAAAAAACCGACATGCTCCGTCCCGGCATTGTAGGGATGCGAGGGTCATACCACTATGGTCATACCAATTCGGCTGTGCATGGAATGAGTACACCCCCCCGCTCCCAGCGCAACCTTGGTCCCAATCGTAGTCCTCCTTCTCCTTCTTGTCCGCGGCCTCTCATCGTTATCCTTACCGTAACTGCTCCAGACACGTGCGAAGTTCCTTGGCCGATGCCCTCGCGCCCGAACTGCGCGCTGTGTACGACAGCACGGCCCCTACTGGCCCGTACAAGAAAAACTCAGAAGAAGTGAGTGTGTTCCCCGTGAAAAAAACGATTATCGGACGGCGCTACGTAAGAGTATCGTTATCCTGTTTCCCGCTCTTTCGCACGCCAGGCCCCCCTTACGTATTGCTAGACCCTCTCTAATGGGCAATGTGCTTGCGCTCGACTGAAGTGAAAGGTCTATTGAGGGTGTTGTCTCGATAAACTCGTGTTTGACAACGCTCGCTCAGGCCTGTCCCTTCACTTCGAAACCCACGCGCGTGTAGCACTCTCGCTCTGCGTGTTTGTGTTTTGTGGGTGTGGGTGTGCGTATTGGTGTAGGTGTGTGCGAGTGGGTGTTGTCGCGTCCTCCCGTGTTTTCCCCCCTCGCCTTCCTGACTCCTTTCCTCTCCGCCTTCTCCCACCTCCTGCTTTTCTGGTTCGAAATCTGCACATGTGCCCCCCCGCCCCCCCCCCCCTTTCACCCCTCCCCACCCCCACTTCCTCCTCCGTCACCCCCACCCCCTCCTTCCCCTTCTCATCCGCTCCCCCCTCCCCCCTCTTATCCCCTCCCCTCCCTCCTTGCCCCCCTCCCCACCTCCTTCTCCCCTCCTCCTCTTCCTTCCCACCGCCCCCGCCACCCCTCCACCCCCACCTCCACCCCCCCCACCTTCTCTTCCTCCCCTACCCCATTTTCGTGTCCGGGGGTCACAGGTGGGGCGCCGTCGCCTGCGCAACACTATCCTTTCCTATCTCCACGAGCCTCGTGATGCGGCCGCGGCAAAACTATGCCTCGAGCAGTTCAAGACCGCGGACTGCATGACGGACAAGCTAGCCGCTGTGGCGTGCCTGGCGGACTTTGACGACTCCGCAGGGGAGTTTCCAGAGAGATCGGAGGCGATCGCCAAGTTCTACGAAGATGCGAACGGAGATTTCTTGGTTTTGAACAAGTGGTTCGGGATCCAGGTAAGGGGATCCTATGCGAGGGTGGGAGCCGTGGTACCGCAGGGGGAGCGGCGTACTCATTTCTTGCTTGCCTTAGTCATTGAACCACTGACCACACATCCCTTTCGAGACGGAGCGCCGCTCCTACTCCTTATAGAGACACCTCGAACATTTGGAGGGGGGGGGGTAATCGTATCGTACATGGCGGCAGTCCGTGGGATCATAGACCGTCGCATTCCTACAATGCCTGGGCGGAGCACGTCGTGTTTTTCACCGACCAGGCAGCCCTCCTACGGTAGGAGAGGAAGTGTGTTTGGACTGAGCGTTATTGGTTGCTATGCGAGGGTGACAGCCTTGCTACGGTACGGGGGGGGGGTGTACTCACTTCATGCATAGCCGTAGTCGCGTGAGCATAGATCGTCGCGTCCCTGCGATGCCGGGACGGAGAACGCCGGGATTTCATCGACCAGGTAGGCATCGCGTACACGAAACGCGAAGCGCCGTGAGGTGTTCGACGAGTCGCATGAAGGGTGAGCTGCATCCTGCTAAGAACCACTTGTGAGGCAGACTGCCGCACCTTGTGCGAAGTTTTTTGCACATGGATGACAGCTTCGAATGAATGCAATGGAGGGAGTCACTTTTTGGTCCCAACTATTGGTGACTGACGGAGCTCCTCCACCATTAATAACATACTAGCATAGTATATACCCAATAAATTTGCAACTCCCATCTAATTTCTTTTGAACTGGAATTTGTTATATCGTACAGGACCGACTCACTGATAAGACTTCGTAAGCCAACATATTAGCGTGTTTGCGGGTACCAACTTTGGTTGGGTAAGAGTTGGGTTCATATATATATATATATATTGATAGTATTGAAACCGTCGACACGTCAAAATCAAAGGTCAACCCAACCCAGGAAAAAAATCGGCGAAAAATATGGTTTTAAGAAGTGTACGTTTTTGTACCATTTTTTTATTTTCTCTATCGTATCTTTTTCGTGGGTTGGTTGGCCTTGGACTATGTCATTCGTCGGTTTCAAAATTATTTTTTCGTTTTTTCCAACCCAACAGAAGTTGGACATCGCAAACACGATATTGGTTTTAGGCTATAGCTTTGAAGTACCTCCAACCGTTTCGTGCAAAATGCGGCGCAATTTCTTTTTTCGCCCCCGCTTGGAAAAAGCATGAACACTGGTGAAAATTTTGAAGGCCTGTCATCGGTCATCGGTCGATAGGAGTTCCTGTCATTGGTCGATACGAGTTTTTTTTCCTAGAGACAGCCCGAGGCCGATATACATATATATTGGCCATGCCACCCTCTTCCACTGGTCATGCGGGTCAGTATGATACCAGATATTCATCGTTTGACTAGATTTTGCGAGCGGTATTCGTACGGGAGAGAATTTCTGGCTTTTAGCTTGAACCAGCCTGTAGCTGCATCCCGCAGCTGGGGGGGGGGGGTTGCGTTGTGGCCCAGCTTTTATCTGGTTGGCGGGGCTTCTCCGCAAGTGAACAGTACCTATCCGCCGGAGGGTACAAAAAAGCACACACATTGTGAGGGGGTAGGGGTGTTGTGTTTTACGCAGGCGGTGCTTTTGACTGCGGTTGGGCCGCTTGTGTTGTGCTGATGTACGTTGCGGTGTCAATCCACGCATCATCGGGTTCGTTTTTTTGTGCTGCGCTGGAGGAAGATGTTATTGTTGTGGTATGTATAACGCCGCAGAACTTCGATGTGTCGTGGATTTTTAATATCACACCCACAACAACAACCCCTTCCTTCCCCCCCGAAACGAAATCGACAACAGGCCACGGCGGATCTCCCGGACCTTCTTCCCCGCGTGAAGGAGCTCATGCAGCACGAAAAATTCACGCTCAAGAACCCGAACCGCCTGAGGTCCGTGGTGTCCTCCTTCGCGAGCTGCCAAAACAAGTTCCACGCCAAGGACGGCTCGGGCTACAAGTTCATGGGTGATATGGTATTGGAAGTGGACCAGCTCAACCCGCAGGTGAGGGAGGGGAAGAGGGAGGGGGGTAGAAGGGAGGGGGCGGGCAGGAGGCAGAGGGGGGCGGAGGTAGGGAGGACTACAAGTTCATGGGTGACATGGTGTTTAAGGCGGAACAGCTCAACCCGCATGTGAGGGGATGGGGGAGGAGGGAGAGTCCGGTGTTGGTTTTGAGTTTTCACAATGGCGTGATTTTACAGGCACCATATATGTTTGGTTATCGTTGAAAGATGTCCGCTGCCTGTAACTACCAGTTGCCACAATGTCTGGTGCAACATGTGATACTAGCTAGATGTTTTGAGCATATAGAGGTTTTGAGGGTAATCAAGAGGCGCTTGTTAAAGCCACTCGTGGTATTATCGTACCAACGCAACATTTTGGCTGGCACTGCGTACATTATCCAGCTCTGGTTCCACACTGGTGTCCACAGTTCACACCACCCCAAGTTTCGGGAACAAATTGATCAATATCAGAGTTCCGGATAACCCTAACCCTAACCCTGATATATTTTGAAGTAAAAACCAATTTATGAACATGAAGAGTTATCAAAAGGAATGCATTTCTTCTTTTTCACACCCCATGGCTAATCATATTTTATTTTCTTGTGGACGATACCGTTTGCGCAGGTGGCTTCCCGCCTGGCGACGACCTTCAGCTCGTGGAGGCGTTTCGATGAGCAGCGGCAGGTCTTGATGCGGCAGCAGTTGGCCCGCATCCGCGACTCTTCGCCGTCTAAAGACACGTACGAAGTGGCTTCGCGGTGCCTCGGGTAGTGCGGCTTGATTATATTTATCTGATGTTTCAACAAGGGAGCGGGACGGGGGCGGATCGCAGCCCCACCCCCGCCGGTGTTTTCGTGCGGCAGTAGTTGGCCCGCACCCGTGACTTCGTCTCCGTTCCAGCACACGTACGAAGTGGCTTCGCGGTACTTCGGAGAATACGGGTTGATCATTATCGAATTATGAGAATTACGGGATGTTTGAACAAGAGAGCAGGGCGAGGGCGCGTCTCAGTCCCCCGCCCCCCACCCCTGAATGTTAGAGGTGTCTGTTTTAGGATGCTCCGTCTCGAAAGGGATGTGTGGTCGATTGTAAAAAAGGACTAAAGCAAGCCACAAGTGAGGACGACTCCCTCCCTCCCATTCCAATGTCTGGCCATCAGATGGTCGAAAAGCGGCTAGTTGAGATGCGTGATTGCGGCAACAGTGGGATTGCTGTGATTGCTGTGCCTACCCGAGACGAAAGCTACGGTAGAGGAGGTGTTACGCTATACCCCCCCACGTTCGTTACCGAGCTTGGGCCACTCGCGCGAGCGGCTCAGAACCTCACTCAAAAACGATCTGAAAAGGCTGTGTTGGCGCAGCGAAAAAAATCAATTTATGGACGGTGAATTCAATGACGATGATGCAAAAATCGCGCGAACACCAAGGCTACGCTATTATGGCATTACACCTACATATTCTATATCGAGTATAGGCTGCTTGCGCGTGTGAGTCCGTACCTCGCACAGGGACGGATTTGTTGTATGTGTGTTGGCGCAGCGTGACAAAGAAGCCCATGGCGGTGATGCGTATCTCGAAGCCGACAAGCACACAGGTATTAATAGCAGTTCGACTATGTGGCTTGAGTCGCTGAAACAAAAGACTACATTGAAGTGACCCCTTACCGTATATAGCGTACAGTGTGTAGCCTTGGTGGAAACAAACACGCTAGCGAGACGTGCTGCGACAGGGGTAGCATTGTTTGGCTAAACTATTCCGGACTGCCGAGAGTGCAGCCTTGCAGAGGGTTGGCTACAGTATACGAACGGGGTGTATGTGGCGTCTCAGGCGCTGACGAGCCGTTACATATCGAAAAATACGAACAGCATGTTTCGCCGCGCTTTTTTTTTTTCCTGTGCCTGTGCTGTGCTTGGGTGTTCGCACTCAAAACAATGACGCACAGCAGTTGATAGACGGACAAATTAAACTGACAGATAAATGCACACATACAAGTGTCGCAGCCTCAAGGCCTGTGTGAGGCTGGGGAGTGAAGGGCCACGGGACACACGGACGTTCCAGCTTGATCTGTGTGGGGCTCGGACGTTGTGATAGTCATAAGCGATCTTGTCGAAATTGGCCTTCCATAGTATAAATATCACCTTCCACCATGCTTTAGGAAACTCGTGTGTGTGCGAAATTTCGTCCAGATCGGAGCAATGCTTACCAGGTAATGTGATAGCTGCCCAAACGTACAAAACCCTCGTACGAAAGCTACTATCAATACGAGTAGGCCCGTGTATCCTAGAATTCCACCACATGGTGCAGAGTGTTTTTCTCGCTCTGCTGCTGCTGCTGTGCTGCTGCATCACACAAATGACACGGCCGTCTAGGCTCAGTACTTGTAGCAGTTACGGTATAAAACAGCAGCCGCGCTGTTAGCTCTCTCCTTTGCGACAGCCACAGTCGGTGCTTCCATGTGTATGTGTATGATTGTGCCCTTCTGTCTGTGCCACGCATTCGCCATGGGTGGCGCGCATGGTGAACGGGCGGGGGGGGGTAGGAAAACCGCGGTCGAAGAAAACAGGAAGGAGACAACAGACAAAGTATCAAAGCACAAGGCCGACTAGTGGGTAGAACCTATACCTATGCAGCTGCTGCAAACTGCTGCGACTGCCGCGAATCCGTTTTTTTTTCCTGGCTTGGCTGAGAGCTTGTTTCCTGTCCTGTGATGTGTGTGTTTTGCCCTCCTCATTTCCTTCGGGGGGGGGGGCGACAGCCGAAAAAACACCACCACCACAAGTAATGGTGTTTTTTCGTTGTTTTTTGTCGCCTAGATCATCCCCCTCGAGGGAGTGCGACATTTGCCAGCTCGCTATTACCACCGCGATAACGGGCACGGGCCTTGTCTGGGGTGTTCGCGTTGTGTCCTTGTATAGATTGCGAATACAGCCACCCGCTCTCTCCCCCTCTCTCCACCCCACCAGCTGCCATTTTCGGCATACAGACACCCCTCCTCCCCTCCCTCTTCCCACCCTGTTAGATGCCATGTCCTGCGCATACACCCCTCCCCCCTCCCACCCGTTGTCACGTCTGCCATGGGCTGCGCAAACAATCACTCTCCCCGCTCCACCTCCTTCCAGTTGCCGTTTCCGCCATAGACTACGCATACCCCCCCCGTCCACCAAAAAAATCATTCGAAGCTGTCATCCGATATGCAACAAAGCACTGGTGCGGAAATCCGCGTCACAAGTGGTTCTTGGTAGGATGCAGCTCACCCTTCATGCGAGTCGCCGAACACCCCACGGCGCTTCGCGCTTGGTGCACGGGAAATCTGCCTCGTTGGTGAAAACCCGATGTGCCCCGTCACGACATTGTGGGGATGTCAGGGTCTATACCATGTGGTCATACGATTACACGGCTATGCATGAAATGAGTACGCCCCTCCCCCCCCACCCCCCCCTCCGCCTCCCTCCACCTCACCCGCCGTCATTCCCGCCATAGACTACGCATACATCCACCCCCCCCCTTCCTCTCTCTCCACCCCACCTGCTGTTAGCTTCACCATAGACTACGAATACATCCACCCCCTCACACAGCCTCTAAATATACATAATAGTTGGCCTCGGTTCGCACCGACGCTGTAAAGCATCATATGTATATCGGGGTTGGCGTTGGTTGGCGACGATGCTGAAAAATGCCGAAAAACATGCCAATCATTGCGTGAGCTAGACAAGTAGAGTACCGTTTTCGTCTCGCTCCCCTCCGTTTTTTTCTGGCGGCCACCATGATGGTTATTGAGTTACAGTAGATCATATTGTGCCCGCCTGACCGCGGGCGGAGAACCCTAATTCCGCACAAGGGGAATGATCGTATCACGTAATGTGAATATGGTAAGGCACCCACGAGGCAGTTACATCGCAATACCTATTGCTGTCGCTGGAGTGGCCACACCAGAAAACAAAGCAACTCGTCGGTCGCTGCCACCCATAAGCAAGAAAGTAAGCACAAGGTGCCGAAGCCCGTCTTACGAGCGGTTCTTGGAAGGATGCAGTTCACCCTTCATGCGACTCGCCGAACACCTCACGACGCTTCGCGCTTGGTGTAAGCAATGTCTGCCTGGTTGGTGAAAAAACGACGTGCTCCGTCCCGGCACATAGTAGGGATGCCAGAGTCTATGGTCGTACGACTACGGCCATGCACAAACTAAATACACCCCTAACAATCCATCCACACCCCCCCCCTTCCCTCCCTCTCCGCCCCACCAAAAATCAGACTATCAAAATATAATATAACTATCCGACAGGTAACATCATATCTTGACCTTTAGAGCCATCCATGCACTAGCTTCAATTAATTTATATGGTCTTCGAGTTCCAATTACCCGCCCCCCGCCCCCCCCCTTGCCGCCCCCACAATTGCCTACTAACATCACACGTGCAGTAAGATTCTATTCATTGATGCGACCTATCCCCCCTTAACCCCCCTCCCCTCCTCCTTTGGACCCCCGCCCCCCTCCCCTCACCGGTCATACGACTACAGGATAATACGTATACCTAATTAACAGGTGGTGCATTCCACCGCCGTCAGAGTTTGTCCCCCTCAAAAACGGCTGTTATAGTTTCCGTGCACAGATTAACATCACCCTGCTGACCCTGGTACAAACTAGTTCTAAGGGGAGTCGCCGACCCTTTATTATCCTTAGTGAGTGCACACACCCAGCAATACGCGCGAGTATTACACGCAGCTTTCAAAGATAAGTTTCGGACGAAAGCTTCGATCTCACAACCGGGCGAAGGGTGTTTTGATTTTTATGAAAACCACCACAGATGCGTCCAAGAGGTATCCATCATCATCATGTTCCTGGAGAGGGGGGGGGGGGGGCTGATTCCACGATAGCCCCCCCTTAAAACCAGCGATTTTCTTCAACGGTCGTTTCAAGGCTGCTTGACACGAGGAAGGATGCTATTTGAAAAAACATCGTGTATTCTAAAATAATATAGTATTAACACGTCGTCAGCTGTGACTTTGATAACGTTAGGGTCGATACTCACCTTGGCGAGCTGCGTGATGCACCGGCCGCTCGTTTAAACAGGTGTATTTATTATCCTTTGAATATATACTACTACTACTGCAGATGATGTCAGGGTGAACGTCATCAGCAAGTTGCTGTAGTGAAATGGTGGGTACTTGTAAGGGTATAGGGCGGGGACACAGAGTGTCCCCTGCAGGTCTGCCTATGTTGAGCAGGTCGTCGGAGAGTACTCACTTTCTTAGCCTTGGAAGACACGTAGCTTTACTAGATTCCACCAGAGCCCGGGATGACTTCTGAGAGCCGAGGCGCATGCCTCGGTTTCATTTCCTGACTACCCCTGATAGATACCGCCAATGTATCATACGAAAACGGACAATTACCTATCAAATCAGATAATTGCAGGCCTTTCAAGGCCGTACCTTAACACTAGTCCACCCTGATGAGCCGAAAATATATGCGGAAAATATGGGAAGATTCGGGGAAATTCCGGTTCTACGAACTAGACCATGAGTCGAAGATGCGGCTCCTCAAACCCCACTCCCAGCCTGCCAATGGAGCCAGGAAAACGCGAAGAAAAGCAATTGAAGGAGCGCAGACCCTACAACCAGGCAAACCACCCATCAAAAACCTGCCGCACACCGCCGATGTGGCGGGGGGGGGCAGAAAAGGCTCTACGGCAAACCAACCACAGAAAAGGTACTATGGCGAGGCGAACTATTATTACTATTAATACTATTAATACTATTAATACTATACAATACGCACTTTGTCCTGAGGTAGTAAGTTGCTATGGTTCGTCAGTTTTAACAGCAATTTATCAGCACTTTATTAACAATGCGTACAGCAGTAAAACATTATCGACCAACGCTACGGTATTGGTGTTAATATGTTGCTTTACCCCCTTTTGGACGCTTTTTTTCAGTGGCTCGGTGTCACTCGCGCGAGTGACCCCCTATTCGGTGCCATTATGCTAACCTAGCGACAAGAATCCGCAACGCAATACTTAGCTATGAGCTGCGCCAAGCGTATCGCCTTAAGCCTTTCTTCAGCGAGGTACAAAGTCACTCATGCGAGTATGATATGATATGATATGATATGATATGATATGATATGATATGATATGATATGATATGATATGATATGATATGATATGATATGATATGATATGATATGATATGATATGATATGATATGATATGATATGATATGATATGATATGATATGATATGATGTGATATGATATGATATGATATGATATGATATGATATGATATGATATGATATGATATGATATGATACCTCAAAACCGGTAGCGAAAATTGGGAGTATTATAAAAATAAAAATACACTCCAGCTGTGAGATCGAATATTTTGTCGAAACTCATCTTTGCAAGCTGTGTATGATACTCCGATCGCGCGTATTACGGTTTGTGTTTCCTCATTAAGGGTATAGGTTGGCGACTCCCCTTGCAACTACAGTGTAGCTATCAGGGTCAACAGGGTGATGTTAGGCAGTCTGTGCGCGGAAACTATAAAACCCGTTTCTGAGGGGGACAAAATCTGATAGCTGTGGAAGGAAATGCATCAGTTTACCAAGTGAATCCTGTAAGTCAAATATCCGGTGAGGGGAGGGCGGAGTTTTTAAGGACGTGGGGGCCTGATTTTGATCAAAAGGGGGGCGGGAGGGGGGGAGGGGGGGGAGGGGACGGGTGGGGCAGGTCAATTTGTGCGTGGAAACTATAAATATTTCTTGTGGAGGAGGGGGGGGGGATGTGGCGGGGGGGGGCGGGGGCGGGGGGGGAGGGCTTTAGGTCGCCTAGATGTAGGGGTTTGCTATACACGTGGTGCTAGGTCTAGGCGATGGTGCGGGTGGTGGGGAAGAGGGGGCGTTGGGGGCGGGGGTGGGTAGGAATTGCAGCAGCGGCATGGACGGCTCTGAAACGATAACGAGGCGGTATCCAGGGCGTGGAAGTGTTTATTACTCTGGCGGATTTCGATAGTAGGTGGGGCGTTTAATCAAGAGAAAGCGAGGAAAAAAATAAAAAATAAAAAAAAGGCGGGGGGGGGGGGGAGGGGGGGGAAGGGTTTTCAAGAGGTTTAGGTCACATATAATATAAAAATCACGGATTTGGTCGACACTGATGTTCGCAACATTGTTGTGTGTGATCCTCCGATCGCGCGTATTAATAATATAAGTAAGGGCTTGCTATACGCGCGGTGCTGGGTCTAGGCGATCGTGCGGGGTGTGGGGAAGCAGGGGGCGTTGGAGGGGGGGAGGGGGGATTAATGAAAGCTACGTCATGGATGGCTAGAAAGATAATGACGTGATATCAATTGCTTAGTACTCCGGAGTATTATACTACAATACCGTAGCCTTGATCTATCAACGACAATAATAACTCACTGTACTAACAATAATACGTATACCACCACCACAGAGATAGTCAACACGTATTTTTTTATTTTGCGCAGGACTATCGAACGATGGCGTCGGGGTGGCAAGGTGCATCGTGTTTCAGGAGATACACGGCTGGGAGCTGCTTTCGAAACCGGTGATTTCGTTAAAGAAAAGTTGGGGCGTGACTACCGTAGAAAGACTCGCGGATGAAAAATGGTCATAAGACGGCCTTGTTTCTGAGTGGCGTATCGATTGTCCTGTATCAGACTATAGTGTTACCACCGCTGTTATAGCTCAGTGTAACAACTCGTTGAACTACTACTGCTACTACTACTACTGCTGCTACCACTACTACTACTACTACTACTACTACTACTACTTTACTAAAGTCTAGTCTAGACTACTGTACCAGGTAACTCTTTTCATCGTCCGTTATACAGCCACATCCAACCGAGCAAGAAAGGAGGCTCAGGGGGTCGTCGGCAAGACAACCGTGGACGTGGCTGCTGTTTTGCACAACAAGGTGAGGAGGGGGGGGGGTCTGTGGCGTAAGATGCAAGGCGAGTGGTGCAAATACCAGAGACCAGCTTTCTTCGTGGACGAGAGACCGCGAGCACAATGTACTCGATGGATACTGCAAGAAGACTGTCACATACGTTTTATTAATTACAAACTCGCGTATACAGTGTACCATCAGGACCTGAGGTAACCCAACAACCCAACAAATACGCCGCATACTCCCAACCACGAGTCGTAGTCCCACTGCCCCCGAGAACGATCCGAGTAACACAACAACTAGCTGTTAGCAGTGATCAGAGTATTCGGTCATCAGCGCAGTGTAGTGGGCAAAAATACGTCGGTCACACTCGAACATCACGACCTATCCAAGTGTGTGTGGAAGCCGGTATCAGGTTGTTGTTGTTCTCAATTTACCAGGTGCCAGGTACCACTTAGATACCAGGTATCAGGTACAGATACCTGTATCAGGCACCAGATGGAGTCGAATGACCGATAACGAAGACAGCGGCCGGAAGACGAAACCGCGGGTCGAACGTATGACGAAGCACGAAACGGCAAAAAACGGCTGCAACTTTTTTTTTACGGCAGTTTCATTTAAAAACACGCCTTTGTGTACGTTAAAGCCGGGGTACAGGGGACAGAGAACGTACGATCGTCGATCGTGGTTCTCCTTGTTCGTCGTCTCCTGTTGGTTGTTGGTTGTTGCTGGTCTTGTTGTTTTTTTTTGTTGCGCTCACTTCCTCTCTACCGAGCGCCCCGTCCAGTAGAAGCAGAAGTCTGCCGTAAGCGAGAGCATGAAATCTGCCATTGTGTGCTCCGTGCTGGTGGCTGGCGCTAGCGCCTTCACCGGGCCCCTGCCCAGCGGGTCCACCTGGGTCAAGCCCATGACCCCTACGAGCAACGCTAGGTCACCGTGGGCTGCCAGCGCTCCTGCTGCAGCCAGGCGAACGGGGCTCTCGATGGGCGTGCACATGGAGTGAGTTGCTATGTTGCTCGTTGCGATAGTGTCCTTGGGTAGTGGTTAGGGCGAGTTTGTTGGTTGCTTGGTTGTGAGGGGAGAGGCTAGGGTGTACAGTCAGTCGTTAGGAGAGGTTGCATACTGCCCATGCTGATGCTGATGCTGAGCTGCCTCATGCTTTGCTATCTCGATTCGTGTGTCGTCCCTCATTAGTGCGGTGCCTTGCCCGACGACTATACACGCACTAAAGTGGTATTCCAAATTACTTCGATGATATACTGTTTAACGAGTCCCACGTAATTTCAACCGCACTAAAATGAGATCATGCATTAATTAAACCGCACTAATGCGCGACCACGCCTCGTTGAGTGTATGTCCAGTGCTTTGCTCCTCTGCTTTCTCTGGGTGTGTCGCGTCGGAGGACCACAACTACAGCGGCAGTCCACCCACAGCACCAGCTCTACTCAAGGAGTGCACGTCGCTATCTAGGGACGACGTTGCTAATACCGGTTGCTTTAGCGGCACCCCAGGACACGATAGCTTCTTCGCCCACAGATTCTACTTGCACACGGACGACTCGTCACAGACCCTCAACATTAACATGTCATTTTTCTACGGTAGGGATCGAGCCTCGGCTGTGACAGCTTGGCCCTTGACAATACCGTAGCAGCAGTGCCCCATGCTGCTGCTGAACTGCTGCCGTAGCAGCCAGTCATGCTATTCCCACAAAGTAAAGCCGCACCAGACCGACACACACACCTCCAAGCTGCTGTTAGCAAATAGAGTCAACGCGGCATAAACTTGCCAGGTACCAACCAGTAAGAGCGCGACGAGCGAAACCTTCAACGCTTTATTCCTCTGGCCTGGTACATCGCCGTAACTCCACGTTGAGTCGTGGTTGAATTCTTTGTCAAGCCAAGTCGGTTTGTGTTACCAGTCACCAGGTATGTTTTAATCTGCGGTCTCCGATGGCTCTCGCCCGTCCAAGGTTGCCCAGACGCGCATACATACGATATCATACTGGTACTGCATAAAAACGACCGGTCGCCCCGGTGGCGTATCAGGTTATCCTCGAGCCTGGTATAAGTCAGTTTCGCGAGTTCGAGCCCCTCCGAGTGCATACTCGTATAAATTCGTGGGGACTTTTTCTTGTGCACAAATTGACTTGCGGCAAACGCGGGAGCGTGAGTTAGCAACACTGGATGAAAATCGACGACCAGTCCAGTGGGATTGCTGAACCCTGTGCGCGATAATAATTAAAGACCGGGGGGAAGAAGAGACGACACTTGCGACCACGGCTTGTCCAGAACCTGGAAAGTAGAAGTGTGCAAAAAACAAAACAAAACAAAAAACACCTTACCTGGTATAAATCATAGTGTCATTCATGCCTGGTATTCTGTACCTATCATATGATTTAGACTAATAATAATACGCATATTATACCACACATTTGGAGCACCTTTCGCTGTTACAGCAGTCTAAGCATTTTCGATTGGCGTGGGGAATTCGGGAAGTAGAACCGCTGGCGCGATGTAATTAACTTTTGCCGCCACGACGCAGCAGCGCGAGCTTGTGTTGAACTTTTCCGTGGTTGCGTGGTTGCACTTTCACCCAAAGATGCTGCTGTTAGTACGAGTTGGAGACAGGGCACCGGTGGCTGTCTGTGATGTCTATGATAAACCGTCAAGCTTGTCGTGTCAAACCAAGCATGGCAGTGTCCTAAGCCCGCGTCCCCTTTCCCATGAATAACTCTACAATTACAGTGCAGAATATCTACCTGTAATGAGAAACGGCGTAGTAAGAAACCCAGGGCTGATATTCACAGGATCATGAGAAATTCGGGAGCATTTATGCTGAAGTTTGCGTTGGACACCTCTCCAAAATACGAAACCCAGCCTGGGTCAGCTTTTCTGGTTCGTATTAGGTGTCCTGTACTGTTCCAAGTACTGCGTATACTTACTGGAAACCCCCACACGCCCTCTCCAAAATAAGAAACCCAGCCTGGGTCAGCTTTTTTGTTTCATATTAGGTGTCCTGTACCGTACCAAGTACTGCGAATACTTATTGGAAACCCCTATTGGCTCTCATTTGCTGTATATTAACATGCGTGTGGGGTGGTGTGTCCTGCCGACGACGACAATGTGGGGCGGTGCCCCTACTTGTATTAACCGTTTTTAGCAGTTTTTAGCACCGCAGTTTCAACATGGGGTCAAAACACTTGTAATTAGACCTGGATAATTACTAGGAATTTGTAGGAGTTGGAAATAGTTAAATGGCAGGAAGTTCTCATGTGTGGTTGTGGTGAGGAGGACACACCGAGTTGGGTCGGTACCTCGGATCTATACGGGACGGAGTGAGGGATCTCAGGGGACCTTGAATTTGTGTATAATGAGGCGGTACTGTCTAGGGGAAGGGGGCCTGGTATCCACAATGGTGTCTGACTTTTTGTATTTTAGTATATATCTAGGATGCAAAAATATGCACGCCTCTCCGCGGTTACTTCAAACGCCTGACAGCTCACCGTTTTTTTAGTACACTGGATATTTTTCCTTCATTTTTCTCTACGACCCAAGACCATGTATTTTTTTCTCGTCGTGGCATCGAATCCGATCTTTTTTTTCATCACGAGGCTCGGTGGCTCTTCACTAGAGATGGGAGCCGGATAGCATTTTTCGAAAAACCGAAAACCGCATAGGAGGCGTTAAAAAACGAAAAACCGATCGAGCGGGTTATTGTTTGGCAGGCATTGAAGGCTCCAAAGCATTGGAAACCACGAGTGATATATCGACTTCGCCTGTATTTGAACTGTCAAGTTTATCGCACCTTGTTCTTCGCTGAAGGCTCGTTTTGGCGTAGATGGGCGCGCCCTTAAGTATGCCAAAACCAGATGTAACAAGAAAAAACGCTCTTGTTAATTTTGAAAACCGAGTAATGGCAAGCGCCTGAGTGGTTTTCGAAAACCTTGGTTAACCGGTTCTATTTTGTTCGGCGCCCATATTTACTTTTCACGCACGTGCAAGTCAGACACAACGCGTGCAAATGACGTTCGCCGGTGTATCACGCAGTTTGCAAAGATGAGTACTTGCCCTTACATAGATCGAACGCACAGCTGACGTATTTGAAATATTTTATTATATAAGGCAGCATTCTCCCCGTGTGACCAATTCGACGATCAGAGTTTGAGTGAGGTCTGTTAGAGTTAGGTTTATCACTACGTAGTGTGCCATGTTGCGGTCTTTACCAGGAATGTATACATTTGCGCGTGTGGTTTGTACGTTTTTGATGAGCGGGACTGGGCGGCCTTGTCGCGAAGCGGCGCCCACCATGTCATACGTGCCTGGTACCTGATATGGAGTAAGTGACGTCGGCCATCCCATCTGATGCTCTTGGGCGATGTCGATGTTGAAGAAGGTTTACCGCTTGTTAAAACAATGTATCGTTGGTGTGGTGACTTATGCTGCTGAGCTATCGTTGATACCTTGTCGTTGGTAATTTGTCGTTGGTACATCTATCTAATGATTAGGTTCGACACTAAGATCTTCGAGAAGCAGCACATCAGCCTGGGCGGTACCGAGGAGGACATCGTGAAGGGAGGCCGCGACCTCTTTTCCCTCCTGCCGAACGCCTTCGAGGGAATCAAGAAGATCGGGGTGAGCACGTGTTTTTACTTGGCTTGGCTTGGCTTGACTTGACTTGACTTGACTTGACTTGACTTGACTTGACTTGACTTGACTTGACTTGACTTGACTTGACTTGACTTGACTTGACTTGACGTGACGTGACTTGGCGTTTTGTTGATTCTTGTCCCCTTTTTTGGCTTTCCGTTCTCTCGAAGGCGTTTTTTTCTCAGGAATGGCATGGACTTGGCTTGACGTGGCTGGTGTAACTTGGCATGAACGCGCTTGCCTTGACTTTCGTTGAGTTTGTTATCGAACGTTAGTTCACGTCACTTACAAAGTTTGACTTGGCTTGACTTGCCTTTAGTTGAATTGCCTTGCCTTGCCTTGCCTTGCCTTGCCTTTGCCTTGCCTTGCCTTGCCTTGGCCTCCTGGCTTGGCTTGACTTGGCATGGCTTGGCTTGACTTGGCATGACATGGCTTGGCTTGGCTTGGCTTGGCTTGGCTTGGCTTGGCTTGGCTTGACTTGGCTTGGCGTGGTTTGACGTGATGTGATGTGATGTGACGCGCCTTGACTGGTTGACCTGGTCGGCTTGGCTTGGCTTGATTTTTGACCCCAAAATGTGTGTGCAGTTTGTATATTAAGGCTACAAGGATGAACGGTTGTTTCCGTACGTTTTTGGTGGCTCATGTGATGGTCACCTATGGCGTTGTGCTACTGCGATGCGTGTCGTGGTGTGGTTGGCGTGCCTTCGCGTGTGGCAGGTGATCGGATGGGGATCGCAGGCGCCCGCTCAGGCGCAGAACATCAGGGACTCGTTGGAGTCGGCGGGTCTCGACATCCCGGTGAGAAAGGATCGCATTAGCTTTATTCTGTATTGGCCACGGCAGCCTTAGATAGTGGCAGCTTGCGCTGCCGGGACCGTTTGCCCCGGAAGTCGGAGGCCGCGGCAGCTTGCGGTGTGTAGTGGATGCAACCGAGGTAAGTTGACTCGCCGCTCAACCGGTCCAACTCACAGCTGACGTATTTGTAAGTCATGTTGTGTACGTGACACACGACACGTGCCATTCGTGAAATTGTTGTCGTGAGCTTAAGCTTTTCTTTCACCCATCCGCCGTAGGATATAAAGATATAATGTGATAACGAAAAGTCGCAAGTTTTTTACCCATGCACCGAAGGATATAAAAACTTGATGTGTCATCCGATGTGTCATCCGAAGGTGTATCTTCTTGGCTGTGAAGCGAATGCGGGCATCAAGTTTGCACGCTGCCGCCGAAAATGGGGACCCCTTTGGAGATGGCTTCGTACAGCCTTTTTTTTACTTGGTGAAACTGCGGTGTTTCGACCACCGTGTTGCCCCCCCCCCCCCCCCCCCCACACACCAACGCACGCAGGTTTAACGAGGGCTACAAATGTCCTTACCGCTCATGTTGAATAGTTTTCTTTTATGTTTTGTCCTGCTGAGCGAGTTCTTAGCGGCAGCTATAAACAGCATATGGTATCTTACGTTGCGTATATTGTGACCCCCTCCTGTGTTGTTGTAGTTGTTGTTGCTGTTGTTGTTCTCACGTTAACTCCAATAATCGAGTCCGTGGTCACAGGAGAGGCTCCAGTCACTGTGGAGTGGAAGAACAAAAACAAGGAAAACACACACACCGAAAGTGATACACGTATTCCTGGTGTGTATATAGTATCGTAGCCGAACCAAGTCGTACATCCGCCACAAAAACATCAAAGTAAAATCGGAAGTCAGTGTATGTACCTATCAGGACCATACTGGTACCGTATCAGGACCATATTGGTACTTATGTTCAAGACCCGCAACTGAAACCGACTACACCGTGTGTAAAACCAACCCTCTAGGTGAAAATCGGCCTGAGGGAGGGGTCTGCGTCCTACAAGCTCGCGCAAAACGTGGGCTTCTCGGAGGACAACGGGACGCTCGGAGAAATGTGAGCTTTGTTTTTGGTGAAAATATCTAGTTTCGAGGGGGTTGTTGGATTGCGGATTTGCGAATTTTCAGACTTGCAAGAGTTCGAGCTTTTTTCCTTTTTTTTTTTTTTTAATTCTCCAGTTTTCAAGTATTCGAGTTATTCTGCACGTAACTACACTTGTACTGTTTTCTAGTTTGCGTTTTGGAGTGTTGAAGTGTTGTTTTTTGTAACGAGTTTACTGTGAGTTTTTGTTTTGGGGGGAGGGGGGGGATATGAAGCACGGACGTTTGACTCTTAGGGGGACGCTGTTTTTTCTTCTTTTGCACCTGCCAGAGGATGCCCGTCGTAGTGAGCAGTCAGGAGGAGGCGGGTGCCGCGTCGAGGTACACGCGCGGGAAGGGGGGAGAGGGGCGACGCAAGGATGTCTGCGGAGCCGTGTACCCGGTGATGAATCGCGTTAGAGGTTTAAATTCCCTCCATATACGTACTAGTTCCAAGTATTTCTTTCCCAAACATGGATTTCTAGTCGTGAAGGGGGTTATTACTGTGGTCGGGTGGCAGCTAGCCTGGAGGTGCGGGGGGGACGTCCTGCTGAGGGGTCATGGTGCGGCGGTGTTGACCTCTTTAGAACTGCACTCCCGTTTCGTGGACAAAGTATTTGAAATTCGAGTTATAGACTATGATAGGTATATGTGTTTCTGTCCGGTGTGTTTCCAACTACTAAAATAATCCTACTCCAACTCCAAGTGTTTTGTCCCGATGTCGGGAGTGCGGTGCTAAAAGGGTTAAAAGGGTTCATTAATAGGGCCAAGGTTCCCAACCATGATTACGCTATTGTGCAGGTTGTCTATGGTGATGCTTGATCACTCGAACTTCCGTGGAATGTTATAGCTCTTGCCTCGCCGCCGTCATGCCTTCTGACTACAGCCGTGGGGAGACTCCCAACAGTGCCGGGTGGATAGTGTCATTGCCCTCTATATTGCCGATGAAATCGCATGGCAACACTGGAACTCTCTTAGGTAACCCTATTCCCGTTAGTGCCGGTACCATGTACAGTGCCAGTATATATCGGCTGGCATATATTTATGTATACCAGCACTATCATTTATACCAGCAGTATCAGGAACGCCCGCTTTATAGGTGTCCGGCGTCTCCGGTGGTCCAATTGTAAGCCGCGTAACTACTGAGGTCGAGGTCGTAGGTTTGAATCTCACCAGAGGCTCTTTCTTACAAATCGGCAGGCCGAAAGCGCTAGAGCGTGAGTTGGCGAAATTCGATGCAAATCGACGAGCATAAAAAGCTGAAAAGTGGGGCCCTATGCGCAGTAACAATGAAGGCAAGTACCCGGGGGAGAAGGGTAGACACCTGTGACCACGGCGTGTCCAGAAGGTCGCTGAGGATAAAGCCTCTTTACGAGTTGAGTTGGAGGGTGAAAGTGGTAAAAAAAAAAGGGGACTTTTTCTCATCGGTTGACCGTTTGTTGATGGTGTTGGTGTTGGTGTTGGTGCTATTGTGGTGGTGCTGGTTGTCATGGTTGTTTTTTTTGTCGTTGTTGTTGTTGTCTTTATTGGTGTTGTTGTCGTTGCCGTTGACGCTGTTGTTGCTGTTGTCGCAGCATACTGACGCTTTTCTGCGTGTCCCGTCTTCGACGACTTTTCGTCCTGTTTAGGTACGCGACGATCGAGGAGAGCGACCTGGTGATCCTCCTCATCTCGGACTCGGCGATGGCTTCCAACCACGAGAAGGTCTTCTCCAAACTCAAGAAGGTCAGAACCGTTTGCACTGCTGCTATTTACCCCCTTTTACGGAACTTCATCGTCACCTCCCTCCCTATGTCAAAAACGTGCTTATTTAGGGCGTCACCCTGGGCCGTTCCCACGGGCACCGTACGTCATCACTAACCACCACCTTACTACCTTTGCCCCCCCCCCCCCCCGCCTCCGCCACTTTCCTCCTTAAAAAAAAAAAATTCATGTCGTCACGGTAGACCGTCATCAACTACCCACCTCGCCTCTCTGATCTGTCGCTACCGCTGACTCCATCGCTATCATACCGCGAATACCTCCCCTAAAACCACCGCCAACGCCCCCGCTGGTGCGGCTACTGCGACTACCGCCGCTTATCTCACCTCTCCCCCCCCCCCAACACTTCGCCGCCTTCCTTCCTCTGTCAAAAACTTGAACTTAGGGCGCTACCCTGGGCCTGTCCCACGGGTTCTTGCTGGGCCACCTCGACGCTCTCGGGAAGAAGTTCCCGGATGACATCAACGTGGTGGCGGTGTGCCCCAAGGGGATGGGGCCCTCGGTGCGGCGGCTGTACGAGCAGGGCAAGACCATTAACGGCTCTGGCATCAACGCCTCCTTTGCTGTCCACCAGGTGAGGGCCGGAGGGGGGGGGGGGGGTGTATCGAATTCGTGGAACTGCGTATGCTGCTGCTATTTAAGGAGGACGAGGAGACCGTTGGAATTGGAAGGGGTGTGGTGTGATGTGATGTGGTATGGAAGAGACGGAGGAGACTGCTGTTGCAATTGGTGTGGTGGATTGTTGATGTGTTGATGAGGAGGAGACCGTTGACGCGTGCTACGAGAGAGGTACAGTACCTCTTTGTGGCCGAATTGTTTTGTGGATGACGTGTGTCCTTACCCAAAATGGTCGGAATCATGTCATTCTTGTTTCGGAAAATGATTGTTTTGTATACCCGGGCCACGAGTTTGTTCATCTACCTTTCAGTTTGCTCAATATCAGTTCTTGTTTCGCAAAATGGCTGTATACCGGGTCTCGAGTTTGTTCATGTGCCTTTTAGTTTGCTCATTATCAGGGGTGTTGGGGGTGAAGATGTAGAGCTCCTTGAATGAGGCGCTCCAGAAAAAAAAAGTTGAACCCCTACCTGTAGCAACTGTCCGTTGGAAGGGCTGGGGTGAGGTGTGGAGGAGACCGTTGGAAGGGGAGTGGTGTGGTGTGGTTCGCTGTGGTGCTGGGACACGTTTCGTGTCTTTGCTTCTTCTCTTTTGTTTTGTTCTTTATTTTGTTGTTTGTTGTCTTTTGTGGTTTATCGTCGGTTGGACAGGACGTGACCGGAAAGGCGACGGATATTGCGCTTGGGTGGTCCATCGCTCTTGGCTCCCCTTTCTCCTTCCCGACTACCTTGACCGACGAGTACCGCAGCGACATCTACGGCGAGCGCGGCATCCTCCTCGGAGCCGTGCACGGCATCATCGAGACGCTCTTCCGCCGTTTCGTCAAGCAGGTTAGGTTGTATCCATTAGTTTTTGTGGGTTGTGTGTTTCAGGATTTATGTGGGTGTTCTATTCATGATTTGTGTGGCTCGTTTTTGTGTGCCCATGACTTGTGGGAATTGTGTTTTGTGTCCGTATGGGTTTGTCTGCGTGCTTGGTTTCTTTGTAGCACGGCGCAGCGTGGCGTTGTGTGGCGCAGACAAAGCAGCTTAGCTCAGACAAGTATGAGTAGCGCAGAAGAGGACAGCGTCGCGGCGAGCCCCTCCGTGTGCTCAGCGCTGCGGTGAGACGGCCGGGGTGGGCGAGCGAGGATGCACGTGCACGCGCCGCGCTTCCTGATCCGGCCTCGCTCGTAACCCGATGCCCTCATGCGAATGTGCGTGCTTCGCGTGAATAGCACCCTACCCGGACCCGAAATGCAACACCAACCTCCATCATCTCCATCAATCCCAATCCCAATTTTGCTGCGTGTGTTTTCTGTTATCCTTAGGGCATGAGCCCGGAAGAGGCGTTCAAGCAGTCGTCCGAATCTATCACCGGCCCCATCACCAAGAGCATCAGCAAGGCCGGCATCCTCAAGCTGTACGAGGGCCTCGACAAGGCTGGACAGGACGAATTTAAGGTCAGCGAGCGAAGATGTACCCCCCAAAAATAGAACGTTGAATAAAATCTCCGAAACCACCCCGGTAGGCAAGGGGGGTCATACAACAATCGAAACAAGTAAATGAGAAGTAAAACACTGGCTTTTTTTTTCACCAATACGATGGGGGGGGGTTCTTCGTCCCATGTATTTTCCTCGCACTTTGTCGTTTTCCTTGTCCTTGCCTAGACGTAGCTCAATCCAGGGTCGCGAAGCGGCTCTTCTCCCTCCTCCCCACTACGGTACGTGCCTTCTTTTTTGTCACGAAAATACTTCATCAGCCCTTTCTTCCCTCGTCGATTCGCATCGAATTGCGCCTACCCACGCTGCTAGGTGCTTTCAGCAGTTGATTCATTTTTCCTTTTTTGCAAAGAAATTCAAAAGTCCGACCAACGTGAGATTCGAACCCCAAAACCAAGTCTATTACTAGTAGTAAGAGTATCATTTGAGGGTAACTACTAGACCACCGGGACTACCTATATATTATCAAGATTTTAATACCGTGGTACAACGTACCAGTAAAGAACTTCAGAAAAACAGGTGGTTTTCTTGATTCGTGAAGAGATCGCACCCGTTTCGTCTGCTTTTCATTCTGATCGCCTCAAGTGGTGTTGTGTGTTTTGGTATTGTTATCCTCCGGCGGATGGGAAAAAATAAAGCTAGAGCTCGCGCACGCGCCACACTTCCACGTATTTCGACGCACGTCGTGTGTCAACTTGACTAAATTGTGTGGCTATCTCTTTTCCTGTCGCGGGCGTACCTTCGGTAAGCTCGGGTGTGGGCACAGTCTCGGGGTAGGGGTTGTGGGTGGGGACGAAGGCGGGAGTGGCTTGGATGTGCTTTTTTCGAATACCTGGCACGTTAGGTTGGTTGCTCCCAACTCCTGACCCCGATACGCGAATACCCCCCCCCTCCCCCCCCCCTTCCCCACCTTACCACGTGTATAGAACTCCGCCCTTGTTATTTGGGGGGACCCACTACTTGAAATTAGTGTGGAAGTTTTTTTTTCTCCGAGAGGGTTAGTCTTCCCCCGCCCCCCCCCCCCAACACACACCCATCTCTGCTTTACTGTAGGTAATTAATTAATCATCTAAAGGCTTCCCTCCTTTCCGCCTCGCGCGAATGAATGTGTTGATTTTTAATTAATGGACTTAATTTTTGAATGGACAACAGGCGGTGTACTCGGCGTGCTACGCCCCCGCTAAGGAGATCATGCAGGAGTGCTATAACGAGGTCCGCAGCGGCAACGAGATCCGCTCGGTGGTGATGCAGGGAGCGCGTCTTAACGACATCAACACCGGCAAGATCGACGGAACCTTCACGTGGAAGGTGAGAGGAAATAGTTGGACTGACGGTCTGCGTCCTGAACGTATGTGTTTTCTTGTGTTCCCGTTTTCTTTGGTTATTCCTTCTTTTTTCCCTCTGGTAGCACTTATATTTGCCTTGGCTTACCTGAATCTGCTTGTTCTTGTCTATACGAGTAGTGGTCTGTAGTTGCTTGCGTGTGATGAACAGTTGGGAGAGAAGCTGCGCGCGAACCGTTCGAGGACGAGAAGGTCCTCCTTAACGCTTACCCCCTTTTGGGCAATTTGGTTTCAGTGGCTTGGTGTCAGTCGCGCGAGTGACCCACCCCCCTGTTCCTTGCGGTCACAGTGTTTCTTTCCTTTCTTTCCTTTCGTGCTGCTGTTTAATGTAACACTCTCGATATTTATACGAAAAGGGATGGCTAGCTACGATGCACCAAAAAATCGCTGAACGTGGTTTTGTCGGCGAGGTACAGAGTCACTCGCGCGCGTATGATAGTATGATAGTATAATAGTATGATGGTATAATAGTATGATAGTATGATAGTATAATAGTATAATAGCATGACAGTATGATAGTATGATGATAGTATGACAGTATGATAGTATGATGATATGATGATGATATGATGATAGTATGATAGTATGATGATAGTACGATAGTATGATAGTATGACAGTGTGTGATATGATAGCTTAGACACGGTAGTGAAAAGTGGGGGTGGTATACTACCATACCGTAGCCTTGGTCCATAGAGTTTACATTTTAGTCTTTTTCCGGGTATAAACTAAACTATCTAGCCAACTTGTTTTGGTCTGGTCGGTGTTGCTTGCCCGGTTAAAAGGACCGTGGCTAATTGTTTGTGCTTTCGTTTTTCAAGAGTTTTGTCCCCCGTTTTCAACTTAAGACACCCCCTATTAATAGATTAATAGGGTTTGAAGCCAACTCTCTCCCGAGGGGTAACCTTGTAATATTATGCGTGTCGGGAACCTGGTATATATGTGTTGTTGTATTTTTTGTTTTGCAAGTTTTTGGTCTGTTACTTTTTCTTTTCAACACTCCGCTTTTTTCTTTTAACGATCGGAACAGGTGGGAGAGAAGGTGCGCGCGGAGCGTGTGGAGGAGGAAATTCCCCTCAACCCCTTCACGGCGGGCGTGTACGTGGCCACCATGATGGCGCAGATCGATGTCCTGAAGGAGGGCGGACACTCCTACACGGAGATCGTCAACGAATCCGTGATCGAGGCGGTCGACTCCTTGTGCCCTTACATGCACTACAAGGTAACAAGGCGGGAAAGAGAGGGGGGGGGGGGGGTAGATGTTATTCACTACCAAGTACAAGATAACAAGGCGGGGAAGGGGGGGGGGGGGGGATAAAGACGTTGAGCCCGCGTAGAAGTGGATTGCACCCATCTTCGGCATTTATTTTTTTGTTGCAATTAAGGTGGTGTCAGTAATGGAATAATTGAAATGTATTCCAGGCACTCGACACTAGTTTTGCTCTCTGTGTGGCCAATCCTACACGGTGATCGTGTACGAGACCGTGATGAGACTGTCGACATCGTTGTGCCCTTACAGGCATGCGCTACAAGGTAAGGAGGCCGGGGGGGGGGGCAGCGCGTGGGGGTGTTAGCGCGTGTTTCGTTTTTTTTGGTCTGTTGAGATGTCTGGATGTCTGTTGAGAGCCCTCAACATGCACTGTTGAGGACCCTTTTTGACCTTGACTCCACTCCAACTGCACCCTCGTAACGCGAACGAAACAAAATGGAATCGGAGTAAAGGTGTTAGCAATGTGGAACAGTATACTTGCTAAGGCTTAACAAACCATTCCAACTTGGCGTTTTGCAGGGTGTGGCTTTCATGGTAGACAACTGCTCCATCACCGCAAGGCTCGGGTCTCGCAAGTGGGCGCCCCGCTTCGACTACATCCTGGAGCAGCTGGCGTACACGGCTGTGGATGAGGCCGTGCCCGTGGACGAGGGTTTGATGGCCAAGTTCCTCGAGAACCCCGTCCACGATGCCATCAGGGTGAGTATTATAGCATTGTGCGATATGCAATTTTATTATGCAGTTAGTATTTTTGGGATGATACTGCTTGTTATCGTGTTGATAAAAATCACAGCCGGTATATTAGTACCAGGTATCTACTATAGTGCTACTACTGCTACTGCTACTAGTATTATTTCTACGGGACGATAGTATAAAATAGGGAAATTGACAGAATGGGGTATACCCCGGGACTATATTAATACTTTTAATAGGGAAATGGACAAAGTGGGGTACACCCCGGCGGTATTTTGATCAAAACACAAAATGGGGTACTCTAATTTTCGTGGCGGGGCGCGCCAGCTTACGCACGCTAAACGCATCCAATTCGCGTTCTGGCGCCTCCGCCCCACGCGCACGGTGGGAGGGCAGCACGCCAAACCGTTTTTGGTCCTTCCACACCCCAAAACAGGGTAAATACGGGCGCTCAAAGAGTCCTCTCGACAAACTACCCCAGTTTGTTCGTAAGGTAACTCCTGGGTATACCCCCTTCTCTGCTCAAAATGTATAGACCACCCTATTTTGTTCATAGTATGCCCCTTCTTGCCAACCAGCACCACCCCTTTTTGTTCAATGGTGCTGTCCCGCGGAGAGATGGGTATGATACCGAAACGCCACCGCTCCGCCATCCCGCGAAAAGGATCCGGCAATCGGCACGCGACAATCTACAGGATGGCTTTGTCATGCGGGACAACTACACGCACGAAATATCTGACGCCCTTCTTCCCCCTCTCCTTGATGATGTGACCGGTTGTGTTTGTTTTGCTTTTCTTGGGCAGGTGTGCGCGGAATTGAGGCCAGCTGTCGACATCTCGTGCGCCGCGCCTTCCACCGTCAAGGAGATCGCCATGGCTTAAATTCGTTTCGTTTGGGGGGTAGGGGAGGGGAAGGGGAGGGGGGGGGGGGGGGGTTCGGCATGCAACCTGCAGCAGGACATGCTTGCTTCGACTTGCTTCGACTTGGTCCCTCGGCGTTGGTTTATTTTTGCGTCTCTTACGTATTTTCTCTTTTTGGCGCCCCTTCGTTTTTCGGGTTGTTTGTTGAGCGAAGGGGGAGGCGGGATGGGGTGAGACGAGACGGATGCAAGCTGCTGTTGAGGCAGGCCCCTTGGCGTGAAAGGGGGTACGTTGATGCCGTAGCATTCAGCGCTGGTTTGTTGTCGAGATGCCGTTGCGAAAGCACTGTGATTGGCCACAAAACTCGTACGAGTTTCGGCACCGGTACTCGGAGCTTGGGGGAGTCAGTAGCGTGCAGGAGGCTCGAGGAGTTTTATTGAAGCTTCTTTGTGATGGGATCGTGTCTGTTGGTGGGTATGCACGGGGGGGGGGTCGTCAAGATCAACCCCCCTCCCCCCCCCTCTCCCGCGAATTGTGTAGCGTCGTATGGCGACGGACACGACGTTGGGATGTTTTTAAGAAGATCCCGTGGTGGTTTGGTTTGCAACGAGGCAAACATTCAGCAAGGGATTAATCGAAAACTTGGAAGGAACTCCTGTTTGTTGCTTATTGCTTGATCCTTTGTCACACGAAGAAGGCGCCCGGACACAATACTTTATTGCACATTTCTGGCAGATCATGATCTAGACCCTCATCCGTTATAATGTGTTGTGCAGGATGCGTGTAGTACTAACAGATCCAAGCCAGGCCAGGAAAAGTGTGCTAGATCATACAAATCGTACGGCCCCCACCCCACCCGGTAATACTAACCAGATCATAAAGATATCATACAGACCTGGTCGGACGTGTGCATTGTTGGGACGTCGTGAAGAAGATGCGTGGTGGTTTGCAGCGAAGCAAACGCTCAGCTAGGGATAATCACTGAGGTGTACCCACTTTCAAGCCCACCCTGCGAACTATCAATCTGTTACTATGTGGTCTTGACTCTACTACAGTAGTAGACTATGGTCTTACAGTTTTCTATTGCAAACCTGATCCCCATGCTAATTCGAAGTAGTTTAATCCTAATTCGAAGTAGTTTAATCTACGATCAAGGCTACGGTATTGTAGTATAATACCCCACTTTTCACGGCTCCCGGGTCTAAGCTGTCATACTATCATACTGTCATACTAACAATATCATACTATCATGCTATCAGGCGCGCGCGAGTGACTCTTTACCTCACTGACGAAAACACGTGGGGCGATTTGTCTCGCGCAGCGTAGCTACCCGTCGCATTGGGGATTCATGTTGAAAAATAAAACAGCACGAAAGAAAGTCTATGACCGCGTGGAACAGGGAGTCACTCGCGCGAGTGACCCCTAGCCACTGCAAAAAAAGATCCCTAAAAAAGGGACCCACAGCCCCCTACCGTAGCATGGGACCCACCAAGTATGGTCTTGTTTTTCGAAACTGATCCCAATGCTACGTAACTCCAAGCAGTTTTACCCTACAACGGCATGGTCTTGTCTTTTTCTAGACTCCAAACCGATTTCCATCATGCTAATTCCAAGTCCACTCACTGCTACTACCGAACACTCGAAGGCCTGTTTGGTGATCTGTTTGATCCTTTTAACACGAAGATAGTGTCCAGCGATAATTGGCGTTTCTGCCTGAGTGGCTCTCTTGTGTTGGTATTCATTATTTTTGGTCGTTCTAAAAAGAGGCGCCCCGGTTTTGGGCGCGCGCGTGTTCTCTTTGTCGCTCTGAACGACCATAACTTACTGCTTGCTGCTGCTGTACTCGGTAAACCGACAACTTTGCGCAGAAACGAAAATAAAACGGTTGCGGCGACTGCCCTTTCCAGCGAAATCTGCACTCGCAAAACCAAAGACTTTGCGCAGAAACGAAAACAAGACGGTCGCGGCGCTGGCCCTTTCCAGCGCACCTGGCATAATACTGCTTCAAAAACCTGAACGATGAACTACACATCGGACAGGTCAGATCCCTACTTCACGATCTACTGTAGATCATTCGCGACAGCTATACCCCTACTTTTTATTAATCTGCATGATCTACACCTGGTAGATCACGTTTGTCCGGTGAAATCTGTGTGACAGCGCACAGCTCCTATTGTAGTATCTAGATATTTCGTGGCAGTTCTCTGGTTTTGGGTATGGTCTAGATCTCGCATGCCTGGTGGGAGTTGAATACCACAGTTTTTGCGCAACATCTCATGATTCTCCAGTTGCAAGAAGGCTGGAGATTCATTAGACGGAAAGGCAAAACTTTAAAAGTAATTTTGGTGAAGCATCAAAATGGATCATTTTGGTTGTGGTGCATCAAAATCGGCCGTTTTTGCGAAGCATCGACATCGATCGGCCATTTTTTGTGAAGCGTTAAAACAGGTCATTTCGGTGAACCAACAAAAAATCGGCCATCTCCGTCAAGCATCAAAATCGGTCAATAGCAAAACGAGCCCAGCTGCGGAGTGCCCCTCCTCGCTCGCTTGATGATCGAAGCCCGTTCTCCGGCTACAGCAGCAGGGCAGCGTCGCGACAATTTTTGCCGCCGCAACAGCCTAACATATTGTGCTTGCCTCGACAGTCTATCACATACCATCGGCCTCGGTCGAGTATCAGCAACAAGGGTGCAGGGTGCCCGGCAATCTCTGTATTCCCGAGCGCCTTCTGGGGGCTTCCCGAGCTCCGGAGTACCGACATTCGTATGGATGTTGTTCCTTCCTGCAGCACAGCGATTCCAGCCCTCATCCCAGTGAGTGATGGCGCTGGTGCTCCTGGTATTATAGGCATACCCAACCTCCGCGGACGGCGCGGATCTTTGGCTTCATCTAGCTCGCAAGAGGCTTCTATATTCCAGGCGGCCGTATGTAAATTAGCTAATATTATTCCACAAAGGCCAAGTAATATGTTCCGTAAAACCTGTGCTTTTCAAAACGGGTTACTAGCATACACATACACAGCAGACGCGCACGCTCCTGAACACGCTTTCACCCCAAACCCCAGTCCATTGGCGTTCCAACGCAGAGACAAAATAACAAAAAACAGCCGTCCCGATAGCACTGACAGCAAAAAAAAAGAAACTCATATACCCCTACTTCCAAATAGATGAAACCACAACAACCAAGAAATGCCTAACTGCTACTACTATAGTACTACTATTCATACTACCACTAGCGCGAGCGGTGTGTGTTTGGATCCCACCGAGCGCCATATCCGCACAAGCAGAAAAAAAACGCCTGCTCCGCCCAAGGGGAAAACCCCAGCGAAGAAATACCAAGGGAGAACACCGTGGTTCCCTCACAGTGCGGTGATTTGCCATATGACAAATAACCACACAAAATTGAAACCCCGAAATAGTCCTGGATAGCGCGATACTGTGGGACGAGGTTGTGATAAGCGATTTTCGCCGCAATTAACTGGGCCCCCCGCACCGAAAGAGTTCAGCAATAACGCGGGACCACGATTTATGTGGAAACTACGTGGGTGCAGAATTCCCATTGGGTGCCACCACGGCCGTGCGGGCGGTGAGGTCGAGAGACGACTACACCCAAACGACAACACACGAGTAGTTCAGCATAAGCCAGCCTAGCCCCGCAAAGCCAGGTCCAACTGAGAAATGAACAATTTATTCAAGCCAAAACTCAAACTAAAAATCAAGCCAAGCCAAGCCAAGCCAAGCTAAGTCAAGCCAAACCTATAGCCAGGCCACAAGCCAACCCAAAAGCCAAGCCAAGCCAAGCCAAGCCAAGCTAAGTCAAGCCAAACCTATAGCCAAGCCACAAGCCAACCCAAAAGCCAACCCAAGCCAACCCAAGCCAGCCCAAGCCAAGCCCAGCCAAGCCAACCCAAGTCTAGCTAAGCAAACCCAAGCCAAGCTTCGCGCAGCCAATCCAACCCAACTCATATTAACCCAAGTTAACTCAAACCAACCCAACCACTCCAAACCCCGTCCAACTCCTTCTACATCAGTCCGCACGCACCCCAGCTCCCAAGCAAACAAAAAAGACATTCAACGCCGATCTTGGTCGTAATCGTCATACCCCCAGCCCCCACCCCCACCCCCGCCTCCCCCGTCATCCCACTCCTCGTCTTGATAGCCATACCCTTGGTCGTAGTCGTAGTCGCGGGCCGATCGAGAACTTCGCTTCTGTTTGCTGCTCCGTCCCGACTTCTTTTGCTTAGAGGACGCCCCGCTAAAAACCACGGGCGCGGGGTCGGGGGGGGGGGGGGGGGGGGGGGTTGCTAGTAACAGAGGCGTTTCATGTTATCAGGGGGTGGAGGGGGGGGTTGAGGGGTGGATGGGTGAGTTGGGAGGGGGGCAATTGAGAATATCGCTTCTATTTGCTTCTCCAACCGGGCTTCTTTTGTCTAGAGGACAGTGCGCTAAAGCCGGGGGGTGGGGGAGGGTGGGGGAGGGTGGGGGGAGAGGTGTGGTGGTGGGGGCGGCAGAGGAGGGGAGGGCTGGGGGGTTGCAAGGAAAAGACAAAATGGTGTGTGTTTTCCAGAGACCAGATTACCTCTATCCCTTTCATATTCCCTCTCCCCCTTCCTTCGTGGCTGTTTGTTTGTTACCTGGAAAATAGTTACGTAATCGATCGTTCGTTCGTTCGTTCTTCCGTTCGTTCGTTAGTTTGCGTTGTTCGCCAATGCGCTTCCTTCTTGCTTTCAACCAAGCGGCCGAAGCAAAGCAGAGAGCTATTTCGGCGCAATCAATGCTCACCTTCCGATTATTTCTTTAACGAACGGCATGTTGCTCGCCATGGCCCACAGCATCGGCAACATGTTCCTGTTCACATGGTGGCAAGAGCGGACAGGCGAGGGAGCGAACAGAACAGCACACACGTCAGGACGATAAATTGGCTCATCATAAGTCGCCGACTACAGCAGTGGCCCTAAGTTGGCATTTTTTTATTTTCTTTCTTTCACACACATCTACTTTCCAGGTCCTGGACAAGCCGTGGACGCAGGTGTCGTCCCTTCTTCCCCCCGGTTCTTGCCTTCAACTTTTATCGCGCATAGGGTTCAGCAATCCCACTGCTCGTCGATTTTTCATTGAGTGTTGCTTACTCACGCCCTCGCGCTTTCCGCAGGTCAATTTGTGCACAAGAAAAAGTCCCAACGAATTTATACGAGTATGCACTCGGCGGGGCTCGAACTCACGAAACTGACCCATACCAGGCTCGAGGATAACCTGATACGCCACCGGGGCGACCGGTTGCTATATATCACTCTGTCCTTGAATATAAGCAAGATTTAATAAGATTAAAATAAAACGCTTCTTACATCTGCGGCCATAGTGGTATTGGCTAAAAGACACGCGTTACGATAGAAGTAGCACGTTATTGGCTTATATTAATCTGAACGAAGGGGGTTCTTTATCCAAAAACGCCGGAAGGTTGTTATTTTTCAGCAAATGTTATTATTTTTTTGTAAACCTAGGCCACGGGATTGGTCATCGGTTTGCATTTTCAGTACACTAAAAGAAAAAAAAAAATCTGGGGGTGAGACACATAGAGCTCCTTGACCCCTTTAGAGCCCTAAAACCCCTCCCTATACTAATTCCAAGTAACTTTGCTCCAAAAACGGGTTTCCAGATGTACAGGCGTTAAGCAACCACCCTCAGAAGGTAATGGTGCATCTCTACTGTACCGCAGTATTAGTAGTAGTACTAGTAGTATCATAGCATGCGTCTAAACGGCGAGTTGATCGCTACGGCCCACAGCATCGGCAAAATGTTGCTGTGTACATGTGGCAGGGTGGACAAGCGAGAGAGCGGGGAGATGGGGCACCACAAACAGCGCATCTAATATTAAGTTTTGACTAGTGGCACTCCCGAAGTTTGCCAGTTGCCGGCCGGTATAGCGGAAAAAAACAAATCGGTGCTGTATCATCCCATATATGTAAGTACTAAAAAAACAAAACAACAGGGCAGCAGTACGGCAGTGCAGCAGTACGTACGGTAGTAAAGGACAGAGGAGTGCAGCAGTGGGGACGGTGGTACTGCCAAGCACCAGTGGGAGGCCATGTGTTTCAGAAACAAAAAAAAATGTTCATCTCTCACAGGGCGAAAAAAAACTCCTACGTACGGAACGGCCCACCCACCCACCACGGACGACGCAGTGCACCCTCTACCCACCCACCGACCAAGCCTTTACTCATACAGCAGTACAGCAGTGCAGCAGTACGTACAGCAGTACACCTGGTACGGGTGGAGCAGTTAGTTGGTTGGTTCTTGAGGACCTTGTATGAAACAAGAAACAAACGGGGGGAATTTCATTTTTTGACGATACTCGGACATCTCAGGGAGAGAGCGAGCCGCCATCCACCACCCGCCCACCACCCACCATCTACCCACGGACCTACCCAGTACAGCAGTACAGCAGTACAGCAATGCAGCAGTACGTAGAGCAATACACCTGACAGGCGAGCAGCAGCCGATTCGTTGGTCACAATGTTCTCGGGCTGGGCGGGGGTTACTATTCCCCGCCACGCTGGGGGCCAAGCGAGGGAGCGCCGGGCGTCGTTGTCGCGTTCTCGATGCGCTGACGGCGAGAGCGCTGGGCATCGTTCTCGCGTTGCCGATTCTGAGCACGGCGAGCGGCGACGGCTGTTGTGCTTGCTGTTGACGCAGGCGCGCTTGTCGCCTCGTGTCCATGGCTCAAGTGGCCAAAAAGCAATTCGAAAGTGTAATATAGTTGGAGTTCGAAAAAAAAAAAGCGGGCAGCGACGAAGAAAGTCGGGGGGGGTCAAGCGAGCCGTCCCCGGTAGGGCGATTTCCACGCTTCCCCCTCGCCGAGGTGGGGCACCGACGCCCGTTCTTTCGCCGGCACGTTGTAGTGCTGCTGTGCGGATCGGACGTGGCGGCACCGCAAGGCCGCGGGAGGCCGAGTAGAGCTCGGCAGTCGCAGCTTTCTGGGAGGGGGGTTATAACCAAGATATTTTCAAAGATCCAAAAAACGTGACTACCACGACGTTAGCGGATTATATACCAGGTGATAAGGATTTATGAAACTTACTAAAGACGAGCGATCGATATAGTACGCAGCTTGCAAAGATGAGTAACGACCCTAAATTCGTCGAACTCACAGCTGACGTCGTAAGAACAGTTTTATAAAATAGCGCAACCCGTGGAAAAAAGATGGGCGCGACGATGGAGCGCGGCAACAAGGCAGAAGAGGCATGAGGAAGATATACCGCGGTAAATTGGATGACTTCATGTCGCCGACTCGTAAGTACTTGGCTAGGTACTACACAACGGCGCTAAAGAGCAAAATAAAGAAGTAGCAAAATACAAAAACACGACATGACGACGCCACCGCCGAAGCAGCACCTCTCTCTTGCTTACCCAAAAAGGTTGAGGAACCCGAACACCTCAACCGCCAGTCCAATAATGGGGTGCCCGGTGAACACAAAGAAGAACCCGATCGCGAAAATGATCGATCCCCTCAGCTTCGAGCTCTGCCAGGGCAAAACGCGCGCCGGGGAGAGAGCAGACAAGCAGAGAGCAAGCCATCAGTATGATAGGGCTATAAGTTGGCTCACTATACCAACGGTAACTAATGGTAAGTCGCCCACTAGTTACTAGCGGACTATTAATAAGGTTTGTAGCACAATACGGTTATTTGCGTGCGGTAGGTCATTGAGTTTTGCGAGTTTGTTCCAGGCTGGTGTGTTTGTGGTTCACAATGTGCTTTATATCGAACACCAATGCCACCACCACCACCACTACCATCCAACAAGCCAACAACAACAGCGGCAACCGCAACGGCAACAACAGCAACAGCAACAGCAACAACAGCAACAACAACAACAACAACAACAACAACAACAACAACAACAACAACAGCAACAACAGCAACAGCAACAGCAACAACAGCAACAACAACAACAACAACAACAACAACAACAACAACAACAACCTCCCTCCCCCCGCACCCAGAGGAGGGAAGTAATATAAGCAAAACTTCACGTACTACATGGAAGAAATGTAGTGAGCGTCCAAAACGTTGGAGATGTATATTAGGAGTAGGAACAGTGTTCTGTCTCGAAAGGGACGCGGGGTCAACGGCCAAATGACTAAGGCAAGCAACAAAGGAGTACGCCTCCGCCCCCCCACCCCCCCCACCCCAACCCCTTCCTCCCCCCTCCCCTCCCTCCACTACCACCACCACCACCGACAGAGCAGAGCAACAAGCCATTATTTAAGACCAACGACATAGCGCCATACCTGAGAGAAGTATCGCACGACGTTGCTGGGGCCGATGAAGAGCGCCATTCCCGCAACGAACCCCAACTTTTGCACGAGCGAATCGAAGAAAAAACAAGACGGAGAAAAACAAAACGGAAAAACGTACGAAACGCAACGCGAAAAGACAAAAGGGACGGAAGCAGTGAGAAGTGGGGAGAGAATCACACCAAGGGTCATCTTAATGGGAGAGGGGAGGGGAGGGGAGGGGGGCTCATTTGTTGCTTGCCTTAGTCCTTGAGCATTGAACACGCATCCCTTTCGAGACGGAGCACCGCTCCTACTCCTTTTTCAGACAGCTCTATCGTAGACTATATATGTCTATATATCTCCACTTCTATTTTCGATAACCTTTCTGTGGGACTCATGTACAGCAGTACCACAGTAGTAGGGGTTTCTCAATAAGGCGGTCTGAGTGAGGCGGTATTCCGATATAAGGCGGTCAAAATAGCTTACTGCAACTAGGGAATAGCACTCATAACCTGGATATGAACAAGGCGGCTTCCCTCAACAAGGCGGTATCCCTATATAAGGCGGTATCCCGGTATAAGGCGGTCAAACCCGCTGGGCATGACTGGGGAATCGCACTTATAACTTGGATATGAATAAGGCAGCTTCCCCCTAAAGGCGGTCATAGTGCCCTCTATGCCAAACCACAGCCTGACCGGTGTACCCCTACTGTTTATCATATCGATGAAAAATATCAGAAAGCGTGATCTTCGGAGATCGCGCAGCAGCACCAGTATCGATCGATACATGCTCGAACGGTATGTTATACAACAGGTTCATCCTCTTCTTGCTTGTTCTCCTCACATGAGGGAGTGATTTACCTCACGAGCAAAAAAAAAAAAAAAAAAAAAAAAATTGAGGGCAAGAAAAAAAAACAACCCGATGACCCAAATAAATCCATGGCCTAGTCTAGGTATTAAAAAAACTTTAGATGGTATTCGCAAAACAAACATGAATTTCCGACGGTTTTGGGTTAAGAAGTCCCCCGTTAATCATGAAAAAAAAGCAAAAAGGTGTCATACCTCAACACCTGTATCGTAGCGCGCGTCCAATCACCATGCATGCTCTCTGCACATGCATGCGTCTTACGCCTGCCTCCTCGCGGCACAGGACACATGCCACGGTAGACGTGTGCTGGCTCTTTAAAGGTGCGCTGGCTCTTTTTGGCCTTCTGAGGGCGGTGGCTCGAGGAGCTCAACACCTCATCCCGAAAAAATGATTATGAGAGAGAACATAAGAGTATGTAAAAATAACAACTTAACGAACACTCCCACGGCATACTAGGTAAAGCTGAACCCTCCCGCCCCTGCGACGATGTTGGGAGCAAGGCAGGAAGGAGTCCCGTTCTTCAGAAAACAACGTTTTCAGCCGAAAAAGCCAAGAAAAAGTGCTACGTACCTCTTTTCTCGTAGCATGCCTCACAGTTCGGACACAAGCCTTACCTCACCTCAGCAAACCCTGGCTGCTTGGTGTCGCCGATGCTGTAACCGTCATACCACATTTTTTTTTACATACTTCCTCTCTAACGCTCTAGAAGGGTCAAAGCTAATCATCTTCCGCCAAATATCCACCCGCAGGCGGATAAAAAAAAAAAAAGGAGCAAAACCAAACAAAAAAAACTACGAACGACTCACATTGCCCAGGCGGATGAGGTTCTTCTCGAACATGAGGGATATTCCCATCATCGTCAGGAGAATAGATCCCGCAAGCGCATACACCCCGTACTCTGCGGGGAGCACGGGCCGAACAGCCGGAGGAAGCGGGGGCCGGTTAGAGGGGGATAGGCTTGTTTCAATCTTGCTCTTTTTTATTTCGCTGTTTAAACTTTTTGCAGGAAAAGGAGCAAACAAAAAAATGATTCGTACCATGTGTTTCCCCAAATGTGCTCGTGATGATCGGAAAAGACTTATATATATACTTCGTATACCTGGCATATTTGTTTTATGCCCTTAAAAAAGTCCAATTAAACCAAACGGCTTGCTAGCAAAAGATGCACCTGGTACTACGGTACTGTTTCATAAAGAAACAAGATAAGCCACGACACATTGCATGCTTATTCTTAAGCAACGCCATGCAAATTAAGCTTCGACAGGACGTGCACGCTCTCAAAACAACGTCTAATTCTGGCTAGCAACATGGATACGGTCAGAAAAGGACCTACGGTACTGCTGTACTTGATTGAGTCTTCCACTACGACAATACTTCTTCCACCCTAATCCCAATTAACTTTTCCCAAAACAGAACCCCTCAAAAATCGCACCCACGTTTCGAAGACAGACTATTGATACATGGAACTAAAAATCTAAATTGGAAATACTTTCGCAACAGCACAAGGGATGCAGGGGACCGTAGGAGACCACAGGGCCGTCCGTCCACATCGAGCACCGAAACTCACTTTTGTAATCGCTGGCGATGGCATCATGCTTATTAATACAACCGTTGTGTGACGACTACAATTATACTGCTTTAGAGCACAACTGGTATTTTAACAAGAGTAAGAAGGCGATTCCAAGTTGGGGCAGCAGGGGTTATCACGTTTTCGAAAGAATGGCTGAGACACAATGTGCACGAGACGAACGGGGATAACCCTAAACTGGCTCATTGGGGTTGATTAGGCCAGGGTCAGGGTTAGGGATAAATATAATACGGCTATTATTCCACTCCAGAGTAACTGGAGCCTGTTCTGTGACCACGGACTTGATTCTGCGAGTTGACGTGATGACAACAACAACAACAACAACAACAACAACCACAACAACAACAACCACAACAACAACAACCACAACAAGAACCACAACAACAACCACAACAACCACAACAACAACAACAACAACAACAACAACAACAACAACAACAACAACAACAACAACAACAACAACAACAACAACAACAACAACAACATATTTCAAAGCGCATGTCAACCATTTCTTCGGATAAGTGGCAAGGTACCCACCCTCAACTGGGCAGTTGGGGAGGGAGCCCCGTCAGATATAAAACATATTATCGCTACTGTAAGAGTGCTACTTCCTACTCACCCTTATCGTAGCTTACGTATATGATAGCTGATAGACCACGTCTGTACTTTTTTTTTTGTCGCATGTTTATATGGGTCGCATTTGTTCTTCAAGAGCGACCACGAACACACCACAACAAATAATAGCGGTTGTCGTCCCGATCGCCACAGCTCACGTATAGGATAGCTGATAGACCACGCCTGTACTTTTTTTTTGTCTCATGCTTATCTGGGTGGAATTTGTTCTTCAAGAGCGACCACGACCACACCACAACAACTAATGGCGGTTGCCGTCCCGATCGCTACACAGTGCGATACAAACGCGACAAAACGCCGAGGAACGACAGGCCACAGGGCTACCCGCCACACCGGTCATACCGACCTCACGTTTGCTACCGTTGGTGGTGGGACCTGTGTGTTCTTCGCATCAAACTGATGTTTCCACCCATCTACATCCAGCACAACCAGTGCCCGTGCCGATGCCTTATAGACAGGCGAGCTGTATGATCACAGCCTCCGAGACAGATACACATTGCAAAATACACCAAGGTGATTTGGCCACGCAATGCCAACCGCAACGAGCACGGGGGCAAAACAAGAAAAATACGCATGCCAGCACACCAGACTGTTTGCAGTAAAAAACAAAAGAAAAAAGAAAATAGGAAAAAGATGAATAAGAAAGACAAAAAGGAAAAAGCAGATCGGAAAGTAGTGGTAATAGTTTCCTTGCGGATATTATTACGACGTACGAAACACACGTGCCATTGCAACGACATTGGACTTAGTAAAGATATTGATATTGGGCTTAGTACGTTGTTTGGGAAATACCAACTTTGGGTTGGGTAGGAGATAGGTAGGAAAATGCATTAAGAACAACAATGAAACCGTCGAACACAACAACCCAAAAGTGCACCCAACCCACAAAAAATCAGCGAAGAAATTAGGTTAGTTTTTTTCTTTCCTCTCATTTTTATATTTTCTACAAGTAACCTTATATTATCGTGGGTTGTTCGGCCTCGGGTCAAGATGTCCGTCGGTTTCAACCCTTCTTTCATTTTTTTTCCAACCCAACAGAGGTTGGAAATCACAACACTCTATGTTAGCTGCTGTATTATCTTTAGTGCAACAACCCTGTTAGTCATAAACGCTTAGGCCAAAACGCGCTACTGCTGTGGGTACCCCGATTGAAGAGCGTCCCGTGATCTTTGGCTGAAACAAACGCTCTTATTATAACTACGCATTGCTCTCATCTGTAACGGACGATGTATACCAGGTGGCTTGCAGCATAGGCAGGACACGCGGATTTGATCGCGCGTAAATCCCCAATGCTTTTAATACGCATTGCTCTTATATGTAACGGACAATACATCGCTTTCAGTATAGGCGGGACATGCCGATTTGATCGTTCGTAAGTCCCAAATGCTCTCATCTCGAGGGCTCTAAAACCGGGGTATCTGTTGTACTCCTATTGTGGCACGCGTTCTAAGTTGAGTTTCCGTCGGTCATTCCGTCGGTCAAGGTACCGGTTGGGGTATGATCAACCCTTGCTTTGTACCAGGTACAAGTACACAGTTGCCAAATAGAGAAGCTAAATCGCGTACGAGTACACATTATGTATTTGTATTGCATTTGGTATGCAATACTAAAATCCATACAACTAGAAAACATGAGTAATGACGGCCTTCGTGATTGGATGTTGATCACACATAATCACATAATTTAATCATCTTACAAGGGGAATATTTTTGATGATTGTCATCTGTTGTGGTGTCCGGTGCTTTGATAATGGTCTGCTGAGATTTCGGTTGTTCCACAATTCAAACATCACTACATCGGTGAAACCGAGCTGTCTTTCGTGACCGTTGGCGATGGTACCGGGCAGATAAAATCATTGCTTTGCATAGATCATACAATTGGCATTCTAAAACCCATACACTTTAATAGTATGGCGTTTAGTGTTCCATACTAGAAACCATACAGCGAAAACAATTAAACAACCACGGCCCTTCGTGATTCGCTATTTGATTAATAACAATTACGTAGTTTCATCACCTCACGTTGTGATTACTTCTGTTATTTTACACCGAGCTCACTTTTGTTACCGTTGGTGATGGTACCCGTCAGGTCAAACCCCGCCAAGCTCGCCCCCTTCCCCCCCCTCTTCGATGGCGCACCCCGATCATCCTCGTACCGGTCGTACCGCCCCCCATCCCGACCCCTACCGCCTCCTCCTTCGTCTCCCCACCCCCCTCGTGCGGCGGCGTCCTCATAGTAGGGGTCTTCTTCCCCCCCCCCTTGCCCGCCGTAGTAGTCGTCGTCGTAGTTGTAACCGCCGCCTGCGCCACCCCTGAGGCAGCAAGAGAGGTTTCGATAAGAGAGGAGGCGTACTTCATAGCGATATAACAAGCGCGCCTGTATTATCGACCTCAGGTGGCGACGAACTCTAATCAGGGGAGGTAATATGCTTATCTTACCTTTCCCCTTTTTTTTATGGAACAAGGCCTCCGCGGTAATACGCAATCCGTTCCCGTATCCTATCGCTAGTACTGTTTACCGGTCTTCAAGAGCAATGCCGAAACAAGAGCTTCTGCATAGAGATATGGCCAAACACGGATACACCCCGTCATTTGGGAGCTAAAAACAGGTAATAGTTCGGATACAAAACCAGGACACTTAGTATAAGCGGCGGCGAAAAAACCGAAAAAACATGAACGCAAAAATGTTGACGCGTTTCGTGAGGCTTTGACACCGAAGCGACCGATTCCGGACCCCACAACTCCACGCTTCAATCGGGGTGGCGGTCGGGTTTAGCGATGGGGTTCAGGTGAAGGCTGGTCGATCAAAGCGCCAACCATCTTATAAAGTTGTGGTACCTCGTTAGTGCAGGGCCTTGCAAGATGATACTACCCGCACTAAACTGGGATCCCGAAGTATCCCCAGGAATTACAGGTATTCTTACAGAACGAGATCGTGACAAGCGAATTTCACCGCACAAATCTGCCCCCCCCGCACCCAAGGGTACCGTACGAACGCGGGACCACCTGCTGCATGCGACAACCCGGACAACAAACCGTCCCCCCCCCCATTTTTTTATCAACACAACGGCCCTCCGCACCGTGTCGTCATCTTCTTATCTCGGTTCCTCCTCTCTGTTGTCTGTTCACTACCACCCTCTGATCTACTCGTGTATGTGTGTGTCGATCTTCACCTACGATTGGATGGCCCAGTGGTGTGAGTTTCATTGCTGGCCCTAAATCTGCCACCTCGTCCCTCTAAACCACGCCCAGCTACGCAACCCTACACTCTGTTCATGCGTGTGTGTTTCGCGCGTCTCCCACGTACCAGAATGCCTTATTGTGACGGTAGCTTAGGGGAGTGACGGACCTGCTGGCGGGCGCTTGCTAGCACCGTACGTACTACCTGTTACCGGTATGTTTTAGAGTGGAACACGCCGGCCGTAAGACCGTGACCTGTTCTCGTTTATTGGTGACCGGTCATCGTTCGACATCTTTGCCCACGTACGGGCCATCGCGCGCTCTGGCGGGCTAGTGAGGGGAACAACGCACGGCTTCTGATTGGCTGATGTGAAAGCCAAACAGAGTACATACGTGCTCGTGGGCAAATTCCGCAGTACGTGAAGGGTTATCGGACCGAAGCAGCTACGATGTGTTTTTGGCCCATTGGGATGCTCGTGAACTGCTGTGTTTTGTATTCATGTCCCGGTACATATGTGTTGTCTTCACATTAAACCGTTCTTTCTACCCAACGACATGAGTGTCCGTGTTGATTGTTAATCCTAGAAAGATACAAATTTTGTGGTCACAGAGTGTGAAACACATGCTTTGAGGATATTGACTTCAAAATGACGACATAGATGAACCTGCTTTTGGCCATCGCCTTATTTTCTTGGTGCACCTGTTAGTGTGTGTTTGGCTTCAAAATGACATGGTGAAAAACCGTTGCCAATGGCACGGAGATGTTGCACAAAAAACTCGAAGATACCAGTCAACCTATTCCTGTACGGCTGTGCCTATGGGCCCAATAACTTACATTTCGTTTGGAACTTTCCATTTGTACAGGAAAAATAAAGTCGTGGGGGCGATCTTCGGCAACATCTGATTGAGAAATTATCAAGCAAATCATGGGTTTGAAGCGGGCAACATCCGCTTGGGAAATTCTCAAGCGAATCTTGGATTTGAAGCGGCGAGAATTCGTGTGCTCTTCTCCGCACACTTCGTTCGAAGTAATCAATGACAGCGTCGTGAAATCTGAACGTAGCGAGCTCGTTAGGGGCTGCGACCCATCCGTGGCGTACAGTGCTCACACTATGACTGGTGATGTGCGGCGGGCGCCGACCAGGCTTCTGTTGAAAATTCTTTTGGCGGCTGGTGCGAAGAAAACAGAGATAACAACTCTCGATCGCCCCCCCAACGGGCACAAAATATAATTTTGAGTAGACTTGACGGAAGACAACAGGAAAACGCGGGCAGCCTCTCGCAACCTACAGTAGTAGATCATGGATCGACATGACTCTTCGGCGCTGTCACCTACATCTATGTGGTCTAGTCCAAAACGAAGAGAGTTGGCCGTGGGTTATCTCTATCGCGAGGTCGAAGGTCAATCGCGGTTGTTGGACACCTTGGACCGAGCCTTTTGATGAACATTGACAAATTGCGCGGCCTGGCGAAAAAAGAGATACTCCGGAGTACAAACATAGTCTATACAAGGGGCTACGCCGGCGGCCTGGACGGCCGCCGGTCGCAGCGCAGGATAGTAAATATTAAGAGGGTAAGAAGTAATGCCAAGAGTTAGACGAAGTTTGTTAATTCATATATGGGAGATACTGGAAAGGGAAAATGCCGACAAATTTTTCCCGATTTCCCGTGTGCGGCGGAACAATGCGAGAAGGCAGCCTGGAAATTATGGGAGAGCATGGCGGTTCACCCCAGCTGGGTGACGCTCTGCGTTGCTACGCAGAAAGGCGCGGCCACAGCTGCTGCTGTGCATATACCATTTGTAGCTTCGTGATGCTGCTGTGCATATACCATTTGTAGCTTCGTGATGCTGCTGTGCATATACCATTTGTAGCTTCGTCATGCTGCAGGCTCATTATAGCTTCAGCTACTGCTGTACATCATGTACATGTACGTGCTGCTGTAGACTACCGGGGGTTCAAAAATATTGAGAGTTCGCAGTTCTCCACGACGCCTAGCTGCTGCTGTGCATATACCATTTGTAGCTTCGTGATTCTGCTGTGCATATACCATTTGTAGCTTCGTGATGCTGCTGTGCATATACCATTTGTAGCTTCGTGATGCTGCAGGCTCATCATAGCTTCAGCTACTGCTGTACATCATGTACATGTATACGTGCTGCTGTAGACTACCGGGGGTTCAAAAATATTGAGAGTTCGCAGTTCTCCACTACGCCTGGGTGGCATGTGTTCTCGGGGATTACGAACTTTTCATCCCCAGATCCTAGCACAAACCTCGCTTAGTGGCCTTTACAATGGCGACGCCGGCCAGGTAATCGACCCCCCCCCCGTGTGTCGGAGGTCAGAGAACATGTACCGAAGAAATAACGCGAAGACATTAGCCCTGTGTGCAGACTACGCACCAAACGTCTCACAGGGCACGATTTTTCGGAGATCTCGTCGTAGATCTCGACGTCGAGGCCTCGCGCGCGCGCTACGGCGCCGAGCGGGCGGATCAGCTGAGCCGGTGGTTGCAGGCGAGGCGGGGGCACGCCTCAGCGAAGAAACCGCGCGGAAAGGCGGTCAGAGGCGGGAGATATCCGCAGACGTAAGGATGCGCATATGTGATAAGCGAACTAAGATATATAGATTTATATAATACGTACGCACTTCTATTTTTTTTTTAATCGTTTTTCCCCCACAGCGACGGTACGAGCATCTCTTCAGCAAAACTCTTGAACAAAAAAGTTTGGCAACCATTTTGCGCAACATCGCCTGGCCACTATTAATAGTAACGGTCCAAGTACTCATTTCGTACATGCTCGGACCTATGGTTATCTCTTGACCCTGGATTATACCCGAGGAGTTGCTTGCTATGTTCGGCATTTTCTATCCCGTGGTACTCGCACTGCTGTAATTGTGGGCCAGCGGTTGACAACTGAAAACCTGTTGTACTCATATCGTATCATAGACCAAGCAGACTTCTAATCAATTAATAGGTACGAGTAACTGGTATTAATAGTTGGCGTGACCGCGTCGGCTGATGTTTGACGTGTACCAGTATGTTTTTTGTTTTTTGTTTTTCGAAACAAAAATACAACCTCGCATTGACTTCCACGTGTACAAGCTCCGATTTCGCCCGTTATTTGGTGGAGCACAACATAAAAAGAGAGCAACACCCAAACAACGTAAGACAGCGCTTGAAAGCTGCAACGGTGTCCGGAGAGGTTGTTTTACAACAAGCTTATACCTGGCAGGTCATAATTAGAATCATAATTCAGAATCGCTTGTCCTACGAGGATCATCGTGGATCAACTCGGTTCATGATCCCGTCTGCAAATTCGTAACTGTTTTGTCCTTCTGGTACGTGGAGCAAATACCATTGACATGAACGACACAGGGCGAAAATCCGGGACGTCAACCTCAGGTATTCCGCATGCTACCGGCTGAGCGACACAATTGGTCAGCAAGCAGGACACGCCTGTCCATACCCTTGGCCAGTGCTCAGCAAACCTCAAATAGGCGCGTGTGTGTTCCCCGTTATACTGCTGTGCTGTGTCTCACCCAACTTGCCCGCTATCACCATCACACATCATACATACCTCATCAACCCCAACGCAGCCACCAAGCTTCCCCTCTCCTTGCCTCCGGACTTCCTTCCACCGTGCCTACTAGCACCTCGCGTCCTTGCACACCCACCATCGTTGTCAATAACAGTGCCACCTCTGCTGCTCCCGTAATGCAGCACCCCACGTCCTCGGCCAAGCCCCCCTTTCCGCCCCCACCACCATGCACCTCCTCCTCCTCGGGCGTCCTGCAACCTTCCCTCATTATTGTGCACCTTATGCAGAGCGCGGAAGCCTGCCACCGACGAGCCCAGCGAAGGCAGCGTGGACAGCGCAAGAAGCACGCAGGAATACATGTCCATCGTGCAAGCCCTGAGCATGGTGAGCCGCGAGGGTGGACCAACCAAGAAGCAGCAGCAGGCAAGCAGGACGCTGCACGATGCAGGACGAGCGTGCTACCGCCGTGCTGGAGGAATTGCCTCGTGTGCCCCACAATCAAACCGCCTCCGAATTTGTCGTACAACACCATTTCGACTTTTTTTCTTTTTTTGTTTCGGCGAGTCTTGAACGCACCGGGCCAGATCTGCTTTGCATTGACCAATCATAGAGCTTCATTTGCTTTGCATCGTAATGCACCCATTGTATCGAAACCCCATTTTGCTTTGCATTGACCAATCAAAAGGCTCTATTCTGCTTTGCATTTGCTTTGCATCGCGCCGCAATTCAAACTGCTCTGCACGCTCCCCACTCGAACACTACCCACATTTTAGAAGCTCGAATGCCCTTCTGCACACATACCTGGAATGTCATGAGCTGGGGATCACCGTGCACATACCGGTAGACCCTAATAAGCCAACGTTTTCGGTGAGGATGGCCCCCTGCGTCGACAACCACCACCGCCAAAAAAGCGATACAGATCGGGTCTAGTTGGAGCGACACTGGTCCATGGAGCCTTGATTGACCTGACCGGGCGAGTCTGTTTTCCGTGCCGTACGCGCAGCAGCAAGGCCAGCAACATCAGCAATATCGTGAGTAGAAGGGTGATGCTTTCGCTGGCACCTTCATGCGCTTGATTGGTTGTGTATCGTTGTCTCGTAGGCTTCGTTTGACTAGATTCTGGTCAGGTTTGTAGGCGGTGTCTTCGTACGCTCCATTGCACGAATACATAGCGCACGGATGCGGCCAGTGCACGAAACTGCAGCTACCAACTTTTTAACTGCTGTGTTGCAACAACAATAGGCCGCGGACAGCGGCGGTAACAGTACTAGGTACACCGCAGAGGGTAACAGACTGCTGGGGTTGCTACTGTACAGTGGTAGAGGTAATGCACATTGCTTTGAGCGGCTGCTGCGGCGGTCGCGGCTGCTGTCTGCGGCATCCTATTATTGCACGCGTTGAGCACAGTCATCGCGTAGTCACATGTGGAGGACATTGGCGGAAAAAGGTTCATCAACAGCAACGAGTGACAGCGGCAGCAGCGGCAACTGGGTTGCTACATGTATAGAGTGATAGAAGCTGTGTCAATTACTTTTTTAGACCTCTGCTGCTGCTGCTGCTGCTACTGCTGCTACTGCTGCTGCTGTCCTTCTACGGCTACTGCTGCTGCTGCCCGCGGCTCCCCAACGCACGTACCGTATTGCCGGACAACATGCACACCGCGCACGTAGTCGATATACTGTTTTCCCAGGTGTGGAATAACAGCGGCAGTGATAGGCATGGCAACAGCAACTGTCACATGAAGCAGCAGTAGCCGCTGCAAAAGCTGGGGTTTATGCTGTACAGTATCAGTAGTAGCTGTGTCGGTTCCGCTAGCTGTTGAGGATGTTGTTGCTGTTGTTTACGGTGTCCTGCTGTTCGTATCGCCGAGCAACTGTCGCCGTATACTTATGTACACTTACACAGATTGTCCAAGTACACGGGTTGTTAAGTGCACAGGTACTGTACTCTGGTTGGTAGGAACCTCAAGTCATCCAAGATAGGAGTCAGCAGCATCTGTACAGCACCGTTTCTCTCTTTGCCCTTGCTTCTTGAAAAAAAATATGCTCATAGATTGCTGGGAACCTCAACGCCGAAGCATCCATCGGGAGCACAATACGGCCTTTGGCAGGAGTGAGAAACGCCGACAAGGGGAAAGGATTCCGCCGCGTTAAGGTGAGGTTGACTGGTTGTCGAGTAGATGGCGCGGAGGGACGATTCGTTTATGTCTCGTTCAGGCTTGAGCAACGTGCACCGCAAGGCGTGTGATGCGCGTCACGTTCTACCGTGGACGTTCATCTCTTGAACTTGTTTCCATCCCATACCTCACATACTTTCACGTTCTTCCCCTCCTCAGATGTACAGTATTGGCGAAATAGCGTCCAGACTGTTTCTGCCTGCTGACGTGTGACTGGTGATGCTGTTCCCTTCCACTCTTTTAGGACGTTGCGCGGTGGGCGTGAAGGCCACCACGCGCACCAATCATGCGCCTGTTCGTGAAGTGGGGCTCAGGGCCGTGACGGACGACATCGGCGCAAAACCATGCATAGCATTCCCGGGGAGAGCGATGCGGTGAGTGTCAGTTGTAAATGTTCATGTGCTCTGCCCATGTAATAAACTTCTACGTTCAGTTTTCAATTTTGGTGCTGAATCCAAAACCGCCCCGTCAGTGTGAAATATGCATTGATGAGCATACCGCCGTTGACCCCTTGATGTTTTCTACTTTCTTTGTGGTCGAATCCGTCCGGCCGCCATTGTTTTGGTATGACAAGGCAGCGAGTCAAGCAGAAGACGTCCGTTGGGCCGGAAAAAAATTATACTTCGCGCTGTCGTTCTGTCCTAGCAAGCACAGTGATACGTTAGGTTGTGCTGGTAAGTTTCAAACCCTCCGGCGTGTCATATATCGTGTCGGGGTTGAGTACCAATTTACTTAAAAAACACTTGAAGAATCACAGGTGACAAAGATAAAGATTGCGCTTGGAGTGCGAACCATGTTAGCGAGTACAATGAGGTCGCGTCTTAGGCGCCTTTTTTTCCTTGTTTTGTGCGTGTACCTGGGATTGCAAACGATTGCTTGCCTCGTACGCCATGACCGGTCGGCGGAAATATCGCCTTGCTGCTTATCGCCCGTCCCCAAAATCTGTCTTCCTATCATCCCAATTTCCAGCGCCCCAGACGGCGAGTCTCAGTTGGAGCCCCCGACAAAATTAAGCCGGGTGCGGAAGACCTTGGCCTAGTGGATCCGGCCTTCGATTTTATCTCATCAAGGTGAGTTTAGACGTGCTTGCGCCGGAGGGGACGAGGGGGGGCTGCATTGCTATGGGTAGACAACACAAAGAAATATCTTGGACAGGGCGGCTCGATTGCTTCGTAGATCATTGGGGCTATACCGTTGTACGGCGCCACACAAAGTTTGACCGCATTGACTATAATTGGCTCACTGTCACGACCGCAATAAAAACGCAACTTCGGTATGGTTGGGATCTTTGGAGATCGTCAGTTAATAACTCAACTCACCTGGGCGCAGTCAGCATCGTCGAAAACTATTGTTTGCGTGCCATCGCGTATGATGTCTTCATATTTAGCGAAATAGTACAGTAGGCATATGCCGGAGGGGGGCATGCTAAGCACAACGGAGAGTTGCAATGTACCAAGTAGGCAGCACTATTTATGGGTCGCTTTCGCTCGTAATTCAATTACAGTCGCTCGCTCTGCGTCCAAACCAGCCGCGGTGAACTCTAGTTCTGGCCACCCCTCTCAAGGATCGTTGTCGACGCTAAAATCCCCAGTAATTCCAACGACGGCACAGGGACACGGACTCGGAGTTGCTAGCGTTTGCTAGGGGTTTACGCTCTATGCTGATAGACAATTTTCTGGAGATACAGCCTGGTGGTAGTCGACCCCACTTTTCAATGGTGGGATTGAAGAAGATATCACATGCCGTGGATTTTTTCTGGGCTAGTGGCCGCGCGGATTGTTAGCGAGACCAGTGTGGGGTTTGCATTATTTTCGCTACATATGGAGGTGACGGTTGAACACCAGCTGCTCTGTATGGAGCTGCATTCGTGCATCGTTCTTTGGACTCAATGCATATTGCCTGCCTTTATTCCGTTGCCACTTCGAATTGCGGCGTTATGATAGCATTGAGTTTTCAGTGACAGATAACCCCTCGTGTCGCCATCCCCTGTGTCCCCCTTGCTGTTTGATCTGTTCGCGCCGTTAGCAGGATGTCTGCCGGGACACTATCGTCAAGCCTTTCGCCACCTTAGTATCTCGAAAGGGAGAACCCCGCAGGTACTGGACTTCACTGCCTTTGCGGCGAGCCGGAATGAAGCTGTAGCAATTCCAGAACGAGGTGCTGGCCGACCGACTAGAGGTGGAAGGCTGCGAGTGCAACTTTTTCGCAGGAATTCAAGAAATACGTTGAAGCGAAGCGGGCAATATAGCAACAACACCAGCAAGAACACCACTCTTCCGAGGGTCCCTGCGTCGCAAACAGCTCAAGCATGACCAGAACCGTCTGGCTTCGCTTGTGCTGTAAACGGGGTAGAGGTGGAGGGGGCAGTCTACCTTTTGTTATGGGGTGTTGGTGTTAGGGAGGGGAGTGGGTGATGTGACGACCGAGGGACTAGAGAAGACGGTGACGTTGGCAACACTGACGTGAGAGGTGGAATTGTGGGCGGAGTACCGCCAAAAGTAAGATAGAACGCTTAAGTGGGAGGCTGCCGTTCGATATTCCTACGCAGACGTGTAGCACGTGCCAACCAGTAGCGCCCAGGTTTGGCTAGGGTGGACCCACGGCTGATGGGCAGGAGGTCTGAGCAGGAATAATTTTCAGATACAAATATGATTCCAGTCAAGCTTTGACACGTCGAGGCCGCGTCGTCGCTGTCTGTGCATGCGCGCAAAGCAAACGATACCTACAGGGGGCAATGCCGAAGGTAGATAGGCGAAGTCTGTTTAGTATGTCATGAGGAGCGTACACAGGCAGCTAATCCAGGTTGCGGTATAAGCCAGTGCAAGCCTCGCACATACATGCGCATTCGTACGTGCGTTGTATGGGCCCATGTCTCGTCTCAGTGGTGTGGCCCACGAGAGGCCGCATGCACACACGTCGTACGGATTGCAACTGAAGATTATTAATATCGGTACTCGTACTATACTGCACCTGCTACACACCAGGCTATATGGTAGGACAATCTGTACTCTCCGTCCGGAATTCAGCATGCTGCTGTATTTATTCGTGAACCTTCCGCATGCTGTACGTCTCGAGTCCCGAGGTGCCACATCTTCCGCGTATCCTACCAAACGGTAAAAAAGATATCGCCAGAATATAGCAATCTACAGCAGCATTGCACTCGTTGTATAGACGACTACCACGGCCGTGCGTGACATTTTGATGGACAGGCAACCTAGTCAACACCCGTTCCACACTCGTAGTCGACACAAAAAGGGATATGGCGGCACAGAGCGGCTGTAATCCCTTGCGGCATCGCACCCAAAATTCTGTTTTTTTTTCCCTTTAGACTAGTCTACATACGATAGGGGTTTCCACAAAAATTCCACGGGCTTCGCCCGCGGAATTAAATTATAAAAAGCTGGCCCGGTACATGCCAAATTTGCCATTGTTTCCTCCGCTCTCCGCTCTCCTCTCTTTCTCCGCGGTGTGGACAGAGCCCCCTGGTTCCACACCAACAGCATTAGCAGAGAGAGGGCTAACCCAACGCTCTATAGGTTCTTACCCGCCCGCAGAACCTCGGAAAATGGCGACCGCAGAGTCGAAACAGTTCATTTGCAGAGGTCTCTGCCGGGCCGTGAGAGAAGCGACCTTGGAGGAGCTGGAGGCCGGGGCAGCGAACCACGGTCTCAAGGTTGAACAAGCATGGCACGCGCCCTCGGGGCAAGGCTTCAAGGCCGCTGCTGCGAGGCTCATGGTTGACGCGGAGGACGTCCTGGTGGTGGCTTTCCGGAGCACGATCGGCAACGATGAGTGGTTGGAGTACCCGCAGAAGTACTGGAAGCGCACGTTTTTGCCTCGCGATGGAGAGGCGGCTGGAACCGACTTGAAGGTCTTTACAGTGTGGGCTGAGACTCTCAATGAGGTACGCGCGAGCGTATGTACGAGTATCATACGAGTACTCCTTCGTCTATACAAGGATCGCAAGTCGTTGGTCTTGCCGTTGGGTTCGAGCTTGTGGTCATTGGCTGACGGCCTTTGTGTTGGTGTCGTCGTTTGTTTCATGTGTTCGATGTCCCGCTGCTGGGTGTCTTGTGTGTACCACGTGTAATTCGTACGTACTCGTGTTATGCTATATGAGGTTCTTGTGGTCCTGGGCTACATCGCAGCATCAGCAGCTGGCAGCGATGAGCCTTGAGGTTTGTGGATGCGGGAGCCATGTAGACGGCATGGCTCAGGGATAGAGGCCAGGTCGTGAGAAGTTAGCCTTTGCTTGACCCTGAACTCTATCTCAAACCCCGATCGCCCAATGGGATACCAGGAGTAGTTCTCGGAATGAAGCTGTACACAAAACTTCAAGCTTTGGGTTTGGTACTCACCCATCCGTACACCGGTACAACGGCAGCTTGCGCTTCCGTAATAACGGGGATCGCCGATAGGGACAGCTCGCGCTATCGCATTAAGTGGGAACCGAAGGACACGCCAGCTCGCGCTGGATTACGAATGCAATTGAGTTAAATCGATACACGACGTGAAAGAGAATACGTGGGAAGTGTGGTGAGCTTCAGCTTGTTTTCCTCATCCGCCGGAGGATAAAAAATACTCCGTATAAAATAAAAAAATAAAAAAATAGACTAGAAGTTTAGAGAACAAGTCGGGAAATCACGATTGCGCTTCCGTCCTACGCACGTAATAAGACGCCTTGGCAACATCATTACAGTACGAACCTACCGGTAGTTTTGCTTTTCCATGAGAGGCTAGAGAGGGAAAGGAGGCGATAAGGTCTACGAACAACCCCGCGGTCACTAGAATTGGAACCAAACAACCTAACACGAACGCTTCGTTGTTTACAGCAGCTGATTGTTCAGGGACCGTTCCTGGTTTTCTTGTGTTTCTGTTCTGAAAATAAACAAATGCATGACGTCCTGAATTTTTTTTTATAAAATCCATGCCCACCACAAAACTTCTCCCTGCTGATGAACACGTAAGGCCCCCGTTGCCCCTTGCACGCCACAGAACAAACGGCTCTAAATTTCGTGCCGTAACTGTTTTTAGGTGTAGGAAGGCGGACGTAGGGGATCACGTAGGCGCTTGGGTTGGGTATAGGCGGCGTTTGGGCTGGGTATTTGGTTGTGGGCACCGCGGCGAGACTTGATACCGTATGGAGTTCAATAATTTCTGGAGGCGTTCTGGTGAATTTCGTAACCGTCAGAGCTCTCTCCTGCAGCGTGGAGAGCCAGAGTTCGGTCAGCTGCTCACTCTACGTTCTCTCCTGGTTCTCTGCAGCAGCACACGATCAAAAGCATTCTCCGCTAGACTGCGTGCCAATCAAGGCCAACAAACCAGATGTTACGAACACCGTATTATAGGAATTTGTATCTTTTTCATGGTAAAACAATATTACAACGTCGCAATCACCCCACCCCCACCCCCACCCCCACCCCCCTCTAAACAACCCAACAGATTTGGGATAGTCTCGGCGACGCGATAGACGGATACACGGACACTCTGCGCGGGACGATTTGGAGACAGTTGAATGCCGGCAACAGGGTATGGCTGGCTGGGCACAGCAAGGGTGGGGCTGTTGCCACCACCGCGGCATCGCGTCTCCTTCTCGGAGACGCGGTAGATGATGGTTCCCTGGCCAACCCGGCCGTGAGACGTCCCGAGGATAGCCTACTGACGGTTCGCTGCGGCCCGCTGTGGCGACTGTCGGTGTTTACTTTTAACGCTCCGAAAGCTTTTTCCGTGCCGCTAGCGGATGCATACGATAAGAGGTTGGCGGAGGTGGGCGCGGAGCACGTGCGGGTCGAGCACAGGGCGGATCGAGTGCGGAAGCTGCCCCCGCTTGCCGAGATGAGGCATGTCGGGGTTAGCGAGCTTGTCGGGGAAGGGGTGCTACAGGACGCCGGAGTAATGGCTAGTGTTGCGATTGCGGCGGGGGGGGTCGCGGCCGCCTTGGTCGCTATCGCCGCGAAGGTGGCTAAGAGCCATTGATTGATGGATTAGATGCGGCGGGATTTATCTCAACAACCAGTCAGGGCGCTGGTGGCTCTTTTGCCTCTCTTGGTTGACGAGTAGCGGTGGGATTTTTTTGCAACGACCAGCTCGGTGATGACTTTTCTCTCTCGCGCCTTGTACGTCATGGCCGCGTAGGTGGCTAGAGTCCATCGATTGGTTGCTGAGAGGCGGCGGGAAACTTCTCAACGATCAGTCAGTTCGATGCTGATTCTGATAATGTGTTTCTCCCATTTTGTCTTTATGCGCCGAAAGATCGACGCATGCTGTGAGTGACAACGTTTCTTGCCGAATCCAACGGAAACCGTCGTTTCTTGCCGAATCCAGCGAGAAACTGAAAGGCATACGTTTGTGCTGTACGGTTACAGTGGGGACCCTTCTATAGTGCCGGATGAATAGCTCCTATTTCCGGTATAGTGCTGGTAAAATATCTCGGCACGCCTGGAACCCGGTACACTAATACCAGAATCGGTACTATACCCAATAGTGCCGGTGTCCGGTATAGTACCGTTGTTAGCTAGCCAATGCCTGCACTAACTACGCCGCTGTCTTAATTATATTAGAGACCGTGGCAAGGGTACGATGGGCACCCCCACCAGCCAGGGTGATGTCTACTTTTTTGTGAAACTTTCAAGGGAGTAGGGTGGAAGGCGTTCGTGCTTATACCCGTATGCTTCCAGGATTTTGTAAACGTTTTCCTTGTCTGGACGTGTGGTCCCAGTCTTCGGTAGACGTTTGTATTTTTTGGACGTGTGGTTTCCAGGCAGTAGACGTTTTCCGTCATTGGGGGTGTTGTTCCAATGGTAATTATTTTGGTTGTTTGGATGGTGGCAGTTTTCGTTTTCCCTAAGTACGGTCCTACGCTAGCTTCTGTCGTTCAGGGTCTATAAGGGGAGACGAGCAGACACGGAATAGTCTTACCAAGTATCCCCTTGCCATGATGTAGAGTATCATATTGTTTGGCAAACTTGTTGACCGTTTGAACGTGTGGTTCCAGGCTTTTGTTGAACGTTTTCGTCGTTTCGATTATGTTTTTTTGGATAGCCGAGGCACGGCCTTACGTTAGTTTTTGCTTTCAGGTTCTGTTGGGGAGAAGCAATGAACAGAATAGACGACCAAGCACCTCCTCACCAAGCTGTAGAAATAATTATCGATATTTTTCGTGTAAGTGATAGGGCAGGCCAATCCCGTATTCTGGGCTGGATTGGGCGTGTCTGTAGTCTAAACACTTATTTGCCGCGCATCACTTGCGGTTAATCCTCCTGTGCCCAAAACGCGCGGTGAATTGTACTCTATAGACATAAGTTCATTCCTTGGCCTTTAAAGTGGACGATTGGGGAAGCTGGGCTTTTCTTTTTATGGAGGTTGTACTGCTGTGGATTTTGATTTTGTTTTTTCAACTGTTCGATTTCGTTGTTTTTTTTCGTTATGGAAGGGCCATCCATGTGCGCTCCACGCGCTTAAGATACGCCCAGAGGGCTTACGTCAAGTTTGCTTTGTTGAAATAGGAAACCGTTTTTCGGAGGGTTGTAAATTACGATGGTACGGTTTCTCCTGAAAATACCCCAGAGTTATTGGATGGAGCCTGTGTTGCTACCCTGGACTAGATTACGGCGATGAGTTTCATGTGATAAACGGTAACAAGCAGTAGGCCTAGAAACGACTTCAAGGCAGGGGAACTTTCCAGGAAGGTTCCATATATCCAGGAATTTTTCACTCACTATTAGTGTGAGAGGTGAGAGGGAAAAATCGTGGTCCGCAGATCGGAGAGCATGGTCCATAGACCGGAACCATGCAAATAAAAATGAAAGCGGCACAGCCGCGTTTCTCGCCCGTTCCTGGCCGGTTTTGGGTCCGGGTTGGGGCCACAGGGTTAGGGTTAAGGGTTGGGCTGGGTCTACGCCCGTGCCTTGGTCCCGTCATCGGAGGTGATTCCTAGCACGAACGATCGTGGCAAGCAATAAACCGACCCTATGATGTATCCCTAACCCTAGCCCTAACCCTAACCAGGTTATAGGGATCCTCGTAGCGGGAACTGCACTCCTCTTTTGCGTTTATCTCTGTGTTTAACGCCAAGTAGGTTGGCGGCAACCCGTTTTGTATGAGCGCAAGGTTCTATCTACCACCCTTTTGGGACATGCAAAGGGAAAAAATGACGATTGCAGCTTTGACCACACGACGTAATGCAGGCTGCTGGATAGGTTGATTCCAGGTTTAGAAGTCCCCTATAATACGAGTTTCGTATTAACTCTCAAATCACGTGCAAAACAGGATCATTTTCTCCAGTCAGGTGCGCAAAATATTAAAAATTGGGTTCAAAATCATCAACACTGCTGAGGTATCATTCATCACGTTTCACCATTTTTCAGATATTTCACATGGCAACCCAGCAGGAGTCCGTAACATTCCGGACGGACCTGCAATAGCAAGAATAAAGTCGAATCTCCCTAAGGAAAACGCCTCCATGATTGAACCCGGCTATCCCCCCCCCTCCCCACCCCGGGGACATCACAACCATCTCAGATCGCCACCAGTCTATTTCCAAAAACCCTACTTGGCGGTAAACTCTGAGGTCAAGGTGACCAAATGGGTGATGAGCCCAACCCCGCCCCTTCTGAAATGAATCCCCGGCAGGAACACGCCTCCCATATTATTGGAAACCCTGCCCCATCTCGGGGACATAATCATTCCCAGTCATCAACGCGGATCGCCGCTAACTTTTGCTTGGGGTTAACCGGGAGGTAATCGCAAAAACCAGGGGGGAAAGAATCCCCTGACGGAAAACGCTTCCTGCATTGTTGGAACTCTTCCGCACCCCCCCCATCCCGGAGAGACAAAAAACCACCTTACTCGTCAAAAAGGGCCACCGCCAGCCCACTTTTAGAAACGCCTACTTCGGGTTGAACATACGGCGAAGATGACCAAACTGGTCAGCACGACGTCCCTCATCCCGGGGAAATAAACAACACAACCATACCTGGTACGTCAATAACACAAAACGCCTACTTCGCGTTGAACTCTGAGGTAAACGCGACCAAACGGGCTAGCACGGCCTTCCTCAACCCCGAGCCTCCTGCTCGAACGTGGCGGTCTACGAATGCCTTGGCTGCGGTTGGGGTGCTGCTATCCACCTGAAGAAAAATCAGAGCGAAGAGAGGGCAGGAGGGGGGGCGGGGTGTACTCGATCGATACTCATGCATGGCCGTAGCCGTAGTCGGATGACCATAGTGGTATGGCCCTCGCACCCCTACAATGCCGGGACGGAGCACGTCGGATTTTCACCGACCAGGCAGACTTCGCGTGCACCAAGCGCGAAGCGCCGTAAGGTGTTTGGCGTGTCGCATGAAGAATGAGCTACTCACTACTAAGAATTGACCAGACCATGTATGAGGCGGACGTGGGGGTGGAGGGGGTGGCTCAGTTGGGCTGGGGTGAGGGTTGGCGACGACAGAACTACAGCGATGCTTGGTGACCGCGCTACCGGGAGGCAAGCGGCAGGCGACGCGGGATGTGCCTCTGGGAGTATGCGAACCACCGCAAGACCAAAGCACAGCAAGCAAAAGAAACCCAACATTCAAAACGGAGCAGAATCGAGGTCATTTATAGCTGGGATGATTGGTCTGGTTCATCTTTCATAGCCAGGCGCATTCGAGTGCTCGATGCGGGCGCCATCCGCTCTCGAACACCGGCGATCACCGCAAGGGATGGGGTTCCATACATTAAAAGCACATGGCGGTGGGAAATAACACGGCGACATCGCCATGACAGCCCGCACCACAATGCAGAAATGGTCACAGTGAATCGAACGAAAGCAACTGACAAAAAACACGGTATTCACAGCAAGCCGTCACAGCCCACCCCCACCTACCCTTTCACTGCTGCTAAAATGATTCCACACTACTCCCAAGTACTTTGCCCCCAAAAACGCGCGTTCGAATCTAAAGGAGGCAAGCTTCAAGGCCATTCCACGCTAGGGGTGCAGCAGATTCTAAGAATTTTCTGAGCTCCTAACATGAGGAGCTAGCTCAATATATCACTCACCCGAGACATGACTTCGAAGGCGCTCGTTCGCGCAACCTGACCAACATTTTTATGCGCTAGTCCTAACACAAACACTCCCGCAAAACAATTATCATACTAATAACCCATAGTTCCACACTTGAGGAGCTCAACCGCTCAGGTATACCTTTTGTTGGCTCAAAACGTGCAAGCCCTACGGTGGGATGCCTCCTCACCGTTACCCAACCGATAGCTCCACACTTGAGGAGCTCAACCGCTTAGGTATACCTTTTTTTGGCTCAAAACGTGCAAGCCCTACGGTGGGATGCCTCCTTACTGTTACCCAATCGATAGTTCCACACTTGAGGAGCTCAACCGCTCAGGTATACCTTTTTTTGGCTTGAAACGTGCAAGCCCTACGGTGGGATGCCTCCTCACTGTTACCCAACCACCGGAGGAGTGAACAACCAAACTAACATTTTTGAGTTGATGGTCGACAATGCCCAACCAACACATTATCTCACCAGGCACTCCACGTCGTAAGTCCCGTCGCAGTCCTGGCCGAAATCGGGGTAGACCAGCGTACCTTTAGCCGGTCCGCACTCGAGATCCGACGCCTCCCACTTCAGCTCGAGGCGGAAGTCAAACAAGTACCTCTTCTTGCCTCGAGAGAACGAGATCTGACAGGTCCAAGTTGACCACGAGAAAGTCCCAAACAACGGACAGATCAGACATTCACTTAATCGGCTAGATTGTAGGGACAAGTAGATAGATCTCCGGTTTACGTAATACATACTGGTACCGGTGTTTCACACTGTAGATATTTCGAGGCAGATATATCCAGCACCTCTTCTTGCCTAGAGAGAAACGAGATCTGACAGGTAAAAAAAAGAGACGAAAACGTTCCACGCAACGAACAGATCAGATCCCGACTAAAATGATCTAGGTCGTTCGGGGTAGGCACATCTCCGGTTTACATTGCCAGGTATACAGTAGTTCACTGTAGATATTTCGAGGCAATTAGATCCAGCACCTCTTGTTGCCTCGAGAGAACGAGATCTGACAGGTCCAAACGAGGCAAAAATGTTCCACACAACAGGCAGATTAGACCCCCATTTAATGATCTATTTGATCTAATGTTTCACGGCAGATAGATCCCTGCTGCATATAGCACAATGATCTGAGAGAAGCAGAAATGTCGTAACAGATCCGAAGGAGGCGCCAAAGCAGAGGGAAACCATTCCAAACGTCGCCCGGGCGCATCAGATGCTCATTTCAGGATCTACTTCGAAGTACATCTTTCAGGCAGATAGATCCCTGATTTACGCTGGAACGATCTGAGAGGAGGATAGCTGACAAGTCCACAGGAGACACCAGAGCAAAGAGCAGCGTTTCCCATGCATGCTAAGATAGGAGAGCATCGAAATCGTTTTACGACGTTCCTCACTCGAGGAGCTTCACATCCCACACAAAAAATCTCAAGTTTGTAAAAAAACTGCACCTTTTACTCCATCAACAATCCCATGGCCTAGGTAGGCCACGAAAAAACATAGAAAACACAAGCGAGACTCCAACAATAACGGGAACCTCCTCAGTTGATGAGCGGTCATCCACCATAAAATAGCTTTCGTCAACAAGCGCTACCCCCATCGCATACAATGGCAAAAACAAACATATAACCAGGTACCGGGTATATCGCAGTATTTGTATCCTCATCACGAAATGAGCGTAACCCTGTCCACTATTTTTGTGTTTAGTTTTTGCTCAACCCATCTATTACCTTCGCACTTTCTCCTTCTCCTTCTCCTCCCTAGACCTAACTCAGACCCGGGGCACTAAGCAGGCTTTTTCCCCCACACACACACTACGGTACGCGCTTTCACCTTTATCACGAGAACAATTTAGCATTATCTTCCCTCGTCGACTCGCGTCGAACTGTGCTTACCCACGCTGTAAAGCGCTCCCGGCAGTTGGTGCCTCTAGAAAATAAAAATGTCCATACCGAGATTTGAACCCCCAACGTCCAACCTTAGTAGTGCTCGAGATAACCACTAGACCGCCGGGGCCCGCTACCAAGATACTTCAAAGTGTGATGACTGATGATGTTTTTGCTGCTTGTGACCCTAAAATAAACTCTCAGTTAGTTGACTAAGAGTCGACGGCTGATGTGATACCATTTTCACAACAAGTTGCGCGCGTTTCAGGGGTCAAAGGAGAGGCTCCAACAACTCTCAAGCAGAAAACTAACTCCTGAAAAAAACATTCAACGTTCAACAGATATTATCGCACCTCGGCGTCGCCCTCGACCTTGTCCAGCGTGACCACCTCCACACCGCCTTCCGAGGTGTCGAACTCCACCCCTACCAGAAGCTCCTTGAGGCGTTGCTTCGCCCAGCTGGACGGGACACGAAGCACGTTCACGTGATGCATGATCCATGACACGACAAAATCAATAGATTGCTCCTGGTATACAAGTGTCTCTTGACGCTTTCACAACTGGCAACCCGTTGTTGGGGGAAATTACTTGGAATTAGTATGGGGAGTTTTTTTGGGGGGCTCTAAAGGGGTCAAGTATGATTTTTGCAGTCTAACCTGACGGGCACTTTTTTGACCGCTTTGGTACTTCCAGGGGCAAAGAAATATCGAAACGGTACTATGACCATGATAGCATCGGTCACACGGAAGCAGTCCTTTTTGCTGGGGTAGGCGATGTGGCCGAAGTGAAGCCTGAGAGGACGCACGATACGGGCGAAGCACGGCGGTGCCCTCACTGCCGCACGCTCTTGCTGTACTTAAAATGGTACAAGCTAGGTGTAAGGGGAGTCGCCGACCTATATCCTTAAGTAGGGCACACACCCAGTAACACGCGCGATCGGAGTATTATACACAGCTTGCAAATATGAGTTTCGATGATCTCACAGCTGGAATGGGTTCTAATTTCTTATACAAGTAGTAAAAGACTGATCAGACTGCACGTGTCGCTCTCAATAGTATAGGTGGCTGTATCTGGGGTCCAAAGGGGTGAGGTAAAGAACATAAACATGAGGGTACTTGTGAAATCGCAAACACTCTTCTCGGGTGTTTGCGACTTCCAAACTCTGTTGGGTTGGGCAAACGAAAAAAATGGCATTGAAACCGACAAGCGTCATAAACGAAGGCATAACTAACCCACGCGCGAAAAAAGTAGGTTAGAATTAAAAACTAAAACAAAAAACAGTAGGAAAACATACTTCTAAGCGAATTTTTCGGTGGTATTTTGTGGGTTGGGATGGCCTTGAATTCTGTGACGTTCGGCGGTTTGAATACTATTATTGCATGTTTTCCTACCCAACTCCCACCCAACCAAAGTTTGCATAATACATCGGAAACACCTTATTAACATTAAGTAAAACATCATTCGTAGAATAGTCTCATACACTAACTTGACGGATAATTGTAATACGAAAGCAGCAAACATCAGTCTCTAATACTACTAAATAAAAATATAACGAATCCTATTCTTCCTCTAATATTTCTACACCGTATGACCGTATAACACAACACATTTTAATATTTTCCTAACCTGGTCATATCTCGCGATTCCCACGTGCCCGCCGTATTCCACACGCTTACGTCGCCCCCGGCCGTCCCATCTCCCACATCTTCAGCAGCGTCCAGCTTTTTGGGTGCGATATCCCCGATCAGGGCCTTTGCTTCGTCTGTGAGGTCGTGATTGAAGTAAGTCGTCACCCTCCCATCCGCGGTCTTCTTGTACCCCTTCATCCCCCTCCCCCCGCCGCCACCATTCTCCCCTGCAACTCCCTCCTCTCCTGACTCCTTCCCCACGCCCCTCGATGCCTCTTTATCACCACCAGCACCAGAAGAAGAGCCTACTACGGAGCGCGTCGGCGTTTTCCCAACCTCCACGCCATTCTTAGACTTTGTCGTAGGAGAAGCAGTAACCACCGTCTTCGACGGCAGCGGCTCAGACGCCTGCGCTCCCACCCCAAGCTCCGACTCCGCTAGCGCCTTCTGCACAAGAGGAGCCCACAATTTGCTCTCAGGCTCCAAAGCAGCTCCCGCGCGGAATGGATAGACCGCTTCCCCCGGCCGCTTAAGCGCCATCAAGGCTTGCCCTTGCCGGTAGTGGCCCTTAGCGTAGCCGGGGTTTAGACGTACCGCCTCCAACGAATTTTCCAGTGCCGCTTGGTTCTTGTTTAGGCCTAGACGTACCGCGGCGAGATTGCTTGAAACGAGCGGAAAGGGGTGTACCAGGTAGGCGGTAGGCGGCCGGCGACGGAGGGGGGGGGAGGGGGGGATCATTTTTGGCTTGCCTTAGTCATTTGACCGGGTGGGAAGGGTGAAATCATACTATGCATGGGGGGGGCGTACTCATTTGTTGCTTGCCTTAAGTAATTTACTATTGACTACGCATCCCTATCGAGATGGAACACGGACGGGGGGAGGGTTGTACCCGGTGGGCGGTGAAATCTGGGGGGGCGGGGGGGCGGGAGGTTTATGTCAGGTCGGCTTATGAGCGAACGAGGATATAAAATATTAGATTTTGGTAAACTAGAAACTCGCATTCGCTCATGTACTTGAAGTACAGAGATACACAGACAAATAGTGATAACGCATGGTGGCATTCCCACGGAAGGTATCAACGTCGGTTTGCGTGCGACGGTTGGAGAAAGAGCATGCATCCCTACATCCCAACCCGCGAGGAAAACCAAAAAGATGGCTCCGCCCTCCCCCCTCCCAGCACCCAAACCTGTGGAGTGCGGCGTCTTCGGCTTGACCTTTAGCCCCTTGGAGAACGACAATGGTTTCGGGGACGGGCTATGAAACGTTATGGGCATGAATTACCGAATATTACCGGGGATGGAAAATCTCCCTCCCCCCCCTCCCAGCACCCTTTGTCTATATTATATACAGGTTGGGTTGGCGTCGGTCGGCAATGGCACTGCAAAACATGCCGTTCACTACATGAGCTACTGTAGACCACCAGGGTACCGTTCTTTTTATTGGGGCGGGCGGTCGATCGCACCTGGCGGTCTAGTTAGATCATTTGTGCGGGGTGGAGAACTTTTACTCCGCACAAGGGGAATGGTCGTATCATCGTATCACGTAGTGTGAACATGGTAAGGCACCCACGAGGCAGTTACATCACGACCATTCGCCTTGTGCGGAGTAGAAGAGTACTACCATTGCTGTCTCTGGAATAGCCATACCGGAAATTAAATGAACTCATTGAAGATGTCATCCATGTGCGAGTCCGCCTCACAAGCGGTTCTTAGTAGGATGCAGCTCACCCTTCATGCGACTTGCCCAACACCTCACGGCCCTTCGCGGTTGGTACAAGCAATGCCTGCCTGGTCGGTGAAAACCCGGCATGCTCCGTCCCCGCATTGTGGGGATGCGAGGGTCATACCACTATGGTCATACCACTACGGCCATGCATGAATATCAAGCAAACCCGCACCCCACCCCCCCTCCCAGCACCCAAAACTGCGCAGCGTGGCGTCTTCGGGCTTGATATTTAGCCCCTTCGAGTACAGCAATGCTTTTGGGGATGGGCTACGAATGTTATTGGGGATAAACTACAGAATGTTACCGGGGGTGGAGATTCTCCCTCCCTCCCTCCCTTCTTAGTACACAAAACTGTGCAGAGTAGCGTCTTCGTATTTAACCTCTTGGAGTACGGCAATGTTTTTGGGGATAGAAGATCGAACGACACTGGGACACACCGAATTTTGAGGGAACGGAATAACGAACGTTATTTGAGACGAAACACGGACTGCTACTGGGAATGGACCGTGAACCGTCATCGGGGAATTAATGTGGAACGCTATTTGGCGCCGAGTGCGTAATGTTAATCACAGGGGATGTAAAATGTCTCCCTCGCGCCCCCCCCCCCCCCCCCCCCTCCTCCCAGCATCCACACCTGTGCAGCGTGGCGTCTTGAGGCATGATCTCTATTCCCTTGGAGTAAAGCATCTCCGCCTGCGGAAGGTTTTTCCTCCCGAACTCCGCCCTGATCACACACAGCAGTACAAACGCACACACATCGTTGGAGCTTCAATACAGTCGTACAGGACCCCTACAAAGCAACAAGGCAATAAGAAACGCATGCTGTTATTAACAAGAATACACGAAATCCGGAAGCCGACCGACATTTACAAGAACACAAGAAAACCGGGAGCCGTTGTACTGAAGATAAGGTAGTATGCCCTCTCTCTCAAAAAAGAAACTCAGTCCGGGTCAGCATTATTGTTTCATAGTAGGCGTCCTGTCCCGTAGCCATTATACAGTAGATAGATTTTGCTTATCCCATCTACTATCTTCGCACGTTTTTTTTTCTCTTTCTCCCTCCCTAGGCATGACTCAGATCCGGGGTCACCAAGCAGGCTCTTCTCCCTCCTCCCCACTACGGTACGCGCCTTCATTTTTATCGCGAGAAGACTTTGGCCCTTTCTTCCGTCGTCGACTCTCTTCGAACTGCGCCTACCCACGCTGTCAGGCGCTCTCAGCACTTGATTCCTTTGACTTTTTACTAGTCAACAAGTAAGAGCTATCTATCAATAGGTGCAGTATGATAGCACCAAAGCTTTTCACGGGTCGGGCTACCGGCACCACTCGAGAGTCGGGTCGAGACAGTCCGACCCGACCCGAGCAACACGACTTGAAAACCTCCTGATCAGACCCAACCTGATCAACGAGGTTCCGAACACCTCCTGACCCGATCTGACCCGACACGCGAGATTTCAGAAACCTCGTGACCCGACCCGCGGGTCGAATTATGACCCGTCAAAAGCCCTGGAATCATAACACTTGGTACGCACCGGGTACTATACAAGCAAACTTCATCCGTAGCCGTATAATTATAGAGCTCGTTTCGGTATCAACAAGCTCATCCGTAGCCGTATCATCATAGAGCTCGTTTCGGTATCAACAAGCTAGGATGACCACCGGAAACAGTGTGACACGAGAGCATATACAGACTACAAACGCCGTCCGGATCGGAAACACACGTCGTCACACCACGCACCAAAAACATTAACATAGGGCGCTGCAGCTCCATACGATGTCCATACGATGTCAATACCAGGTAGCGAATGGCCAATATACCACTTTTTGGTTTTGTTTGCGTATTTTCCCTGGGGTATTTCTTCACTCCAGAGTGACTGGAGCCTGTCCTGTGACCACGGACTTGATAATGCGAGTTTAAAGAGAAAACAACAACAATGTAGTTCCCAACAGGTGTACGGTATTATGATATGTGCCTCGTGACATAACAGGAAAGTATGGTAGCAGCTTTCCTGACGAACTCCGCCCGAATCACACACAGCGCACACACATCGTTACGACAAGAGCCGAAAACATCAATACATTTGAGATGATACTTGTCAGTACCTATCATTGTCGTTACTCGATAACACTAAAGGTCATCTGGTATCTGGTATACATTGCGAGTTGTGGGTACAAAATATATGTTTCAGTCTGTTAATTGTCGTTTATCGATGCAGAGTTTAGAAGTAGCAGCAGCAATGTCTTGGACATATGATAAACCGCAATATACAGGCTAAACCATATCCAATACCCTGGTACATATAGTACATACTGGCACACTTTGAGAGGGGTGGTTTTCAATATCCCTACGAAACCGGTCGCATAGGGTCATAAGTCAATTAGATGTTGCTTAAGCAACAATATAGGCTACATAGGGTCATATGTTCGTACCCAGAATGATATCGGTTGTTACCGCTAGTCGAGGGTCCATTGCAAGGGTCTTGTCCCTTTTGTTTATACCGGATTCTGAGGGTCTTTCCCTATTTCATTTTTTTGTTACAGCTGTGAGCAGCGCACACGCGCAACGCCCACACCGGCTCACTCCACTTTGCTCACCATCAGCTTTTACCTGCTGGGAAAAAACGATCAATCAACCAACATCGGCCTGGGGTCGCCAACCATCTTTTTCTCTTTTATTTTGAGCTTTTGTACACCTTCACTTTACCGTGGCCTGTGTTTAGCCTCTCAAATCATATAGGCTGTGTCTTATCGGGTCGTCCAAAAGAGAGCCTACGTAAGCGTACAGCAGCTACGAGCTTATATAAGCTACGCGCCGTCTACACACATAAGAGGGTATGAGTTTCGCATCGCGTAAACGTGACAAGCTAATGGCACTAATAAGAGACGGTTGTACGTGGCTCCACTGTCGCTCTCGATCCAGCTGGCAGTCAAGAAGTCGAAGCTAGTCGCATCAACAAAAAAATTCCACCTCTTCAGCATCAGCGTGATCGGTGAGGGACTGGATGAGTTCCATTTCTGATCGAAAAACTCCACGATCCGCGAATCCATTTTTCAGGAGGGGTCTGGCGAACAGGCTTCTGACGAGGAGTTTATGGACCGCTTTCATCTGTGACGTACTCAATGGACTCTTGCCATTTGATCCCGTGCCCATCCTGGGTGCTTCTGCCCAATGTTGGATGTTGTACTATGGCGTGCCGTTGCTCTTCGTTGGGTATCAGAGCGTAATAGTGATCCGCGAGACCGAGACCAATGGTTGCTGTCGAAGACGTAGACACTTTCAATGCTGATATCCAGCATAACATCAGCATTGAAAGTGGATACAGCTTCGAAAGCAGCCATTGGTCTCGGTCTCGCGGATCACTATCATGCTCTGAGATACCCAACGAAGACAATCGGCTCGTCATTGTACCACATTCAACATGGGGCAGAAGCACTCGGGATGGGCACGGGATCAAATGGCAAGACGCCATTGAATACGTCACAGATGGAGTGGTGCACAAGACCTCTTCGTCAGAAGCCTGTTCGCCAGACGCCTTCTGAAAAATGGATTCGAGGATCGTGGAGTTTTTAGGGAAGTCTGAAATAAATCCAGTCCCTCACCGATCACACTGGTGCTGAAGAGCTAGTTTTTTTTGTTGGTGCGATCACCTTCGACTTCTTGACCGTCAGCTGGATTAACAGCGACAATGGAGCCCCGTACAACCGTGTTTTAGTTAATGGATTTAATGAAATGCTGAACGCGAGATTCCAAAGTCTGCGGTCACATGGAACGAGAACACGCTATGTGAACGCATACAAGAGGGACATGTGAACTAAAAGGTGATGCCTTTTACAGCTGTAATGATAGCTGGCTGGACTAGCGTTCCGTTGTCTTCTTCTGGTGGGGGGGTACGAACGACTAGGCAGCATCGCTAATTTCTATGCTTGTAGCGAGATGACCAACGACCCTGTTTAGACTAGTATTACCTGGTATAAGTTCAGTAGACGTTTTTTTTTGGGGGGGTGAAGCACGACGTACTGCAATAGTCTTTTAAGCAAGCAATAAACCACTTGCAGTGATTGTCAGTTGTTCTTTTGTTTGTTTTCGGGGCGGCAGGAACCTTGGCCGTGTTTATTATTTCCTAGGATTGTAGTGGGTCCATAAACCATTCACTTTAAGACTGCCACACTGAAAATAGGTATGCACCCATATCATATAGCAGGTGGTACAGAAAGAGCAGACATACGTGTTGCTGCACGAAAGTTATGTCTGGTATATGTGTTGAATGCATTTGAAGGTCATGTGGCAGGTACATTACGTACTTTTCCAAACAACGGCAGTATAATGGTTGCTGTTGCACGTAAGTTTTGTATGGCATGTTATAAAAATAGGAATACACCCCAGCTGGAAGATCGAATATTTCGTCGAAATTCATCTTTGCAAGCTGTGTGCGATGCTCCGATCGCGCGTATTACTGGGTGTGTGTCCTCATTAAGGATATAGGTCGGCGACTCCCCTTGGAACTACAGTGTAGCTTGTACCAGGGTCAACAGGGTGATGTTAATCAATCTGTGCGCGTAAACTATAAAACCCGTTTTTGAGGGGGACAAAATCTGACAGCGGTGGAAGGAAATGCATCAGTTTATCAAGTATATCCTGTAAGTCGTACAACCGGTGAGGGGAGGGCGGAGATTTCAAGGGCGTGGGGGCCGGGGTTTGAACAAGAGAGAGCGGGGGGGGGGGGGGGGGGGGGGGGGGGGCAAGTCAATCTGTGCGCGGAAACTATAAGTCCTTTACGGGCTCATGCGTTGAATGCGCTTAAAGTTCATGTCGCGGGTACATTACGTACTTTTCTCAACAACGGCAGCATCATTGTTGCTGCATGCATAGCTTTGGAGTTTTTAGCATGTAACGTAAAGTGAGGAACTCGACGGGAAATCGTCAACAAAACTGGGGGTACAAAGCACTGTTTGGGAAGCCATCATTTCTTGACTCACTCCTGCACCAAACGCCGAAATCCCATATTGAGTCAGGCATGATACCGTTTCGGAGGGTATCACATATGAAACGCTGCTGCACATTCGTGGTCCCTCGTTAGTGTGGTGTCTTGCCAGACGAATATACCCGCCTAAAGTGGAACCCCGCACTATCCCGGGATGACATCATACTGTACTATGTACGAAGAGGCCGTGACAAGTGATTTTCGCCGCACTACAATGGGGCACTGCACTAAAGGACACAGCACCAACGCGGGACTACGACTACTGTACCCGTTCCAGACGCGTACGATCGTACGTACTGTTGCTTGCTGCTGCTGTACTGTTGTTTGCTGCTGCTGTACGAACAGGTTTTGTCTTTGCCTCCTGGCGTGCTGGGGGCACCACCTCGTCTGGGTGTGTGTGCGTAATAATTTGGACGGTGTTTAGTGGTTAAACCAGTACAGGACGCCTAGCAAGAAACAGGGAAATTATAATCTCAGGCTGGTATTTACAAGAGATAAAAGAAATCCGGGAGCCGTTATACTGAGTCTAGTGTAGAACGCACCGTTGATAAATAAGAAACCCAGCCTGGGTTAGTATTTATGTTTCTTATTTTTTATACTCGAATAGGAGTCCCGCAATGTGCTAACAGTTGCACTGCAACGATGTGGCTGGAGGCAGTGATATGGACGCCGTCGAGTGCTTCAACTGCGGGTTGTGGGTGCGGAGGTTAGCCGAACGCAATGAACGGATGCGTGTGCGGTGTGCGGTGTGCGACACAGATGGCAGGAGACATATCAAGCAAGGGAAAACGTTCGCTGTCAAGGGTGTATCATAGCGACGCGCGTTCGAAACTAAACCTACGAAGTAACCTACAGTACGAGGTACTCGTAGGTTTTAGCAGTCAAACTAAAACCTACCAGGTTCATAGTTTGGTGTCAAGTCAAGGCAAATCAAGGCAAACCTAAATCTGCTGTCGGCCGAGGGTTGAGACCGAGGATGTACGTTACCGGCAACGGTAACACAAAGGCAACTGGAGTTGCCCATGGGTGCGGTAACACAATGTGACGTAGCGTCTCCTTGATGGAAACGCCCCCATTCACATTGGAAAACCTCTCAAATTGGACGAGACCTCCTCGCACTTGCAATCCTAGAACTGCTGCAATGAATCGCAAGCATCAGACGTCACCGGCAACGGTAACACAAAGGCAACTGGAGCTGCCCGTGGGTGCGGTAACGCAATGTGACGTAGCGTCTCCTGGACGAAAACGCCCCCATTCACAATGGAAAACCTCTCAAATCGGACGAGACCTCCTTTGCACTTGCAATCCTAGAACTGCAGCACAAAGTCGCAAGCACCAGGGATTTTAGTACGTGAGGGTGAAAGGATTGTCGGACCAACCCCGGTAGACCACACCTCCTCCACACCTCCTTCTTGACTGGCCAAACCTAATCCCACCCCCCACAATTTCGGGGCTAGGTTAGGGCTTACTTGGGCTTCTGGTTGGGTCGGTACCTGGTCCCACCCGTAGGCCGTGAACGCTTGAGCGCGACCCGCAATCGTGTGGCTTGCAACTACAGAATAGTGTTGCAGTTCTGTCTAGGGTTGCAAGGAGCTGCGCCCGATTTCCAGAAAACCGCATCAATCATCGGAGAATCGGCGTTTTTTTTTTTTTGCGGCAAAGGTGATGACAACCGCAGACGACGCGCGCGCGACTTATTGTGCTACAGGTGACATTTTGTCGAAAAATTACGGTGCTGGTCGTCCCTGCGTGAAAGTGCTGTCTCCTGCCATCTGTGGTGTGTGTGCATGTGTGAGGTGCACCGTGTGCGGCGTGTTAGGGTGCTTGGCGGAAGAATACTGCTGGACGGGGACCTGCATGGACCGGTGTACAAGTCCGCCGCGTTTAGTACACACGTATATGGACTTAAATATAAGTACCGTTTTACTTGTTAATATTAATGTAAAAATTCATTAAATTTACGTCCAAAGGGGAGGTATACTTCAAATCTTTCGCGTAGTCGTACTGGTGAGGTATCACCACACCGCCTGGTGACGCCAACTCGGCATACCATAGATACCAACCTGTGTCTATTCAAAAAGTATAGAAGCTAGACACGGGATGACTCAGGACTTGAGAATTACCAATTTGTCCCACAGCATGTCTAGCTATTCGTAGCACCGACACAACCACAAGTGGTAGAGCTGGGCAAGAAAGCGTACAATTTGAACAAAATTTTAAGAACCGTTAAATAATACATATTAATATTCAACGACCCTTAAAATTCCGACCATAGTGGCATTGTCTTTACCTGGCTCTGTTCTTGATTTCCTCGCAGAGCGTTGCCTTTCCTTTATCGTCTTCGGGCGATGCACCCATAATGTCTCCGTGCGCACCGAATGGGTTCTGGCTGAACATTGCTGCCATGACTCTACTGCTGCAAGCTTGGTAACCGAGCAACCGTAACGCAACCGTGAGAGGCTTGCTCGAGAGAGATAGTCGATGGTCACGTTGAGACGACGCCCGACGCCCGTTCCGCGTTCCAGAAAAAAAAATCCTCGGCCGGTGTTCCAATCAATCTTTTGGCATGATTGGAAGTACATGTTTGGCTCCTCCTCCCCCCCTTCCGAGCGGTTTCATTATTTTTCACCGATTTCAGTTTCAGTTTCAAGTTTTTTTCATGTTTGTATTATTGTAGCTATATATCGGTAGGATGTACCAGGTAGGCCTTATGCATGGGTCAAGATGGCCGCCTTCATGAAGAACGTGCAAACAACAGCAGTAGTGCTCCTACGTGTTGCGTTTTGGCTGTTTACGATGGATAGATATCGATCTCAGGCAGAGGCGGCGAGGACAGATGTTAGGCTGATGATCCGTGATGATGCTATGATGCCGACCAGATTCGCACAAGACGTTCAACAATCGTTTAACAGGCGCTCTCCAGCCCACGCGTAAATATTAACATCACGAGTACACGAGTACCATGAGAGAAACAAAACTAGAGTGTGACCATCGAATATTCTCCAGAGATATCAGAATCCTATTAATAGGTGTGCGGCCCAGCCAAAATGTAACGCCAAATATATACACACCATACGGTACAAATTACACCGCTCGGGGCTCGCTCGCTCGCTCGGTGGATAACAACTAGCTAATATAACGAACGACATAGACTATAGCAACCCTGGAAAGGCCACCGCTACCGATCATCGATACATATCTCACGGAATATCAATTATGAATACTTTTATCATCAAGCAATAGGTAGGAACAGTCGTCGAAGCAGCGGGCCAGAGGCATACACAGACGATGCAGGTTTTGTACCTGGGCGGTCTTGTCGACGCGAGTGTCGACATTATGCCATAAATCAAACGACGGGTGATTCGACTCGCAGTGGCATGCTACAATCGGTTCAAGCGGGTGCTGTGCGATATGGAAAGGATGCCCCGTTCACTCCAAAGGTGCGCCCGCTAAGGGTCGATCGAGGTGGTGGAGACCCTGCTGTACGCGTGTGTGACTTGGAATCTCGGCCAAGAGCACTGGCTTCCAGCGCCGACACACCTTTACAACCTCTTCCTTCGGATCTCTGGCTTCCAGCGCCGACTACGCGCTGACCTCCACATGTCGTACACCAAGGCTATCAAGAAGGCACACTGTGAGAGCGTTGAGACGACCGTCCGCAAACGACGCCTCCTTCGGGGGGCGTACAACGGACGACCGACAAGCGGCTGACCTATCGGGTGACGTTAGGGACGATGGCTGGTGGGAGGACCCGGGACCAGGTCGACCAGAAATTAATTGGGCACAATGCCTAGCAGGCGACGTCAGGGTATTCCAATCCACCGAAGGGTCCACGGATAGCTCCCCTTTGCCGTTCGGAGTAGAGACGATGCTATGGTCGAGGGCGGCTAAGGGCCGTTCTTATCGGAGACCTTTTTTTGTCGTAAATTTCCTAAATTTCCTAAATTTCCATATTTTGTGAAATGTATCTTAAAATATGGAGGCGTTTTGTCATAATTTTCGAAGTTCTTCAGCCCCAAAAAACATGGAAAAGTTAACAATCACAAATTAGCAAACTACCTGGTAGGGAATCCTGTCGTCGATTTCCATATTTCGAAGGCAGTGCTCCGACTAGCGCCGTGGTTCAACGCTGGGACCATCGGGTAGCTTTAAACGTTGAACAGGGTGGTCCAACATTATGGCCGATGGAAGGAAGCGGCCTGGGTCTCCGGAGGACTCATCCTCGAGTCGGACGAAACAACGATTCAGCCTTCCCAATTATCCAGACACGAGGCGCAGAAGCATGAAGAAGGCTATCGCTGGTGTCCTCGTCGTGCTCGGCATGTTCCTGACACCAGGAGCTACACCCTATGCTCCCAAGACACGGGCGCCTATCTACGAGCCGCACCGTATGACATGGCCAGAGTTCAGAGAAAATCTACATCGGCGCAAGGCTTTGGTGTGGGTGGTGGCGGTCTTGATTTATGGCTCGGCTTTCAACAATAAGGAAAAAAAACACAAACAACCCGGCGCTCGATAATAATGCAGACGATTTTTCATGGAAATCCTGGAAAAAAAAGAGGAAATTTAGGAAGCTCACATCTCCGATAAGAACGGCCCTAAGAGTGGGAAATGGTACCGGGGGGTCGTCGACGCGCCGGACAGCTTCATCACGAGATAGATGGCACAGGGGCGAAGTGGAAAAGAGCTGGCTACGCCACGCAGCAGAGGACGCCAAGAGCGACGACTAGGAGAAACCAGGGGGGCGGGGGGGGGGGGGGGGGGGGGGGCAGCCGTACTGAAATTTGTCGACGAACGCAGAAGAAACGAAATGATAGATCATGTAGCAAAGAGCCGGTTCGACAAATAAGTGGAACGTGTGCTACTATATCATAGCCCTGAAGCTCTACAGCAAGACTTTAGGTGGTGGTTTTTTTTTCGTTGCCTTCAATGGGGCGAGCGCGAAAGCGGCAGTAACGGTCACAAGAGTCTTGATTGCTTGTTTAATGTCATTTTTTGCCACATGTTTCTCTCTTTGTTCCGTTATATACACTCCCCGCCGGTCTTATGCCGGTATCTTCTTATTCCTCTTCTTCGTGTTGTTTCGTCGGTGCAGCATCTATTATCTGTTCCTCTTCAGAACGAAGTTTGTTGTTCCTATAGCCTCTTTGATCTTCTTGCAACACATTTTTTATAACTCTGTCGGCTTCTTGTCTTTTAGTTCTCATGTTTCTTATTTTTATACCCGGTACGCTGACATTATTTTGCCTGATTTACCTTGGTTAATTGCGGTTGTTTTGGTTTCCTCTGTCTCACAGTCTGTGACACGCTGAATTTGCATCTCTCTACTGTAGGATGAAGAAAATCAGCGCGGACACTGGGTGTTCTAAAAATATCGCTGGGTAGAAAGACGGTTTCATGTGAAGACAACACACACAGTACACGGTATACTACCGTGTACCTGTGGGGTAACCCAACCCCCCCGGACGATGTTCGACACGCACGCATGCATTGCACGAAACCTCCGCACGTAGTCCTCTCACTGAGCCCATTGGAAGAACACACACACGCAGTGTACAGATAGATTCAAATTTCAACACGAACGGCATCATACAACATCTCACCGTTGCCTCCTCTGTTGAGGGAGCGACAGACCGTGCTTGCGCGAATCTCAAATATCACACAGTCATCATAGTTGCAGGGTCCGTTCTGTTCGAATGCTAAGCAGGGGGTTTCGGATCATTTATTTCCTGCTGGCACATGCCGGCACTTTACCATTGTACAGGGGCCATTACTACTGCTGTCGACCGTATTATTTGTCTAACAAATGGTATATTTGGCCTAACGAGTGTGTTTTTCACATTAAACTGGAATTTCCACCCATACACATTTTGTAAACTAGAGTACAGCACAGGACACCCAATGAGAAACAAGGTATCAGGTAACAAGGAACACAGGGGCTGATATGTAGAGGACTGCAAGAAATTGGGGAGCCGTTATGCTGAAGTTGGGAACGACTCAATTGACGTTGCCTGCTTTGTTGAAGGGTGCAGACGTGCAGACAGGGTGGAAGTTCGTTTTAACGGCTCAAATGGAGATAAGAAACGATTCGGAGCGACCGTTTCACGTCAACGACCAGTCGTTTGCCCCGTAAACACTGATTGGGAGTGGAAAGAAGTATCTGTTGGGAATCAAAGAGTAGCATCGCCGTTGGATGGTTGTAGGGGCTTTGAGGTGATGCCAAATTTAATGTTGACTCACCAATAACTTGGGCCAGGAGAATCTTCAGCAACGTATGGGAAGGAATATTGTTGCGAAGTTTGGACTCGCAAGCAAGCGACTGAAGCGTTGAAAGGGATCTTGTTGGAAAACAAGGTTTGTTTGATACCAGGAGAGTAGGCATAACATTCTGGTAGGACTGGAAGGGCAACTAGATTGGCAGCGGCCGTACACGTGTATGCCATTCAACGACGAGGAAAATGGAAGAGTGATGCAATTGCAGTACGATGATGTATGCTAGGGGCGAATAGACAAGATGGGGAAAGTTTCGCAAGCGTTAACAGACGCAGAATACTAAGGCGGGAGGTATTCAACCAGGTCAAGAAACAATGTGCGGAGGAGGACCTGGTAGCTCCTAAGACAGGTGGAGGTACCAGGAAGGTGGGAGAGTTTGAATTATATACAAACCGTTACAGGCTGTTAAGGTGGGGGATAAGTTGAAGTGACAGCGTCTTTGATTGGAGAGGAATATAAGGATTGAATACACTTATTAAGGGTGTTGAAGGTGGTTGTTGTTTATGGTAGTAATGTAATCTGATTGGATGTAAAGCAAAGGGTCAAGATTCAATAAACAACTCCAGATTCATGAAGCATACAACAAAAGTGCAAGATTGAACGTTGGAAATCTGAGGTTGGTGGAGCGGGAATGAGTCTTGACATATGTTTGACGGAATGTTTTCTTAGGCGATACATACACGAGTGTGAGAGGGCGAGTCTGGTGGAGGTGAGCTGTCATTCAGGAGAGAGACAAGGACACGGTGGGTAGTAGACAAGCACATCATATACGCCAGAGTACAGGAAACTGGTGGGTATCTGATCAGCAACTATTATAGTGCTGCTGTGGCGAGGTTCGAGGCTGGAGGCTAAAGGTTTTGAAGAATTCCCCTCCCGCCCACCATGGGGGGTTAACCCCTTTAGAGCCCCAAAATCCCTCCCTATACTAACTGCAAGTAAATTTGTCCCCAAAAAGGGTTTCCAGTTGTAAAGGCGTTAACTTGAAGTGGCACAGCTTGTAATTGGGGAGAAATATGAGGATTGAATGTATCAAGAGTGTTGAAGGTTAGACTAAAGGTTGGACGTAGAGCAAAGGGTCAACATTCAATCAACAATTCCAGATTCAGAATTTCATGAAGCATGACAAACCTCAGTTTGTTGACGATGCGTCGACGGTTGATGTTATGAGTCGGTAGCCCCCCAACTTTTCTTTCTCGAAATCGCCGGTTTCAAAACCAGCTCCCGGTCGTATCTCCTGAAATGCGGTGTCCCTCGACACCCCGACGTCGTCGATCGTTAGACCTTTGCACACAATAAAACATATGAATTTACTATTTTCTTCAATCTATTCTTCCTGGTGTCGAGCAGCTATGAAATGTTCGTTAAACAAAATCGCTGGTTTTGGGGGAGGCCATGCGTAGAATCAGTCTTTATACCCTTTTCAATCATATGGCGCGTTCGAAGCCTACAAATAGTCTACACGTTTACGAATGTATTTGTTTTGCACCGGTCTCTTCTGCTCAAATTACAACAAAAACACGCTCACACCTGCAGCTCTTAGAGCTACAGCAGTAGTAGCATGTTGCCGTCGAGAATGTGTCGCAAGGACAGACGCTCGCTACGACAGAGGTGCACCACGTTTTTTCTGAGGTTTCCTCAACCCCTTTAGAGCCACAAAATCCCTCTCGATACTAACTTCAAGTAAATTTGTCCCTCAAAAAGGGTTTCCAGTTGTAAAGGCGTTAGTTCGCGAGCTTAAGACCTCTCCCAATAACTGATTTTTTAAGAGAATATTATAAAACCTGTACCACGAATGAAAAATCCCATGGCCTAGGTGCACGACGAGAATCATGCAAAACAAAAACGGTATTTTCCGTCGATTTTGGGTTAAAAGAGCCTCGTCGTTCAGAGACCATTTCAGACGAAAAGTGATACCTCTATCGTGGCGAGCTTGATATTATGTACCGCAATGTACGTGTGTACTGCTGTGTACTGGTGTTTTTGCTTTCTTCATTGATTGTCCTCTCTCGATCCTCTTCATCCCCCCCCCCCTCTGCAAATTACACCCGTACTGCGGATCAGAACGTGAGATCGCCAGCAAGCACACAGCACAGCACAAGACAATCAGCTCTGCACAAGCAGCTCTTGCCGTATTCAAATCGCTAGTTGCACCAAATCATGGGCCTCTCCTTTCTGCCCCCTTCTGGTTTGGTTGTATTCTTCCTTGCGCCAGTGTAGCGGGCGATGTCAGCCGCTCGCGGAGCGGAGCCCTTGTAGACCATATAGACCAATAGTAACTTCCGTTGTGGGCGTGTAGGCAGCCTTCTACATACACCCAATGCTTTTCAGCCGTTGCAAAACACCGTATATATACAACACTCAAGATATACATACAACACTCAAGATAACACCCACTGTGATAGATTTTCAAGTCTGTTGTCTCCAAAACAAGAAGGGCACACACAACGAGGATGGTGTACTCGGGAAGATCTCATCGAGAGCTTTCCAAAATAGACGCATCGCGCGGAGTTTCCCCCCCCCGCGCCCCCTTTGTCGAGAAACGCAGCTTGGAAAGGTCGAAATTCGCCTGAGGGTGTGTTACCTTGCGTGTTATAGAATAAAAACACCACATGCAATAGCAGCCAGAAAATGTACCTACAAACCCTGCCGGTATTTGTATCCCCAAGGTTTACTATTAATAGGGTGCTGCGGTTCGCCTATATTAATGTATGTTGTTGAAAACAGTTCCCCCTTCCCTCATCGCGTACGCGGAGGCTTCAAGCAAGACACCAACTAACGCAAATAAATCATAATATGCACTTATCAATAGGGCAACACAGAGGCATTTACACTTGTGTCGTTCAAGATGAAAGCCACCGGTATACCACTTAGGGCAGAAATTTAAGGTCCGTTTTCGCACTGTTATGAAATAGAAACGGTCCTTACAATTCTGTCGGAAGTGAAACTTCTAGTTTATGACGTACCAGGTACAAATAGGTACCTGGTACTACTGTAGATGCCGCTGCTGTCTTACTGTGGAGATGTAAACCTGTGTACGTTGAATCCCTGGCACTAGTCACTGTGTATGGAACAGTGTGGGTGCAGAGGCTCACAGAGTGATCGTGAAATCACTTGGATATAGGTTGAAACAGAACATGGTTTGGATTGGCGCTTAGGTGGCCGAAAGGTAGAGACAGATGAGGAGTGATCGAGGTGGGTCTGGCCATCACCTGATCGAGACGGCACAATGCGTATGCTACGGATAGATGTACTCTGCGGGTAGTTCTCTGATCTACCTACAGCAACGTTTCCTGAGGCTTGCTCGTGGTCTGCCGTACCTATGGCAACGTTCCCTGAGGTTTTGCTTCAGGGAGTTTAGCTACGTCAACGTCCCGACCGTCAACCTAAATCGTATTCCGTGGATGTTGCTACTCGTACCAGGTACGTTATTCCGCCGCATTTATTTGATAACGCCGCATTGCTCGTACGTACTACATGCGCCAGCTTTTTGATATGACTAACCAGTAAGCTGCTGTGCATAATATACCCAAGTTGTTACTGCTGAGACTTCTGCATGCTAAATACTGCATCCAAAAATCTAACAGACTTATTATAACTGTCTGTTGTACGAACAACTCGCAATGTATACCTACAACCTTCCGGTCACTCAAAACAATTAGCCGAAGATTATTCCAGTAATAGTTACTGGGTTCCTATGGCTTAGGGCCAAGTATGGTAGCTTACAGCAGTACCATTACTGATGACTGAACATTGAATATTCCAACACTTACTTGCAACGCCTCAGTGGCACACTGTACGACCCGAAAACTATAAAACAATTATTAACGCGGCACTAGAGTTTACCCTGAAGCAAGAGTAAAACAAGCAACACATCGTCTCTTCGATAAGTCATCAATCAAAACACCAGCAAAACACGTCTCACGCTCTGCAGTTATTGATAGGGTCATATAAAGCTACTGGTTAACTATTCTGGACGGAAATGTAAGGATCGTTGTGATTCAAGTACCAAACTCAATATCAGATAGGTCCTTACATTTCTGCCCAGGGTGGTATAATTTACCAGTTACGATAGCTGCTGCTACCGACAACCAGAAATCTAGAAAACGCGCTAGGAACAACCACAACCAGCTAGTTTTGAACGCCACTAGCGTTTACCCCCAGATAAGAAAAGGATCATTCGTTCCTATGGCTCATTCGCTCGCCCACAGCCCATCAACGTTCGCGCCAGGATCTGTCCGCGAGCTGAGATGCAAGTTAAAAGCGACGACGCACAACAACGAAAAACTGCTCGCAATCGATGACTGGACTTCGAAAATCGCGGGCGAGACTCGGGAAATAAACACGACTGCGGCGACGCAGATAGATGCGCAAACATCTCCGCCCCACCGCGGTACCCGGTCTTCACACGCCTTTGGCGTGGGCAACGTTCGTACCTTCTTCCTGCGCTTGGACGATGCACGAATCATGAAACGAAAATCACACAGTTTCATGGTTCGGGCATTTTCAGCGAGAAAGAAAAAGGCACGAATGGAGCCCACGCGAGTACATGTGCCGGCGCGGGGCACCCTGTCGTGGGGTGCGCGTGAAATACCCCATTCCCCCCAACCCAAAGTGTATCGTGGGTGAACAATACGGCAGGAAAGCCCAGCCGAAGCTACGAGCTTTTTCAGATGCGTGACAACACGAGAACCCCAGGCGCTCATTTTGCGCACGAGCTACCAATGGCGTACAATAAAACAGACCCTAAATTCGTCGAACTCACAGCTGACGTCCTTAAAATGTTTTATAAAATAAAACGGAAACAAAATACAAGAACAAAAACAACGCGCAAGCCGCTCGGACGTGTACACTTACCAGAAACAATATGGACATGCACCTCGCATGCATGCAAAAGTACCTCGAACATACCGCCCTGTCCGGACACGTAAATACCGTTTACGCATTCGTACTACAACCCAAGCGGGCCTTGCATTTCCAGACAGAGCGGAATAACACGATCTCAACATTTTTAACCAGCATCCATCCAGATAATCGACCCCCCCATTATCGAAGGCACGCAGGCCGCTCGCCAAGAATAATCTCTTACAGCAGGAACAAAAATAACGCTCGAGCAGAAAACGAGGACGTGCTGAAAACAAAACAAACGTGCAATTCTTGACTTGGCTACTTCAACAACAATAGATAGCGATATACCTGTCTCCACACCGCGTGTGTGGCGGGCACATCGCAAGGGGTAGAGCAATGTCGCGCGCCTTTCACGACGGGATCGCCACGAGGAGTTGCGCGATAAGGTTTACAGCGGCCAGGTGCTTGGCGTTCTTCTTTCCGGGAGACATCCCGGTGGCGGACACGTCGCGAAGCGGCGACTTGTACGTCATGGTGCACACCCACAGCCCTGCTTCCTTCTTAAAGCTGTCCTCAAGGACAGCCTTGGTCGTCTTCGAAAAGAGATCGGCCGCGCTCAGCGCCCCGGGCACGAGGTTCGAAACGCCCGCAGCTGAACACGCACCCGCAGTCAGAGCTATCTTTGCTCCAAACTCCACCAAGACATCACGCGCTCCGATCTCGCGAGAGCGCTGCGTAACAAACAGAGTTTCTCGGGCCTCCGCGTACGCGCCCGCCGTGGGCGGCTTGAAATTTTGCACAAGGCTCAGCTGCTGTAGCTCGACAGCCTCTAGGTCGGCGGTTGTACGGTCGGTGCGCTCGCGGAGGACGACGAAGCTGCTCCCGGCTTGCCGCGCGCGGCCCCGCCCTTGGACGAGGGAGACGGCGTGTTCCATCGCGTCGAAGCGTATGGTGCAGTTTGCGGCCGGAATATCCATACCTTCCTCGGCGACCACGGTGGACAGAAGGAGGTTCACGCTGCCGTCGCGGAAAGAGCGCAGGTGTGCCTGCGCCGCGCTCTTCGTAACGGAAAGGGAGGCCGTCGCGCGGGACGAGGAGGCGTACAAGCAGGCCGTGGAGAACAACCGCGCCAGCCTGGGGTCGATGGAAATCACATGGGCCAGCACGTGGGTCGTAACGCGCTTCTGCACGAACACGATCCCGCGGAAGCCGTTTCTGCCGCCATCGCCGCCATCGCCGCCACCACCATCGTCGTCGCTGCCGCCGCCGCCACCACCACCACCGTGGTGAATATACTTTTCCACGAGCACGTCCTTAAGGTGTTCGTAGCGGGGGAACGTCTCCGGGACCTCTGCCCAGAACGCTGAGATCACCTGCCGTACGAAAATCGGCCACGTCTCCCGCAGCTGACCGGCTGAACTGCAGCGCCCTAACTTGCACCCGCCCATGTCAAGAATCATAGCGGCTTCGTCTTCCGCCTCCTCCCACGTGACAACCAAGGTTTTGGCTGCCTCGTACCAATGCTCTAGCTCAGTGAGCATCGGACATAGAAACGCATCCGGATACGCGGGCAGGCCGCACGCAGAGGTGAAGCCGCTGTCACGTGCGATCTTGTGAACGTAGGCACCCCACTCCCTGGGAGCTAACTTCCCTAGAGGTGAGGAGAACGAAGGGAGTTCCGAATAGGAAATGGCTTTCTCCATTGCGCAAATGCAAGCCATTAGACGGCTGGTAAAGGCGGTGCTGCGACCGTTCCTAACCCGGCGGAAAAAGGTGGACCCCATCTCGTGCGGCATGCGAGCGGCCACCGGAACGACGCCCTCCGGAGGCGGGACAGAAAAAGTTCCGACGGGGTCGAGGACGACTTCGGCCGACGCCCCGGTGGCATGGTAGCCGCTCTCTTTCAGCTCTTGCGAGCTTGCGGTCTCCATGTTCGTTACGAGGAGCTCGCTGCACATGGAGCGAAGAGAAGCTTCGACCTCGTGGTCTCCAACGGCGTAAGTGTAGGAGGCGGTGAGGCCTACCAAGCGCAGCCCGTTTCGGTGTGGGGGGAAGTGATCGTCGCCTTGTGTTGACGGTAGCGGTGGTGGGCTCAAAAGTGAACGCGAAAGTGACCACTGCCGAAGATTCAGAGCCAGCTTGCGGTACGGGTGTTCCTTGAGGACATGGTGCACCTTGTCATACCATAAACGTTGCCGCGACAAAAAGGGCATAAAACGCATGGTACCACTGTGTTATTTGATGGCAACTCACCAGGGTGTGAGGCATGGTATGTGGCGAAAGTCGGCATATAACGCGTATGCCAGCGGACAACAAGATCAGTAACGATCTCGACATGATTAGACATGGCGTTAATTATTTATATTTAGAACAGGCAGTGCGCTGTGCCGTGTGTGCGATACAGTATAATTTTATTAAAATATTTAAGGACGTCAGTTGTGAGTTTGACGAACTTAGGGTCGATACTCATGCAAGCTGCGTTGTTGGTACTTGTATTATACTGTATGAGTAAGTTTTTTCACTTACTGGACGCGAATTTGCGGGTCCCAAAAGCACCATATTTCTGCACTTTTCGCGGGTCGGGCAGTGGACACTTCGGGATGTTCGAGTACGGCCGTACCAGGGTACTATTGTACTTAGCAGGCTTATAATGTTCTCCACCAGGGAGCTGCTGACAGTGTGATTCTTTGACAAACTATCTTATATGGCCCACGCTTGAGTGATGGTGTTCTCTACCGCGTCATGCAACAACCAATGCATCATGTCAACTCTATCAATGTCAATGGGTTCTAGAACGAAATCAAGGGAAGTCAGTGGATATACCCCTTGATCGCTGCAATCCAGTCCCGTCAGGGTGTCGTATACAAATAGTGTGATCTATGGGTCCACGTGTACCAGGTACATGCTACACAATTGTGTTGTATATGTCCCCAATCGCAGATAAACGGCAAAGGAATCGCTTCCTCGAAGCCATATTCTATACAACCCCTCTGCATCTGTCTCGGCAACATATAAAGGCCCCCATCCTACATTTGATTACCAGCGAATACTGGTCCAATCAGATTAGTAGCGAACATGTTTCCAAGGTGCATCAGCGATTTCCTCTCCCATGGGATTATTGTGGTCTTCGTCGCAAGACCAATTGCCTACCAGCGCAAACCACCGGCAGCACATACAGGTACGTGGAATCTGTTCATGAGGTCCGCTTGATATTTTAAACTCACTCACATCTTGTTCCGGCGCAAGATTGCACCAAATCCTCGCTTTGCTTATCGCTATACGCTCGTCGGCGATACACTACTGCTGAGAGCACACACCACATCACAAAAAGTACACGGTACGTTCAAGATCGGCACTTGCACGACAAGGGAACTACCTCTTAACTGGCGTCAAGCTGTACACCACAGCCAGTAATGTCAACAGAGGTTAGTGCGGACCGTGTTGGAGAGGTGCAGCAGTTTCGATATTTATATACCACACGAGAACGAGTGCAGCAATTTAAATTGTCAAACTCTTAGCAAAAGCTATTAGCGTGTGCTATATCACGAGAACTTTTCGAGCGCAAGTGAGAGGTGAGAGGTAAAACCCAAGTCTATCTTGCGTTGAGATTTCCCATCATCGCAGACAAGTGTTCATCTTCCGGTCCACGTAGGGTGCGTGAATATGACGATGGCGTCAGGGTTGGAGCGATCGGCGATACAGATTATTCCGTACCGAGAACTTCAGCTTCTCGCGTGAGAGATCCATAATTTGAAGCTAATCGAGTATCTCGTTCAGATCGAGCACCTCTAGCAGATCACGTCGTGCAGGCTGTACCAGCACTGATCGCTATTAGGGTTCGGTCGGTAGTTCGCCTGGTAGAAGCCTTGGTACAGGTGCCGGTGGTTCTCTTGGTAGTGTTCGACTGGACGATTCTGGGAGTTCATCACCTCGAGATGTCGACGACGAGTATACTGGACGCCATGAGGTAGATGACGTTGACGTATCCTCAAAATGGGGCAAAAAGAAAACCGAATGACTACGATTTGAGGGCATCTGCAACGAAGCGTGACATGTCATCAAATCGTTGCCAACTTTCATTTATTGGGCCTCGTTTTAAGGATGCTTCAACATCAAGTACCTAACGGCGTCTAGTACATTCGTCGTCAACATATTGAGGTAACTCCTGGAATCGTCCAGTCGAACACTACCATGAGCACCACCAGCACCTGGTCCAAGGCCCCCACCAGGCGAACTACCAACAGAACCCTGCCCGCGGTCAATACTTGAACGGTCTTCGGGAGGTACTCGATCTGCACGAGGTACTCGATTGTGAATGAGATATTCGAAGACCTTCAAAATACTTGAGCGGTCTTCGCGAGGTACTCGATCTGCACGAGGTACTCGATTGTGAATGAGATATTCGAAGACCTTCAAAAAGAGTTCGAAGTCTAACAGGAGAAGCTGAACTTGTCAGTACGGAATCACCTGTATCAGACCAATACTTATACCTGGTACAGCACTCTTATGCAGTCGGGTCCGTGAGTCGAAAAGGGCCTTTTCCTACTGAACTTTTCGTCGACCGGACTCTTCTGGGCCTCCTTCTTAGCGTCTCAGTCGAGTCCATTCTACACTTGCTCTTTCTGGAGGAGATATGTGTGAGTGAGTACTTACTGCCGTATGGCAGTCGAAAGTCAGCTGGAAGCTCTGTGCTTCGTGCGTTCTCCGCGAGCTTCACGCGCGACAAGCCCTCGTCCAAGCGGGTTGGTGGCGTTGGACTTGGCCCAAATCGGCCAAAGCTACGTTGCTCGTGGCGTTGCACTCAGCCGAGAACCGCGAAAGCTACAGCAAGCGAAGCTGTTGTTGGGAAAAAAACATGATACCGCGCGCTGCTGCCATCTGCCACCGTATGGCACACGCTTCTGGCGGGTGGGACTAGGAATGAGCCACGCTGAGCAGGAGCAGCAGTGATAAGAGCCAAGCCAGCGTCGGCGTCGTTGTAGCATACTGCTGTGTGGTACATGGTATGGGTGTGTGGGTGTGCGTGTGTTTTTGTGGTGGGATGAGCGATGCGATGGGTTCAGACACGTTTTCGACTGAGCAATTCGACTGATGCATCCAGTCGAATCGACAATTTCAGTAGACTGGATGTGTGAATCGGATCGCTCAGTCGAAAACGTTTGCGTTTTCGACTGAGTAAAGCAGCCCGGTGTTGGTCTTCAGCCGAAAAGGGCCATTTTCGACCGACGAATCCGATCCGACTGTAGAATAAATGTCCTAACTATTTGCTCCAACACTAGAGCCATTATTGCCTTTACGCACCCTACGTGGACCGGAGGATGCACCATTGTTTGCCTTGCTACTCGTACTGTGTAGGAGTTCTCAAGGCAAGGTAGTCTGACCATAAGATTAGAATATGTACGCATAATAAAGACTAAATTAGAAATAGGGTGGTTGTAGAGTAAATCGAGAGTGTATAACGCCTTCCAGGTCCGATAGGAACAATGCCTGCAATGTGATTGGAAACCTTTTTTTTTCCCATCACTATGGAAGTATGCCCACCACGAATTTCGGGGAAAATTCTTGGCGGAAATTTCCGGCAACATTCTTGCATAACTGCTGTAACAGCAGAAATCAATGCGCCTTCTTCGTAGATCGGGATGCTGTGTCCTAAAACTGGGGGACAGACGGCATGCATCTTGTGTGGGCAATCCTCGAGATGCATTGGGCATTGGAGTAGTGTCACCGTGTGCGCACGCACGTGCGCGCCCCCTCACAGAACTTCACCCGTGCTGCTGTCCGGCAGCCTTTCACACGTGGTTGCCATCTGCCGCTAGGACGCGGCAGCGCACGATTGTCACGGAAAACGCGAGACGCATTCGTACATGATGATGAGTAAAACAAGGGCCGGCGTGTGGCGACACAAACAACCGAAGACAAGAAGAGCACGGATGTGTATGTCGACAAACGCGAAGACACAGCAGCAGCAGCTGTAGTAGTAGTAGCCCACCACAGCACAGCCGAGAGAGGGCCCTCCCGGCCTAGCTATGGTGGCGCAGCCTCATCTACCTCGTGTCCGTGTGCCCTACAGGGCTGGGTGGTGATTGATGGAGAGCGTTTGGAGGGGGAGGTCATATCGTTGTGTGGGGCGGGTGGGGTGGGTGAGGCAATCAATGAAAACTGGCTTGCTGCTTGCAGGATTAAGGATCAACTTCAACCAAGGAGCCCCCCTCGCAGGATATATAACCCCCTGTATTGCGGTTTGGGATCGTTCGGGTTTAATTACAACTGGGAAATGCAGGTCAATGCCGTCATTGGCGCTGCACAACGCTCACCTCGTCGAACACCACGACGCTGAACATCTCCCATTGCAGAAAGGACGAGTCGTGGTAGTAGTTCTCTATCGCTGCGTCACGCTGGGCTACCCTGAAAGCCTCGGGGGTTGTCACGAGCACGTCGAATGACGGGGGCATCATCATCCCGCCCCTGTACTTGGCAACGTCGAGGCCGGTCCAGCTATGCAGTGCCTCCGCCTGCTGTGAAACGAGGAGGCATGTCGGGACCAGGAACAGGGCAGGGGAGCCGAGGCGGTTGATCACCTCTGCTGCGATGAGGGTCTTCCCAGAACCCGTCGGCAGCACGACGATAGTGTTCGCCTTCTCGCATTGCCGTGCTATGCGGAACTGGTAGTCGCGGAGCTTCACGGGGGAAGCTGCCGCCGCGGGCATCTTGCCCGCCGGGACGGTTGCCCGCGTGCTGGTGCTGGCACCGGGGAAGCAAAAAAAGGTGCGGCAAAACGTTTGAAGGTTCTTCGAGCTGTTTCAACTTTCGTTTTTCTGATGCGGGATGTAGCGGACGGGCCTGGAGCAGGTGCTAGCTAGCATAGGCTCAGGGTGATCCTGGGTAACCGGCAGCAGGTAGCTGGTAGTTGCTGGCGACCTTACGTGCGCTCCCCCAAGGCGTCTATATCGGGGTTTAAAAGAGAGCCAGCCCGCCAACCCGTTGTGCATGTTTTAATTGGGGTGTTCCACTTTCTTGGAACGGGAGCTATGTGAGGGGACGCAAACACGAAACTTGAAACTTTGCCACAAAAAAAAAAACTGCTGTTTGTGTGCAGTGTGGTTGCCATTTCCATATTCCATACGGTCAAGTTTCTAGGGCTTGGCTTGCTTACGCTGTGTCTTACCTGGTCAAGTGGCCGGCGGCGCAACAGAGACCACCACCACCTAGTCACAAGATGCCGAAGCGAAAAGTAAAAGAGGTATGCATGACTGACAAAAGCGTTCTCGAATCGACCCTTCCGCAACAGTCATATGATCAATGCATGATATCCAAGTTGCTGCACACCCTGCACCTTCTGTGCAGCTCAGTAGCAGCCGCGCAGCAGCAAGGTGATGGCGCATCTATGCAATCGCTCTAAGTCCTATTGTAAGTACTAAGTGATCCTGTGTTGTTGCTTCTACACTTGACGTCTACAGTCCACAGTAGTGTGCTGTCGTTGGATATTGATGGCGCAATGTTAGGTACTGCTGGCTACTAGATCAACATTTCAAATTGGAACAGCGTTGTTGGCGAATTCGTGCTGGTACAAGGTTTTGAGGTTGACACCGCTCGCTTATTGAAGCGAGTATAAGGTCCGATATCGTAGTGGTACTAATATTGGTAGTGGGCATTGGAAGGCGGTGAGAGAGTGCGGCGTGTGCTGACATGCAAAAGGGAGAGAGATGCCACATGCCACAGGCCATAATTGACAACACAACACAACGTGGTTTTGCTACTATTTATAGAGGACGTAATGTCCCGGGAGATTTGGGTAAGTGTCCAGCCAACGGGGAACAGCACACGCCACATGACCGAGGACGATCCTTGTGAGGCTACAAGCAGCGCAGCGGCGCCACCACCTATCACGCCCTTTGGCTGCAGCTGCAAGCCCAAAAACAGCATCAAGCAGCCTTAAGTCCTTTCATGAACAAGAAGCATAACAATATCTGCCGACGTATAGTCACCCCGGTGGCGTATCAGGTTGTCCTCGAGCCTGCATAGGCCAGTTTTGCGAGTTCGAGCCCCCCCGAGTGCATACTCGTATAATTTCGTGGGGACTTTTTGTTGTGCATCAATTGACTTACGGAAAGCGCGAGAGCGTTAGTCAGCAACACCCGATGAAAAATTGACGAGCAGTGGGATTGCTGAACCCTATGCGCGATAAAAATTGAAGCAAGAACCGGGGGGGAGAAGGGACGACACCTGTGACCACGGCTTGTCCAGAAGCTGGAACGTAGAAGTGTGCAAAAAAAAAAAATCAACTGGCAGGTTTTGTTTAGGCAAATTGACTAAATAGGGTATACCCCGCGGAATCATTTTGAGCAAAATGGTGCCCGAATTTTCGTAGCGGGGCGCGCCAGCGTGCACCGGCTAAACGCCTCCTATTCGTGTTCTGGCGCCTCCACCCCACGCGCACGGTGTGTGGACAGCACCCCAAATCTTCTTTTTTGTCCTTCGACACCCCAAAACAGGGTAAATACGGGCGCTCAAAGAGTCCTCTCCACAGACTACCCCAGCTTTCGTAAACTACCGGGGGTATACCCCGTTCTCTGCTAAAAACTTATTTACCACCCTATTTTGTTCATGGTATATGTGATCGTGCTCCGAGCGGGGGATGCGCGGTTGGTCGGTGTTGGGAAGCGTGCCCCTCATGGGTTCCGGCGTCTTTGGTTGGTCTCTCCTCATGGCTCGCTGGATAGACTCAGAGCTTATGCATTATTTCCCTACATGAAATACTAAAAGACAGACATAACAGGGCTGAGCAGGTTAGGGAAGGGTAGTGCAGGGTAACGCAGGGTAGTGAGATGAGGGGCGTCCTGCTTGTCCCATCATCGTCACCTATAGTATCGCCCATCTATGCTGGCCTTGACGTGAATGTGACATCTAATATCACGTGGTTTCACCTCAACCATGACATGGTTTCACGTCGAACCTATGAACTATCCTTCTACGGAGGGCACTACATAACATGTACATCTACCCCTTTTTGCCAGACAGCTCCACCTCTTTTAGTTCAATGGTCCTCGTCCGCGGAGAGATGGAAATGACACCAAAACGCCGTCTCTCCGCAACCCCGCACAAAAAATCCGGCAATCGGCATCCGGCAATCTGCAAGTTGACTGCTGTGTATCAAGCGACTGCACTGCGGACTGCGCAGAGATCCACCGCTATCGTAAGACGAAGAGCTGGGACGCTGCGCTGTCAAGTCACAAGCACACGTACAAAGATCAGACGTTCGGGCGAAAAGAGTAACGCTCTCTCTCCCTTTCTCCTTCCATTTTGCCCTCCATTCTCCCTTGCCCCGCACTTAATCCCTTCACACCCGATGCGCGGGCTCAACCAATCGGCGCAGACACGTATGCCATCGGTGCTCCCCCCCCGTGGCCCAACCAACTATGGAAGGGAGATGTAGATATTCCAGGTCCTCCAGCCCACGGCAATCAAGATCGTGGGGCGCCCAATATCGGTCGAAACTTACGGTTACAGTAACCTCATGTTAGCACTACAGCAGCACTGCAGCAGCACTATATAGGGTTCCCCAGTAAGGCGATGGTGTGCCAGAGCAATATGGCCGCCTTATTGGGGGAAGCCGCCTCATTTATTCCAGGTAATGAGTGCAATTCCCAAGTCGCACCAAGCGACTGTGGCCGCCTTATGTCGGGATACCGCCTCATTCAGACCGCCTTATTGGGTAACCCCTTCTGTCAACTACCGGTAGTGCCCAGGTATAGCATCGTTTTAGCAATCTATCTCGGGCAGCGGGTAAATCGCCCCTGTTGTGTGCACAGCGAAAGATAAAAAGTGTGGATTGTGTGCGGAAGACATTGGCGGAAACGAACACCTGACTTCACGGAGGCACGTTCTTACGGTGTGATGCGAGAAGATCCCTAAGCTTGGGCTTTTTTCGCAGCGTGTGGTTTATCGGACGGATCGGATGGAGACAACAGAGCAACACAGCACACAGCTTTTGAAACCCGAAGTCGGAGTCTCGCAAACTCGAGGTCTGCCCTGGAGAGCGTTTGAATGTATTAGAAGCCACCTTCTGTGTCCGTAGAGCCCTACCGTAGGCTCGACTGGATCGCTAGCAGAGCACATGGCTCGGTGTGACGAGAGAGAAGGGTCCTCTTCGGCAGCTTCTCTGTGGAAAGCCCAGCTCAGACTGTTTCTACTGACGGATTACTTGGCAACGTGCCTCATTCCACATGTTTTATTCCCATTTTTTCGTCAGCAATCAACTCGCCAGCTGTCGCCGACCCCACAGATCGCCCGTCCAGGAACCCAGGGTTTCGCCGGGATGGTGCTTGGGTGTGGCAGGGACCGTCCGGCATGTCCGCAGAGTCCTGTGGCAGGAGCAGTGCCCCTCGGTGCCACGGTATGCGTATGAGATACTGCTGGTAGCCGTTTCCCCTTTATTTTTTATAGGATTATTTTACAGAGCTATTTGATCAAATCCCATTCATACCCATGTATTTTTTTTCGTATTTTTCTCAACCCTAAACCGCTTGAAGAAAAACTAGCTTAATGCAGGACGCCTATACAAGAACCATATACTCCAAGTGGTTTGTCTAAAAAAATAAGACTGGGTGCGCTTCTGAAGGGGTCAAGCCACTTTTTGTGAGAAACGAAACTCGTTCGTCACGAATACGCATCGTGTACTGTACCGGTACGGCAATACCGGATTTAATATTTGGCATTTCGTCGCCGGTTTTGGCCCAGGAAAGTCCACGATTTTTGCTTGTCGGAAACAGTCCATTCTCACTTCAAGGAGCTTCGTAGGATTTTTCCCGCTACGAAGTCGGATTGTGTCTCGTGTAAAATATGCAGTTTTTTTTGCTTGGCATGCAGTTCTCCGGCGACCGAGGTTTTTTTCTCGCACATTCAGCTGCGGGGCACGCAAGGGGGCCTTCAATACATCACGACGCATGTCGGGATCCCGTCCGAGCTCCGTGGCGGTGTTTTGAGCGTTCAACGTCGCTGAACTGGCTCTTTTTTTCAAGGCGTTGCGTTCCGTCTCGCTGAGCCGAGTAGGTGTGAATGGAAAACCCCACAATTTGTTATTTTTCAATAACCCGCTCCACTCTCAGACTCTATTACCCACTCCGGTCTTTCGCCCGCTGTACCATTATTTTTACCCCTTCTGCTGTCTACTACGACGCAGCTACACCCAGCCAATAGCAGCAGCAGCACACCTCTCGAGCGTCATACGTATCTATTGCACCTATTGATAGCCCTGTCCCCTTTTGTGTACATTTTAGGATCAAGGTGAGAATCGAACCCTCATCTGCAATCTTCTAAGTCTCACGGCCTTCCTGCAACGCCATTTTGAAGAAAGTAGACTAAAAATGTCAATGAACAGAAGGTACTAGAGCTTGTCGACCCTTTTATACTCGAAATCCGCCGCAGAGTGTTTTTTCTCGCTCTGCTGCTGCTGCTGCTGTGCTGCTGCTTCAGACATGACCCTCCAGAATCAATACTTGTGACAGTCAATCACGGTACGACAGCAGCCGCGCTGTGAGCTCTCTCGCTTGTGACAGCCGCAGACGGTGCTTCTGTGTGTATGCGTATGTTTGTGCGGTTCTGTATATACCAGGCAGTATGTGTGGGTGGCGTGTTTGCTGTCACAAAATCAGTACGTATACAGGAGCAGCACAGCAGCAGTACAATTGCAGGAGCATGTTTCAAGCTCTTGTCTTTGTGACATTAGCCAGGGTGTATATGCGTGGTTGGTGCACAGGAGGAAATCGAGCCACGACAACAACAGTTTCACGTCCAATGCAACAATCAAACACACATGGTCGGATCTCATACCAGGTACACGAAGCATACAGCAGTAGCAAAAGCAGTAGTTCATTTTTTGTCACAACTCCTCACATTTTTTGTGTTCGTTAGGAACGGCCCTCATACATGTCATTAGAAGGGCTGTGTTCTCCATTTTCGACTTGCGACGCCCCCGGAATATCAAGTTAACCCCATCCCGAAGGGAAGCGTTGTACGTATATATCACACGTAGCAGTTCGTGGTTTGGCGACTGGCTTATGGCACGGCTGTGAAAACATGGGGAATGACGGTACCCGGTCAGTGCGGTCAGTTGCTGACGACCGTTCGTTCAGCTGTTTTGGACGTCAGCTGGCGGCATCCCCTGTTCGTAGTGCCTCTTTAGCTTGGCAGTTACGTGCCGGTTCAGGATAATAGCATACTGTGAAGTATGTGGACCTTGGCATCTGATTGAGTGGGACGACGCACGGTTCACTTTTTCTGCTATTCCTACTCTGTTGGAAGATAATAGTAAACGACCCAAATCATTAAATCTTCGAGATGCCAAGTGTCTCGTTCTTGCTGCGAACAAGGTTGATGATCTCCTTGCGATCGCATACCTGCTTGAGATTTGATGTCTCGAATCTCGAGCGCGTACTCGGCAGCAGGCAAGGCAGAAACAAAGCAAGTGTACAGGGTGTTGTCGTCTACGCTGATGCCCGCATTGTCAAGTTTTTCACGCAAGTCCTCTATCGCGTATGACTTCTCTACGGGATCATCTTCCTTCTTGATCGTATAGTTGTACAATTATCGCATACAAGTTCTCCTTTGCGCATTAGTCTTGGCGTCGTACCAATCTACCAACGATCAAGAAGGAAGATGATCCCGTAGAGAAGTGATACGCGATGGAGGGCTTGCATGAAAACTTGACAATGCGGGCAACAGCGTAGACGACAGCACTCTGTACACTTGCTTTGTTTCTTCCTTTCCTGCTGCCGAGCACGCTGTAGTGGCCAGCAGCCCTGCACCGGAAGCACCTCACCGTCGAAAGCTTCGCTTTCCCGTCTCCACCGATTGAATGGGCGTTGCCGTTGCCTTCCTTTCTTTTTCCAGACCTTCCCCGACCCCCATGTGCCTTACCACCTTTCTTTCCACAACCCCTCCCTCCGTTTCCGACTAGCGCAAGCGGATCTGACGAGCCCTTCGACTTGCCAAGTGTCTCGTACTTGCTGCGAACAAGGTTGATAACCTCCTTGCGATCGTATACCTGCTTGAGATTTGATGTCTCGAATCTCGAGTGCGTACTAGGCAGCAGGCAAGGCAGAAACGAAGCAAGTGTACAGAGTGTTGTCTACGCTGATGCCCGCATTGTTAAGTTTTTCACGCAAGTCTTCCATCGCGTGTAACTTCTCTACGGGATGTCGTCCATATTGATCGTAAAGTTGTACAACTATCGCATACAGATTCTCTTTTGCGCATTAGTCTTGGCGTCGTTCCAATCTACTTTTGCATGGCGCCATACAATAATAGATTGGACCGAGTACGTACGTACGAGACACTTGGCAAGTCGAAGGGCTCGTCAGACTCGCTTGCGCTCGTCAGAAAAGGCGGAAGTGGTTATGGAAACAAAGGTGGTAAGGCACATGGGGGTCGGGGAGGGTCTGGAAGAGGAAGGTAACGGCAACGCCATTTCAAACGGTGGAGCCGGGAAAGCGAAGATTTCGATGGTGAGATGCTTCCGGTGCAGGGCTGCTGGCCACTACAGCGAAAGTTGCACCGCAACGACCTGTGAACCGTGTGGTGGGAGAGGACACCAGATAGATATGTGCGCTTCCCCGGCGGACATGGACCAATCACCGGCGGAAGCCGCACTTGCAATAGTGGAGGATCTCGAAGATGATGCTGAGGAGGCGGCGGCGTTTTAGGGGCACAGCAGCCAAAGCCCCGCGATGGGAGTACTATCGTGGGCGCCTCCTTCGTACGTGACGAGCGGGGGATTTTAAGTCGAGCATGGCATTTATTTTTGTTATTACTTGCCGTACGCACTCCACTTCAGAAGGTTGGTTGTGGAGGCAGCATATATGGGGTTATCTGCACATTCCGCGAGAAGTCGCACGGCCGCCAGCCGTGTTGTTGTTGTTGTTGTTCTCACATTAACTCGCATAATCAAGTCCGTGGTCACAGGACAGGCTCCAGTCACTCTGGAGCTGAGGAATACCCCAGGGAAAAACACACACAACCCAAGGTGGTACACGCATATATCACAGCTGACGCAATTCATGCCTCCACCAGAAACATATAAAAGTGAAATCGGGAGTCAGTCTACGATGTGCCAGGTCCAGGCCGGTGCATACGTCTCACTACTCACGCCTGAAGAAACCAAATATTCCGATTGCCACCCAAGGAAGATTACCACGTATATATTACACGTAGTATTTATCACTACGCATACGCACGACAGGCGTCAGTCAATTGGAGAAAAAGAAACAAAGAAAAGAAAAAAAGATAAAGGAAAGGAAAGAAAAAAGAAGTACACCCTACCAGGGGGGTGGTTTTGTAAGGCAAAGTCGCGCGGCGTAATAGCCGCGTGCTTCCTGTCGCTGGTAACAGTGGTAGGAGCGGACGTGGGGTAATCGTGGGCTGTCTACAGCAGTACCCAATAACGATGGGGTTTCGTCCGGGTAACAAGTCGAGCTGCATGGCCGCACGCACTCCATGATACGCGGCAGCGAACGCAAAAGCGGGAGAAGTCATGGAGGGGGCAGATCTGGTCATTATTTCGTCAGCCGAAGCGTTACGGTTCGGCAACATCGCGGGGCGAGGGGGGGGCACAGGTCTGGTCATATTGGTTATTTTTACGCTGGATCCACCTTTGGATCGAATAATTGTTTTTGGTCGAATGTGACGTTTATTTAGTTACGGCAAGGGTGAAGACCCGTAAATAGTAGGCGATTTATTTGCGGTGAGGGTGGAAACCCGCAGATAGTATAATCTGAGATTCGTTCTGGATGGTATATATAGGCTTTTTCGGCCGGTAGTTTTGAAGTGTGTTTTTATGTTCAAATCGGTCTTTGTAAATCCGAAAAACTTGTAGCTGATAGTGTTTTTCTGGTGTAGACAGGACCAGAAGGGGCCTGGTGGGGCTGATATACATACGATAACGATTTGGAGAAAAGGGTATGTGGGTGCACCTTGAGAGGTGTACTGCAGATGTGTGGTATTGATGGTGGAACTGATTGTACTGAAATTTGCGGGTATCTTTTGTTTTTGGCAGTAGTATTCTGATTGATTGCGAAATGATGGAGGATGAGCATATTCATGATTGATTGGTTGTTCTACCAACAACATCATTTGCGAATGCTTGTTTGCAATGGAGGAAAGTGAAGAACAAAACGTTTTTGCGATGATCGAATAGTTTTCGTAGCTGGGAGGGTTGAGCTGTTCGTGTCGGCAGTGGCGGCGTTTGATTGTTTATTTATTGGATTATTTGAAGCTATAGCGAACAAACGCCAAAAAGAGGGTATTTTCGGTTTTATGATGGCTTGCAAGCGTTAGATATTTCGGATAATTTAAGCGCCCAATAAATTCTATGATTCAGTCATGCGAAAAAGGACTTATGCTACCTCGTATTACCGTCGTGATCTGTGTACCGGTATCTATGGCTGGAGTAAAGGGCAAAACGAGACTTTTGTCCGGGGGAACGGGGTTCCTCGCGATCTCTGGCACTGTACTTTTATCCTTAGTTTTTATCATTTATGCGCGGCTGTAATCTCGTCTACAATTGCAATATTTGTATGTGGGAGCCAGTGAGAAGTATTTGCTCACGGGGTGGGTTTCTTTTTCCTTACCATTTTTATGGTTGATTTGGGTCATGGAGTTGTGTGTTAATGCCTTGGCTCGTCCCTGTTGCGTAAAGACTTAGGGGGCGTGTTCGTGTTGCCTCTTTAGCTTGACAGTTACGTGCTTGTTCGGGACATTAGCATACTGTGAAGTATGTGGATCTTGGCATCTGAGTGTGTGTGGAATGACGCACGGTGTCACTTTTTCTGTTGTTCCTACTCTGCTGGAAGATAGCAATAAACGACCTAAATAATCAAATCATCGACTGTCCGGGTATCTTAACAACTTTGCTTGGGGCTGCCAAACATCCCCTGTCCCCTACTAAACAAAAAGCCTTCATTCATATCTGGACACCCTATGGATTCGTCGAGTGGCACCCATGTATGTACACGATACTACATACTTATGTTTCGCCATTTGCGGCTGCACATGGGTCCCAATCGTCGCACTATCGATTTATGCTTTTTTTACCCTGTACGTCTATTTATTCCCCTGCAAACTGCGAAAATAAACTCACTTTATCAGTTTTCAGTTTTATCGTAAGGTGTTTTTGTAAAGCGGGGAAGTGTCCTTTGGGTCCCCGAATTTGGCCGTCAGTGCAATACGTCAGCGGGCTGCCCTTTCGCGGTACGTTCAGTTGACAAACTGGGGCCGTTCCCCATCTTTGGTTTTCACCAGTCGTTTACACGTTTTCACGTTGGCAGGAGGCAGCGTCATCTGGGGAGGAGGAGGAAGAAGAGTGGAAGGCTCCCGCTGCTGCTGCTGCCAACAGCTCGGAAGGCAGCGACGAAGAAAAGCCTAAGCCGACGGAGAAGAAGCCAAAAGAAAAAAAGGCCAAGAAGGCGGGTAAGAAACCCGGAGATGGCTCGGGAGTTAGCAACAAGATCGAGGTCAGTTCAGTTCAACGGGTGTTTCTTGCGTCTGATTGCACTACTATACGTGTTAACGAAATTTAAATTTCTGCACGAGTTGTGTCGGGTCGGGTTTGGTTTAGTTGGGAAGTTTTCAAGTATCACGGTCCAGTTCGGGTCAGAGGTCGACCACTACAAGCAACACGAGTTGGGTTGTGACCCGACCCGACCCGACCCGACCCCACCCGACCCCACCCGACCCGTGAAAAGTGACCCGACCCGTGAAGAGCCCTGTTAATGGTCACCTTCTGATCAATCGCATGCCTAAAAGTAATCGCACGCCGACGCACGTTCTGCGCGTTCATTTCGTTTGAACGCACATGTGTTGGGCTCGTCTTGTGACAGCTGGGCAAGAAAAAATTCGTGGACGTTCGCGAATTCAAAGGCATGACACTGATCGACATCCGAGAGTACTACGAGAACGCCGACGGAGAGATGAAGCCTACCAAGAAGGGAATCTCGCTAAGCCCAGCCCAGTGGAAGGTATGATCTGTGCCACGACAAGGGTGCACTCATTTCATGAATAACCGTAGTCATACCCCCTTGAGCCCCCAAACCCCTCCCTATACTATTTCCAAATAGTTTCTGTCCCCAAAAAGGGCTTTCCAGTTGTAAAGCGTCAAGACCATAGACCTTCGCATCCCTGCAATGCCGGGACGGAGCACGATGGGTTTTCGCGGACCAGGCAGACATTGCGTGCACCAAGCGGGAAGCGCCGTGAAGAGGTTCGGCGAGTCGCATGAAGAGTGAGCTGCATCCTACCAAGAATCACTTGTGAGGCGGACTTCCGCAACTTGTGCGTACTTTTCTTGCATGTCAGACGGCAGCTCCCAATTGACTTATTTGTTTTCTGGTGTGGCTACTTCCAGAGACAGCAATGTGGATACTATATAACTGCCTCCTGAGTCAACCGGCCGTAGGGGCTGCGCGTTTTGAGCCAAAAAAAGGTATACCGGAGCGGTCGAGCTCCTCAAGTATGGAACTCTGGGTTATCAGTATGGTAATTGTTGACGGGAGTGCTTGTTTTAGGAATAGCGCATAGAAATGTCGGTCCGGTTGCGCGAACGAACGCCGTCGAAGTCATGTTTGCGGTGAGATATTGAGCTTCTCATGTTACTGCTGTAGGAGCCCTGAAATTTCTTAGAATCTGCTGCACCCCTAGCGTGGGATGACCCTGGTGGGTACGGTAGGGGTGTCATTTTTTCGCCACGTTTATCTGGCTGGCCATGCCCAAGGCTACGATATAGGGGGGGGTCACTTTTGGGTCCTTTTTTTGCAGTGTCTCGGGGTCACTCGCGCGAGTGACCCCCCTCTTCCTTTTGCGGTCTCAAGTTTTTCGTGCTGTATTAACTCTTGCGATATGAATCCGCAGTGGAATGATTAGCAACGCTGCAGTCCAAGCAGGTGGCGTCAGGTAGTTTCGTCAGTGTGGTACAAAGGCACTCGTGACAGTGGCTCAAATCCAGCGGTGGAAGAGGGGGGACCCCCCCCTACTGTAGCCTTGCCAGCGGGGTTCCTTTGTATGAGAACGCCCCAGTGTCGTTGGAGTACAACCGTTTTTTTTGCTGTTTTTGCCGTAGTCTGCGTTGCATGAATAGGCCATGACATTGTCCATTGGGTTAAAAGCGTACCGCTTTTATCTGTAAAAGCGTACAGCTTTTATCTGAATACTTTTGTGGGTGAGATTTGGAATTCCCGAGGTGAGGAGCTTCAGAAATATTGGGCGCTACCCTTACCTTAGCACGCGTCGTATGATCAACCAGGGGTTTTCACGGGTCATGACCCGCCCCGCGGACCGGGCCAGGCCAGGAGGCCTTCAAAATCTTGCGGGTGCAAGTCGGGTCGAGTCAGGAGTTGTGTCCATAAGCTCACGGGTTTTGTCGGATGGGTCGCGAGTTTTTTAAATCTCACGGGTCGGGCCGGGTTACCCTACCCCGGCCAGGGAGAAGTGACCCGACCCGCGCAGGGCCCCGTATTCAACCAACCTTCGATCTTGAGAACACCCTGGTGTTGTGTTTCGGTGGCGACGCATGCTGCGGTAGGTGATGCACGTAAATTCCTGGGCTCCTCACATACAGATCTAACTACGTACATAACGTCCAAAAACTAAACCTGGTATTTGGTAAAACGTGTGTCCGACTATTATATGCTGGTACCAGGTGCATATATAAATGTTAACCCTTTAAGAACTGCTGTAACGTTTATGGGGGCAAAATGCTTGGAATTGGAGTCCGCTTATTGTTTTCCTGCTGTAAACGCTTTTTTTTCATAAACTCGTCCCAGGTATTTGTTATTTATAGCCCCTTTAAAACTACTGCACTAACGTTTTGGGGGGGACAAACTACTTGGAATTATAGTAGGACGGGTTTTTTTGCCGTAGTAAAAGGGTAACAAACAGATCTCCCGATCGTGCCGTTGCCTTTTGTTGCGATTTTTTGTTTCCGACAGGCCCTCCGGGAGAACATGGACGAAATCGACTCCAAGATCGAAGAAATTCAATCATAATAGCGCAAGCACATGCCGAGGAATCTTGATTGGCACTGCGACGCGAACGAAGTTAGCCTCGTAGTTTTCGGTGGTGTCCGGCCAAGAGAGGTCGCTCAAGGGCCGGCCTTGTGTGGGGTGTGTGTCCAGGACGCCTGCTTTGTCGGTTGGGGGTATAAAAGCATGCACTCGTGCAAAAGCGCCCGCGTTGCTTACGCGGAAAGCATCTCGCGGTCTGCTTTCCCCGAGATTATTTTTTCTTCACCAGGGTTACATCATTCTATATCATAGTAGTAGGGTTTGTATTGCACATTAAGGGCGCGCTAACAAGAGACACCCACTCTGTGAGCAGGGTACCAACTTTGAACACATAGGTTCGTTTCACGGATTTTCACGGGTCATGACCCGACCCGCGGGTCAGGCCAGGCCGGGAGGCCTTCAAAATCTCGTGGGTCGGGCCAGGCGGGGAGGCCTAAAAAATCTCGCGGTCGAGTCCGGTCGAGTCAGGAGTTGTGTCCGAAAGCTCACGGTTTTTGTCGGGTCTGGTCGGGAGTCCTCACGGGTCGGGCCGGGTTGCCCTGACCCGACCCGACCCGACCCGACCCGACCCGACCCGACCCGTGAGAAGTGACCCGACCCGTGGAAAGCCCTGGTTATTTTGTGCTAGGCTTGATGTGGCGCCCACTGCTGAGCACGTTTTCTTAACCCTTTTGGCGGCCAAATATTATAGTGCTCCAAGTATACCCTCTCCCTTTTCCGTCCTCATGGAATTCCACAAAATTCCCTCATGTCTTCCTCCTGACCTGGCTGTTTGAGGCGTAGGGATAGGGGTGGGTATTACGTGGGCGTGGATCAGTCGATTACGCGTAGTGACGTGCAGTCTGCTATTTTGATTGCTTGCGCTTAATTGCGTCTTGCACCGGGGAATTAAAATCACTTTTGAGGAGCAGCAGGACAGCGCATATCTTTGACTGCAATACGGTAGTTGACCTAAAAAGCGACGAGTGCCTTTTATATTCGAGGGAGAGCGTGTGCAGCTATACAATGTATCAGCATGGTATGCGCGTGTCGGGTATGTTCTGCCGTTACGGTTCAAACGCGTCTCTTACCCCAGCCGCCCGGGCTGTTCTTGGCGTCGCCGTTGCCGTATCATGCCTCTTTTTTTGTAGCATATTTTCCCTTCTGGATTCCCCAAACGTGTTCATTCAATGTGTTCTTAGCGCCTATAAGAACGGTAGCCGCAGTTTCTTGTTTGGTTGTTTCTTCTCGCTGGCCCTTATGGTGCTGCACCATACGGTGGCGGCAGTGGTTGGTGGCGTACACACCAAAGTCATATGAGGGGAGGGGAGACGACGGGTGAGTAGCAGGGATTACTCTAGGATATGTAGCATTTATACGTTGAGGGTCAGGGTTTTGGCCCGCCTTTTGCCCGTCTCGATCGTCCTTTGGGTCCGGGGTTTGGAAGCGTTGTGGAAGGCGTGTAAGGTGCATGCAGCCCAGGCGCTGAATTGCACCGCAAAAAGCGGGCGTGTGCCAGGTACTTATTTTTTTTTGTTTTTTTTTTGTTTTTTTTCAACGTTTCGAGCCACCTTTTCGGAGCTCGTTGCAGCATCATATCTGGGATGTCATTTGCCACGCTGCTGCGTGCTATTCCGCTGTGAGGTGGGGCGATGCGCCAGAAGGAACCCTCGCCTGTGAAAAATAGAAGAAAGCAAGAAGGAGTGCTCGCCTGAGAAAATAGGAAGATCGTTTGGTTTTGTGAAATGTGTGTATGCGCGTGGTAAGTGGCTGGGAGAGATCCACGAGCACAGCAGCAGCAGCAGCAGCCCGGTCACTCAAGTCACGGAAACGAAAACGCCAAAAACGTGGGGAAGTCATCCCGCGGTAGGGGTGCTGCAGCGGATTCTAAAAACTTTCTGAGCTCCTAACATGAGGAACCCAATAACTTCGAAGACATTCGTTCGCGCATCGCGTCATACATTCCGGTACTACTACACCAGGCTTGTATATACCATCAGGCATATTTCTATGCGTAAGTCCTGACACAAACATACTCGTAAAGCTACCATACATACTCTAGTTGAGGAGCTCAGCCGAGAAGGTATACCTTTTTTTGGCCCAAAGAGTAGAGCCCCTGCCACCGTGGGATGACTCGGGGCCCCACGCTGATGTTGAAACCGAAACGTTTCGAGCAGCTCGCCACGCTCGCGTCGTGTTGCTGCTCACATAATATAGCCCGACATCGGGACAGCACTCCATGGCGTCTTCGATACGCAGCGCTGCCACGGTAGTATAGGCGTGCAACTAACTGATTTTTCTGAGAGTCCTCACTTGATCTCTTATCCCTCCATATAATCCCTCACCAAAAATCTGGCTTCGAGAACATACGTACGTGTCAAAGGACAACCCGATGTACAATTTCATGGCCTAGCTAAAAACGAATATTGCTTAGATGCATGCTACTAATAGTACGGTAGAGGTGCACCGACCGTTGTGTTTTTCGAATACCTCTCTTCACTTGGAGGAGCTCCTTTTTTTTCTGAGGCAAAAACTGATTTTGAGTATACCGAAAATAAATGCAAACCCATGAACAAAACCCGTGGATGGCCTCGTTTACACCACAAACAAAATATTGCGAGATACGAATGGCATTCCGAAATGTTTCCCCCCCATTTTTCGGAAAGTATTTGATCCAAAATGCGCTACCTGCTGTCGTAGCACGCGCGCCAATAGTCAACTGTTAAATTAAAGGTGGGGGACACAAAGTGCCCCTGCAGGTCTGCCAATTGAGCAGGTCTTCGGAGAGTACTCACTTTCGTTCCTTCGTAGAGATGTAGCTTTATTCGTTTCCACCAGAGCCCGGGATAGCTTCTGAGATCGGAGGCACGTGCCTCCGACCTACTTCCTAACTCTCCCGAATATAAAACGCCAACCTTATCATACGAAACCCATCCAAATGATCTCAAATTCAGATACCTACAGGCCTTTCGAGGCCGTATCTTAACACTAGCCCACCCTGATGAGTCGCATATGCAGAAATATGGGAGATTCGGGGAAACTCCGGTTCTACGAACTAGACCATGAGTCGAAGATGCGGCTCCTCAAAACCCACTCCCACACCTCTAACCGTCTGGCTATGGAGCCAGGAACACGCGAAGAAAAGCAGTAGAAAGAAAAGCAGACCCTACAGCAAGGCAATAGTCACCCATCAAAAATCTGCCGCATGCCGCCGGTGTGGCGGGGGGGGCAGAAAAGGCTCTAGAACCTGCCGCATGCCGCCGGTGTGGCGGGGGGGGCAGGAAAGGCTCTACGGCAAACCAACCACAGAAAAGGTACTATGGTGAGGCGAGCTCTCGTCGATATGGAGGGGGACACAGGCGCTAACACAGGGAGAAGTCATGCGAAAAACCTCGCGCGGGTCATCGGCAAGGTGGGGGGTTAGACGAGGAAACGACGAATACCCGGGATGGAAGGTGTCAACACCTACAGCCCCGCTAGGGGAGGAAGTGTTTAGACAAAGAAAAAAGCAGAACAAATACAACACACAAAACATAAAAGATGACACACAGACCCGTACACTGGTCGCCCCCCGGCTCTGGGCTGAGGAGGGCGTCGGCAGGGCGAAACCCATCCAAATGATCTCAAATTCGGATACCTACAGGCCTTTCGAGGCCGTTTATTAACACAACACTGCTGCTTTATAGCAGAAATTGGATAGCCACGGTATTCTTTAGTTTCTCGGTTGTGGCGTACTGTCTGTCACACATAAATTAGTATAATATGTTGCTATCAACACTGCCTGGCGATATCATAACAGCCTTATATAAATACCTTGGAGTGAAGTCTAGTAGCTGCCGCTTTTTTTAACTATAGACAAGTTTTTGTTTGTTGACGTTCACCCTGGCAACGTACCTATCAAGCAGTCATATACATTTAAAGGGTAATACATCCGGAAAAACGTGCGACGGGTGTATCGCGCAGCTTGCAAAGATGAGTATCGGCCCTGTATTTGTCGAACTTGCAGCTGACGTATTCATAATAATTTTATTAAATAACCACAAGGCGATTCCGCTATCGTAGCAGGCGTCTGTACCCAAGCATGGCCGCAATTGCCGGCCAATGGTCCTTTTTCTTTTTCTTTTCGTTTTTAATGATTATTTTCTACTTTCCAGCTCAACTTGTAAGAGGTATTACCCTCAGCAATCTCCTGGACAAGCCATGGTACCCCCCTTCCCCCCCCCCCCCGGTACGTGCATTTATATTTATTGCGCACAGGGTTCAGCGTTCCCACTTTTCAGCTTTTTGCGCTCGTCAATTTTCATCGAGTTGTGCTAAGTGGCGCTTTCCGCTGGTCCATTTTTGTACGCAAGCAAAAGTCCCTGCGAGCACAAGCTTGCACTCGAGAGGATTCGAACCTGCATCTTTGACTTAGTAGTGACGAAATTCCCCTACTACTGCACAGGTGAGACGCCTGTTGTGCATGCCGCTGAACTTATACTTCGTATAAAAAGTAGCAAACCCTGCAAGCGAAAATTTGTGCATGGTCCGTGTCGCCTCACTCTTAAATCGTGCGTGCTCACACCAACTCCCGCATAGCCCGCGTTAGCTCCCCTCTATCCCTCTGGAGGAGGTCCCTCCCCGTTCTCTCTCTTCAGACGGCCCTGTGCTTGCGTGAGAGGGGGCCAATACCCTACCCAGCGCCTCCTTCTCCTCCTTCTCGTTGTTGGCATCGACATCCTTGCGTGGTATCCACACCTCTGACACGGGTGACGCCTGCTCTCCATCTTCCTGATTGGCCGAGACCCCATCGTTGTTTGCGTCAGTGTCCTTGCATGGTGTGCGCGCCTGTGTCGCGGCTTGATCGTTCTTCTCCTGGCTGGTTGAGACGCGGGACCCGTTTTCGTTATCATCGATTTCCTTCCGTGGTGTGCGCAACTACGACAAGGGCGACGCCCGGTCTCCATGTTCCTGACTGGCCGAGACGCCGTCGTCATTTTCAAAGACCACCTTGAGAGGTGTGCACGCCTGTAACACGAGCGGCTCTTGTTCGTCTTCCTCCCGGCTGGCCGAGACGTCATTATGGTTTTCATCGATTTCCTTGTTTCGTGGTGGGCACACCTGGGACACGGGCGACACTTTGCGCTCCTTCTCCTCTGGACTGGCAGGGACACCATCGTCGCTTCCAACGTCCTTGTTGCTCGTTGTGCACGACTGTGACACAACCAACATTTTACCTTCCTCCTTGCAAGCCGAGAGGGAGAAGCTGTCGTTGTGGTTGTCGTTGTGGTTGACCCCCTTGCGTGGCGCGCGTGACAACTGTGACAAGGCCGACGTGTCGCTGGCGCGGACAATATCGCCGTTGTTGACGATCTCCTTACGTGGCGTGCATACCTGTGATACGGACAACGCTTGGTCTTCTTCCTCCTGAGTGGACGAGACGCAGCAGCTGTTGTCGTTGTCTTCGACCGCTTTGCGTGCTGTGCGCGCCGCCCGTGACACAGACGATGCCTGTTCTTCCTCCTCTTGACTGGCCAAGGCATCATCGTCGTTTTGGTCGACCTCGTTGTTTCTTGATGTGCACACCTGTGACACAGATGACGCTTGATCTTCCTCCTGGTCGTCCGAGGCTCTGAGGTCTACCATGGCGATGTTCAAGGGTCTCCACATCTGCTTGTGGTTATCGGTATTCACGGATTTATCGTTTTTTAAAGGGGGGCGTTGCGGACACGGCAGGTGACACAAGGGTGGCGGGGTAGGAGGGCCGCTGGGGCTGTTGGAGAGCGCGAGATATGTTCGGGTGTGACCGTATGAGCGATATTTGCACGGGGAATAGGAAAGCCTTAGGAGACTGTGTAAACCTCAGCGACATGGGGCTATTATAAATCCAAGCGACAGGAGGTCGTTGGAATCCAAGCCATAGGCCGGCATTCAAAAGCCAACCGATAAATGGAAAGTTCAAAATTCAATCGATTTTGAACAGTTTGAAATCGGGGCGATAGTGAACCGTTAGAGGTAGGTCTAAGCGATCGGGTGTAAACCCAAGTGACAGGAGACGGTTAGAACTCCAAGCGATAAGAAGATGTCATTCAAGCGATAAGGAGCTGTCACATATCCAAACGCTAGGGGAACACTTAGAAATCCAAGCCATACGGGACGACTGGAAACAAAAGGGGAAGAGAACAGTTGGAAATCCAAGCTTTACGACGATGCTACCTTGACAGCTTGCTGGTGGTGACGCAACACCGTGCAAAAAAATGTCTGAGCACTCTTAAAGCTGGTTGACTGTGCAACGACGACTAATGTTTCAATTCTTCAAAACTGACAATGAATCTGCATCAGTTGCCTGCTATAGCCGGGATCAGGTTGAATCTTCGTTGCGGACACTAGAGCTACTCTTTGAAAATGTGTATGTCAGTTAACTTCGCTTTTGCGGTGTGATGCTGTGTTTACTAGTTGCATAGGATTCGAGACGCCTTGACTCCTTGCATATCACTGTGAGTTTTGCCGGGACATACAAACTATAGGGGGTGTCAAAGCACGAAACCACCCACCCCTCACCATCCCTTCGTCGTCGGTGTCTTCTTCGGTGCCTAGGCTGGCTAAACTCGAGTTGCTATCAGCCGCTTCCTCCTCTCTACTGCTCTCCTCCTGCCTACCACTCCCACCCCTTCTGCCGCTCTCTCCTTCCCCACCGCTCTCCCCCGGTCCTTCGTCGCCGTCCCCGCCCACGCCTCTTCGCCCTCGACTGCCGCTGCGGCTGCCCTCTCCGCGTTCATGGCACGCATCCTCAACAGAACGAGCGACACCGTCTGTGTCGGCGTCGTCTTCCTCCTCCTCGTAGATTTCGCTAAGTGCTTCGTTGTCCCTGGCAGCGTCTATCCGCTCCTCCCCCCGTTTCCCACCGCTGCCACCCTTGCCCCCCCAGTGCCCATGCCCGCCATCATCGACGTTAGTGGGTCTGTCTCTCGTATCGCACACGGTGTCGCATGTTTCGCGGTCTCGGTTTTTACCTTTTATCTCCAATTCTTCCGCGTGACCAATAACGCTGTTTTGCCCTCCTAGTCCTCCTCCTGTACCTCGCTTCCTACCCTCCAACCAAGCACCACCACCCTTCCCCACCCCAAAATGGTTCTCCGGCCGAACTTGTTCTGTTTTTGCCGGGCCTACAATCCTACCCGAAGAACCACAAAAAGGAGGCCGGAAAGGTGTGGGCGAATCAGAAACAATCGGCGGAACTACTGGCGCTTCGACAACTCGCCGCACTTCAGCCAATGATTGCGCCGCACTCTCCCCGAACACTTCGTCCGCTTCTTCTCGGTGGACGTGAACGCTAACAACATCGCTGTTACCACTGTGGGTAGATATAGACGATGAACTTGCCGGGCAGGACACCCCCCCGACCCTGCCCGCGCTATCTCCTTGGCTGTTTCTGCCCCCGGCTCCCCGAGCCGCGGTATCTCCTAGGCTGCTACTGGCCTCAGTCTCGTTCCGTAGATGAAGAGCTTCTTGCATGGCTACCGCCGTTTCCCCTATGAGCTCCGTCACGTGAGCCTGTCTGCTCGAAGACCGGTGCGTCAAGAAGTGGCACGCGGCGCAGGTGTCGACGCGACAATCTCGACAGCGTCGAGCGGCAGAAAGGTCACCGCACCTCGAGCACCGCGTGGAATCGAGGATTTCGACCCCCTGTCGTGCTTGATACGTGGCCGCCCCCTGTTCTGCTCCCAGTCCGGCGCCACCCTGTTGTAAGGGAGCGGTTCCTGTGTCTCCGCCGCCACCACCACCGCCACCATCACCACCGTTGCTGATTCGAAGGAAGCGGTGATTGCGCCGGCTAGCGTCACGGTGATCCCTGGCGAAGCATCCGGCGCATCTGTCCTTGTCCGCGTGGCTGCCGTTGCAGTCCAGACAGCGTCTAACTACCGGCAGAGTCGAACACGAGGGGCACAGACCGAAGCTCGACGTGCTTGTTACTCCAGCTGCTATTGGGGCTGGCGGTAGCGCCGAGCGAACGCCGGCCGCCGGTCCGGAGTGACCTACAGGCTGACCCTTTGTAGTCGCACAGGAATACCTGCCGAAGTTGTCTCCGGCATCAGAGAACAGCGGATCCTCCGGATGTCGAATGTGCTTCCTGGTGGTTACCGTTAGCTGCCGAATCAGTCGGCCGAACTCAACCTCGAAGGACTCGCAGGCGGAGTCACACCTCGACTGCAGAGAACCTAAGCTATGCATAGCAATTCGACCCGCCGTCGCTGTTGCTGCTCCCGATTTTTCCACGCTTAGGGTCACGCTTTCGTCTTCGAAAGCCGCCAGCCGTCTCCGAATTTCGTTTACTAATCGCACTACCTCCCACGCTTCGCCCCCGACCGTTGCCGGCGAGCCTTGTACGGCAACGCCGCCATCTCGCAGCCGTTTCACAAGTGCGTCGAGCGTTTTCCGCGCCCACCCAAGGGCGTCGCGCATCTGGTGGAGGCAATCGCTGTCGGTCACAACAGCGCTAACGTTGGCGTTAGCGTTAGCTTCAACGGTATGCCCCCCGCCACTTACGTGTGCGGACTCGCGCGAGGGTTCTATGACGTCATAAATGCCACCCGAGGGTTCACCAGTACCATTACGTTTCGCCCGTGCACCACCTTGGTCGCACCCTTCGGAAGGACTGCGCCCTGCGTCTCCCCCTCCCCCGTGATCATTATCGTTGTCGGGCGATTGGCGTTGGTTGCTGCGTTTGCGGTTGCGGTTGCGGCGGTGTTGGTGGTGATCGTGGTAGCGATCTAGTCGTGTTGCAACGCGTTTTCTCGCCATCCGGCATCCTTGCGATGCCGCCGCCGCTCTTCGCGCATCCCGTCTACGTTGCTGCTCTTTCGCCAGAGCATTATCGTGCTCTTCGTCCGGGGCAGCGGCGGCAGCAGCTCGCTTGTTGGCCTCGAGAGTCCGCTGCCACGGATGCAAAAACCGCTCCCCAGCTCTCTCCTCCCGCGCGCCGTCTGGTGCTTTCTGCGGCGATTCCTCTCCATCCCCTTCCTTGCTCGAACCATGTCCATCGCCTACCTCCCCGAGGGGTCGTTTCCCCCCCCTAGCTCTATCCTTGTCCTTGCCCCGGCGTCCCGACCGTCTTCCACGTTTCCCAGCGTTGTGATGGGTTCCTTTTGCCCCCTTTTGCCTCCTCAAAATGGAAGGCATTATTGGTCTGGGTCCGAGGACATCTACCGCCTCGGGCAGGTCGCGGACGCGGGCCGGGAGGTAGCTGTCTCCTCCCGCTTCTAGCATGGCCTCGATAGCGCAGATGGTTGCCCTCGACCCGCGATCGCACGCGTCACCGCCACCTCTGCCCTCACCGCCGCCCCCATCGCCGCCACCGCCGTCACCGCCGCCATTGCCATTACCGCCTCCGCAGCCACCACCGCCTCCACCATCGCCTCTACGACCACCACTACCACTACGGCTACCGCCGCCACCGCCGCCGCCGTCGCCGTAGCCACCGTTGCCGCCACTGCGACCGCTATCGCCGCTACTGCAAGAAGACCCCGCTTTAACGCTGCACGGACGGGAAACAACCCCAACCCCGTTGTCCAAACCATCGGGGGTTTCATCCCCGGGCGCGTTTCGATTAAACGGCCACGCCGTCCGGCACGGCGTTCCACGGGGCAGGATCCCCCCAATATCGACGCCCTCCTCCTCGCTGAGTCGGACGACCGGGCCCATCTCTTCCCACGGCGCGCTTGCCATCGGATCGCCGCGGCGCATTAGCGCGGGCAAGCCGCATGGAGCGCTGGAGCGCCTCTGGAAGCGGCTGCCCGTGTACTCTTCGGCCCCGCCCTGGCTCCGCACTCGCCTCTTGGGACCTCTCGGTGGGAACGCAAAGTCTTCGTCTTGTGTTTTCATTTTCGGTTTTGGTCGAGATAGCCGGTCTGTGAGAATAGCCTGGCTCTGCGCCGTGGCGCACTCGGTCTCGTGGCCGCTCTTGCTCTTGCTGCGGGGCACGGGCGGGGGGGGGGGAGGGGTGGGAAGGGGGGGGGGGGGGGGTCGATGGGAAAATAATTGTTGTCAGTCGTTACGCTTTCACATACTTTCTTCACGTTTTGGTTGTGTAGCGTATCTACCAGATATCGGGGGCACGCGCTACAGCAGTTCTTTGTGTGGGCCGCTCAGAGAGAAGGTTTGGCAACATCTTACACGTGAGATACAGCATGAAGGAGGACACTGTCGTGCTGAAGTGCTACTTCATGTACCAGGTATACAGCACGCGACTGTTCTTGGTTTGGGCCAGGCTCACCTTTTTTTGCGAACGAGTGTGTCCTACGCCAGTGTTAGTATTAAAAAATGTTTTTCTCATGTTTCTTGAAACTAACGAGCCAAACGCTCTCGACTACCATGATTCCGTTAACTCTGTGGGGTACATTGCATGTGTACAGCTAGAAATAGCCTATTTACGACGGCGCCGAACAAAATTGGGGCTCCTTTCCATCGTCGCGTTCATGAACCTCCGTATTCCGTCGGACCACCGAAATCTCCTACAAAATAGCAAGAAATATAAACGAACCATTGTGTGACCTTTGCTTGCATCGTGTCCGATTTTTCCGCCCCACCCCAACTCACACAGTTGGTGTCAGTAACAAATATCCACCAAACAACGCTACGTGACGAGAGCTACGATCTTTCATACCTGAGCCGTCTTCGCCAGAGAATGCTTGCGTCGATCCCCGTCTTCCCTGCCCTCTCGTGAACAGCTCTTAGCATCGCCGTTACCTCTGCGTTTAACGTCGCCGCACCGACTTCCGCAGCGGCCGCGCGCCTGCCGCTTGCCACCATCGTTAGCGCATCGAGTCCACCCGACCCCCGCACTCCACCACGAGCGCTATCGTCTCGCAGCTTGTCCAGTCGTCGGTAGACGTCGTAGCACGTACGACACACAGCAACCTGCTTAGAAAGGCGCCGACAACAGCGGGTCGGGTGTCACACGTTTGAGGGTATGTATGGTAGGAGAGTCGGGACGTTTTGGGGCACATCTCGCACTCCACCACGAGTGCTGTCGCCGCGCAGCTTACCCAGCCGCCGGTAGTTCTCGCAACACGTACGGCACACAGCAATCTACATGACTCGACAAAGTTGCGGAGTCAACAGCAGCGGGTGATCTATCACCCCAGACAGAGTGGGTGGTGTGAAGCTACGCCATGCTAGGGCAGGTAGGTACTTTCGGGGCCACTTCGCACTCCACAAGGAGTACTGTAACAGTACAGAGCACCTAAGAATAAACAAGCCAATACGAAGGGCCAGCTGCTATTTGCTGGAACATAAGAACTCCGGGAGCCGTTACACTAAAGTTAGTGTAAAACACACCATCTCCCGCATAAGAAACCCAGTTTGAGTCACTATTTCTGTTTCAGATTAAGTGTCCTGTGCTCGTTCGCCTCGCAGCTTGTCCAGTCGTCGGTAAGCATCGTAACACCTACTGCACACCGCAATCTGCGTGAAAAAGAGGTGTTGCAGAGTTGACGGCGGGGCATCCATCACCACCGCACAGCAGACGGTATGAGACCCTTGCCACAATGCGGGGGGTGCTGTCGGGCACCACACGTTTGTGGTCAATGGTGTTTCTCAATCAACAGCTACTCATTCTACTATCCGAACAAAGCTTTGCCCTCTTGGAAGAAATATTTCGACGTTTTCCGCAGCCGTCGTAGAGGAGAGGCGGGGAGGAGCGCGCACATTTTTTTGTTAACCTTCGTCATTTGGCCATTGGCCACGCATCCCTTTCGAGACGGAGAATCGTTCCTATTCCTAATAGAGGCACCTCCAACTTTGAGGTGCTCATTGCATTTCTTTCATATATTACAAATAATTGTTTTGTTTATCTTATCCCCTTCCGCATGCTACTATCTGGCGATCGTGAGGACAACATTTTTGGGGTCTCTTACCTCAGTGGCTCAAGGCGTCTCGCGGAACTGACACGTGCTACGATAGAGATAGCACATTTTGTTTATTTTTTTGTTTCTTATTAACGGAGCGCTCCTTAATCCATCTTAACCCGATATCGTCGAAATGGCCATCTTTGTTTTTGCAATAACAACCGTTGCATACCTAGGCCATGGCAACGTTCGGTGGGTGGCTTCCACTTTCAGTCTGTGAACAATTTTGTGTCTGGGTCAGTTGTAGAGCTCCTGCGAGTGAAGAGCCTCAGAAAAGGACATATGCACCCCTGTCGTACCAATAATTGAACGTGTCAAGCGTCAAGCGTCCACCCTATTTGTTTGCAAATCTTAAAAAAAAAGTGTATTTTTTGTTTCTCGACATGAGCCGCCACGCAATCGATTGTCACGCCGCTCTCACCTTTTACTGAGACACGAGGCCGTTCGCGCTACTACTAGTGAACTAAGCCCGGTAGTGAGACACCGTGATTGCTACCCCTACAGTAGCACTGTACCTCGCTCACCTCTTCGTACATCTCCGACGGGTCCAATCCTTGCAACCCGGCCTTCTGGCCAAGACCCTCACGCCAACAATTTCGAAGGGGCTCTCCCCAATAGGCGTCTTGTCCTCGCTCGGCTTCCATGCGGGCAAGACCGACCGATTTAAACGTCAGGGAAAACGAAACCCCGTGATTTCCTAGCCCTGCTGGCGATGTTGGTCGGGAAAACTCCAGCAGAGCACTCCCCTCCTTAGGCGCGCTTATGCTGGTCCAATCCAGCCCCTCGGCCTTACTGTCGCCGCCGTTTTTTTTTCGTTTTTGCATATGCCCTGCGGAGAGTTCTGACGTTGCTTCAAACGCGCAAAAGTTTCCGGCGCATTTCTTACCCGCGTGGTGGCCGGGACGCGAAACCGCGGCTCCAACTGATGAGCGCCCACGCTGACGCTTGGCGTCGGCGGACGCGTCCAGCGACACCTTCGAGCACGCGCCACTACCGCCGTAGGGCACACCTCTTTCTCCGTCTTCGGTGTGTTGTGACCTCGGGCGCCCTCCCACCGCCGACAAAAAGGCGTTAGGCGCGATGGCAGTAGCGGCAGCGGCGGTGCCCACCGCCAATAACACATCAATAGGAGCGGCGGAAGCGGCAACGGCAGCAGCCGCATCGGCGGCAGTGGTTTCGGTGGAAGTTGTACCTGCCATAGGATTGATACTCTCGGATGCAGGAGATTCTGCGGAAGAGCTCGCCGTCAGCGTTAAAGACTTTCTCTCACTGTTCGGGCTGCAAGGGATCACACTCGCAGGCCGCTTCGTCGCAGCGTTAGCCAATACTGTCTCCTCTGGAGACCCTCCAGAGTGTCCGCCCTCCTGGCGAGTCTTGACATCGGTCTCCGACGACTTCCGATATCCATCCACCGACGGATTTTCCCACCCTGTCTCCTTACCCCCTGGAAAATTATTTTCAATCGAGTGTTGCCTCTCACCGGCGCCTGGAAATTGCCCAACCATAGCATCGACTGGAATTTTTCCAACTATTGGAAGAATTCCGTGAGGACCGGTGATTGGCGCCGTCATCATTTTGGCCTGCTGTGGTACCACCCGAACGTCGAGCGCTTGCTCAAGCCACACCCCACACGCGCCGGCCCCTGGAGAGGGCACCACCGTGAATATGGCGGTCATGCTCAGGACGCGTACTCTCCGAACCTCTTGGACCCACTGGACGATGCTGCGTAGCTTTGCCTCCACCTCTCGGTTCGTGGATTTTACCCTTGAGATCAAACGACCGTCCGGGTTCGTCGCCCCTCTCCCCGCTAGAGCACTTGTTTTCTCGTGCTCTGCTTGTTCCAGGTCTTGGGGGTTTTGGATACCTTCCGCTTCTCGGAGGAGGCCCGGTGACACGACGATCCACGTTGTCATGGATGCTTGAATGGGCATCCCAAAAGAGCCGTCCGCTCGGGCAAATGCCGTGCTGTCAGCTTTTGTTCGGTACTCACATGTGACGCGCTGGCGGGGGCACTCGCGACGAGATTCCGCTGGGTCGCCGGTAAATAGCGCCGTAACGGCCGCAACCCTGTCTCCGATGCCGCCTCCAATAACCAGCGCATCCCACGTGTCTTCATCGAGCGGTACGTTCTCACCCGAGGCTAGCAACGCTGTTGCGAATATTCGCCCCGCTGAACCTCCATCGCCATCAGAGACGACACGAAGAACCCTGCCGAGAAGGGCCTGCTTGAGCGCCCCAAGGGTAGCGTTGTTGGCAGCTTTTTTCATGACCCGCCCGTCTTTGGCCGTGAAAAGCCATCGCGCGATCGTTGGGGTTGTTGTCCCTGTTGTCGCGACACTATTGCCTTCGGGTTCGTCGAACAAGGCAACGTCGAGGATGTCCACTCGTGCGTGTCGTCGGACGGACCAGAGGGACTCCCATACCCACCTCGCCGCTATTTGATACGTTCACGCGAGAGGGAGGGGCTGGAAATAAGAGTCTAAGCTAACCAAAGGCGTCGACGAGGAGCCACGAGTACTAGTGAGCCAGTAAAACGGAACGGCATGTTTATACGTTTATTTAACCGCAGCACGAGCAATAGGGTTGGGAGTGCATCGTACGCAAGAGCACCATGTCATGTGTCATGCGATAAATAGTTCTACCTTTGTGCTTTCATTTGCACGTGCTGTGATCCTGTATATCTTGATGGCGAAGTCGCTAACACTGCAGACGCCAAGGTATCAACGCGTCAACAATGATGAAGAGGCAAACCAGTAGACAGGGACGGTCGCTGACGCTCTATCAACACCTCCGTCAATCGCCTCTGACGCACAAACTTACACCCAGTTGTGCACGTAAATCTTCGATTGGTGTGGAAGATGCATGCACTCGACCAAGTTCATTTCACATTTCAAATCCGGATATAGTGTATCTCGATATATTTACCAGTACTCTACGAACTGTACCCACCCTGTGCAGATTTCAGCTCGGTTATCTCCATATGGAGCCTCCCCTCAGTCCCAGCAGCTGAGTTCACAGAAGAGCGGCCTGCGGCCACGTATATAGCTTCGCGTGATATCAACGGATTGCGCAGCAGAAAAGCCAATTCCGCCGCAATTTTCGGTTTCATGAGAATGGGTTTCTACTCACTTCAGGGGCGTTTCTACCATTTCGCTCAATCTCGCTAGAGATGCTCGTGTTTGAAGTTTCTTTCTCTTGCTCGCACTTATCACCCAGCCACGAGCTCAAGACCGTCAAGGCTTGCGCTTGGGTGTACACGCGCTCTGTTGCGTTAACATTTCGAAAACGGAATCCGCGAAGTTTGAATAGCATTGCGCTCACTGCTCCTTAGGGAACGGAAGGAAGTTACCATGGAAAATTCCTTCATCCCGAAGGCGATTGACACCGTCAAGGATGCGATCGCTGCGGACACAAACCAGGAATATGAGATTGCGCTGGGATTGTACAAGAAGTCCCTGGAGTACTTCATGACCGGGCTGAAGTACGAGGCAAACCCGGTAGGTTCTCTCTCGCCCTGTCCGTCTGCGGTCGTTTTGCCTTAGCTGTGTCTAGCTATTGTTACGGAATTGCGAACATCTACTTCGTGCCGTATGGTATTCGATGTTCGTGATGGAACACGCTTCCATACCTTTTCTTTACTGTTGATACCTTGCTACACTAACTCCAAGTATTTCGTCCTTACTTCGGGACTGCAGTGTTAAAAGCGTTATTCCTTTTAATAGCTGCAGAATTATCCTGCACTAAATTCAAGTAGTTTGCCCCCGAGAACGTGGGCGAAGTTCTAAAAAGCGGAGCAAATATGCTACCAGCCAGTAAGTTCTCTACAAGACACCGCGGTTTGACCCCGGTGACCGCCCGCTTGTGCACACTAAAAAATATTATGGCTTGGACACGTCAAATAGACCCGTCCTCTATTATTAGTATATTTTCCCTGAGGGGCGGATTGGTTGCATTTTAAGAAAATAATATTACGAGTACGAGCGGAGAGATGGATACCTCTCTCTGGTACACTACTCGTACCGGTACGAGTACTCGTATAAATTCGTGGGGACTCTTTCTTGTCCACAAATTGACTTTCGGAAAGCTCGAGAGCGTGAGTTAGCAACACTCGATGAAAAATGGACGAGCAGTGGGATTGCTGAACCCTATGCGCGATAAAAATTGAAAGCAAGAACCGGGGGGAAGAACGGACGACACCTGTGACCACGGCTTGTCCAGAAGCTGGAAAGTAGAAGTGTAAAGAAAAAAAAAAAAGAAAAAAAACTCGGGTCCACCATTAGCTATCCACTATAGTATAAATACGAGATAACTGTCTGCGGTATCGGGTTTTACTTCTCGTGTATCTCGATTTTTCAAGCTGCAAGGCTGCAAGGCGTATCTGTCTGTGACACGTTGAACGTTTCAAATATTCGCGCTGCTACGTAGTGATTTTATTTGTTTATTTTTCGCTCAGGCAAGTTTATGTTTAGGGTACCCCGATCTACAGAAGTGGGTCGTAGATCTTCCTGGGATTTGTTTCGCAGCCTAGAAGATAAAGACGTGGATTTAAGAATCCCAAAACAGAGTGTGTATGCCTTGATCGGTCATCGATTCAGATTATACCAAAAACGTTCAATGTGTTCGAAGGCGTTGTTTAGGGGGGTGGTTGTCGTACGAATTCGAAAACACACACACAAGACGCGCCGCAGCGTCACAACACATTACAGACCATGGCGATCGAGGCGCGCGAGGGTCAAGCGGCAGCTGCTCGGCAAATGGCCCAGGAGGATGTCGCATACTTGCAAATTTACTGCTGTTGCGTGTGTGTGCGTGTTCGCGGGAGCAAAATGCGGCCTAATTAGGCACGACCTCGAAACAACATCTGGAGGGAAATACTTTAGTCCCGATCTTCGCCTGAGATCGGGATACAACACGCCTTTTCGGTGATTTTTTCCGATCTTGGAAATTGTCAGAACGAACTTTCGTCTCCACATGCAGTGAGTTTACACAGATCCTGCAGAGACGAAGTTCAATGACGTAGATCGGGATACCATAAACAGTGGCCTCGTCACGTGTGCTTGCTTGCTTGTGTTTTTTTTCCGGTGTGTGGGTGGTTGAGAAAAACGGAATAATCAATTACAATATGTGAGAACCCGGAAGTATATGATTTGATATAGAAATTTATATGGAAACCCGGAAGTATTTTATTCAAGTACGAAAATCCCGGTTGCAAGAGATAAATCATAAGGACTACTATCCTCGCACTTTTTCTTTCTCCTTCTCCCCCTTCCCTACTACTCCATGCTCCTTCATTTTTTAGCCCGAGAAGAAGTCAACACGTTCTTCCTTCGTCGACTCGCGTCGACTTTTGTGCGTGCCAACGTCTATGAAGCGCTCTCGGGCAGTCGGCGTCTCTTGGAAAATAAAAATATCCTTACCGAGATTTGAACCCGACTCCAACACTAGTATGTAGTGTTCGAGGTTAACAGGTTAACCACTAGACCGCCCGCCGTGGCGACCGGTCTATATGTCGTGTGAATACACTCGTCCAGACTAATGTTAGTTGTGCAACGGACGACCTGACTTCCTTCTGTGTTGTGTTCGCGAACTTTTGGTGACGAGTTATCATGTTCTTGAAATATTTGCGCAGTACAATCATTACAGCAGCCGGCCGCCCCGGGCTCGGCTTCTCACATCACTCGAGTTCATTAGCCGCAAGGCGGGTGTGTAAGGCGGGTGTGTGGTGCGGGTGTGTGAGTCGTGTGTGACGCGTGACAGGCCGTCCTCACATGTTTCAACTGTCCACGCTACGAGCGGCTTGACTCCCTCCTGTTGTTCGTGTGAACTCAGATGAAACATGAAAGTCATCAAATCATCCCGCAGCAGCAGTGTTCAAATTTCAGGTACAACGGTACAGTATTGGTCCCTCAATAGTGCCGATGGAGTAGGTATTTAGTGTCGGTTGCCCGCTATAGTGGCTGTGAACTTGCTTGGCACAACATGGGTTTCGGCAAGAGTGACAGCATTCCGCGTAGTGCGGGTTGCCGCCATAGCGCCGGCACATCCGACTGGCACACACTGGCTCTGTCTACTACAGACGGACCACTACTTGGTAAGGCACCTTCCGCAATAATAAGAAACATAAATATCGATCCTGGCTGGTTTTCTTATTTGACAAAGGGTGCATTCTACACTAAATTCAGCATCACGGCTCCCGAATTTCTTATTATCCTGTAAATATCAACCTGCCTTATTACCCTGTTTCTTATTTTTTTCAGATGTCCTGTACTGTTCTGTACAGCAGTCAATACCGTATTAATGGTCCGTATTCAATGTTATAACGTACTATGTATACGTGCGAGTACTGAAGAAGAAAAAAACGACTCTAATTTGAAGTAGTTGTGACCCAAAAACGTGGGTGCAAGCACAAACGATGAACGGCAAACTTTCAATATCTGAACGAATGTTCCAACCGTACATACGAAAAAGCGCTATTAATAGTACGAATTGTGAAAGGCAAAAGCCGTATAATACGTAGCCCCCTCATTTGATTTGGTTTGACCGGGAGGGGGAGTGTTTTTTGTTTTTGCATGGAGAGACTTCGAGGTTCTAATTTCCTTTTTACAAAGGGCCAACAACAAAAAAAGTGGAACCGCCATCGACACCGCGTGGACTTAAATCCACGACTGACCTTGGTACAATCTTCGAACCGAGCGCACATCGCACAGATGATATCCCGTTTAATGATTCATGTGTTTTAAGGCAGATAGATCCCTGATCGATGTGTGATCTGTACGGACCATAGACCGTCCTGCCGGGTGGGAACCGTATGATTTGTGTAACCTAGCACATGTTACCTGTATTGGATATGTACTGCACAGATCCTGCACTACATATTATAAAAATTAAAATACACTCCAGCTGTGAGATCGTATATTTTTTCAAAACTCATCTTGCAAGCTGTGTGTGATACCCCGATCGCGCGTGTTACGGGTTGTGTGTCCTCATTAAGGATTTAGGTCGGCGACTCCCCTTTCAACTACAGCAGTGTACCTATCAGGGTCAACAGGATGATGTTAGGCAGTCTGTGCGCGGAAACTAAAAAACCCGTTTCTGAGGGAGAAGAAGTCTGGCAGCTGTGGAAGGAAATGCATCAGTTTATCAAGTGAATGCTGTAAGTCGAATAACCGGTGAGGGGAGGGCGGAGATTTTAAGGACGTGGAGGCCTGACTTTGATCAAAAGGGGGGCGGGAGGGGACGGGTGGGGCAGCTCAATTTGTGCGTGGAAACTATAAATTGTTATTGTGGGGGACGGGGGGGGAATGTGGCGGGGGGGGCGGGGGGCGGGGGGGGGGGGGGCTTTAGGTCGCATAGATGTAGGGGTTTGCTATACGCGTGGTGCTAGGTCTAGGCGATGGTGCGGGTGGTGGGGAAGGAGGGGGCGTTGGGGGCGAGGGTGAGTGGGAATTGCAGCAGCGGCATGGACGGCTCTAAAAAGATAATGAGGCGATATCCAGGGGGTGGAAGTGTTTATTACTCTGGCGGATTTCGATATTAGGTGGGGCGTTTGAGCAAGAGAGAGCGAGGAAAAAAAGAAAGAAAAAAAGTTTTCAAGAGGTTTAGGTCACATATAATATTAGAATACACTCCAGCTATGAGATCAAGGATTTGATCGACACTAATCTTCGCAACATTGTGTGTGATCCTCCGATCGCGCGTAATAATAATATATGTAGGGGCTTGCTATACGCGCGGTGCTGGGTCTAGGCGATCGTGCGGGGTGTGGGGAAGGAGGGGGCGTTGGAGGGGGGGAGGGGGGATGAATGAAAACTACGTCATGGATGGCTAGAAAGATAATGACGTGATATCAATTGCTTAGAATTGTTCATTACTCTGGCCGATTTCGATTGTAAGTGGGGCGTTTGAACGAACTGGGCGGGGAACAAAAGGAGGGGGGGGGAGGGCGGAGATGAGTTGAGCTACGGCGTGGATGGCTAGATGGATAATGAGATTATATCAGCTGGCTGGTAGTGGTTACTACTCTAGTAGATTTTGATTTCAGGTGGGGCGTTTGAACAAGAGGGATCGGGGGGGGGGGGGGGGGCGGGGGCGGACATTTCATTATGTGCACGGAAACTATGAACCCTTAGAGGGGACGAATCTGGCGGTTGTAGCAAGAAGACACCCCTTTATATCACCCGCCTGGTAATGTTTATTATTTTAGAAGGTTTGATGTTACATGTAGTATGCAACCCAGTTCTTATATTATATCATAACGACAGATACGGGATGTATAATAGATGATTATCTAGATGATCTAGATTACCTAGGTATTGGATATATGATAGATGATGATCTAGATGATGACCTAGATCATCATCTAGATGATGATCTAGATGATGATCAAGATGATAATCTAGATGATGATCAAGATGATAATCTAGATGATGATCAAGTTGATCTAGATGGTGATCTAGATGATGATCTAGATGATATCTAGATGATCTAGATGATGATCTAGATGATGATCTAGATGATGATCTTGATGATGATCTAGATGATGATCTAGATAATCTAGATGATGATCTAGATGATGATGTAGATGATGATCTAGATGACCTAGGTATTGGAACTATAATAGATTATCTAGACGATGACCTAGATGATGATGTAGATCATGATCTGCCCGATGTGTGGAAAATAAAAGAAGTCAGGACCGGCGACTGTTCTGTTCGACCAGCCGATTGGCGCCAAACCAACGTGCTGGAAGCTATGGAGGTCGACGATGGGCGCAAATAGTAAAAAGAACACAACACACGCCAACGCACAAGCGAGGAATAAGCACATGCGCGGCCGACGAAAAAAAATCACGCAGCTTGCAAAGTGCTGACGTATCTGCAAAATTATTAAACTCTAAATTCGTTTGGGCTTTTGGGTGTTACTTTCCCGCTTAGTTGCGCGGTGGCCAGGTTGTTTTTTTCTTTATTTTTCAAGAGTTCTTTTATGCTGTACCTGTGGTATAGCTCACAATAATGCCTGTGTGCCCCCGTTTCAACTTACGACACCCACGGGGATTTCGATACATGTGCTTTCCGAAGGGGGAGCATGTGTTTTCGTATAATATCTTACTGAGCGACTTGTTTGCGACAGCTATGCTGTTTTCTTTTCCTTTTTGGATATCGCTTTTTTCTTCGCAGCTCAACTCGTGAGAGGTTTTTTACCCTCAGCGACCTTCTGGACAAGGTCATGCCGTGGTCACAGGTATCCTCCCTTCTCCCCCCCGGTACGTGTCTTGTTTTTGTCACGTATAGGGTTAAGCATTCCCACTTTTCAGTTTGTATGCTTGTTGATTACCATCGAGTTTCGCCGACTCGCGCTCTCCCACTGTCGGCGTGTCAACTGTAAGAAAGACGCCCTTGCGGGTTTCGAACCTACGACGTGAACCTCAATAGTTACGCCGTTTACTGTTGAAGCACCTTGGACGCCGGCTTACTATATTTTGTGTTTGTTTATCGAGTTTGTATCTTCCATGTTGACTGAATCGCTCAATCGTGAGATTGTGCGTGAATGTGGAGCATCTGGTTGGTCGACGCCAACCCCATCGTGGGATGGTGCAGTGCTGCTGCTGTACTGCTATTACATCGCGTCCTTCTTCCGCAAAATTCAATAAGTCCCAACCCCTCGCTAAACAAAACTAATTTTAGATCGTGCAGGTAAGTGTACCGCCTTCAGGGTGCACAAAATGCTCGCTACCATCATGAGGGGACTTTTTCATTCTCGACAAGGGGACGGAAGGGTGGGGGGCGTACTCATTTGTTGCTTGCCTTCGGCCAATTTGTATACAATCGGATCCGTTTGTCGAAAAAGGCCCTTTTCGACTTGAGACCAAATCGGACTTCTTGAGCTTCTTCGGCTCAAGATCTTTCGACTGAGCGATTTGACTTGCAAATCCAGTCGAAAAAAGACGTCTATTCGACTGGATGCATCAGTCGAATTGCTCAGTTGAAAACCTTCATGGACCCATCCCATCGCTCATCCCACCACAAAAACATACACGCGCCCACACACCCATACCAGGTACCACACAGCACTGCAACAACGCCAACGCTGGTTTGACTGCTGTCACTGCTGCTGCTTGTCGCCGCAAGTCAGCGTAGCACATTCCTAGTCCCGCCCGCCAGCAGCGTGTATCATTCGATGGAAGATGGTAGCAGCGCGCGATATCGATAACATTTTCCGCAGCAACAGCTACGCTTGTTGTAGCTTTTGCGGCTCTCGGCTGAGTGCAACGCCACGAACAACATAACTTTGGCGGCTTTGGGCCAAGTCCAACGCCACCAACCCGCTTCGGCGAGGGTTCGTCGCACGTGAAGCTCGCGGAGAACGCAAGAAGCGCAGAGCTTCTAACCGACTTTCGACTGCCACGCAGCAGTACTCCCTCACACCAACCGCCTCCGGAAAGAAAACAAAAGCATACTATCGACTTGACTGACGATTGGAAGGAGGCCCAGAAAAACCCAGTCGAAAAATGGTCCAGTCGGAAAAGGTCCTCTGCGACTCACGGATCCGACTGCATAAGAATTGGCAGGGGCTTAATCATTTGACCATTGACCGCCCATCCCTTTCGAGATGGACAACCATTCCTACTCCTAATAGGCACGTTCAACATGTGGGCAACATTTGAGCGCTCAGTGCGTTTCTTCCATACATTGCGTAAGTGTGTTTGCTTATCTTTATCTCCTAGGACAGCGAACGTTTTTTCGTTACTATCTAATGTAGTATCTTGGAAGGGGGGGGGTGGTATAGCTGTACCCAACCATGACTTTATGTTTGCAGCATTGCAGTGTTGTATTTGTGTTTACTCGTTTACTGCTGTAGTAACAAGTAGACCGGCCGCCTTAGTCGAGGAATGTTCTCGGATCCATCGGACGCGAAGAAATTTATTGTGACCCCCGATGGTTGACATTTAACACCTATCGCGAGTTTCGGACTGGAGCTTGATTTTTCAGAGGTTGAATGAAGACTTTCGGATATTTGCGGCGTTTTGTCATTCGCACCCCAGTAGGTGAACAGCAGTATCCCATTACAGTAGAGGTCCCTCCATAGTGCCGGTTGACTAGTGCCGGTTTCCCGTTAAAGTGCCTATCTCTTGGCACAGATTAGAACAACCGGTAATGTCGGTTTCCATTATAGTGCTGGTATTCCCGGTTGGCACATACTGGCACTATAGCGGGAGCAACACTGTCACCACTTTTCACTGCCTTTGTTGCTGCTGTGCTGTATAATACCCTGTTGAACCTGGTACAAGCTAACGGGCGTCGCCAACCTATATCCTTGATGAGGACACGCGCTCAGTAACAAGCACGATCGGGGTATCACACACAGCTTGCAAAGATCGATTTGGACGAAATGATCCCACAGCTGTAGTGTACTTTAATGCCACACTTCGAAATACAACAACAGTGTTTGCAAGTAGTGTTTTGCGTTTCACTGCTGTTGCTGCTGCTACTTTTATTGTTCCTGCTGTTGGTTTTGCCAGATGGCGAAGGCGACAATCATGAAGCGAGTGGACGGCTACATGAAGCGGGCGGAAACCTTGAAAGAGATAGTGGACGAGCAGGCGGCGGCGAAGAACGGAATGGGGAACGGCGGGGGCGGAGGGTGAGTGAGCCGCTTGCACAAAGATAAACAGACTATCCCTAACCTCAATAATCCAACGATTTAGCCTGATGGTGCAGCTCTTAAGCTACGACTGGTGCTATTAATAGCTGAACGACTGGTGCTATTAATAGCTGTGTAGTTCTAGTCTAATGATATTTATGTTAATAGTTGCTACGACTGCGGGTTGCTCCGGTGGTCTAGTGGTTAACCTCGAACACTACTGAGGTTGTAGTAGGGTTCAAAGCTCGGCAAGGATAATTTTATTTGGTGGTCTAGTGGTTAACCTCGAACACTGCTGAGGTTGTAGTAGGGTTCAAAGCTCGGCAAGGATATTTTTATCTCTAGAGACACTGCCGAGAGCGCTTTATAGCGTGGGTTTAGCACAGTTCGACGCGAGTCGACGAGGGAAGAAACCTCTTATTTTCGCGATAACAATGAAGGCGCGTACCGTAGTGGGGAGGGGGGAGAAGGGCCTGCTTAGTGACCTCTTATCTGATTTACATCTAGGGAGGAAGAAGGAGAAAGAAGAAGAGCGAATAAAGTGCAAAGGTAATAATTGGGATGATGAGGAAAAAGCTACTGTATAAAAGGAGATATTGCAGGAGCAGGCCGCGGCGAAGAAAGGCATGGGGGGGGCGCAGGATGAGTGAGCCTCTCACACGAAAATAACACCAGGCACGCAAATATATACCCAAACCTTACCCTATCCCTCACCCAAAATAATTCAACGATTTAGTCTACTGGTGCAACCCTTAACCTACGAGTGTCGACTGTCTAATCTAGTTACTACAGTATTATGCTATGAAAATTAAAAATGAGATAGTCGTACTTATTTATGTTATTGTAAGTATATGTGTATGCCCGTCTGTCTTGTGTATCTGCCTCTTGGCTTGTTTTTTGTGTGTCACTCATCGTCTTGCTCTTGTCTGGCTTGTTTTTCGTGTTCGGCGGCGGCGACGGGAATAAAACAGGGGAGCCGCGACAGCATCAGCGGCTGACAAGAAGAAAGACGCGGGAGACGACGAAAAGAAAAAATTGCGCGGCGCGTTGGAAGGAGCTATTGTGTCGGAAAAGCCTAACGTAAAGTGGAGCGATGTGGCGGGGTTAGAGCAAGCTAAGAGCACACTTAAGGAGGCGGTTATCTTGCCCGCAAGGTTTCCTCAGCTGTTCACGGGCAAGAGGAGGCCTTGGAAGGGTGAGGGAAGGGGAGGGGAGGGGGAGGGGGGTGGTCGTGTTGTTGATATTGTTGGTGATGGTGATCGCGGTGATGGTGGTGGCCGTGGTGTTGATAATGATGGAGAGGCTAGTGGTGCGGGGGTGGGGGTGGGGGTGGTGTTGGTGCTGGTGGTGGTAGTTGTGTTGGTTGCTTTGCACCTGTTCACGGATAAGAGGAGGGATTATAAGTGTGCATAGGGGGAGGCTGGAGAGGGGAGGGGCTGGGCTAGGTGGCATCAGGGCGTTGCCGATGGTTGTGATTGTGGCAGTAATCGTGGCGTCGCCAAACCAATCAGCCAGCACGACATGACGAAGAGTTACGTGGCTTGCTCTTCGAGAGAGTGGAGTAGGGAAGCTTTGTCGGCGTAGTTACGGGGTTCTTCGCACACGGCGGCGTTGCTTGCCCTTCCCTCGTGCCCAGGTCTTGAGACTACGGCTATGCATGGAGTGAGTACCCACCCCCCACCCCCCGTGCCCCCCTTTCCTCCCCCCTCCCCCTCGCCCCCCCTCACCCGCCCACCCACCCGCCCTAACGATCCCCTTTCGACTCCCTACGTTCTGGTTGAAGGCATTTTGCTCTACGGGCCGCCCGGAACAGGAAAGTCGTACCTTGCGAAGGCCGTAGCGACAGAATCGGACGCTGTTTTCTTCGCCGTATCCTCGTCTGATCTGGTGAGAGGGATGGCTGGCCTTGAGAGCCTTTATATAGCCCAAGCACCTTGGTAGGTAGTTTTTCGTTCTTTTAGTTATGTGGTTCACGTTTGTAATTTTGTAATTTGAGGTTTTGTAATTTTGTAATTTTGGTGTAAGTTTGTGATTTTGCATCACCTTGTCTCAGCAATGAGAGCAACCCCCACCTCCCCCACACCCTCGCGTTATTTTTCCTTGCGCCAGGTTAGCAAATGGCAGGGAGAGTCCGAGAAGCTGGTGCGAAACCTTTTTGAGCTGGCCCGCGAGCACGAGCGGTCTATTATTTTCATCGACGAGGTGGATTCGATGTGCGGCAGCCGTTCCGAGGGGGAGAACGACTCGGCGAGAAGAATTAAGACCGAGTTTCTTGTGCAGATGCAAGGGGTGGGGAATACTCACGACGGAATCCTGGTTCTTGGTGAGAGGCGCTTTTGTGTTTTGATTTTGCTGTTGTAGGGGCTGGGGGAAAGAGAGTTGGGTGGGGGGGGCGGGGGGAGGGAGGAAGAAAGAGAGGAAAAGGCTGGAGAATGGGGCAACTGGAGGCGACAAGTACGGGCGGAGTTGGGGGTAGGGGTGGAGATTGAGGCGGTGAGAGGCATCACGAGAAAAGAGGGATGGGGGAGGGGGCGTACTCACTTATTGCTTGCCTTAGCCATTTAACCATTTACCCTGTATCCCTTCCGAGACGGAGCACCGTTGCTGCTCTTAGGCGAGAGGCTTCCAACATTTGCGCACTTTTTCATGCGTGCATACGTTTGTATGTGCGTGTATGCGTTTGTACGTGCGTGTATGCGCGTACCATGTGTTTGTATGAAGGTGTGTTCGTGTATGCGCGTGTATGCGCGTGTATACACTTTTATGTGCGTGTATGCGCGCTTATTGGCGTGTATGCGCGTTCATTCACGTGCGCGCTCCTATCATTTTATTGTCAGGGGCTACAAACGTCCCGTGGGAGTTGGACCCGGCCATGCGGCGTCGTTTCGAGAAGCGAATCTACATCCCGCTACCGGAGCCGGAGGCGCGGGCGATCATGTTTAAGCTTCACCTGGGCGACACCGCTAACACTCTCGACGATGAGGTAAGTCTCGGACATGGAGCGGGCGCAAAGCACTTCTTGATGTTATTTTTGTTGTTGTTGTTGTTGTTGTTGTTGTTGTTGTTGTTGTTGTTTGTGTTGTTGTTGTTGTAGTAGTTGTTGTCGTTGTCGTTGTCGTTGTCGTTGTCGTTGTCGTTGTCGTTGTCCAGCCGTTGTCGTTGTCGTTGTCGTTGATGGTGATGGTGGCAGTGGCAGTGGCAGTGGGTGGTGGTGGTGTACTTGTTGTTGTTGTTCGTTGTTGTTGTTGTTCGTTGTTGTTGTTGTTCGTTGTTGTTCGTTGTTGTTGTTTTTCGTTGCTGTTCTTGTTTGGTGTTGGTGATGGCTGGTGTGGTGGTGATGATGGTGTAGTTGCTGTTCGTGCTGTTGTTGGGGTGTTGGTAGTGTTGATGTTGGTGTACTTGTTGTCGTTATTGTTGTTGGTGTTGTTGGTGTTGTTGCTGTTACTGTTTGATTAACAACGACGTTTGGGTTCTCACCAGCCGTCTAGGGCCAGCAACTTGTGGCACCCGTAGTATCATGCCACCAGCGTATATGCAACTCCTAGCAGTGTAGTGTTAGCGCTAGAGTGTTCATCCCCTTCGCCAGTAGCGCCAGGTTGCTGCGTGTGACCAGTGGCTGTGCGCGTCACTTGCTTTTGTCTCTTTTTTGACTCTCCATGTCTAATGGGATTAAACACGGCTATGTCCCTCTCTCGTACGATTTCGGGTTTGCCTCTTTGTCTTGTTCTCTCGCTTCCGTCTCCTCCCACTGCGCTTTCTATTCCCCCTACTGTGGCTGTTGTTCCTCTTGACTTCAGAATTTTAACTTGCTTGGGGAGCAAGCGGATGGGTGCTCGGGTTCGGACATTTCGGTGATCACTCGCGAGGCGCTCATGGAACCTCTTCGGAAATGTCAGCAGGCGAAGGTATATTTATTTTACCGCACGCGAGTTTCAAATTTTGACGGCGCCAAGAAACAGGAGCGCAATTCAAGTTGCCTGAAGCATCCGCCGACAACGCGCCAAACTTGACAATCAAAGTTCCTGCTGCGCGATTTTGTAGCGACAGCTACGTTATCGTTATTCCGTGGGCAGTGACGCTCTAGCAATGGATCAGTTTCGATATCTTTGTGTCTCGGTATTTCGATAAAGCGATACATCGATATTTCGATACCGATCGTTCGATTGTACCCTTATGATTCAAGCATCCTCTTCAACATTTATGGGTCGTAGAAATGGCCATGGCAAAATTTTGCGGCGCGGTTCTAAGCACGATTGATAGAGCTGTGAGTCGGCAGGATTTCACGACTAGTTACTTGTTGGTAGGTCCCGTTAGCCGACTAATTTGCTTTAGTCGGCAAGTCGGCTTGCGAAGCCAGCTGATGACCAGCCAACATGCGGACTTAAGCGAGCGAAGCGAACCAATTATCCCCCCCCGGGTGAGGGGCGAAACCAAAACGGAAGAAATGCGTGGTTTATTAGACAATCACTCCTACAATGTATGGAAACGAAATAAGTCGGATAGTCGGCACCTTCGGGAAACGAATACATAATAGTCTGACTAATGACTAATTGGCGACTCAAGTCTTGACGACTCACAGCTCTAATAGTTGATTTTCCTGAGGCCAATGTTGAGCAAAGACGGGTTTCCGCAAAATGGGTGCTTTCCATGGTAATGGAGCTCTGTGATTGGTTGATTGGTCATTGGTCATTGCTAAGATAGTCGACGTGTTTCGACAGCAGTGTCGATGGTTCGATAGTTCGATATTTCCGATATTTGGGCATATTTCGCATGCGATATTACTATGAATGGAACGTTACAAGCTGCAGACTCTAGGCGTACGTACCTGCGCGCGTTTTCTTACCCCCCATCACAGACCCCCCCCCCCGCCCTGTTGATTCTTCTCTAATTTTTCTTACCCCCACCCCTCCCTGTAGATGTCTCAGTACCATTTCCTGGCTCCTTTACCCCCCCCTCCTGTATGACCCCCCCTCCCCCTGTACTGGTTGTGTGGGTCCATCGTAAATTTATGACATCAACCTGTGACGGAAGATGCGGAAATGCTTGTACTTGCCGAGAGTGACCCGAACTGTCGTTGTTGCCCACCGGACTTTCCGCTACCCTGTACGTATCTCTGTAGTTGCCTAACCCCCCCCCCCCCCCTTCTACCCCCCCCTCCCCCCCCCCCGTCTCCGACCCTCTCCCCTTCTCTCCCCCTCGTCGGCTTTTGTATGTCCTTATATGATGCAGCAATTTGTACCCAACGCGGCGGGAATGCTTGTGCCTGCGGAGAAGTACCCGAACTGTCGTTATTGCCCACCGGATCTCACTTCGCGCCCTGCCAAGCCGAACGAGACGTGTCCTACGTGCAAGGCCATAAGGATGACGCTGTACGAGGTGCGTTGTGGTTAGGGGGGGGTATTGTGGGGGGTGGCGGCGACGGGAGTGAGGTTGGTGGGGGAGGGGATGGTGGTGGGTGTGGGGGTGTGGGTGGCGGTGGCGGTGGCAGTGTTAAAGTGATGATTTGGGAGGAATGGAGAGGGTTGCGGTGATGGGGTGGTGATAGCGGTGGTGCGGGTGGGGGCGGGATTGATGATGGTGGGGGTGGGGAGGTTGGGCGCGGGGGGCGGAGGGGAGGAGGGGGGGAGGAGGGGAGAGGACTGGGGGGTGTTGGTGTTGGTGATGGTGGGAGGTGGGGAGGTGGTGGGCGGGGGTGGTTGGGGAGGTGGTGATTGTGGTGGTGTTGATGGGGCCGGGGGGGGAGGGTGGTTGGTGTTGGTGATGGTGGTGACCAGGGGGGGGCTGTTGTTGGTGGTGGTGGTGGTGATGGTGGTGGTGGTGGTGGTGGTGGTGGTGGTGGTGGTGGTGGCGTTGGTAGTTGTGGCGTTGGTAGTTGTGGCGTTGGTATGGACTGCCTTGTGTTGGTTTGTTGGTGTTGTTCCTTGGCTTAAGTTGCCCTACCTTGCCTTGCCTTTTTTGCTAGGTCCCCACGGAGAAGCTGCTGGTGCCGGATGTGTGCTACGAAGATTTCATCAAGGCCCTCACACGATCCGGAAGTTCCGTATCCGCCGACGAGCTGACGCGTTTCATCAAGTGGACCGAAGACTTCGGTCAGGAAGGGTGATGGGTGACCTGGTAGCGATGGTGATGCTGGTGACGCTTTTATTGGTGGCAAGGTTGGGTTGGGTTGTGCTGTGCGCGTGCAAGAAAGAAACAACATTCAGTGTTGTTGATCAATGGGGAAGGGTTGGATTGGGTTAGTTGGGCTTGTTTGGTTATAACCCGACCCAAGGTAGGTCGGGTTTGGGCTAGATTAAGTTGGATAGGCTGTGCTGTTAGCGTGCAAACCAACAGCGCGCGGTGTGCTGCGCGCTGTGCGCGTGCTACAATCAGCGCACTACGTTGTTGCTTGGTTTTGAGGTTTGGAGGGGGGGGTGGGATGGGGGGTTGGGGGGGGGGTGAGGGGAAAGCGTCGGGGTCCTCCCGACGCGTTAGCCCCCCCCCTGCCCGCAGATATTGTTTCTTTCCGTTTACAACTTCTCCCGATAGCGCGCTGAGTGTCGCAGGGGAGGGCCACGGTGATATAAATCGTGTTTTATTTTTTGCGCCCCCCGTAGACCGCTTTGGGTTTCCTCATGCTGGAGGTGGGGCGGACGAGGTAATCGTATTATGGGGAGGGGGGGGGGGGGGGGGGTACATGGTTGGGGAGGGGTGGAGGGGGTGGCACAGAGGGAGGAGTTTCAATCCGCTCTACGACATGTGTGTGCCGACGTTGTTTTTGTCTGGGTAGAGATTGCGGCGGCGGCACGTGTTCCTTTTCTTGTTCGCGTTTTTTTGTCTTGGTGTTCTTGTTTCCCTCTTTGGATTTCGTGTTTGCGGCTTTGCTACGTCAGAGAGACGTTACATCAGTGTGCCGTAAACACGGGCTGGTGAAAAGCGCCCGGCTTCTTGCCCTTTGTTGTGACCCTGATGTATGTCTAAATGGGCGGGGTAGATACGGGGGCGGGGGGGCGGGGCGGCAGAATGTTGGTGAAATATAATAACTCATTTAATCCATGAGTAACTGTTTGCGGCGGAGCGGGTAAGATGTGACGTTTCAACGCCTCCGATCGGAGTAGCACTTTTATTTGGCCAAACTACGTCCGACCGACGACGCCTACTACGATAGAGGTAGCACTTTTGTTCGAAACGGTTTCTGAATGACGGGGTGGGGTCGTTTCCGCGCACAGACTGCCTAACATCACCCTGTTGACCCTGATAGCTACACTGTGGTTGCAAGGGGAGTCGCCGACCTATATCCTTTATGAGGACACACAACCCGTAATACGCACGATCGGAGTACATCGTCACACACAGCTTGCAAAGATGAGTTTCGACGAAATCTTCGATCTCACAGCTGGAGTGTATTTTCATTTTTCATGAAAATCGTCGGATATCGGCCATTTTTTTTTTTGCATGATTATCGTTGTGCACCTAGGCCATGGGATTTTTCATCCGGTGGCAGTTTTTTTTTCTCCAAAATCAGTTTCTGGGCGAGATCTTAAAGCTCCCGAATTCAGAAACCTCAGAAACAAACTGATCCGCCTCGCTATATCGTAACATGTGTGCGACGGGAATCCCGAAGTGTAGAACCGACGAGTCATGCCACGGTAGGGTTGCAGCAGATTCTGAGAAATTTCTGAGCTCTCAACACGAGGATCTCAGTTGTTATCCCACCCTAAACATGACTTCGAAAGCATTCGCTGGCACAGTCCGACCAACACTTCCTTGCGCTAGCCCTGAACCAAATATAAATGTCATCTTAGTAGGTTCTTCCTGATGAAAACTTACCAAAAAATTAGCGACCGGTGTAGTACGCAGCTTGCAAAGATGAGTATCGACGAGACTCTAAATTCGTCGAACTCGCATCTGACGTTGTTGGAATATTTTTTATAAAATATACCCGTAGTAGTATCAGAATAACTGGTAGTTCCTTGTGTGAGGAGTCCAACCGGTCGGGTATACCTTTTTTGGCTCAGAACAGGGCAACCCCCACCGTGCGATGACTCCGACCCTTAGGTGTGGTATGACGAGTCTAGGACGCGCTAACGATCCTAAGACGTGGTAAGACGAATCTGAGACGTGCCAAGACCAGAAAATCGGGGAAAAGTAAACTGAGATGGATTTTTTTTTAAAACACGTTTTCAGCTCCTGATAGTATATATGTCCTGCTCTAATGTTCCAAGTGGTCCAATGCCTTGTTGGGATTTTTTAAACAGCCTTCGCTTTATGTTACACATACCTCGACCGGGATTGTTCGTCCGGCTGCTCTTTCTTTTTTTTAACAAATTCTGGCTTTGGGCGGCGAGGCGTGTATCCGGCCGACCTGCTATCCCGCCGTTTCAAGGGGGAGTAGAGTCTTATAAGGCTTAGTTTGAGTAAGCTATTATGGGTTAACCTTTTGCAAGTAAGTGGTCAAACGGACGAATACCTTACTAATACCTTAACACCGTCATGTTTCGGGGGGTCGTGATGGTGAGAGTTTGTCGAGCTCCTTGCGTTTCATAGGAGAGCTCAGAAAATTCTTAGAATATGTCGCACACCCCTACCGACTCGTGTGGGATAAAGTCCTCACCCAAATAATGCTACACCCCTGTACCACCGTACCAGGGTCGCCATATCCCGTTTCCCGATATCACTATATATGCACGACGACACGGGCTAATACGATCGAGGTGTACGCCACTGTTTTTCTGAGGTTCCTTCATTTGGGAACTTGACCATTTTAGCACCGCAGGCCCGACAAGGGGACAAAACGCTTGGAGGTAGACTTGAGAGAAAAAAATCGGAGTTGGAAAAGGGTTAAGACCTCTCCCAAAAAAAATGATTCAGAGAAAAATTAAGCTGCTACAAGTACCGGATGGAAAATTCCACATCAACTGGCCTAGGTGCTCGACGAGAATTGCATGCAAAAAAAATTACCTACCTATTTCCGACAATTTGGGTTTAAGTAACCCCCGTCAATCAGAAACCATTTCAGACGTAAACTGCTACCTCTACCGTACGTAGCACGCGCCCGGCGTTTCACGCCATTACCGCGACGGATACTGCACTAATAATATTAATAACTGATAAGATGGCGTTACGGGAGAGGGCGGCGGGGTCCATTCTTTGGTACCAGCGCCGTTTACTATTTTCCTTTCTAAAATGAGTGGTGGTGGTACATTGTTCGGTAACAAGATGTGCCATTGGTAGCATGCACCACCTCCTGCAGAACTGCTGCTGTTGTTTAATGTGGTCGTGGGGTGGATGATAACAAGAAGAGCGGCTACCAGCGTCACAACAAGATGAGGTTTAGCTCACTGCGGGACGGAATGGGTGTTGGGGGGGGCAGGGTCGATAAAGTCAAAGCTGCAAAAAGAGCGAGACGGTGGGGACTCTCTTCCTTGCTATGACCGACAACACAGCATTCGGCAGCAATAATACCGCACAACCTTCGTCCGCACGTTGAAACATAAGCGCAGCAATTGCAAACCACTTACCCGTTGATTGGGACCGCGGGTTGTCGCTTGACGCTTCATCGGATTCATTTGGAGAACGGGCTGTCGCTTGATGCCTCGCCGGAAGTGCATGGGGGGGAGGGCTTGGCCCTTCTGCGGTTGGAAGTGCCAAGATTAGGGGTGGGGCCCGAACAGCTTGTGCTTGGGGGGAGGGGATATACACCCTGTGTGGTCCTGGCTCCATAGCCAGACCGTTAGAGGTGTGGGAGTGGGTTTTGAGGAGCCGCATCTTCGACTCATGGTCTAGTTCGTAGAACCGGAGTTTCCCCGAATCTCCCATATTTCTGCATATGCGACTCATCAGGGTGGGCTAGTGTTATAATACGGCCTCGAAAGGCCTGTAGGTATCCGAATTTGAGATCATTTGGATGGGTTTCGCATGATAAGGTTGGCGTTTTATATTCGGGAAAGTTAGGAAATATATCGGAGGCACGTGCCTCCGATCTCAGAAGCTATCCGGGGCTCTGGTGGAATCGAATAAAGCTACGTCTCTATGGAGGCAAAGAAAGTGAGTACTCTCCGAGGACCTGCTCAATTGGCAGACCCCTGCAGGGGGCACTCTGTGTCCCCACCCAATAACCTTACACTGACTGTGTACTGCGATCGTGCATATTATACTACAGGGGGTGGGTATGGTCGTGAGGATCGTAAGGATAACGCATCATAGATCGGTCGGTGACTCGCCTCTGTTATAAGGCTTAGTTTGGTAAGCTGTTGGTGAACCTTTTGCAAGTGGTCAAACGGACTCTAATACCCCACTAATACCTTAACAAATGGCGTCGTCGACAAACCATGGGTTTTTGGGCCGTGGGTTCGAGTCCCACATCCGCCATAATATTTTTTTTCAGACTTTCCCCATGTCGAACTCTTCCCGATATACCCAGGAAATGAAACCGCTTGGATATTGACAGGTCCGCCCGTATATCCGGCCGACCTGGTATCCCGCCGTTTCAGGAGGGAAGAGTGTTATACATATAAGGCTTAATTTCGTAAGCTATTGGTTAACCTTTTGCAAGTCGTCAAATGGACTATTAATAATACCCCTCTAATTCCTTAACACTTCGCCCCCTGGGTAATATTTGAAAGGACCTCAAAGGTTTTGAACTTACCTGAAATTATTAATCTGAAAGGGTAAACCTGAAACGTTCCGAAATTATCTACTACTTGTAAAAAGGCCAGAGAGTATGCGTATTACGGTAAAATCCGTATTCCGTGGTATGTACTACGTACATCAGTAGTAGTATTAATAGTAGGTACATACGTGTATTACAGTACCTGGTGAGCGTTTTTATATGGTGACTCTCATCTACCTGTTACGTTGCGCACGCACTTGATATCACCTCATTCATTAGCTTTCTAGAGCCATCCATGCCGCTGGTGCAATTCACCCCCCTCCCCCGCCCCCCCAACGCCCCCTCCTTCCCCACCACCCGCACCATCGCCTAGACCTAGCACCACGCGTATAGCAAACCCCTACATCCATACGACCTAAATATGTTGTTTAAAAAACCCTTTCGACCCCCCCCCCCCACCCCCTCGAACGCTCCGCCCTCCCCTCACTGGTTGTACGACTTACAGGATATACATTATAAACTGGTGCATTCTTTCCAAAACCGTCACATTTATCCCCTTAGAGGATTTATAGTTTCCACGCACAGATTGAGCTGCCCCGCCCGTCCCGCCCCCCCCCCATGATAAACTGGTGTATTATTTCCGAAACCGTCCTATTTATCCCCTTATTAAAGGATTTATAGTTTCCACGCACAGATTGAGCTGCCCCCCCCCCCCCTCGCTCCCTCTTGATCAAACCCAGGCCCCCACGTCCTTAAAACTCCGCCCTCCCCTCACCCGTTATTCGACTTACAGGATTCACTTGATAAACTGATGCATTTCCTTCCACAGCTGTCAGATTTTGTCCCCCTCAAGAACGGGTTTTATAGTTTCCGCGCACAGACTACTACACTGTAGTTGCAAGGGAAGTCGCCGACCTATATCCTTAACGAGGACACACAACCCGTAATACGCTCGATCGGAGTATCACACACAGCTTGTAAATATGAGTTTCGAAAAAATCTTCGATCTCACAGCTGTAGTGTATTTTACAATAATAAATATACCATGATGATGGCAAAGCGACAGCAGCACAAGCAGCAGAGCTAGTCTCCGTGCCATCCTTCAAGGAGGACCTCTCTGAAAGTTAGATTATAAAAATCAATCAATCAATCAACGTGTTTCGGGGCGATTGTTTTTGCGATTTCATTGTATCATCATACATGCTAAAATACCGCGTGGTCAATATATTTTATATATACCTAGACTATATCCTTAGTCTAACCCCTTTACAACTGGAAACCTGTTTTTGGGGACAAAATTACTTGGATTTAGTATAGGGAGGGGTTCGGGGCTCTACTGGGGTTTATGAGGACACACAACCCGTAATACGCGCGATCGGAGTATCACACACAGCTTGCAAAGATGAGTTTCGACAAAATATTCGATCTCACAGCTGGAATGTATTTTTATTTTTATAATATATAGACTACTGCTGTTCTTGGTGTTGTCGTGGACGAACAAGACGGGGTAGTAACATAGTAGTACTACTGTACATCTGCTCCTATACTCGCGCAAAAGCGCGCAATGCTAGTTTTTGGTAGCCGTCTTGTGAAAGATGTTCATTTATTTCTCTCATGAACGACGTCTTTACGGTATTCTCTCGGCTGCTTGCTGCTCATATCATACCTCTGCATCGGCAGCAAAACGTTGTTTTCTCTGGCTGTTCTTGCCAGGAACTTATCTACAGCAAGGCCAGCACCACCTGCTGCATGTCTGCGTGTGGCCTCGGGAGAGAAAACGGAGTTCTTTGGCTGGGTTCGATTGTCGGCGTAAGCGCGCAGCGCGAGAAGACCCAAGATCACAAGCAAGAAGCAAAAGAAAATCAAGCAGTGCCTACAGATCATTGGTCATTGGTCCAGGTTCCAATGGGTCATCAGTTCCTCCGCGTTTGTCTTCTTGTGTCCCCCTACCCCTCCCTTAGAGCCCCCCTCCCAACAGACAGAGGAACACCCCAGCGACAACGAAACATGCACCGCTGGCGGCCGGCGCCCGGGAATCTGCCAACTTTGGCAGGAAGGAATGTCCTGCCAACAAAAAAAAGCCTGTACAATTTCTCTACAGAACCAATTTTCAATTTATTGCACCGCGAGCTACGCGCTGTGATAAACGCCTGCAGAACCTACGGCCAGCACCATCAGCGGGGGAGGGTTGGGAGGGGGCGCCGGCGTCTCAGCCGTGGGCATGCAAAGCCCCGGCGTGGGGCTTTCGGCCAGCACCGTCAGCGGGGGAGGGGGCGCTGGTGTCTCAGCCGTGGGCATGCAAAGCCCTGGCGTCGGCTTTCCGGCTAGCACCATCAGCGGGCAAGGGGCGGGAAGGAGCGCTGTTGTCTCAGCCGTGGGCATGCGAAGCCCTGGCCTGGGGCTTCCGGCCAGCACCATCAGCGGAGGAGGGGGGGGAGGAAGCGCTGGTGTCTCAGCCGTGGACATGCAAAGCCATGGCGTGGGGCTTCCGGATGGTCGGAAGCCCCACGCCATGGCTTTGCATGCCCACGGCTGAGACACCAGCGCTTCCTCCCCCGCTGATGGTGCTGGCCGGAAGCCCCACGCCAGGGCTTTGCATGACCACGGCTGAGACACCAGCGCTTCCTCCCCCCCCTCCCCCGCTGATGGTGCCGGCCGGAAGCCCGACGCCAGGGCTTTGCATGCCCACGGCTGAGAAACCAGCGCCCCCTCCCCCCCCTCCCCCGCTGGTGGCGCTAGCCCCGGCCGCCTGTAGCAACGTCGGAAGCCCCCCACCAGGGCTTCGAACGCCCGCCGCTGAAACAACAGCGCCCGCCCCTCCCCTCCAACCTCTTCCTGCCGCCCCTCTCCGGCCACGTCCGTTCGCGCCCCCCCGGCCGGCCCCTCCGCTTTTCCCCCGCCCAGAATGCCCGCCCGGCCTCGTTTCCTCCGGCGCTTCGGTTGCCATCGCAGGCCTGGTAACGACCCCCTTGAACACCCGGGTCGTGGACGTGTCGTGTTGCGACCTCAACTCGACCTCGACCATCAGGCGCGCGTGGTTCTTGAGGTTCTCCAGGACGTGTGAAATGCCGGGATGTTGTCGATGCCTGATGTGATGCTTGCGACCTCCTTCCCGAACGCGCAGCAGCTGGCCCACCCGCTAGCTCTCACCGTCGCTTTGGAGTGCGTGAAAACGCTGGGATCCGCAGGTGCGGCCGGCAGCTCTCCCGGAACCCCCGCACCTGCCGTCGCAACCACCGCGGGCTTTGCGGCGAGCCGTGCCATCGTCCACTCCTCAGTGCTGCCACGCCAGCGGTTAGCAATAGATGCTCCGGTGAAGCAGCCGTCCCCGTCTTTCATGGCCCGGAGGGCATGTCGGCAGCCGAGACCGTCGGTCAGGATCCTCAGGCACGTGCACAGGAAAAAGCCGTCGGGTCCAAGTACGACGAGGTGACAGTACTGGGTTTGGGATCCATACATGTTGGTGACGCGCACGAGTCGGTCCACAACTTGTTCCCGCAGCAACTCCGCGAAGAACGTGATGGACGTCCGGGTGGTGAGGGTGACATCGCCGCCTTCGCCAATGCCGTGAAGCAGCCCCGCTCGGGTTCGCCACGAAGTCGGCCAGCAGGCGTTGAACGTCGTTGTTACCCGTCGCAAGGGTCTTGGCCGTGTACCCCATAGCCGCCAGGGCCTCGTCGGACATGTCCTGCCGGTAAAGGAAGGACGGAGCATCAAACCGGGGTACACGGGGGAGGGGAGGGTGAGGATGAAGGGCTGCCATTTCAGGAGGCTTTACCCACGTTTGCCGAACAGTCCCATGCTATGGAAACACAACTGTTACCGCGCTCCGACAGCAGTACGCGCATGTAGGGCAGCGGGGGGGATTCAGAGCGGTGCGATACCCCGCCCCCCCCCCCCATTACAACGTGGACATGATAGGAGTAAAGGAAACCCTGGGCCCATGATACTGTCGTAGCCGCGGCCTTCCAGCGCAGGCCAACAACTGCAATCCAGAAACAAAAACCCAACAGAGGGAAAAAGAAAATACGGCTGCCGAAAGTCGACAAGATATCGTGGGAGAGGTGTTCCTTCGGCAGGCAGCCAGCAACAAACCTTTTTCCTCCTACGATTTTTCCCTCACGTCGATATTGACGCAACTGCGACAACAGATTTGAACAACACCCCACAGGTGAACAGCCGCCCACCTTGTCGTCTTGTTGGCGTCTTCCTTGACTTTCTTGCTGATGGCCCGGTGTGCATCGACCAAAGTCCCCGACCTGGTCATCGCCGGCTTCAAAGCGCTGTTGGTCGATTCCACTCGCCGCGTGGAGTTGATGCCGAGCGTGGGGGGCCCTGGGTGCCCGTACTTCGCCCACCGGTGTACCCACCTGTCGCATGCGCCGGAACGGCTCCAACTTAGTGGGTGAACACAGCGAGAGCCGATTGCTACCTGAGTAAAACACTAATTCAAGCAACAGCCCCCCCCCCCCCCCTAGGCCGCGGGTATCTCCTGCACAGCGGGGAGGGCGAATGCACAGAAAAGCTATAAATAAAATTTGATCCCAACTCAAACCCGACCACAACCCAACAAGACAGTTTCCGACGAGATATCCTAACCAGGGTGTAGCCCGAGCGAGGCTGCTGCTGTATGCGCATCCCTATTTAGCTCGGCTCTTGACATGCCAGGCAGTGCTTACTTGGGGCCAAAAACGGACTCCGCCATGTAGGTGTACATGTGGCTGCCCGGGGCCAGCAGATTGAAGAGGTCCTGTTTGGCCTGAAGGAACAGCTGGGATACAGCGAATAGAGCGGAGCAGGTGAAGGGGTGGAGAAAATCGGGCAGGCGTTGGAGGGGATTAAACGTGGAACGGTCCAAACCAAAGATCTTCCGGTTCCACGAGAGTGCAAGGAAACACAACCGCCTGCACACGCAATATCTACTTAGACAGCCCAATGCCCCAACATCGTCCACAAGGCACCTGCTTGTTACAACCTCATGGCAACTCCATAGCCCTTGCGTGGTCTCACGTACAAGACCACAGTAAGTCACTTTCGCTTTCGCATCGCGGTTCCCCACTGACCTCCTCCGTAGGAGCGAACGCTGCTGTGTGGAACATTCGAATCACCCCGGCAAGGAGACCCTCCCCAAGACCCTTGCCATGCTTCCTGACGTTCTCGTCCATGTTGAACAGGCACAGCTTGTGCCGCGACCACGGGGCCTCCCTCTGGAATGCCGCCATCGCAGCCGGATCAGCATCAGTCAAGATCACCTACAATTCGCCACAAGTGTGACCGACGCACTTTACGGCCAGGAAAGCGAAACGATGTGGGAGACATGCACTACGCGGTAGTATGAATGACAACGTCCACAACGACCGACGTCCTCTTGTGGGCAACACAACCATAGAATCTCCTGCGGTCCTCGAGACCCACGGTGTTTGCTGCACATGGACACTTGGCTCACCTGTGGTGGCGCTTCCCCGATCAGTTCCCTGAAGACCCGGAAGAGGAATTCAAAGTCCTCCGACCGCTCGTTGGCAAGCAGTGCCTGCATCGCGATGTGGGTGTAGTTCTCCTTGTCCACAACCACAATCAGTGCCAGATGATGCTTGTATCTGGTTGGAGGAGAACCAACAAATTGAGCGCACAACGGACACGTGACATGACGAAACCATTCTCAAAACGGTAGGGGGGCGATGCTTTCGTTTCGTACGGGAATGCTCAAATCGAACCGGTCAAAAGCCGAGAGGTCTCGGGACTTGGCACGCAAAAACTCCTCTCACTTGTTCGTGTTGAATGTGTTGTCCTGGATGATGAGCGAGTAGTACCGCAGCGCCGTCGTCCTCTACGCTTCCAGCGCCCAGGCGACGCGGTTGATGCGCCCCTTGTCGTCCAGCGTAAACCTCGTCCAGCAGACTTCCAGCTGGAGCCGTAGCAATAAATCCTGCGCGTCATTCGCCCCTCCTGGGGCTTTGGATTGTTCTCGTCCAAATCGCGCCCTCATGGTTCTTATCTACGGCGAGAATACACGCAGTGTCGGGCCGAGGGAATACGGTGACGGAGAGTTCATGACCAAGAGAACCCTACTTCTGTTGATATCAACGTACGCGCAAATCGAGGGCGACCAAACGAGGACTCCTTTCACGGGATGCCGCTGGGATCCGAACGCAATACCTCCACGCCGCAAAACAACAGTACGCGCTACGTCGGGTATCTATCCTCACCCACTCACCTGCTGCTTCCCTCTCGGTCCCAGAATCAACCCATCGCGCTCAACAGTCCTGTGAATCGCCTTCGTGTCGTTTTGTTGAAAGTGCAGCAGACGAATCATTTCCTCCTCCTGTTGAACCATCTCTGGTGTCATCTCCTTGTCCATCCTTCGTGGGGGCTCGTGTTCCACGCTGCCGTCCTCTGAGTCTACGTTGTGGTGCAGACACAAGGAGGTCTGAGCCGTTGGGATTGAACAAGCGATAGATCCATGGTGGGCAAAGGAAGGGAAATGGAGGGGCGATAAAACAAGGGTGAGAGAATGAAAGGGATATTGATTTCAAACAATTCGATTCCAGCAAATTTGCGCTGCTACACCTCTACCACGAGCGACACAACGCGTGTTGCAACCAGTGGGCGCTGGCTGCGGTCGGCTAAGCACACCCGACACCACTACTACTGTACAGCAGCGGTCACCGATACGCCAACTCTATGTGCGCCAGTGGACACCGATACGCCTACTCTATATGCGCCAGTGGACTCACCGTCGAAAGGGTAGGACCATCAGCGTTTCCTGGCCAGTTGAACGCCACCAGAAAGCCGCAACCAAGCGAGATTCCGCACAACAAACGGCTGGCAAAATGCGAAATCACGGCGTTGGGCGGGGGGTTAACAACCTGTCAGGACACGGGCAGCGTCGGTGTCTTCAAAAAACGCAAACGGACATCACCTATAGTAGATTCGGCATCAATACCATGCAATGTCTTTCGGGGGTGCGATACAAGTATACAGCAAGACGACAGCGAGGACGGGTGTCTGCCGTGAAGCCGGTACAACTAAATTAACGAAGAACATGTTACAAAATGGATGGCGAAGAAAACTCCCGTTCCACAAATCCACGAGGAAGGCATCTTTCTGTACGAATTGCAGAGGGACCCACGCCGATACGGTCGTACTTTGGCGATGAAAAGATGCGAGCGCGTCTGTTCCTTCAAAAACAAAACAAATAGAGTCTACACTTAAACCACTCGAACACCACCGCCTTATACATCAACACGTACGCGAAGGTACATACATACGCTGCTCCGGGCGCTACAGCAATTTAGGCATACCACAACAGCAGTAGGAGTTCAGGTTTTCATCAGACGCAAGTGCCGACAGTATCATGTACTGAGGTATATTGGTGCAGCGCAGACAATGTTTTGCCGTCCATCGGCGAACAGATCATGGAAAAAGACAGAGGCGGCAAGGCAGCGTATTCTCTAGAGAGCGTCACGGCGATATCGGATACGGAGTACTATTTACTGCTGTGGGGCTGCTCAACACGAATAACTTCAGATCTTCAGAACAGCACCTTCTTCGTTGTAGTGTTCTTCGTCGTTTTCTTCACGGGAGCGTTGGCTGGGCCCGTAAGACCCGGTTTGTCTGGCGTCCCGCCTTGTTCGCAAACGACGTGGACGGTCCTCCACCTGTTTTTGTTGAGCCGATTTGCTTCGGCGCTTCCAGAGTGAAGCTGGGAAGACAAGAGGGAACGAATGTTCGAGACGGCATTTCCGATCGGATGTCAATGGTGTCGGACATGCGATGGTAGACAGCAAGGTTTATGTCCATGGTGGGTGGTGGGTACATTTTTTTTTTTTCCCTTCCTTTCCCCCTTGCATGTCCATTTTGGCTCATGCTCGGGGTATGTTTCTATCTCCCGTGCTTTGGCTCCCCTTTTTATTTATTTATTTATTTATTTTGTCTTGGTTTCTTTCGTTGTTTCTCTCTTTTACAAGGTATTTTGGTTTAATGAGAAGAACACAAAGGGGGGGGGGGGGGAAACAGGAGGAGTAGAAGGAAAGCCGTCCAAGGGAATGGGGGCAGGGGGGGCAACAGGAGGAATAGAAGGGAGACCGCGGTGGACGAAGGCAGGAAGGAGATGGCAGGCAGGGTAGCAAGGTACCAGGCCGACTAGTAGGTACATAGCACTTTTCGTCTTTCTCTGGGGTATTTTTTTCCCCTTTGTTCCCTCCTTGCGTGTCCAGGTTTTTGGCTCGTGTTCGGATTATCTTATTTTGGTTTTACTTTACTTTATTTTATTTCATTTTATTATTTTTTTTTTTTTTTCCGAGCTTTGGCTCTCCTTTGCGGTTGGGTTGTTTCTTCGATTTCCCCTTCATTTTGTTTGTTTCATTTTTTGTTTTATTTTTATCTTTGTTTTTATTTGTTTTCTTATTTTGTTTCTTGTTTTTTTTTTTTTTTTTTTTTTTTTTTTTTTTTTTTTTTATTTCGTATTTCTCTCTTCCAATGTATTTCTGTTGCTGATGTATGTATGTTGTGCCTGTCGTACCCAGTACTAGGGCATGACATTGCGTTGTCGAATGCATTACGATGCATTATCTCTGTGTCGTGGCTTGTGACCACAGAGCTGATCTTTCTAGGGTGAAGAATCAGTACGGACACTGGGTGTGCTGGATGTCGACGAGTAGAAGAACGGTTTAATGTGAAGAACACACACACACACACACATGCAGCTTGCGCGTGCCATTCTTCACTGAAGGACGGGACGGGCGGCGTGGTCAGTGCGCACGGAAGGACCAAATGCCGCAGCAGTTCTCAAAGTTTTCAAGCCCACCTTCACTTTGTTTCGGCGTTTCAAGTCGTATCCATGGCCGACGTACGCGATGACCAAGTCGACGGCGTTCTCCCATGTCGACTCGCCAAAGTCTTGCTCCGCTTCGTCTTCAAGGCGGGGGAACGACATCTTCAAAAGCTCCGCCCTTAGCTGCGACATCCCCGCTGTACATGACAATATCAACTGGAAGGAGGGGGGCGATACTATTGCAAGCCAGAAGAGAGGGCCGATACGCGTAGAAGCATACTTAAGCCTACTTGTACCCAAACCTCGGCAAAAAGAAAATAAAAACAGAAGTAGACTACTGCTGTATCGCATCGCGTATCAGTCGTTTCAAGCCTTCTCCCTTGGGATCATGCAGCAAGCGCGTACTACTGTTTGTAGCGACGGTGTATCCACGCGGCCCGCGCCTCAGCAAAATGCGTCACTCCTTCCTTCACGAATGTCGGCATGTCATAAACTACGCATGTCATAAAACTATCATCTCACCTTCGGATCTATCGCACTCGACTGCCACCACGTTGGGGACATGCACGCGAGGCGGTCGCGTCCTCGTCGCCATCATCGTTTCTTCTGCCGCTGTCCTCGCCCCGTCTTGCGGCTGAGTTGCCGTTGTAACGAGCCACGTCGTCATCTACCACCATAGGCTCCTCGTTATTCCACGTCAAGCCTAGCGAGGTCGTGGGTGCATGTCTTTCATCCGAGACTGCACTCCACGCCGTGCCTAGCGACGTCACCGGTGCACCACTTTCGTCCGTCTCGCAAGGCGGCAAGGAAGCCGAGCTCGCAAGAATGGCAGCAGCACTTACTTGCAGCACGGATCCTATACATAGGGACATTTTCGTAAGGCATTAAAATAATAGCGCGAAGCGCCAAGAAGAGTTGGAGGCGTTTTGGAACATGGTAAAACATCATGAAATCCTTATTATCCTTATTATCCTTATTAATTAATACGCTAAGGATGGTCGTGAAGGTGGTCGTGACGTTTTGGATCTTTGAAAAATACGCTAAGGATGGTCGTGAAGGTGGTCGTGACGTTTTGGATCTTTGAAAAATATCTTGGTTAAAAAACCCCCCCCAAAAAAGCGGCGACTCCCGAGCTCCACTCGGCCTCAGGCGGCCTCGCGGTGCCGCCACGTCCCATCCGCACAGCAGCACTACGACATGCCGGCGAAAGAACGGCCGTCGGTGCCCCACCTCGGCGAGGGGGGAGCGTGGAAATCGCCCTCCCGGGGACGGCTCGCTTGCCCCCCCCCTGCTTTTCCTTCGTCGCTGCCTGCTAATTTTTTTTTTTCGAACTCCCAACTATATTGTGAGGAAGACTAAAAATGTTGGGGAGTGATAATGACACACATGTGGGTGTCATTTTTTTGACACACAGGGGACAAAAGAGCTCCATCCCCGGGTTTCCACCCTCTGGTTTATGCTTATCGGACACAGCATGCACCTCTCTTTGAGGTCGCAAAGAAGGCTGGATGTCGCGCCCTGTAGGCACGCCGACACCACCGCAGACAGCAGCACGTAGTCTGCACATCACTGACCCTTCCATATCCAAGTCGTGGAGCCGGAGATGAAAAAATCGTCGAGAATGATCCCCCTTCGTGGTGCCGTCACCACAGCAGCAGCAGCACGCAGATCAAACATGCTGCCTGCACTCAATCACCACAGATAGCAGCAGGTAGGATAGATCTTTATCACCGTCAGATATCCGACTGTTGGCGATCATGATGGAGAAAACGTGGACATAGAGCTTAGTTTGAGACACCTTCACAGGCGCAGCAGCAAACAGCAGCACTGATGCCGGGCCACTGATGCCCCGTAGTACAACCACCAGCACGCAAAGATGAAAGAAGGAACGAGGCAGATCAAGCGCGTTGCTGGCACGCCATCACCACGATAGATAGCGGACGCAATCTATGCATTGTTGCTGATCCTACATATCTCCGTTTAGGGGTTCGAGACCGACAAATCAGCACGTAGTCTGCACATCACTGACCTTTCCATATCCAAGTCGTGGAGCCAGAGATGGAAAAATCGTCGAGAACGAGCTCCCTTCGTGGTGCCGTCATCAGAGCAGCAGCAGCACGCAGATCAAACATGCTGCCTGCCGCACGCAGTCACCTCAACAGAGAGCAGCAGCTAGGCTAGATGTTTATCACCGTCACATATCCGACTTTTGGCGTTCATGATGGAGAAAACGCGGAGATAGAGCTTAGTTTGAGATGATACCTTCACAGGCGCAGCAGCAAACAGCAGCACTACTAGTGCCCCGTAGTACAACCACCAGCACGCAAAGATGAAAGAAGGAACGAGGCAGATCAAGCGCGTTGCTGGCACGCTATGACGATAGACAGCGGACGCAATTTATGCATTGAATCTATGCATTGTTGCTGACCCTAGATAGCCCTAGATATCTCCGTTTAGGGGTTCGAGACCGACAAATCAGCACGTAGTCTGCACATCACTGACCCTTCCATATCCAAGTCGTGGAGCCGGAGATGAAAAAATCGTCGAGAACGAGCTCCCTTCGTGGTGTCGTCATCAGAGCAGCAGCAGCATAGGCACCCGCGCCAGCCACCAAAGATCTCCGCGGCGGAGACGCAGATCAAACATGCTGCCTGCACGCAATCACCTCCACAGATAGTAGCAGCTAGGCTAGATGGTTATGACCGTCAGATATCCGACGTTTGGCGTTCATGATGGAGAAAACGTGGAGATAGAGCTTAGTTTGAGACACCTTCACAGGCGCAGCAGCAAACAGCAGCACTGGTGTCACGAAGTACAACCACTACCAGGACGCAAAGATGAAAGAAGGAACGAGGCAGATCAAGCGCGTTGCTGGCACGCCATCACCACGATAGACAGCGGACGCAATCTATGCATTGTTGTTGACCCTAGATATCTCCGTTCAGGGGTTCGAGACCGGGAAATCGAGACAGGGAAATCGTCAGAGTCTGATGCACTACACCCCATCGTTTGAAATACCCGTCGACAGGTTCGTCCTCCACTAGAATCTCACCCTGATTGTTCTGGTAGGCGAAGGTGCTGTATGCATGGGCTGCGCCCTCCCGGAGGGAACAGTATACGCCATCCAACGTCAGACCGTCTTCAAATACCACACAAACAAAACCGGTGACAACAGCAGCATAAAACCACCAATGAACCAGCACATAGACATGTTTTCCACCCAGGCAGGCTCTCTCCCCAATCCTCGCGGCCCATGGACACGAGCAAGGCAAACACCAAGCGCGGTTCAAAACAGTAAACAGCTGGAAGTTCCTATTCCTTCTTTACCCTTTTCGCGCTCCCCCTGCCACTCTCCGTGCAATCCTTCGTCCGAGTCTGCTTCCTATTTCTTGTCAACTGGAGCGGAGGGTCTCGTATTCCGCTCCAAGTCTCTGAAACGTTACTCTCGCCTCGCCGGGCCCATGCATCAACGGCGCGGCCCAGTTCGCTGAACCTCCCCATCTCGCCAGGTCTAGTGTCCTTCGTCATGTTGTCGGTGTACTTGCGAGCGGCCCTTGTGCAAAGCTCCATGATATTCGCGAACGTCCTACCTCTGATGACAGACAGCATACGGTCGGGTGCCGCTTCTTCAGTGCTGGCGTCTCCGAAATCAGCAGGCCCGTCCCAGTCACCAGTGAACCCGCCATTGTAAGACCCACCCCCATCCTCGTCAAACTTCCCCAAGCCCGCTTTATCCAGGCTCCAATGCTCTGAAGAGGAACGCCACCGTGGGTGTATGGATTCTCCTTTGAACTCTTTGCCACGTTTTAGGTGCGTGACAAGCGCGGCGAGAACGTGCCTGCATTGCAGCCCTCGCCTCAGTATCTGCAAGCACGTGCACAGTTGAAAGCCACCAGGGCCTATGACAACGAGGTGTCCTACTTTTCGGTCAGCTTTGTGTTTGTACAAAACTTTCACTATGGAATCAACTTCCACTCCCGCAACAAGACGATAAAAAGAAACCAAGGATGTGGTGCCAAACATAGTGATATCAGGTTCCCCCCTTTCCTGGAATACCTCTTCAGGAACCTGGCAACACACGTCGTCCCCTTCAACGTCGATGCACATATCGTCGTCAGATGATCCGCTGACGTCGTCCGCGGAGCGCGCCGCCAGATTTTGTAGTAACTGCATCGATCCACGCCCCTCCACCAAAACGCTTGTTTCGTACGCCGAGCTTGCTAACATTTCGGCCAGTACTTCCTGTCGAGATAAATAGGAGCAAGTCCGAAAAGGATGCGGGGGTGAGCGCAAGGACACAACCGGTCAACCGGTCGCGCCAGGGGAGCATCGGACAGCGTCTGACATTCGCGTCACAAAAGCGTGTGCCAACCGCAGCAAATGTTCGTCAAAGTGACACGGCCGCGGCAACACACAAGAATAGAGCTTACCTCCGCTGCGTACTTACTGGCTCCAACTTTCTCGTACGCTGTTAGGACTGGTTCAAGCGATCTCTTGATGTCGTTTTCGACGTGAGCTTTCCCCAAAGAAGCGCGTTTGGTGCTTTGCCTGCAGTACGGACGTTGTCGAAAGGTGCCTGTCAGCATTATTCGCAACGGCCGTACGTGTACAATGCAGACGAACAAAATGTGCCCAAAAAGGGCGCCAAAAACGAAGACTTCAGAGCATCGTTCCTGCCCGGGGTTGATATCAAACTACCGACACGCCGTGCGCAGTACCACACCAAACGAGCAATGGAGCGAAAACCCGGTGGGGACGTTGTGTCACTTACATTCGGGATGCCAGGGCGAGGTCTTCCGCGACTTGTTCGACTCTCTGCCTCACTTGACGAAACGTCGAGTTTCTCTTCAGGTTCCGGCCGTTCTTTATCGCGCTGAAAATACCCTCAACGCGCTGAGTGGCTGTCATACCCAAGGTCATGGTTGTCGGGAAAAAACAGCGCGCCCAATACGTGCGTATGCTGCGAACGGCACGTGCGAGGCGAGAAGGCGCCAGGGACGGTATGTCAAAGGCTTCGTTGGAAAGAGGAAGAGTTCTTCGCGGCGACCAAGTGTTACGACAAGCGGCCACATATACACTAGGTTGTCCAAAGGGTCGCCTACGCAAATTAAAACCGAAGACAAAAAGGCGTGCAGAAGCGCCCTCACCTGTATAGGTGCTCGTTGACGTATTTTTCACACGCTGTGCCCTTCACGAGCTGCTTCACGCCCTCCCACACGCGATCAAAGGCCTGGAGACGGGAAAAAAAGAAAAACATGCAGTAAGCTCCTGGAGAACAGACGCGACAAACTGCTTTCACAACAACATGAGTCTCCATTTCATTCAAGGCAGGCGCGCAAAAAAAAAGAACCCAAGTAAAACCCTGTTCCATTGGTACTGCGATCTTCCCACCTCAGTCGATGTCGCATAGGAAGCCGCCGTGAACCGCCGGAGCAATTCCGTGCATCCTGCTTTTTGCAAGGCCCCCATACAATGCTTCTTGATGTTCTTACAGATGTGCCAGGAGCAGTACAAGTGCTTCGTGTGAGGAAGAAGCGTCGAGATCGAACTCGTCATTGCTCCGTCGGCATCTGTGATGATTACCTAAGGACGGCCGTGGGAGGTTGGCGCTGTGAACATAATATACGTGATGACGGCGATTGAGCAACACCGTTGACACCGACGCAAACCCGAACTACTCAGTAGGCTCCGCGATCCATTCATTCATCATACAAAAAAAACGTGAAGACAAGCTCACCTTCGGGTGGCCCCCGCAAATCTCCAGGAAGAACTGGTTTGCGAAGTCGAATGTTTCGCTTTGTTCGTTGCCGAGAAAACCCTGGGCGAAAACGATGGTCTTATTCTCAGAGTCGACGCCCACATACAAACACAGCTTGAAGTCGTACCTGTCGAAAATGCAGTGTACGTGGGTGGGTCGTCATCGTTTGCACGGCAATGATTGCCGATCCGGAGGAAAGGCATCTTTTACTACTGGACGAAGCCCTCACACGTACGAACAACGTCGTCACATCAATGGGAGGGTAGGAGGCAATTGAAGACTTCCACACCCTCCTCACCTGTTGGTGAGACACGTATTGTCCTGGATAACAACACCGCCATAGGTTCTTGCCAGCATAACTTGTTCGGGTGAAGCCCACATGATGGACCGTAGCACCTGGTCGGCATCAACATCCCACTTCACGGTCTGCGGTCCTCTTTCCAGCTCCGCCACAAGGTTGAGAGCGTCTTCGCCCGATGCCCAGCGCCCACGTAGCACCTTCGCCGACAAATTGCGCACCTGCGTGGGACACAGGAGGACAAAGGCGAGGAGGACGCTACTGTGTAGTTGTTGCAATCACACAACCGATTTCGTGACATCAACCTACGCGCAAAAGCATAGACGGAAGTCATATGAAACACCCGTTGAGGATACTATCTAACCGAGGCGAAGGTAGACAAGATGCTGAGGAGGCGGGGGTTCGATTCACCGCTCGCCCTTCAGCAAAGTACGAAGGGTGTTGTGGTATGTCTCTACGCCAGTAGTGACATTTTGAATCGGAACGAGGGGACCGACGCCGACACAGGCAACCAAAAATAAACCGTAACTTTCAGAGGTACCGTAATGACCGGTTCACCGTGTTCACACCTTTCGTGCACCCTGCGGGCCGAGCTTGTACGGCTTCATTTCCTCCGCAACGAAGCGGTAGATGAGGTGTGGTCTCACCCCCCCCAACGTCATCTTGCGGATTTGACCCATGCAACGCTTTTCAATCTCATCCACAGGGACCAAGTTCTCTTGCTCGAGTTGGGACGCGCGAGAATCCATATCACAGGCGGCAGCGTGCTCAAGATGGACCTGAAGAAAACAATGGACGGGAGGGCACAAGTGAGGGCGGACATCGTCCCACACTATTCTGTGTACAGCTCCATATACTTCGAGGTGCCAATCTCTTCCTCGCCACATCTTCGTCTACACAGACCAATTCACGGTCGGGTCGTATTTACCTTCGTGATTGTCGGTGGGTCTTTGGTGTTCCAGGCGACAGCCACGCGAAAGTCACACTCGCACTGCACGGCGGAACAATCGCGGTCAAGAGACAGGCACAACAGAAGGCCGGTCAGAGGGCACGAGTGACAATCGCGAATAAAAACACGCTCCAAACTTGGACGGAACATTCCGGATGACATGGCATCTCGGTTACATCGAGAAATACTTGCCTTCGCCGACCATGATGTTCTCCTTGGCGCCGGCAACTTCGAGGTTCTCGCCCTCCCATAAGCGGCGCACCTCAACGTAATCCGGCTCGGTCGGCTACCTTTCCCTGCGATCTGTTTAGGGTGGTACGTGCTGGTGTGAGAATGCCGTTGTCTACTCTGACGAGATCCGGATTCGAGAGGGATGCTACTGGCACAAGGGTGGGCAAACACGCGATTTGTTGTCGTTCTTTTTACGCACCGGGTCTCCTTTGATTGTGGACTTATTTCCGGTGAAACCCTGGCGTCGAAGCTCCGCCTTGATCCTGCGGATCACCATTTCCCAGGTAGATTCGGCATCGTCAAGAACGGAGAACGCGTACCCAGACTCGATCTTTAACGGCTCTTCCGTAGGGGTCTCCTCGTTTTCATCTGCGTCAAAGAGCGAGCAAGATATAAGCATGCCATTGCTCTACCCTCGTAATATCCGTTGAATGGCTGTTTAGTTGATTGTTTCCAAGTGATCGAAACGAAACCATCAATCCGGGGGTAACACTGACTGAGGTCGGCAACCGCACACCCTTCGACATATTTTCCTTCACCGGTTTCGCCCAACCTAAAGCACGTCCTGGGCGCGGTGCTCATGCGCAATCGCTCGCGTGGTCTTCGACATCCCACCCTCGGTAGCCGCATGAGACCGCATGAGACCGACGAACGGGGAAACAGCGGCTATCGTGTGATGATGTACGGCCATTGTACCCTCTACTCACCCTCTTCATCGTCTTCACTCTCCCACCCACTCCAACTATCGGACCCATATTCGACGTCGTCGTCGCTGGCGTCCTTCCACCTCGAGTCGTTGCCACCGTCATTAATTTCAATGTCCGTGGGGTTGGAGGCCTGATAAATCTGCAACACGTGCGGACAAACGACGAAACAGGGGAGAAGCTGTCCTGTTCAACCCTAAACACTGTGACCATAAGACACAGAACAACGTTCCTTGGGCGCGAAACCGCATGCAGGTACGTATGACAGACGTCTCGTCCACATGCTGCAGAGGACATGCTCGAATAGTCCACAAACACGGCGAATGTGTCCCAGATGGTTAGGTTTCTGAACCCACGCGTGGATCCGCGGCCCCCACCTTCCGTGAGGCTACCTGCGCCTTCTTGTACGTCTTCCAGGCTTTGATCGCCGCAGTTTTCGCAGCTCGGGCCAGGTCGATGGAGTTCTCCCGATTAGCTCTGTCCACCCCCTCCCCCCCGTCGTCCTCCTCCTCGCTCTCCTCGTGCCCATTTGCAATACCGGACTCCTGCGTCAGGCGACAGACACACTCGTTTCGATCAGCAAACAAAATGCCCCGAGCGGGGAAGTGCGCCGAAACTTCGCGAATGCTGGCGGAAGGCACCGTCCTACCTCACACCACTTTCCCATCAACCCTTACCCGCAACAGTCTCTTGTACTTTTTCTTCGCGTCTTTTGCGGCAACACGAAGAATCTCGACGTGGTCCGCCTCCTCCTTTCGCGCCGCCGCTGCTGCGCTCGCCGCCATGCGTACCGAGTCCTCCAACCCGTCCAAATCGCCTGCATCGCCAGGACGTTCGCAAAGACGCACGGCACAAGCCACCAAGGCGCCTGATAACGACTCTGTTTGACACAGAGGAATGGATACAGACCCGCGTGTTCCGACGTTGATAACGTATAAACTGCTCTCACCTTCGCACGAGGACAGATCGTCGTCGCTGAACCAGTCGTGTTGAGTGTCGCTGTCGTCGTCACTGTTACTGAGGTTCTCGGCGCCGCTGTTATTGCGACCGTCCTCGTGCCATACACCCTCGCTGACACACAACTGCAACAATTCGGCCACGTAAGGGTCAAAAATTGTATCGCAGTTGATGGGGTGTGTGCATGGAACAATTTCCATTTTCATCGGTCGACTAAACATGCTAGAATACACGATGCCATCAACGAACAGCGCAACGTCTCATGACCCGGCATGGCGCAGTATGACGCGGCAAATTTCCGATACAACAGCATGCTAACCATCGTGGTCTTGAATACCTTGTGCTTGACTTCGATCAACTACCTGTGCATTCGAGGCCCGGGCGTCCGTACAACCGACTTGTTGGCGACGGTGCGTTGTAAGTGGCTCGACAGCTGACGCCAAGGCACCATGGGCCCCCAAACGGAAACTACCTGGGACACACCTTCCTTTCTTGACGCATGAATCGGCGTATCGCAGACTCAGCACGGTCATATTTACGTCGGGCCTGAGCTGCTGCGACTCTCCCCTTCGCAAGCTCCAGCCGTAGGTTTGAGACTACTGGGACGTAGTTGTACATGGCGTCTTGCCCACGCTTCTTCTGCTGGGTTTGGGCAAAGTGGATTTCCTGTTCGGTTGGGACAACAGACGGCACACCGAACGAACAAAATGACATGGTAATGGCGACCACGTCAATCACAAAAGTTGACCGCGTGGAAACCACTCTGTCGTATTCGCGACAATAAAGCGGATGTGTTACAACCCCCTTTGACTCTGATGACTGCGACCTTGCACTCCATCTCACCTTCTTGAGCCTGTGGTATCTGGTCTTGTGCTTTTTTGCGGCGGCCCTGGCCTCGGCCTTCCTCTTCTGAATCGCATCAAACTCGGCTGCTTGTGCTTCACCACGGCACGAGTCGGAATCCGACCCCCCAACCCACGCCGACCCCCCGAACCACTCAGGTTGTCCCCCGGGATCCTCCCCCGCTCCAGCCGCCGTCCCTTCGCCATGTGCTGCTGCTGTCTCCGCCCCACCCTCCACCCCACTTTTGTCCTCCATCTCACCTTTCATCCCATCACCCTCAGTGCTTCCCGTCCCCAACCCAGTCCCCTCTTCTTCTGTTCCTTCGGCCGCCGCTTCCTTCCCGTCGCCACCTACATTTTCTCCGCCCGCACCATCCAACCCACCATCTCCGTCTTTTGCCTCAGCACCTTTCCTCTCCCCCTCCTGCCTCTCACGCTCCCTCTCCCTCTCCTCTTCCTCTTTCTTCTCTTCGCGCTGTTTCTCTACCTCCCTAACCCTTGCATCCGCCAACTCGTTCTGCTTCAGCCGCAAGTTCTCTGCGACTAAGTCCAGCCTCGCCTGTCGCCTCATGTCCGCAGCCTTCTCCGCCGCGGATTGCACTTTCTCTGCCGTCGTCGAGCCAAATGTAGCCTCTCGCCTCGCGTTGTAGGCAGCGACTTCGTCATCGAACGCTTCCTGGAACTTCTCGTCCTAGAGGGAGCGAAACGTTAATGAATGCTCAGCGACCAAAATAGATATGGGATTGTCCGTTGTACCCGTTCTCCCTCATTTTACTGTCCGGTTCCCGCATCAACCCTGCGACCCAGGTGGTGTTCGCCGGCAAAGAAACGACGAAAAACATACTACGGTACTGTAACTGTAACTCACTTGAACCTGGAACAGAGGGGGTGACACCGCGACCACAGGAAAAGGGGGAAACGTGCCGTCCCTCTTCGCAAAAGTTCCGAAGTGGCACCCTGCTTCTAACGTTGTATCCTTTCCAACTTCGGGGATGTCGGACAAGTCCTTTTGACGGGCTATCTGGCAGCCGTGCGTTAGCACCACGGCAACCTCCTCGATAAGGCGCTCGCCGCCGTCTGCTCCAGCTACGCGGTACACAAGCTGGGCTTCGTCCGGCAGAAAGTCTCGGGAATGGCGGTAGTCGTCGACCGTATTCGTGCCCTTCCTACCCGTCCCGTGAAAAGGCGCTGCCCCCTGCGCATCATACTGCTTCCTGCTCTTCCTATCTATGGGGACGAGCATCTTCACTCGTAGTCGGAGCGCCTGTGAGGCCATCAGCATAGTCAAATCACCCCCCCAGCGCTTGGGTTCTCCGAAAATAGCAACGGAAGCAATAACCATCTTGATGTTGCCTTGGCGAGTCGACAGAACGTCTCCCTCGCTAGAAAATCTGGCGTACTTCATGACCGCTTGGGGGTAGTAACGCGTGCAATTCCACAGGATGCCACCCTCCGATACAAGCTCCTCCGCGTTTGCCGCGGTCCATGCGAGGACCGCAAGCTTTAGTGGAGCCCAGTACACATCAGAGCCCCAAATTCCCATCGCCAAGGCCCGCCAGGCACAGTTTCCGTCGCCGGCGACAAACTTCGCTATCCACCCCTCGTCGCGCACCTCCTTCGGGAGAACCATGGTGCCAAAGTAGTCGTGGGCAATCTTCTCGTCGCACACGTTGGAAGCAGGGGAGGGTGGATGGGGATTATAACGTACGGGCAAACAACGCAGGCTTCGAAGTGCCGTGCCCAGGCTGGAAGGGGTTGATTTCTATGGCATATCGCCTTGCAGAAAACGCGTTCACGGTCACTGCAAACAGACGTGTTGGAGATCGCGCTACTTTGCCGGGACCCGGTATTCCAACCGGAGGCCTAAAGTTCTTCGCGGACAAAAGCGTATCATACACGCCCACCCCCTCGCGGCTACCGGTTACTGTTTCCACAAAAAGCAATATATCCACATTCTCACTGTGAGCTCTAAGAAAAGATTCTGCATTGGAGTGTGAACCCTCCGCACCTCGTGCTTCGTGTCGTCTTTGTTCTCGCCCACAAGAGACTTTGGCACTGCTGGCAGCTCTCCGCATGTCGTTCCGAAAATTTTCTCCACAGCGCATGTGTTCGAAAAGTCCTTCACACGCTCGAATGGTGTTTTCGGTTTCCCCTGTACCCCATTTCCGTCAACCACCGACGCCGTGTCCCGTGCAGGTCTCGGTGCCACCACCCCATTGCAGAAACCTACGAGCTGCCGCAGTAGTTCTAAGGCCTTCGCCTCCGAGATAACACTGACCGAAACAGCGCAGCAACAAAGGACAGGATGGTCTCAGCATCACCCGCCTACAGGATGGTCTCAGCATCACCTGCCTATGTGCATTCTACACCCTGCCCGTACTGCTGTACTGCTGTAGGCACTACCGTCTACAAGAATTTAGAGTAGTTCCGTCGTAGAAGGATACACGCCGTTTGCAGCAGCAGCAGCAGCAGCAGCAGCAGCAGCAGCAGCAGCAGCAGCAGCAGCAGCACAACGTGCACTTACCAGGGCCGCAATTGGGGCCAGGTGGGGGTGGCCCCCCAAGAGTAGAGGCGTCATACACACGACGACACGATTACAGCAGTTGTCTGCTATCTCCCTTGACGTTTTGTATCTGAAGACATCAGTGCACCTGCGAAACAAACCCATCCCAAGAATATGTTCTACTTGGACCGATCTGTAGACATGAGCGCACCTGCGGAGCAACTGCATGTGTGCATACCGGAGTATGCCCTGGGGTATGCATACTGCGAGTACATGGCGCAAACTCCAAATTCAAACTCAAGGCAAAAAGTTCGCGCGGGTAGCAACTGCATGTGTGCATACCGGATGATGTCCTGGGGTATACATACTGCGAGGACATGGCGCAACTTTCAAATTCAAACACAAGGCAAAAAGTTCGCGCGGGTACGCGAAACACGCAGAGAGCCTAACTTGACCGGCAGTGACGGCAATCTTCGCAACGCCACGCTAGAACAGATTTGACATGGGCCGCTGCACACATGAGACACACCTCCTTTGCGGACGGGAAAGCAATGCGCCGCGGAGATCTTTGGCGGCTGGCGCGGGTGCCTGTGCTGCCTGTGCTGGGGCTGCTGCTGCTGTGGTGACGGCACCACGAAGGGAGCTCGTTCTGGACGATTTTTCCATCTCCGGCTTCACGACTTGGATATGGAAGGGTCAGTGATGTGCAGACTACGTGCTGCTGTCTGCGGTGGTGTCGGCGTGCCTACAGGGCGCGACATCCAGCCTTCTTTGCGACCTCAAAGAGAGGTGCATGCTGTGTCCGATAAGCATAAACCAGAGGGTGGAAACCCGGGGATGGAGCTCTTTTGTCCCCTGTGTGTCAAAAAAATGACACCCACATGTGTGTCATTATCACTCCCCAAAAATGTTCGTCGCTGCCTGCTAATTTTTTTTTTTCGAACTCCCAACTATATTGTGAGGAAGACTAAAAATGTTGAACAACAAATGCTACTCGAGTTATTGCTTTTTGGCCACTTGGGCCATGGACACAGCCATGGACACGAGACCACAAGCGCGCCTGCGTCAACAGCAATCACACAACACCAGGACCAAACACAGCAGCGTCCAGCCGTCGCCGCTCGCCGTGCGCAGAATTGGCAAAGCGAGCGCTTTTGGCTTGGCCTAACCAGCCGGAGAGCATTGTAACCAACAAATCGGCTGCTGCTCGCCTGTCAGGTGTATTGCTCTAGGTACTGCTGCATTGCTGCACTGCTGTACTGGGTAGGTTCGTGGGTGCATGGTGGGTGGTGTTCTGCTGTGCTGTACGTACTGCTGCACTGCTGTTCTGATGTACGTACTGCTGCACTGCTGTTCTGCTGTATGTAGTAAAGGTTTGGTCCGTGGATGGGTGAAGCGTGCACTGCGTCGTCCGTGGTGGGTGGGTGGGCCGCTCTGTACGTGGGAGTCTTTTTTTTGCTGTTTCCTGTTTCATAAGAACCAACCAACTAACTGCGCCCCGCATACCAGGTGTATACTGCTGTATGTACTGCTGCACAGCTGTTCTGGTGTACGTACTGCTGCATGCACTGCTGTTCTGCTGTGCTGTACGTACTGCTGCACTGCTGTTCTGCTGTATGTAGTAAAGGTTTGGTCGGTGGGTGGGTGGAGGGTGCACTGCGTCGTCCGTGGTGAGTGGGTGGACCGTTCTGTACGTGGGAGTCTTTTTTTTGCTGTTTCCTGTTTCATAAGAACCAACCAACCAACTGCGCCCCGCGTACCAGGTGTATACTGCTGTACGTACTGCTGCACGGGTGTTCTGATGTACGGACTGCTGCACTGCTGTTCTGCTGTATGTAGTAAAGGTTTGGTCCGTGGGTGGGTGGAGGGTGCATTGCGTCGTCCGTGGTGGGTGGGTGGGCCGTTCTGTACGTGGGAGTCTTTTTGCGTCCTGTGGGAGATGAACCCTTTTTTTTGTTTCTACAATTTAATGCCGGCCTCCCACTGGTGCTTGGGAGTACCACCGTCCCCACTCCTGCACTCCTCTCTCTGTCCTTTACTACCGTACGTACTACTGCTGCTGCCGTGTTATCTTTTTTGTTTTGCAAAACTTACGTACAGAGGATGATACCTTTACTACAATACGTACGGCGGCATTGTCGTACTGCCCTGTTATTATTTTGTTCTTTTAGTACTTAATACAGAGGATACAGCACCAATTTGTTTTTGTCCGCCATACCGGCCGGCAACTGGCATATTTCGGGAGTACCACTAGTCCTTATTAATTAATACGCTAAGGATGGTCGTGACGTTTTGGATCTTTGAATAATATCTTGGTTAAAACACCCCCCCCAAAAAAGCGGCGACTCCCGAGCTCCACTCGGCCTCAGGCGGCCTCGCGGTGCCGCCACGTCCCATCCGCACAGCAGCACTACGACATGCCAGCGGAAGAACGGGCGTCGGTGCCCCACCTCGGCGAAGGGGGAGCGTGGAAATCGTCCTCCCGGGGACGACTCGCTTGCCCCCCCTCGCTTTTTCTTCGTCGCTGCCTGCTTCTTTTTTTTTTTCGAACTCCAACTATATTGAACTTTCGAATTGCTTTTTGGCCACTTAAGCCATGGACAAAGCCATGGACACGAGACCACAAGCGCGCCTGCGTCAACAGCAAGCACAACAACACCAGGACCAATCACAGCAGCGTCCAGCCGTCGCCGCTCGCCGTGCGCAGAATCGGCAACGCGGGCGCTTTTCGCTTGGCCTAACAATGGCGAATCCTGCCCAGCCCGAGAGCATTGTAACCAACAAATCGGCTGCTGCTCGCCTGTCAGGTGTATTGCTCTACGTACTATTGCTGCATTGCTGTACTGCTGTACTGGGTAGGTTCGTGGGTGCATGGTGGGTGGTGGGTGGGTGTTTGGTGGTGGGTGGGTGGTGGACGGCGGCTCGCCCGCTCCGCGAGATGGCCGAGTATCGTCAAAAAAGGAATTCCCCCCCGTCTGTTTCCTGTTTCATACAAGGTCCTCAAGAACCAACTAACTGCGCCGCGCGTACCAGGTGTACTGCTGTACGTACTGCTGCACTGCTGTCCTGCTGTATGTAGTAAAGGTTTGGTCGGTGGGTGGGTGGAGTGTACACTGCGTCGTCCGTGGTGGGTGGGTGGGCCGTTCTGTACGTGGGAGTCTTTTTGCGTCCTGTGGGGGATGAACCTTTTTTTTTGTTTCTACAATACCGGCCTCCCACTGGTGCTTGGGAGTACCACCGTCCCCACTGCTGCACTCCTCTGTCCTTTACTACCGTACGTACTGCTGCACTGCCGGACTGCTGCCGTGTTATCTTTTTTTTTTGGAATACTTACATACAGAGGATGATACCTTTACTGGTACGTACGTACTGCTGCATTGCCGTACTGCTGCCCTACGATTATTTTGTTTTTTTACAGCACCAATTTGTTTTTGTCCGCCATACCGGCCGGCAACAAGTATATTTCGGGAGTACCACCAGCCCGAGAGCATTGTAACCAACAAATCGGCTGCTGCTCGCCTGTCCGGTGTATTGCTCTAGGTACTGCTGCATTGCTGTACTGCTGTACCGGGTAGGTTCGTGGGTGCATGGTGGGTGGTGTTCTGCTGTGCTGTACGTACTGCTGCACTGCTGTTCTGATGTACGCACTGCTGCACTGATGTTCTGCTGTATGTAGTAACGGTTTGGTCGGTGGGTGGGTGGAGGGTGCACTGCGTCGTCCGTGGTGGGTGGGTGGGCCGTTCTGTACGTGGGAGTTTTTTTTTTGCTGTTTCCTGTTTCATAAGAACCAACCAACTAACTGCGCCCCGCGTACCAGGTGTATACTGCTGTACGTACTGCTGCACGGCTGTTCTGATGTACGTACTGCTGCACTGCTGTTCTGCTGTGCTGTACGTACTGCTGCACTGCTGTTCTGATTACGAACTGCTGCGCTGCTGTTCTGCTGTATGTAGTAAAGGTTTGGTCGGTGGGTGAGTGGAGGGTGCACTGCGTCGTCCGATGTGGGTGGGTGGACCGTTCTGTACGTGGGAGTCTTTTTTTTGCTGTTTCCTGTTTCATAAGAACCAACCAGCTAACTGCGCCCCGCGTACCAGGTGTATACTGCTGTGCGTACTGCTGCACGGCTGTTCTGCTGTATGTAGTAAAGGTTTGGTCGGTGGGTGAGTGGAGGGTGCACTGCGTCGTCCGTGGTGGGTGGGTGGGCCGTTCTGTACGTGGGAGTCTTTTTGCGTCCTGTGGGAGATGAACTCTTTTCTTTTTTCTACAATACCGGCCTCCCACTGGTGCTTGGGAGTACCACCGTCCCCACTGCTGCACTCCTTTGTCCTTTACTACCGTACGTACTACTGCTGCCGTGTTATCATTTTTGTGCTGCAAAACTTACATAATCTACAGAGGGTGATACCTTCACTAGCGTACGTTCGGCGGCATTGTCGTACTGCTGTTAAGGTCTTAGTGGGGTATTAGTCCGTTTGACCACTTGCCAAAGGTTAACCAATAGCTTACCCAAACTAAGCCTTATAACACTCTCCCCCCCTGAAACGGCGGGATAGCAGGTCGGCCGGATATACGGGCGGACCTGTCAATATATCCAAGCCGTTTCATTTCCTGGGGATACCAGGGAGAGTGTTTTTCAAGTTCGACATGGGGAAAGTCTGAAAAGTTTATTATTGTGGATGGTGGGGATCGAACCCACGACCCAAAAACCCATGGTCTGTCGACGACGCCATTTGTTAAGGAATTAGTGGGGTATTAGTCCGGTTAACCAACTGGTTAACCGGACTAATACCCCACTAATTCCTTAACAAATGGCGTCGTCGACAGACCATGGGTTTTTGGGTCGTGGGTTCGATCCCCACATCGAACCCACGACCCAAAAACCCATGGTCTGTCGACGACGCCATTTGTTAAGGAATTAGTGGGGTATTAGTCCGGTTAACCAACTGGTTAACCGGACTAATACCCCACTAATTCCTTAACAAATGGCGTCGTCGACAGACCATGGGTTTTTGGGTCGTGGGTTCGATCCCCACATCCACCATAATAAACTTTTTCAGATTTTCCCATGGCGAACTTGAAAAATACTCTCCCCGGTTTACCCAGGAAATGAAACGGCTTGGATAAATGACAGGTCCGCCCGTATATACGGCCGACCTTCTATCCCGCCGTTTAAGGGGGGGAGAGTGTTATAAGGCTTAGTTTGGGTAAGCTATTGGTTAACCTGTGCAAGTGGTCAAACGGACTAATACCCCACTAATACTTTAACACTGCCCTGTTATTATTTTGTTCTTTTAGTACTTAATACAGAGGATACAGCACCAATTTGTTTTTGTCCGCCATACCGGCCGGCAACTGGCATATTTCGGGAGTATCATTGTAACCAACAAATCGGCTGCTGCTCGCCTGTCAGGTGTATTGCTCTACGTACTATTGCTGCATTGCTGTACTGCTGTATACTGGGTAGGTTCGTGGGTGCATGGTGGGTGGTGGGTGGGTGGTAGACGGCGGCTCGCCCGCTCCCCGAGATGGCCGAGTGTCGTAAAAAAAGGAATTCCCCCCCGTCTTATTCCTGTTTCATACAAGGTCCTCAAGAACCAACTAACTGCGCCGCGCGTACCAGGTGTACCGCTGTACGTGCTGCTGCACTGCTGTCCTGCTGTATGTGCTAAATAAAGGTTTGGTCGGTGGGTGGGTGGAGTGTACACTGCGTCGTCCGTGGTGGGTGCTTGGGCCGTTTTGTACGTGGGGGTCTTTTTGCGTCCTGTGGGGGATGAACCTTTTTTTTTGTTTCTAAAATACCAGCCTCCCACTGGTGCTTGGGAGTACCACCCCCACTGCTGCATTCCTCTGTCCTTTTTTACTACTGTACGTACTGCTGCACTGCCGTACTGCTGCCGTGTTATCTTTTTTTTTTGGAATACTTACAATAATAATACGCTAAGAATGGTCGTGACGTTTTGGATCTTTGAAGAATATCTTGGTTAAAGCACCCCCCCAAAAAAAGCGGCGACTCCCGAGCTCCACTCGGCCTCAGGCGGCCTCGCGGTGCTGCCACGTCCCATCCGCACAGCAGCACTACGACATGCCGGCGGAAGAACGGGCGTCGGTGCCCCACCTCGGCGAGGGGGGAGCGTGGAAATCGCCCTCCCGGGGACGGCTCGCTTGCCCCCCCTCGCTTTTTCTCCGTCGCTGCCTGCTATTTTTTTTTTTTCGAACTCCAACTTTATTGAACTTTCGAATTGCTTTTTGGCCACTTGAGCCATGGACAAAGCCATGGACACGAGACCACAAGCGCGCCTGCGTCAACAGCAAGCACAACAACACCAGGACCAATCACAGCAGCGTCCAGCCGTCGCCGCTCGCCGTGCGCAGAATCGGCAACGCGAGCGCTTTTCACTTGGCCTAACAGTGGCGAATCCCGCCCAACCCGAGAGCATTGTAACCAACAAATCGGCTGTTTTTTTCGTCTGTCAGGTGTATTGCTCTACGTTCTAAGGATGGTCGTGACGTTTCGGATCTTCGAAGAATATCTTGGTTAAAGCACCCCCCCAAAAAAAGCGGCGACTCCCGAGCTCCACTCGGCCTCAGGCGGCCTCGCGGTGCTGCCACGTCCCATCCGCACAGCAGCACTACGACATGCCGGCGGAAGAACGGGCGTCGGTGCCCCACCTCGGCGAGGGGGGAGCGTGGAAATCGTCCTCCCGGGGACGGCTCGCTTGCCCCCCCCGCTTTTTCTCCGTCGCTGCCTGCTATTTTTTTTTTTTCGAACTCCAACTATATTGAACTTTCGAATTGCTTTTTGGCCACTTGAGCCATGGACAAAGCCATGGACACGAGACCACAAGCGCGCCTGCGTCAACAGCAAGCACAACAACACCAGGACCAATCACAGCAGCGTCCAGCCGTCGCCGCTCGCCGTGCGCAGAATCGGCAACGCGAGCGCTTTTCACTTGGCCTAACAGTGGCGAATCCCGCCCAACCCGAGAGCATTGTAACCAACAAATCGGCTGCTGCTCGCCTGTCAGGTGTATTGCTCTACGTTCTACTGCTGCATTGCTGTACTGCTGTACTGGGTAGGTTCGTGGGTGCATGGTGGGTGGTGGGTGGGTGGTAGACGGCGGCTCGCCCGCTCCCCGAGATGGCCGAGCATTGTAACCAACAAATCGGCTGTTTTTTTCGTCTGTCAGGTGTATTGCTCTACGTTCTACTGCTGCATTGCTGTACTGCTGTACTGGGTAGGTTCGTGGGTGCATGGTGGGTGGTGGGTGGGTGGTAGACGGCGGCTCGCCCGCTCCCCGAGATGGCCGAGTGTCGTAAAAAAAGGAATTCCCCCCCGTCTTATTCCTGTTTCATACAAGGTCCTCAAGAACCAACTAACTGCGCCGCGCGTACCAGGTGTACCGCTGTACGTGCTGCTGCACTGCTGTCCTGCTGTATGTACTAAAGGTTTGGTCGGTGGGTGGGTGGAGTGTACACTGCGTCGTCCGTGGTGGGTGCTTGGGCCGTTTTGTACGTGGGGGTCTTTTTGCGTCCTGTGGGGGATGAACCTTTTTTTTTGTTTCTACAATACCAGCCTCCCACTGGTGCTTGGGAGTACCACCCCCACTGCTGCACTCCTCTGTCCTTTTTTACTACCGTACGTACTGCTGCACTGCCGTACTGCTGCCGTGTTATCCTTTTTTTTTGGAATACTTACATACAGAGGATTATACCTTTACTGGTACGTACGTACTGCTGCATTGCCGTACTGCTGCCCTACGATTTTTTTTTTTTTTTTGGCACTTAACATACAGCAGAGGATACAGCACCAATTTGTTTTTGTCCGCCATACCGGCCGGCAACAGGCATATTTCGGGAGTACCACTAGTAATACGCTAAGGATGGTCGTGACGTTTTGGATCTTTGAAGAATATCTTGGTTAAAACACCCCCCCAAAAAAAGCGGCGACTCCCGAGCTCCACTCGGCCTCAGGCGGCCTCGCGGTGCCGCCACGTCCCATCCGCACAGCAGCACTACGACATGCCAGCGGAAGAACGGGCGTCGGTGCCCCACCTCGGCGAAGGGGGAGCGTGGAAATCGTCCTCCCGGGGACGACTCGCTTGCCCCCCCTCGCTTTTTCTTCGTCGCTGCCTGCTTCTTTTTTTTTTTCGAACTCCAACTATATTGAACTTTCGAATTGCTTTTTGACCACTTCAAGCCATGGACAAAGCCATGGACACGAGACCACAAGCGCGCCTGCGTCAACAGCAAGCACAACAACACCAGGACCAATCACAGCAGCGTCCAGCCGTCGCCGCTCGCCGTGCGCAGAATCGGCAACGCGAGCGCTTTTCGCTTGGCCTAACAATGGCGAATCCTGCCCAGCCCGAGAGCATTGTAACCAACAAATCGGCTGCTGCTCGCCTGTCAGGTGTATTGCTCTACGTACTATTGCTGCATTGCTGTACTGCTGTACTGGGTAGGTTCGTGGGTGCATGGTGGGTGGTGGGTGGGTGTTTGGTGGTGGGTGGGTGGTGGACGGCGACTCGCCCGCTCCGCGAGATGGCCGAGTATCGTCAAAAAAGGAATTCCCCCCCGTCTGTTTCCTGTTTCATACAAGGTCCTCAAGAACCAACTAACTGCGCCGCGCGTACCAGGTGTACTGCTGTACGTACTGCTGCACTGCTGTCCTGCTGTATGTAGTGAAGGTTTGGTCGGTGGGTGGGTGGAGTGTACACTGCGTCGTCCGTGGTGGGTGGGTGGGCCGTTCTGTACGTGGGAGTCTTTTTGCGTCCTGTGGGGGATGAACCTTTTTTTTGTTTCTACAATACCGGCCTCCCACTGGTGCTTGGGAGTACCACCGTCCCCACTGCTGCACTCCTCTGTCCTTTACTACCGTACGTACTGCTGCACTGCCGGACTGCTGCCGTGTTATCTTTTTTTTTTGGAATTCTTACATACAGAGGATGATACCTTTACTGGTACGTACGTACTGCTGCATTGCCGTACTGCTGCCCTACGATTATTTTGTTTTTTTACAGCACCAATTTGTTTTTGTCCGCCGTACCGGCCGGCAACAAGCATATTTCGGGAGTACCACCAGCCCGAGAGCATTGTAACCAACAAATCGGCTGCTGCTCGCCTGTCAGGTGTATTGCTCTAGGTACTGCTGCATTGCTGTACTGCTGTACTGGGTAGGTTCGTGGGTGCATGGTGGGTGGTGTTCTGCTGTGCTGTACGTACTGCTGCACTGCTGTTCTGATGTACGTACTGCTGCACTGCTGTTCTGCTGTATGTAGTAACGGTTTGGTCGGTGGGTGGGTGGAGGGTGCACTGCGTCGTCCGTGGTGGGTGGGTGGGCCGTTCTGTACGTGGGAGTTTTTTTTTTGCTGTTTCCTGTTTCATAAGAACCAACCAACCAACCAACTAACTGCGCCCCGGGTACCAGGTGTATACTGCTGTACGTACTGCTGCACGGCTGTTCTGATGTACGTACTGCTGCACTGCTGTTCTGCTGTGCTGTACGTACTGCTGCACTGCTGTTCTGATTACGAACTGCTGCGCTGCTGTCCTGCTGTATGTAGTAAAGGTTTGGTCGGTGGGTGAGTGGAGGGTGCACTGCGTCGTCCGTGGTGGGTGGGTGGGCCGTTCTGTACGTGGGAGTCTTTTTGCGTCCTGTGGGAGATTAACCCTTTTCTTTTTTCTACAATACCGGCCTCCCACTGGTGCTTGGGAGTACCACCGTCCCCACTGCTGCACTCCTTTGTCCTTTACTACCGTACGTACTACTGCTGCCGTGTTATCATTTTTGTGCTGCAAAACTTACATAATCTACAGAGGATGATACCTTTACTAGCGTACGTTCGGCGGCATTGTCGTACTGCCCTGTTATTATTTTGTTCTTTTAGTACTTAATACAGAGGATACAGCACCAATTTGTTTTTGTCCGCCATACCGGCCGGCAACTGGCATATTTCGGGAGTACCACTAGTAAATCATAAATCGCGCATGCCTCCCTCTCATAAGAACGGGGCTCACACAACGCTCTTGCGGAGAAATAAGAACTTCGTAATTCTTTACGAAAGTGTGGGGCACGTCATTTTCAAAAAATGTCTGGTACGAAATTCAGCCTAAAAAAACAAAATCTCGGTTTCTTATCAGAGGACCGGCGGCACTATACTCTTAATGTAGTACAGGACGTAAGAATGGCAAGCTGATACTTCTAGGAAGACAAGAAATCAGGAAGCTCAAGTTTGAGTGCAGATGACACCCTCTCCCAAATAAGAAACCCGCAGCCCCAGCCAGGATTCCTGTTTCTCGCTATCAAATAGGTGCCTGATACTTGTACAAGTAGGTGTAGTGCAGATAGATTATTCTGGGCACAACGCTGTTCATACACCAGTAAGTAGTAGTAGAAATGAAATATTAATAGGAAAAAAAGGGAGAAACCGGGATAATTCTGGCCGAGGCTGAATTTCTTATTTGAGAAAGGGTGAGTTCTACACACTATCTTCAGCACAGCGCCTCAATTGTCTTCCTTTCCTGGTGAGGTATCAACCTTGCTCTCCTATATCCCTGTTCGATATTTGTTTATTTATTTATGTCGTGCACCACTATTAGCACTACAACAAGTAGTTAGTGCTGTTGTATCACATAGCACATTATCTTTCTAGAGCCATCCATGCCGCTGTTCCCCCCCCCCCCCCCCCCCGCCCCAAACGCCCCCTTCTTCCTCACCACCCGCACCATCGCCTCGACCTAAGGCACCACACGTATAACAAACCCCTACATCTATGCCACCTCTAAAGCCCCCCCCCTCAACCCCCCCCCCCCGCCCCCACCCCCCACCTCCCCAACCCCCCCACCCCATCCCACCCCCACCCCCTCGAACACTGCGCCCTCTCTCTACTCACTGATTGTACGACTTACCCCAGGATACTCGTATACATGATAAACTGATGCATTCTTTCCAAAACCGTCACATTTATCCCCTCAAAATAATAATGTTTAGTTTCCACGCACAGATTGAGCTGCCCCCCCCGCCCCCCCCCCCCCCCCCCCGCCCATGATAAACTGGTGCATTTTTTTCCAAAACCGCCATATTTATCCCCTTAAAGGATTTATAGCTTCCACGCACAAATTGCCCGCCCGTCCCCCCCTCCAACCCCGCTCGCTTTTGATCAAAACCAGGCCCCCACGTCCTTCAAAACTCCGCCCTCCCCTCACCAGTTATTCGACTTACAGGATTCACTTGATAAATGGATACAATTCCCTCCACAGCTGTCAGAATTTGTCCCCCTCAGAAACGGGTTTACAGTTTCCGCGCACAGACTGACTAACATCACCCTGTTGACCCTGATAGCTACACTGTAGTTGTAAGGGGAGTCGCCGACCTATATCCTTAATAAGGACACACAACCCGTAATAGGCGCGATCGGAGTATCACACACACCTTGCAAAGATGAGTTTAGACAAAATCTTCGATCTCACAGCTGGATGGAGTGTATTTTCATTTTTTATAATAATATGTATCCTTGATGAGGACACACAACCCGTAATACGCGCGATCGGAGTATCACACACAGCTTGCAAAGATGAGTTTCGACAAAATATGCGATCTCACAGCTGGAGTGTATTTTAATTTTTATAATAATATGTACAACGGCAAGCATCACCAACCACCAGCCGCAAAGCAGTGATTTTGTGATGCGTTTGTGATACAAATGTTGTCGTTGCTATACAACGCGTTTCTTTTGCGTTGAACTCCTTGGTGTGTATCGAATGAATGAAGTAGGGCTTTCGGTGACAATATTCGACTGGGAAGCGATGCGGGTGGTTCCGCCAAAATAGACGACACGAACACCACAAAAAATAGGACCCATGTATAACTCCAGTTCAACCAAATGACTAGCGATGCTTTTGAAAAATCTTCCTTCTTCCAATGTAGACACTCTTGTGTGGTGCACGTCTTTGCACTGAACCACTCTTGCCGCCCGGCGACATCCAGCACCCCCATCATGCCCGGCGAAGGATGAGAAATAACAGGGGGTGGGGAATAGCTTCGAGTAGGTACCAGGTAACCCCCCCCTCTTCTTTCCCCCTCCCTAGGGCTGGCAAAAAGGAAAACATGGGAATGGAAAAACGGAACAAAAATGCGTCACAATTTTGTCGACAATGGTGGTAGTATCGCTGTTGACCCCCCCCCCCCCGGGATGAAACAGACAATCAATCCCAGGGCCACACAAAACGAAACGGCCGGCTCGCAAACGAAGTAAAAACATAACAAACTCGTACGGTCTTTGTTCTCTGTGCATTAACAAAATGCAAACTCGACCCGGCACTGCAGACGCTAACTTACCACACCAAGATGGGCCGGAGTATAAAGCGACGATCGGGGCGTAGACCCTACTGTGCACTTTTCACATTCACACCACGACCACCACCGCTTTCCGTCTGATCTAGTTTCCCAGGTCTGCAGGCCTCGGGCCGGTGCTTTTCTGGCGACACATTGCATTGGGGCCGCCCCTCCCTCCCACGCGGGGCAGGGTGAGCCTCCTGGTACGCGCCTTCTTGTCGAGTGTGGCCGCAGTGAAAACAAATCTGAGGGCCCCGGGGTGGGCCCTTGGGCTTCTTGGGCGTCGGTTGGCGTCGCCAAACTACCCAGCCTCATCCCCGCCGCCGTTAAACTCCAACAGCTCTGCAGCTGACGCCGACACGCCTGCACCTGCCGCTGCGCCCCCCCCTTTACTGCCGCCACGAACGCCAACAATACCTGCCCCATACCAACTCCGCGAATCAGCAGGGGAAACAGCGCTACCGACAACACCCGCAATCATCGCGCCCCCGTCAGCTTTCTGCAACCTAGCACACAATGCAGCATGCCGTTGACTAATAGAGATAATCGCATTCTTAACGTTGGCGTGCCCTTTGATTTCATCAAATAGTGATTCTGAAGTTGTCGGGAGGTCGAAAAGATCAACCGGCCCCTCACCCCGAGCATCAGGTCCCCACAATATCTGAGAAAGGTCGCTTCTTTCACCAGTGTCTGCCACGTTAAGAGCAGAGACCCCCCCAGAAAACATCGGGCTATCCGGTGACCAGCTGGCCGTGTCGCTTTAGATAATCTCAAACTCAAACTGTTCGTGGCACGCTCCAATCTACTTCGGCAGTCCGCGGTTCTTCGCAGCCATCCCAATATTCCAGCGATAATTGAACTCCAGCAGAATCGAGTGGGCCAGCGAAGGAGAAGCGCAATAGTAGCCTGCAGAGGTAACGATGAAAACCCTTTAAAAAAGGACAAACAGTTACAGCAGGCGGAAACATATTGAACAAGTGTACGTCAGGTCCATCATAACACGAATTACCTGGTTGACCACCAAGCTGAGGAAAAACTAAACATGTTACAAACACTGCAACGAACGAAACCGTGCGGAATATTTGACGGCAAATACTATGAGCATCGGGATATGCCGTGAGGCCAATGTTATGGGTGGAAATGGTTGCTGTACCTGCTAGTGATACAAAAGTCACGCAAAACACACACAAAGCCCCTGTACTGCTGGTACCTCTGACACAGCGACGAGTGGCGATCCCCGCTTTACTTTTCCCTGTTGCGTAGTACAGCGGCACGCCGTCAGGCTTGCTTAGACAACCAGCTTCGATGTGCTTGCGGAGCAGCTTCGCGACCTCCAGTGCTTTCGGGCGAAGGAGATTTTATCCCGATTTCGCATTGATCACGTCGCAGAACCGATCAATCACTGAACCAAAGCGAGTCAACAATCGTGTCCGCTCGGGCACCAACCGCCGACAATTCCGCAAGGAACACGTCCAGTTCATCTCTATATACTCTGCCACCTATTCCGATGCCATTTTTTGCGCTTGAAGAGCACTTTCTACCTGCAGTTGGAAGCGAGATCGGCAGGAGCGTAATGGCCACGACACATGACCCAGTACAGGCATTGTTTTAGACGACAGCTACAGCCTTTCCATATCACTGATCCGAACAACGACACAAACGACGTCAAAACCACGTGCCTCCTTATTGTCTTCCGGATTAACGATATAGTACGCATCTCTCAACCAAGCCATGGAGGGCTTGAAGGCGCCGTGACTCTTCTTTACCAAGCGCGAGATACGTGGAAGCGCGTGGAAGGTATCCAGGCGAACCTTGAGCATGTGTGGACCACCCCGTGATACAGTTGGGCAACAATCAACATGAATTCAGAACACTCGGAACGAAAAAAAATCGTGTACAAAGCGCACATTGACGCCGAGCAGATTTCAGAAACAAACAAAACATATTTGCCACCTCTACAGCACTCACGTCGTCCTGATTGACATTGCCACCGATCTCGTCTCCGGCTCCTAGGTCGCAAGCGCGGTCGTGACCAACATCAAAGTCATACCCGTCGCCACCGTCCTCCTCGCCCTCGTCCGAGTCCGCATCATCTAAACAGAAAAACACCAACGAAAAAGTTTGGTTTGTTTGGCGAATAATACAAACGTCAGCAAGAAAAAGAGGAACACCGATGCGGGCAGGGCGTAAAACAACTCAGCTCTATTTCTTCCTAGGACGGGGTAAGGTCTTACGTAGCGAGCCCACCACGTGGCAAGGTGCTTCGGTAGAGAAGAAGTCGGCGTCATCGTTGTAAGCGGCACTTGCGTTCGGGTTCGGCGACGGTGCAGGTGTCCCAGGGGGGGTCTGTCCAATCGGCCGCAAGGCGAACATGATTAACGTCCCACAGAACAAGCCGGTCACCGCCGCCGCCGCAGATTTCCTTCATCGTCACACGACCCACACCCGCGGAGGAAGGTGCCTCCTTGTGTGCTGGGTACGTAGCAGGCTTCATCGCGTCGATTACTTTGACTACGACACCCTTCTGGCCGCCAGATTGACGTGATTGAGGACGCCACCGAAGCAAGGATCCAGCGGTAGTCTCATGGCCCTGTACGTTCCCAACACCAACACAACTGGCATGGTTGTTGCTGTGGAGTCGCACCTAGAGTTCCATCGTAAAATAGACCAGGTTTGGGGGGTGATACCAGGTTTAGTCGGTTGTGCTGCGGATGTGCCGTGCATGTTGATGGTTTAGACGATGCAAGAATAAAGTCTCGATAAATGTGGTACAAAACATCCCAATCGCATCTGTGTTCCCGGCGGCAAAATGGTCGGACCCGGACCGCGTATGGGATCCTTCAATATCTCGATCTCCACGTAAACCAGAACAGACGCGTAAGCATGCAGGCAGGCATACTCTACCCGTGACGGCACCGTAAGGATTTTAAAATGCAGGCATCACTAACATTCCACCTACAAGCAGATTCAAGAGCATGGCGCCAACAATCAAGCTGGCAACAAGAAACGTTCGATAACCTACAACGAGCGTGAATAGGACACGCGCATAGCTAACTAGAGTAGTATCACCAGTTGGGCGTTGAGGGGAGAACTCCGGCGAGACAAGCGGAAGGTCGGGTCTGCGGGCAACTCTTTCCCAAGCAAACTAGACACTATAACCGCCAGCGAAAGAGATGGCGTCTGCACCCAACGAGCTTTCGCGTGAGTCAGCGCGTCAAAAGTGTTCGCGGCTTTGACCTCATCCAAATACGTCGCGTCTGACTTGGTGTTGACGCCAAGTCTACCATCGTGTCCTGGTACCAAATCACGCTGGTTTTTCACCTTGGAAAGCGCAAGCGAGAATTTTCGAATTAAATACGCCTTGTGCCAGCTGCGAACTGCCGAACCAAGAAAACACGACTGCCACAATTGTACCAGGTGCCAGTTATCATATATATACCAGGTACCAGTTATCATATGCTCAGAGCTATATATATCACGTGTACGAGTGTACATGCTGCGGCAGCAAACAAGCTTCAGCAAAAGCAATAGCTTCAAAATAGACAGGGTAATTAGCCGGGCTGTTATTTATACGAAAATAAGAAACTCGGGATACGTTATACTGAAGTTAATGTACCATAAGGTAGAGTGCACCCTCTTCCAAATAAGAAAGCCAGCCTAGGTCAATGTTTATGTACCTGGTATCTTTTAGGTGTCCTGTACTACTGCATCTGGTATCTGGCACGCGATTCATCAGAGGTCAGGTATGGTATATACTTCGTACCAGGTACCAGGTATCGCATGCTCAGAGCTATGATACCTGGTACCTGGTAGATTCGAGTACAACCAGCCGCGCACAAGCAGCAGGAGCAGTAGCCTACCATGACCTGGTACGAATCGTACCTCGTATCCAAATAACGTTGCCGCGGACAAACTGCTGATATAAAGCAGTACAGGGCACGAAAACATAAACCTGGTAATAAGAAATCCAGGGTGATATTTAGCTACCGGAATAAGAACCTCGGGAGTCAAAATACTGAAGTTATCTGTGACAACAAACCCTCTGCCAGATACGAAAGCCAACTTACTGCTGTAGGTCAGTATTTCCGTGCCCTACGATATAGACTACAGCAGTACTACAGGAGTACAGGACATCGTACCTGTAATATTAAAGGTGAAGTAATAAGAAAGCCAAGTTGATGTTTTCAGGAAAATAAGAAACTCGGTAGCTGTTATACATGAAGTCAGTGTAGAACGTACTCCCGCACAAATAAGAAAGCGAGCCTACATCAGGTACCAGGTATATGTTTCTTATCTGGTGTCTGTACTGCTTCACCGTGGTACCGGGTATAAGATTCGTCCGTACAGCAGCAGGTAACAAACAGAAGCCTACGATAGAACCACTCACATCCGGCCTTGTGTAGCGTAGGTAGAGGACTTTAAGGAAACTACCCCACCCGCTTGCTTCCCCTCTTGACGTGCTTCCTGCTGGCTTTGACAGAACAGTGCTCGTGATGTCGATGAATCGACGCTGCCTTGGATGTTCGATGCTGTCAAAGTAGATGAAGTTGCACTTTGTTGTGGTTCGCTCTCCCGAGCGGATCCATCACCGCTGCCTCCACCGCTACTTCCATCGCTGGCTCCACCGTCACGATCTCCGCCGCTGCTGCCTACAATGCCCCCACCGCTGCCCCCGCCATCACTACCCACCTCGTCGAATCGACAGATGGCAGGCTCCAAGGAACGAAACTAGTCGCACTACAACCGCTGCAACAGGGAGGCGCCTTGGCTCGGGTCCACGGAAACGAGCCTGGTGGTCGTAGGCTAGGAGAGCCGCAATTAGACATACCAAAGCGTACGTAGCCGCCACACGATTATGGTGCTGAGGAGCCGGCTGTGGTGTCGGTTGTCTGGTGTCTGCGCTGCGCGCGGTCCCGCTTGCGGTCTCTCTTCTCTCCCTGAGAGACGCGGCGCGATCACAGCGCGTCGCTCGGTGCAGTAATAGCCAATCATAATTGTATATCCCTACAAAATCCTTACAAAACTCGTGTTTCATTTGCCGAATTTGCTGCCTGTAAGCCAATCATATCGCTGTAAAAAAGCACTTCTTTTGTAGAGTAGGTTCTGCAGACGTTTTTTATCACAGCGCATAGCTGTGGCTTGTGACCACAGAGCTGATCTTTCTAGGGTGAAGAATCAGTACGGACACTGGGTGTGCTGGATGTCGACGAGTAGAAGAACGGTTTAATGTGAAGAACACACACACACACATAGCTCGCGGTGCAACATTATGGTGCAATAATGTTGAAAATTGGTTCTGTAGAGAAGTTGTACAGGCGTTTTTTGTGCGGGCAGAATATTCCTTTCTGCCAATGTTGGCAGATCCAGCCGGGGGCGCTGGCTTGCCGCTGGCTCTCTTTTAGATCCGACCCGACCTTCTCGTCGAGGGGGCGAAACCAGGATCGCCGACACTGGCAACAGTAACCTTCTTGCCGCCAACCAAGGTTCACTCGGGCACACCCTGTGATCCTAGACTAAGTACCATCTGCTCCTGACAATCCGCAACAGAAAAACGAAAAAAAAAACAAAAAGCTGAAAAAGTTGCGCCGGTGTGTGAAGCAGAAGAACTGTTTGTGACACAAATTTTTCGCGCCTTTTTCGCGTCTCCCCGAGAGACTTCGAAGCACACCAGCCCGCCGTAGGAGCGGGGAGTGCCCCACTCGGTGTAAGGATGGCCACGGCAACGGCAGCAGCTCCCATCGTGAAGCTTCGTGACTACCAGTTTCGCATTGCACGGGAATGCGAAAAGGCGAACACCATCGTTGTGCTACCAACGGGATCTGGTACGTACACGAAACAACAACAGTAACTAGTTACTGAACTACTGGGTCATGGGTCGTATCATCAAAAAAAGTGATGTGTTGATTTTGATTATGTTGATATATTTTGGGGTTTTGATGGTTGCTTTTCTAAGACTAGTAGACTAGTCTAATCGTGATGATGCTTATCTATGCTTTGATTATTTTGCTTGCCGTTTGCACGGCGTCAGTTTGGTTGTTATTAGTCTAGACTAATATACTAATAGGATATAAAGCGTATAACTACAGCAGCAGTACCTGGTAATTATTACTTTCACCTGCCTCGAAGTCCTATTTATACTATTAAATGTATAACAACACCACTCTTTTTTTTTTTTTTTTTCATCCTCCGGCGGATGGGGAAAAATAAAGCTTTAGCTCACCACACTTTTTACTTCCACGTATTTTCATACGCGTCGTGTGTCGATTTAACTCAGTTGCTTTCGCAGCCCAATGCTAGCTGACTTTTTAGTATCATGGTGATGGTACCGAAATCGTGAAATCAAGGCGGGCTACCTGATGTCACGTTCATAGAAATTATAGCCATGATAGAGAATGATGATTAATTGGATTAATTATGATTTGTTTTGTTGAGTTGATTCCCAATCCTTTACACCGCAGGTAAGACCCTCATCGCAGCGGAGGTGATCAAACGGCTTGGCTCCCCAGCTCTCTTCCTAGTCCCGACATGTCTCCTGGTCGAGCAGCAGGCACGGGCACTGCACAGCTGGACAGGCCTCGATGTCGCCAAGTTGAGGGGCGGGGTGGCGCTGCCGCCGTCGTTTGATGTGCTTGTGGCGACCCCTGAAGCTTTTAGGATCGCTCAGCGTGATGCTGCGAGCGGGGCGGAGCGTGACGACTCGTTTCGACTGCTTTGGGGTATGTTCCGCGTTGTGGTGTTCGATGAGGTGAGAGGTCTCTTGCGCGTACCATATCGGGCCATGATGCTACTTGTAAACTCGTCGGGGCTTTCGAGGGAAACACTGCTGCGGCGAAAAATTAACACAGCAGCAAGGGTCGGCGTCCCCGGTGGTCCAATGGCAAGCCGCGTATCATCTAGTGAGGTCGAGGTCGTAGGATCTATTCTTCCACGGGTTTCGTTCTTACAAATGATCGACAGGCCGAAAGCGCGACAACGTTGTAAGTTGGAGAAATTCGATGCAAACCGACGAGCATAACCCCCCCCCGAGAAAGTGGGAATAATGCCGAATCCTGTGCGCGATAAAATTAAGGTCAAACTACCGGGGGGGGGGGGGAAGGGAAGGAACCTGTGGTCACGGCTTGCCCACAAACACACACAAGGTTGCTGAGGGTGTAGTGAAACCGCTTCCAGGTTGCGCTGGAGAGTAAAAGTGATGATAAAAATACGAAATGAGAATGACCACACGAAGCAGTCCAAGGCCCATACTGCTGTTGTTGTTGTTGTTGTTGTTGTTGTTGTTGTTGTTGTTGTTGTTGTTGTTGTTGTTGTTGTTGTTGTTGTTGTTGTTGTTGTTGTTGTTGTTGTTGTTGTTGTTGTTGTTGTTGTTGTTGTTGTTGTTGTTGTTGTTGTTGTTGTTGTTGTTGTTGTTGTTGTTGTTGTTGTTGTTGTTGTTGTTGTTGTTGTTGTTGTTGTTGTTGTTGTTGTTGTTGTTGTTGTTGTTGTTGTTGTTGTTGTTGTTGTTGCTGTTGCTGTTGCTGTTGCTGTTGCTGTTGCTGCTGCTGCTGCTGCTGCTGCTGTTGTTGTTGTTGTTGTTGTTGTTGTTGTTGTTGTTGTTGTTGTTGTTGTTGTCGTTGTTGTTGTTGTTGTTGTTATTGTTGTGTGTTAAATTAAAGGTGGGGGACACAGAGTGCCCCCTGCAGGTCTGCCAATTGAGCAGGTCCTCGGAGAGTACTCACTTTCGATTCCTTCGTAGAGACGTAGCTTTATTCGTTTCCACCAGAGCCCGGGATAGCTTCTGAGATCGGAGGCACGTGCCTCCGATCTAATTCCTAACTTTCCCGAATATAAAACGCCAACCTTATCATACGAAACCCATCCAAATGATCTCAAATTCGGATAATTACAGGCCTTTCGAGGCCGTATCTCAACACTAGCCCACCCTGATGAGTCGCATATGCAGAACTTTGGGAGTTTCGGGGAAACTCCGGTTCTACGAACTAGACCATGAGTCGAAGATGCGGCTCCTCAAAACCCACTCCCACACCTCTAACGGTCTGGCTATGGAGCCAGGAACACGCGAAGAAAAGCAGTAGAAAGAAAGTTGTTGTTGAAGGTTTGCACACTGCACACCTCAAATAGATCACGATCTATTTATTATTATTTCATTTGCCATCTGACGATGTAGCGTGAGTGTCAAAAACCAGAAACATGATGAAAGAACACAACATCCAGATGGAAGCGTGAAACGATGTTTCCAACAACCAAAGACTACGAATAATACTAGATGTACCTCCCTGTTCTCCTGACCCTGCCCCCTTCAGCCGCAAGGGCCAAGTCCTCCTCCTTATTCAAGTACACTTCCGAAGAAGCATCGAACGACAACCCGCTGTCCACATAATAAATGACCGGTTTGTAACTGCTGCGCGTATGTTTCAAAGCTCAGAAGGCTGTGCGGTGTTGCTGCCTGATAAAGCTGTCGGTCGTGGCAAGGAAAGGGTCCCCGCCATCTTGCTCTCTCTGTGGCCCTGCCCTCTTCGTCCTCTCCTCCCAAACACTACTGCTCCCGCCCTTAACCTTGCCACTTCCAACCGCAAGGGCCAACTCCTCCCCCCCAAACACTTCCGAAGAGGCATCGAACGACAATCCGCAACATACATAATTTATTTCCTGGCTGGTTCTATAGATCATCCACAAGAGTGTATATTTTATAATAGCTGCCGTTATGATATTTCGTGCAGGATCTGCATATTTATGTGCGAAGCACATATCCAACCCCGAAAGCGCATATGTCATAAAACACGAGTAGTTTTTTCCGGAGTTGTGTGTTTGCCTCACACCAAGCCACGATTCATTAACACATACTACCATGAATGGCATTGCTAGATCATGCAAATCGCGCGGCTTCTACCCGGCAACACGCCCTATAAACTAAAAATAGATTATTGGGTCATCCTCAAATGTAAACACATCTAGATAATCTATTTAATAGTGGAGATCGATGCTTTGTCGGATGTGTGAAGGTATTTTATACAAAATTGAAAAACGTCAGCTGTGAGTACGATCGATTGAATGGTTGAAACTCAACTTTGCAAGCTGCGTGGTACATTAGATCTACATGTGTTTCGTTTATGATGTGGCGTTTGTGAAGTATTGTAAGACCGCACTTGCTACTTGATTGACCCTTACCTGGGTCCCGAAAGATATGCTCTCACTCCGATTTAATAACATCGATAAGTCTGCAATCCGAACCACAGGCAAGGCAAGACATCCTTCTTGGGTTATGCGAGCGCTTGTCTAAAGCAGCAGCAGTAGTAGTCATAGCTTGCTTCTATCAGTACGGCACGTGCGGCACAATGCTGGGTGCAGTTCCTGGGTATGATGATACACCTGGTATGCTAATAGGGTCCAGGTACAGCGGGAGGGCTCTTCTAGATGGCACAGCTTACGATCAAACTTCGAAGTATGAAGTTCCTGCAAATATAATACGTCAGCTGTCACAGCAGCAGCAGTAGTTCGACCGGTTGGTTGGGTGGTCGATACTACTAGTCGAAAAGCTCTGCAAACTGCGTGATGGGTGGTACGTCGGCCTCGCGTTTTTCACACATACCTGGTACCAGGTACATGTTATTGTTCCCACATTAACTCGCATAATCAAGTGCAGTACACACATGTTCAACGCACACTCACTCCTCGTCACGACCTCCAGCCTTCAGCAGACCTTACTTACTTACCGGTATTCGAGAACGTATGATAGTTGAGGCACACTTGATAAGTTAGTGTGACTTTCCTAGAGCTGCTATTGGCATGGATTAATTAGGGCTCCGGCGTCTGTTTCTCGAAAAACAGAAGGTGGGGCCGGGCCGCAGGCCTGTTATTCCGCCGCAGGGGCCCTCGGACAGCCGTCGCCCCCCGTGCAGGGGCTGCCGGAGATACGTGAATATATGACCAAAATACGCTCAACAAAGTGCGCGATTAGACGTCTCAGTCGTTTTTTTGGGTGATACATGATGTGTGAACATGCGCCCGAAAGCCTACGAAAACCACTTGCGCAAGTAGTGCGTTTAGGCGCCTTTTGACACCTTTTAGCTTACTACCAAGGCAATCACAAAAAAATGTGCTCTTTTTTTTTTCTCGCCTCTGCGGCGAGAAAGACAAGCGCAACAAACACTTTTTTGTCGCCGTGCGGCGAAAAAAGCTGCGGGGCGCCAAACGCGTGTTGAAGAAATATACGCGCAACATTTTTTTCGCATTGCGGCCACAAAAGTTGCGCTGCGGCGCCAAGTGCGTGTCGCGCAAGACGGCAAGTCCGACCAAAAAGTTGCGCCCGCGCAATAGCGCAACAACAACAACAGCTAGCTGGTTGATGCCCTGCTGCCAGGATCAATTTCCATCCAACACTTCACACCATTTTTTTCTTACTACTGGGCATTTCTTTACTACTACATACTGGTATTACATTGTTGTCTTTGTTGACTGTTCGGGGGAACGCTGATCTTGGCGGCCGCGATTAACCCCTTTACAACTGGAAACCCGTTTTTGGGGACAAAATTACTTGCATTTAGAATAGGGAGGGGTTCGGGGGCTCTAAAGGGGTTAACAGCCGGCGGCAATCTATAATCTATACGTACTCGTACCTCCTTGGGATTGTCAATATATATATATTGTGCTACTGTACCTATTATGTTTATACTGAAAGATGAACTAAAAATGAAAACATCGGGGAAAGCGAGATCATGAAATGGTTGGCTGAGTCTAGAGGCATACGAGAGACTTACTACTTTTTCTATCGAAGGACATTCGATTTCTGTTGGAACGGCATCTACGCTACACTGCTGTCAGAGGGACAACAGGTTAAAAATAATAATCGTACGAAATCATATCATAGTCGTCGCGGGGGCAGTTTGGAGGGCTCAGATCCGGGTGGATCAGCTCAGCGTGTGGGACCAAGGCGCCAAGCGGGAGCAGAGTGGCAAGCCGGGTGGCGGGGTGCGAAGAAAAGCCCAAACGCCAAACAGGGTTCGAGAACATCCCTACCGAACCAGTTATAAGACCCTAAAACAACACTGATTGCCAGAATTTCGTCCCTCGTACGGTATGCGCATACACGTACACGTAGTAAGGGTATTATTATATTTTTTATAATAAAACTTTATATCATATGACCGTACGTATATGACGATGTCATGACGATATCATGACGATATCATGACGATATCATGACGATATCATGACGATATCATGACGATATCATGACGATATCGTGCTTGTAGAAACCTGGAATAAACATATTATTTCTAGAGCCATCCATGCCGCTACTCCAATTCATCCCCCCCCCCCCCCCCCCTGACGCCCCCTCCTTCCCTACCACCCGCACCATCGCCTAGACCTAGTACCACGCGTAGAGCAAACCCCTACATCTATGCGACCTAAAGCTGTTAAAAACCGTTTCCCCCCCCCCCCCCCACCCCCTCGAGCACTCCGCCCTCTCCTCGCTGGTTGTACGACTTACAGGATATACATGATAAACTGGTGCAGTTCTTCCAAAACCGTCAGATTCATCCCCTTAAAGGATTTATAGTTTCCACGCACAGATTGAGTTGCCCCGCCCATTCCCCCCCCCCCTCCCCCCCCCCCCCCCCCCCCGCTCCCTCTTGTTCAGACCCATGCCCCCACGCCCTTAAAAACTCCGCCCTTCCCTCACCGGTTATGCGACTTACAGGATACACTTGATAAATTGATGCTTTTCCTTCCACAGCTGTCAGATTTTGTCCCCCTCAGAAACGGGTTTTATAGTTTCCGCGCACAGACTGACTATCATCACCCTGTTGACCCTGATAGCTACACTGTAGTTGCAAGGGGAGTCGCCGACCTATATCCTTAATGAGGACACACAACCCGTAATACGCGCGATCGGAGTATCACACACAGCTTACTATAAAAATAAAAATACGCTCCAGCTATGAGATCGAAGATTTTGTCGAAACTCATGTTTGCAAGCTGTGTGTGATACTCCGATCGCGTGTATTACTGGGCGTGTGTCCTCATTAAGGATATAGGTCGGCGACTCCCCTTGCAACTACAGTGTAGCTATCAGGGTCAACAAGGTGATGTTAGTCTGTGTGTGCGCGCAAACTATAAAACCCGTTTTTGAGGGGGACCAAATCTGACAGCTGTGGAAGGAAATGCATCAGTTTATCAAGTGTATCCTGTAAGTCGTATAACCGGTGAGGGGAGGGCGGAGTTTTTAAGGGCGTGGGGGCCTAGGTTTGAACAAGAGGGAGCGGGGGGGGGGGGGGGGGGAACGGGCGGGGCAACTCAATCTGTGCGCGGAAACTATAAACCCTTCAAGGGGACAAATCTGACGGTTGTGGAAGGAACGCATCAGTTTGTCATGTATGTCCTGTAATTCGTACAACCAGTGAGGAGAGGGCGGAGTGTTCGATTGGGGGGGGGGGGGGGAAGGGGGATTCCAACAGCTTTAGGTCGCGTAAATGTATTTCTGTTGGGAGCTTGCTATACGCGTGGTGCTAGGTCTAGGCAATCGTGCGGGTATATATAGATAGAACAACAGAGTGTGCGTTACATAATACATTGTCTGTTTGCTCCCATCTCCCATCTACCTCGTAGTGTATCCTTAAAATATTGGGCATCTACAGTTAGCACGCAGGTAGAATATTCCAAGGTTTTGTTCTGTAGGGTTTGTGGATTCCGGGTACGGATATGGGAGTCTTACAAAACTTCCAGAAGTTTTGGGTACGGGTATGAAAGTGTTACAAAACTTCCAGAAGTTGCGGGTATTGTGGCACGGGCGTACAGGACTCACAGAAGTTCCGGGCGGGTACGAAAGGTGCTCTACCCGTACCCCGGGTGTTGTGGCACGGGGTGTACAGAACTCACAGAAGTTCCGGGTACGGGTATGAATGTCCTACAGAACGAACAGAAGTTCGGGTACGGGTATAAAAGTCTTGCAGAACTTCCAGAAGTTCCGGGTATTGTGGCACGGGCGTACAGAACTTACAGAAGTTCCGGGTACGGGAGTGAATGCCCTACAGAGCTTACAGAAGATCCGGGCACGGGTAATACCCGGGTAAATGCACACCCCCTCGGGGGGGAGTCCGATTTGAAGTGGAGGATTTAATCCAACTTGCATGGATGGCATGTTCTCACTAGGCCAATGTCCCCGAGGCAATCTGTCGTAGCTTTAAGGGAAGTATGAATTATCGACAAAACCACCACCGAGATGTGATATATATCGTGAACCTCAATGAGTGGCGACCGGGGCAACAGCCGCGCTCACGGCTATACTGCGCTATGATCATACCATAGCGTACCCCGGCTGTGGCGCTTCAAAACAAATAATTGCGGTCGCAAGCCCATATTTGCCACCACAGCTCGATAAGCCAAGTGCCGTGACAAAGGAGAAGCGCAAATACCGAAAACACAGAAGATACTTCTAGACGTCGATGGTTGCTGCATCGCCGTCACGGCAGATCTATTATAAAAATAAAAATACACTCCAGCTGTGAGATCAAATATTTTGTCGAAACTCATCTTTGCAAGCTGTGTGTGATACTCCGATCGCGCGTATTACGGGTTGTGTGTCCTCATTAAGGATATAGGTCGGCGACTCCCCTTGCAACTACAGTGTAGCTACCAGGGTGATGTTAGGCAGTCTGTGCGCGGAAACTATAAAACCCGTTTCTGAGGGGGACAAAATCTGACAGCTGTGGAAGGAAAAGCATCAATTTATCAAGTGAATCCTGTAAGTCGAATATCCGGTGAGGGGAGGGCGGATTTTTTAAGGACGTGGGGGCCTGATTTTGATCAAAAGGGGGGCGGGAGGGGGGGGAAGGGCACGGGTGGGGCAGGTCTATTTGTGCGTGGAAACTATAAATATTTCTTGTGGGGGAGGGGGAATGTGGCGGGGGGGGGCCGGGGGCGGGGGGGGAGGGCTTTAGGTCGCATAGATGTAGGGGTTGGCTATACGCGGGGTGCTAGGCCTAGGTGATGGTGCGGGTGTTCGGTGAAGGAGGGGGCGTTGGGACGGGAGTGGGTGGGAATTGCAGCAGCGGCATGGACGGCTCTGAAACGATAACGAGGCGATATCCAGGGCGTGGAAGTGTTCATTACTCTGGCGGATTTTGATAGTAGGTAGGGCGTTTATGCGGGAGGAAACGATGGAAACAAAAAAAAAATGGCGGGGGAGGGGGTGGGGGGAAAGGGTTTTCGAGAGGTTTAGGTCACATTTAATATTAAAATCAAGGATTTGGTCGACACTGCTGATGTTCGCAACATTGTGTGTGATCTTTCGATCGCGGGTATTATTCATATCATGTAGGGGCCTACTATACGCGCGGTGCTGGGTCTAGGCGATCGTGCGGGGTGTGGGGAAGGAGGGGGCGTTGGAGGGGCGGAGGGGGGATGAATGAAAGCTACGTCATGGATGGCTATCTATGTATTAATCCGATCGGAGAAAACACTGATACGTGGTTTCCCGATTGGCGCCAAATTTGTACCAGGTATGTTTCCACCAAATCAAATCGTCAAAAGTGTCCTTCGTTAATACAATACGTGCCCACGGGTTAGAAACGAAAGAAACATGGACAGGAACTATAGCAGGTGCTACTACTATAATATACGATACATACTGCTACTGCAGTACATTCAGTGTTAGGTTGGTTTTACTGACGACAAGATATGACATCAAAATAGAGTGCATAATACACTCGTTGGGTTATTAAACCTGAACTAATGTATGTAGACTCCCCGGGTATTGTAACAAAGGTATACCCGTACCCCGGGTATTGCTTGTGCAACAGTCTTACAGAAGTCACAGAAGTTCCGGGTTAGGGTATGGGGATCTTACAGAACTTACAGAAATTCCGGGTACGGTACGGAAGTGTTACAGAACTCACAGAAGTTCCGGGTTAGGGTATGGGGATCTTACAGAACTTACAGAAATTCCGGGTACGGTACGGAAGTGTTACAGAACTCACAGAAGTTCCGGGTATTATAGCACGGGCTTACAGAACTCACAAACGTTATGAAAATGATATACCCGTACCCCGGGTATTTGTGACACTGGCGTACAGAACTTCCAGAAGTTCCGGGTACGGGTATGAATGTCATACAGAACTTCCAGAAGTTCCGGGTGCGGGTATGAATGTCCTACAGAACTGACAGAAGTTCTTTGCAGGGTAATACCCGGGGTAAATACCCCGGGTGTGGTTTGTGCGTACCCTACAGAACACGACCTTGGAAATATTTTGCTCGCATCCACCTCCGTTCCCTCCCCCCCCCCTCTCCCCCGCCGTTTCACCAAAAATACCCCCCACACACACAAACGCCATCCCCCCTCCCCTGCCGCACAAAGGGAGTGATCGCATCACGTAGTGTGAATATGGTAAGGCACCCACGAGGTAGTTACAAAGTAATATACCCATTGCTGTCTCTGGAGTGGCCGCACCAGAAAATACAAAGTAACTCATTGGCGCTGTCATCCATGAACAAGTAGGCATAAGGTGCCGAAGTCCGTCTGACGAGCGGTTTTTGGAAGGATGCAGTTCACCCTTCATGCGACTCGCCGAACACCTCACGGCGCTTCGCGCTTGGTGTAAGCAATGTCTGCCTGGTTGGTAAACACCCGACGTGCTCCGTCCCAGCATAATTGGGATGCGAGGGTCTACGGTCATACGACCACGACCTTGCACAAATTGAGTACACTCCCCCCCCGCCCCGCGCCTCCCCCCCCGTCCCTTAAAAAGCGAGCCCTCCCACCACCGGTTATACGACTTACAGGAGATACTTGATAAACTGATGCATTTCTTTCACAGCCGTCAGATTATGGCCCCCTCAAAAACGGATGTTATAGTTTCCGTGCACACGTTGATTAACATCACCCTGCTGACCCTGGTACAAGCTACACTGTAGTTCCAAAGGGAGTCGCCGACCTATATCCTTAATGAGGACACACACCCAGTAATACGCTTGATTGTAGCAACACACAGCTCGCAAAGATGAGTGTCGACAAAACCTTCCAAGATCTCACAGCTCGAGTTGGAGCGCATTTTATTTTTTTAGAATACATTGTGCATGATATGCTATAAAACAATGCTGCCAGGTATTACCGATATGCAAACAAGAAATCCTTCATGTTGCAAATAATGAAGTCTGGTCGCATCGAGATTCCTACTGAATCGAGTCGAAAAGGTTCAAACCGTATGCACGTGCGTGATGTGCTGTCCTACGACCGCGTAAGTTTGTGCCGTAGGCTTGACCCTTTTGAGGCTTCAGTCAGAGGAGAAAAAATGCCATTAAAACTGACGATTGCAGCATGCTTCACACAGAGCAACGCGAGCTGCTAGATTGTCAAGGTGACGACGATTATTTTACGATCGAACTCCAACGCAATAATTACCTGTAAGACACGCGCATAGCTTGCTGTCACTGCTGCTATGTGCTGCATGCTCAAACCATGATAAGAACGCGCTTGCGTTTGTTTTGGTCGCTAGTAGTAGTAGTAGTAGATTACTACGGCTGCTACTACTATTACTAGTAGTAGTACTACTACTGCTGCTACTAATATTACTACTTCTAAGTAGTAGTGATATTAGTTATATTAGTTATAATAGTGTACGTGGGCCCCAAAAGTGTGAACACGACAGGTAAGTGTTGCTCTCAGCCTCGTGCGTTTTGTGTGCAGTCCTCTCAACTTTACATGTTTTGTGCCGTCCTGTTCTTGACTATTAACACCGTGCGTTTAATGCCGTCTACACGTTTTGTGCCGTCATCTCAACACCACACGTTTTGGACGCGTGGTACGATAGAGAGGTATAAATAAGGCATACCACTTTTTGGCGTTTTTTTTTTTTCTGAACGACAGGGCTCCTTGAACCAAGATCGTCGGAATATCATCATTTTTTCGTCGTTGCGATATTTAATGTTTCATACATACATGTAGGCCTATTAGGACCTTTGGGTTTTCGATCCCAACGTATGAGATTATCACCCAAGACAAGAGAGTTGACACCCGAGAAGTATGTATTACCTGTCCTCCCATTCGATCAAGGGTAACAGACCCACTTCTTGTGACCCAGACCGATTGATCCACGGGAAAGGGAGGGAGAGGGAGGGAGAGGGAGAGGGAGGGAGGGAGGGAGGGAGGGAGAGGGAGGGAGAGGGAGGGAGAGGGAGGGAGGGAGGGAGAGGGAGGGAGGGAGGGAGAGGGAGGGAGAGAGAGAGGGGGAGAGGGGGAGAGGGGGAGAGAGGGAGAGAGGGAGCGGGGGAGGAGGGAGAGGGAGGGAGAGGGAGGGAGAGGGAGGGAGGGAGGGAGAGGGAGAGGGGGAGAGGGGGAGAGGGGGAGAGGGGGAGAGGGGGAGAGGGGGAGAGGGGGAGAGAGGGAGAGAGGGAGCGGGGGGAGGGAGGGAGAGGGAGGGAGGGAGAGGGAGGGAGGGAGAGGGAGGGAGGGAGAGGGAGGGAGAGGGAGGGAGGGAGAGGGAGGGAGGGAGAGGGAGGGAGGGAGAGGGAGGGAGGGGGAGGGAGGGAGAGGGAGGGGGAGGGAGGGAGAGGGAGGGAGAGGGAGGGAGAGGGAGGGAGAGGGAGGGAGGGAGGGAGAGGGAGGGAGGGGGAGGGAGGGAGGGAGGGGGAGGGAGGGAGGGAGGGAGAGGGAGGGAGGGAGGGAGGGAGGGAGGGAGGGAGGGAGGGAGGGAGGGAGGGAGAGAGAGGGAGGGAGAGGGAGGGAGAGGGAGGGAGAGGGAGGGAGAGGGAGGGAGAGGGAGGGAGAGGGAGGGAGAGGGAGGGAGAGGGAGGGAGAGGGAGGGAGAGGGAGGGAGAGGGAGGGAAGGAGAGGGAGGGAGAGGGAGGGAGAGGGAGGGAGGGAAGGAGAGGGAGGGAGAGGGAGGGAGAGGGAGGGAGAGGGAGGGAGAGGGAGGGAGAGGGAGGGAGAGGGAGGGAGAGGGAGGGAGGGAGGGAGGGAGGGAGGGAGGGAGGGGGAGGGAGGGAGAGGGAGGGAGGGAGAGGGAGGGAGAGGGAGGGAGAGGGAGGGAGGGAGAGGGAGGGAGAGGGAGGGAGAGGGAGGGAGAGGGAGGGAGAGGGCGGGAGAGGGCGGGAGAGGGAGGGAGAGGGAGGGAGAGGGAGGGAGAGGGAGGGAGAGGGCGGAAGAGGGCGGGAGAGGGAGGGAGAGGGAGGGAGAGGGAGGGAGGGAGGGAGGGAGGGAGAGGGAGGGAGAGGGAGGGAGAGGGAGGGAGAGGGAGGGAGAGGGAGGGAGAGGGAGGGAGGGAGGGAGGGAGGGAGAGGGAGGGAGAGGGAGGGAGGGAGAGGGAGGGAGAGGGAGGGAGAGGGAGGGAGGGAGAGGGAGGGAGAGGGAGGGAGGGAGAGGGAGGGAGGGAGAGGGAGGGAGGGAGGGAGAGGGAGGGAGAGGGAGGGAGAGGGAGGGAGGGAGAGGGAGGGAGAGGGAGGGAGGGAGAGGGAGGGAGAGGGAGGGAGAGGGAGGGAGAGGGAGGGAGGCAGAGAGAGGGAGGCAGAGAGAGGGAGGCAGAGAGAGGGAGGCAGAGAGAGGGAGGCAGAGAGAGGGAGGCAGAGAGAGGGAGGCAGAGAGAGGGAGGCAGAGATAGGGAGGCAGAGAGAGGGAGGCAGAGAGAGGGAGGCAGAGAGAGGGAGGCAGAGAGAGGGAGTCAGAGAGAGGGAGTCAGAGAGAGGGAGTCAGAGAGAGGGAGGGAGAGAGAGGGAGAGAGAGGGAGAGAGAGGGAGAGAGAGGGAGAGGGAGAGGGAGAGGGAGAGGGAGAGGGAGAGGGAGAGGGAGAGGGGGAGGGGGAGGGACAGGGGCGGGAGAGGGGCGGGAGAGGGGCGGGAGAGGGGTGGGAGAGGGGTGGGAGAGGGGTGGGAGAGGGGTGGGAGAGGGGTGGGAGAGGGGTGGGAGAGGGGTGGGAGAGGGTTGGGAGGGGGGTGGGAGAGGGTTGGGAGAGGGGTGGCCCTTTTTCCCCGGACCGACCTACGACGTAAGACCCAGACCGAATACTGACTGCTGCTGTGCGTGATGATATCAGAGCAAACAGCAGTGTCCATTTCACCATCAAGATGAAAATAAAATAATGGAAACCACGGGAATGCATCCCCGATGTCCCACGAGCCTGTTCAGACACATGCTACAGTGGTAGAAGTTCACAATTTTTTTTCTGAGGTGCTCCTCACTTTAAGAGCTCTATACCCTAAACCCGACCCAGGTACTGAATTCGAGAAAAAAAAATGCGCAACCCGATGAAAAATATCACGTATAGACGACAAAAATTTGCCAGACAAAATTTACGTTCGAGCGATATTGCGTTAAAGAGTTCCGAACTTCAGAGAGAAAAAAAAATCTTCAAAATGTGCTACCTCTATCGTAAAAGACATCTTCGTCAAGTTTCGCTTTCAGTTTTGCAAAAAAAAAACAAAAAACGTTTTTTAGGGGTGAAGAAAAGAGGAAATTATCAAGCGAGGAGCCTCCGAAGAAAAAAAAAAAGTGCTACGATAGATAGAGGTGGCACTTTTCGGTCATTTTTTCTCTGAATGACGGCGGGGCGGCTCCTTAACGTCTTTAGAACTCGAAACCCTTTTGGGGGACAAAATTACTCTAATTTAGTATAGGGAGGGGTTTGGGGGCTCTAAAGGGGTTAACCCATCTTACACCCAAATTCGTGAGAATTAAAAAAAAAAAATCGCTGTATTTTGTTTTTTATTACCTGGGCCATAAGGAGGATAGTTCATCGGGCTACATACGACACACGTTTAATGTTTCTCGAAACGAGTTTAGGGTGGGGAATGGAGCTCCTGAAACTCAGAAAAAAATGGGAGCACCCTCTACCGCCGTTGCATGCATGCGTCTGTTATTCGAACCATTCGTCTTTTGCCGACGCTTGCTACGATAGAGGTGTGCCACTTTTTTTTATGAGGTCCTTCAATTTTAGGAGCTTAACCCCTTTGGAGCCCCCAAAATCCCTTCCTATACTAACTTCAAGTAAAAATGTCCCCAAAAAGGGTTCCAGTTGTGAAGGAGTTAAGACCTCTCCCAAAAACTGATTTTGGAGAAAACATGAATTGCTGCCGGATGAAAAATTCCATGGCCTACGTACACAACGAGGATTATGCCAAAAAAAAAAATGGCCTGTTTCCGGCGAATTTAGGTTAAGGAGCCCCCTCATTCAAAAACCATTTCACACGAAAACTGCTGTGTACCTCTATCGCAGCATGCGTTTGCCGTCGACCAATGCTGCAGTAGTATTGTTGATGTTATAATATACCCCCCATTTTTTTCACTAGCGGGTTTGAGCGACTCGCACGAGTGACTCTGTAATCACTGGCACAAACACTTCACGCGATGCGTTTGGCGCAGCGTAGCTTAGCTGACGGTTCCATGGCGGATTCATACAGCAGCATTAAAAAAATCACGAAAGCCTGAGCCCGTCAAGGAACAGGGAGGGTCACTCGCGCAGCCAGTGACCCCGAGCCGCGCTGCGAAAAAAAAAGGACTCCAAAGGTGACCCGTCCTACCGTATATTTTTTCATCCGGTCCTACAATGTCAAGTAAAATAACAAACCATTTCATACACGTTTTGTGCCCTCCGCTTAACACCGTGCTTGTTGTACCGTTCTATTAACTTTATATATTTTGTACCGCTCTGTTAACACCAAGGTGCACCACGTTCTCAAAGAACACCCGTACCGCAAGCTGGCCCTGAGTCTTCGTCGATGGTCGATTTCTTCACGGCTACCTTCTAGCTTACCACCGCGAGGAGGGGGGGGGAAGGGGACAAGGACGAGGCTGGACGGGGGAGGGGGGGGGAGAGGGGCGGGGCGAGGCGGCCATCACCACCCCACGACACACCAAAACGGCCCGCGCTTGCTAGGCCTCACCGCCTCGTACACCTACGCCGTCGGGGACAAAAAGGTCGAAGCTTCCCTTCGATCCATGTGCAGCGAGCTTCTCGTGACCAACACGGAGACCGCAAGCCCGCAAGAGCTAAAAGAAAGCGGGTACCACGCCGTGGGGGCATCAGCCGAAGTCGTCCTCGATCCAACCGGTTCCCTCTTCTCGTCGCTTCCTAAGGGAATCGTTCCGATGGCCGATCGCAAGCCGCACGAGATGGGGTCCACCTTTTTCCGCCGTGTTAGGGAGGGCGGTAGCACCGCCTTCACCAGCCGGCTCATGAATTGTGTCCGCGCAATGGAAAACGTCGTAATCCGTTCGGAACTTCCGTCGTTTTCCTCACCGCTCCCCCCGTCCGGAAAGCTTGCTCCCAGGGAGTGGGGCTCCCACGCACACAAGCTCGCACGCGGCGGCGGCGGCTCAAAGAAAAAAGCTTCCACGAAATCGAAAAAATACGAGGCTCCCTCCGGGAATAGGGTTCATCCTTGTGCGCGCGGGCAGCAGCAGCAGTCCACGCGTCAGAATGCTGTTCTTCGTCCTTACTCTGCCCGCCGCGAGCTGCAGCCCACATCGCCGGATGCGGTGCTTTTTCCGATGCTCGCCGAGCTGGAGCATTGGTACGAGGCAACCAAAACCCTGGTGGTCACCTGGGAGGAGGCGGAAGATGAGGCCGCCATGATTCTCGACATGGGCGGGTGCAGGGTGCGACGTACAACAAACAGTGCTGCGAACCAGCAGGGGAGTGTGTGGCCGGGTGCCGTGCTGCAGCTGGTCTGTGCGTTCTGGGCGGAGGTTCCGGAGAGATTCCCCCGCTACGAGCACCTCAAGGACATGCTTTTGAAAAAGTATGTGTACCACGGTGGCGGCGGTGGTGATAATCGTGGTGGTGGTGGTGGTGGCGGTGGTGGTGACAATCGCGGTGGTGGTGGTGGCGGCGGTGGTGACAATCGCGGTGGTGGTGGTGGCGGCGGTGGTGACAATCGTGGTAGTGGTGGTGGTGGTGGTAGTGGTGGTGGTGGCGGCGGTAGCTGTAGCGGCGGAAGAAACGGCTTCCGCGGCGTCGTGTTCGTACAAAAGCGCGTTACCACCCACGTGCTGGCGCATGTCCTCTCCATCGACCCTGCAACGGCGCCGCTCTTCTCCACGGCCTGCCTGTACGCCTCCTCCTCTCCCGCGACGGCCTCCCTCTCCGTCACCAAAAGCGAGGCGCAAACACACCTTGATTCCTTCCGAAACGGCCGCGTCAACCTCCTCCTAGCAACCGTCGTCGCCGAGGAAGGCATGGACATTCCCGCCGCAAACTGCACCATACGCTTCGACGCGATGGAACACGCCGTCTCCCTCGTCCAAGGGCGGGGCCGCGCGCGACAAGCGGGGAGCAGCTTCGTCGTCCTCCGCGAGCGCGCCGACCGTACCACCGCGGACCTAGAGGCTGTCGAGCTACAGCAGCTGAGCCTCGTGCGGAACTTTAAGCCGCCCTCGGGGAGGAGCACGGACGCGGCCGCCCACGAAGCTCTGCTAACTGCGCAGCGCTCGCGCGAGCGCGGGGCGCGTGGCGTCTTGGAAGCGTTTGCTGCAAGGATGGCCCTGTCGACGGGTGGTTCGTTTTCTGCCGCAGGGGGAGGGGGTGCGGGTCCCGTGCCCGGAGCGCTGAGCGCGGCGGATCTCTTCTCAAAGAAGACCAAAGTTGTCCTGGAAGACAGCTTCAAGAAGGAGGGAGGCTTGTGGGTGTGCACCATGAGGTACGAGTCGCCGCTTCGCGACGTGTGCGCCGCCGGGAGGTCTCCCGGAAAGAAGATCGCCAAGTGCCTGGCGGCCGAAAAGCTCCTCGCGCAGCTCCTCGCGGTGGTCCCGGCGTAAACGGTAACGGTTCTGCGTGTGGCATTTGTCTGCCTGCCCCACCGGCCGTGTGAGCGTGATTATTGTTTGTGTGACAGGTGTGGTTCGGAGACAGGTACGTCGCGCTATGTAGGGCAGTTACGTTGACGACAGGACCATTTGATCACGTATGGTATGTGTTGAGAAGTGACGATTTGCACTTTTTTTTGTTCTTACGCTGGTCCCCGCGTGATCCGTGCGCCGATATCGCTCGGCACATACAACGCTTGCGGTTTGTCTACCGGCCACACGGGCGGGGCGGAGACAGGTACATAGATCGCGCTTAGCATAGTTAACCGTTGCGCGCGGTCGTTTTTATATTATTATGATGCGCCCTTGTGACTGACAGATGTTTCAAGCTGTGGGCGTTACGAGCGGACAGGCGTAATGCCGTTGCACTGTCGAAAAAACGCCGAATCACGCACCATACAACAATGTCGTTACGTTGGAGCAACGCAGTCACGTTTAGTTTAAAGTTTTTTATTTTGTTTTATTTCAGCTCGATTTCGCATTTGTTCTTTCTGCCCGGGGGGTGTTCCCGTTCCTACGAGATTGTAGTGATGTAACCGTGGAAGGCAAGCGCCGGTCCTCGGGTTGCCGGGGATTGGAAGGTTAGATTACTCAGGGCGGATGCTGGTAAGAAATGTCGACGATATTTTCAGGGCCTTTTCACCGATCACGATCCGACCCGCGGATCGTGTCAGGAGGTCGGGTGGTGTCGGGTCAGAGGGTGTTTGATTTATCACGGGACGGGTCGGGTCGAGTCAGGAGTTTACCAAAAATCTCGCGCGTCGGGACGGGTTACCCTTACTCGACCTGACCGGTGAAAACCCTGGTTATTTTGTACCACTCTGTTCGGAAAAGTAAGGGCCGTCTGGGTGTTATTATTAACACAAAAACGGTCCTTATATTTACGGCCATAGTGGTACATTCCACGCAGAAATTTTCATGCATGGGAGGTACAATAACATATACTATAGCTATAAAAGCTTCCCCTTTTCGGGAAGTGATTGACGTTTTTAGTGGAACTCCCAGGGGGACACGACTCTTGCCAAAAAAATAGTAAAAAACAAATAGCCACGACCTTGTAACCGGGCAAGTTACACCCCGATCAGCTTAAAAGGAGCTGTCAGTAGTTTAGTCTATATCTTTGGTCTGGTGCATGTACGCGTCCAACAGGGTCTGGCGATTTAGACGTGACACGTGTGTGTATTTTCTTCTTCTATACCCACTCTTTTGCGGATATATAAGCAATCTTTGATGCATAAAAAAAAGGTTGCTTGTATGTCTTTCCGGACATAGTGGTGTATTGTGTACCAGGTATGCCCGTTGCTGGGTCTCCCCCTTCATTGTAAGCGCCGCAGGCGCTCGTGTCGTCGCGCGTCACATCTCAAAACTCGTTCTTAGATAGCATCCGCTGAGTATTGCTGTTGTTGTGATGCTCGTGCTGTGATCCGATCCGAAATTATCGGGGGGGAGGGGGTTGTTTCATGCGCTCGCCCGATGACAGGGCGTTTCGCAAGAATGTGTTTTACTATAGTAGGGCATGAAACTTCGAAGTGTACTGTCAGGTATACACCCAGGTATCTCTACCTGAGTACAGCACAGGATACCTCAATGGAAACAGAACACGCTGACCCAGGCTGAGTTTCTTATTTGGAGAAATGATTCGTTCTACACTGACTTCAGTATGACGTGGCGCGCCAATGTATTATTTTCCGGTGAATCTCAGCCTGGTCTCAGCCTGGCTTTCTTATTTCCTCTGTTGTTTCTTATGCTATTTTTTATTTTGGTATCCTGTCCGCTTATCACCATTACGAAAATAGAGTTTCGCAACGGGTCATGCCCCGGGCAGAGTATACTATTTTCCTAGTAAACACGCCCTTGGCGCTTTCGTGTCGCCACATACATACACGCTCGGTGCTGGCTCCATTCGTGTCTTCTTCTTTTCTTCGCGTTAAAAACAATGCCCGAGCTATGAAACTGTTTGGTTTTCTTTTCGTGATTCGTGATTCGTGCATTGTCTAAGCGTGCAGGAGGAATCAGGCACGAATGTTGCCAACTCCGAACGCATATGTGTATACCGGGTACCTGGGGCGGGTGTGCGGGGCGTGTAGATTGTAGATGGTTCGGGGGCGCGTTTATAAGTTTGTCGCCGCAGTCTTCCTTCCCCGCCCGTTGATTTTTCGAGATCCAGTCTGATGGATTGCGGACATGGGCTTTTCTCTTGCTGGGCTGGCACTTGCTTTTGCTTTTGCAGCTCCAATCGCGGACGGAAGTGTATTGTCCTCGTACCGCGTTCTCATGGGCTGTGAACGCATGAATGAACCGTACCAAACGATGGCTCTTAGTATGTAGACCGGGGATGGGATGACGCGTGCTGGCATGCAAATGGCACAGCAGCAGTCGTGGTCCCGCATTAGGTCGGTACCCTTTGGCGCGGGGTTCCGGTTTGGTGCCGTGAAATAAACAAGTTATTTCACGCTTCATGACCCGGCCCGCCCGTCGGGTCAGGAGGTATTTAAAAAAAAACGTGGATCGGGTCGCATCGGGTCGGATCGGGTCGGATCGGGTGGGATCGGGTCGGATCGGGTGAGGTCGGCTCGGCTCGGCTCGGGTGAGGTCGGGTCGGGTCGGGTCGGGTCAAGTCAGGAGGTGTTGGAATTTTCACGGATCGAGTCGGGTCGGATCAGGAGGTGTTGGAAATGTCACGGGTCGAGTCGGGTCGGGTCAGGAGGTTTTTCAAATTTCATCACGGGTCGGGCCAAGTCACAAAACTCACACCCTGACCCGATTCGACCTGCCCCGCGAGAATCGATGCTAATCGATGCCGCCCGTGTGAATAGGCCTGAAAAACTCTTTGCACGACACGACCTCGCCCTGCAAAACACCGCACGCACTAATCCCCAGAAACTTGCGGGGGGTCCCCACTTTAGCGCAAGTGAGTATCAACAGCAGTAATGCCGTTTGGCAAGTAGACTCCGCCATATAACGAGAAGGATACCGGATGCGCGCTACGACGCGTGCTACGGTATAGGTATCAAGATATACCTCTTTATGGCGATTTTTTTTTTCCGAATGACGGGGCTCGTCAACCCGAAATCGTCTGAAATGCGAGATTTTTTTTTTTGCACAATTTTCCGTTGTTGTATCTGGGGGCCATATATGGGATTGATCTGTCTGGTATCACAGCAGCGTTTGTTGTCTCCGAATCGGTGCTTGGGTTGAGAAAAGGTCTAAGCTCTACAAGTGAGGAGTAGTGTTAGAAAAAACGGTGCACCCCTGCCGCAGCTATTATATACTATTAATATATGCTATACAGTATAGTATATAGCTCTTTTTGAGTGAAAAAAAAGAGTGGCAAAACATATATATATATAGCTTTTTTTGTGTGATACATAGCTCTTTTTGTGGGAAAAAAAAGGCGGCAAAACGTGTATATAGCTCTTTATGTGTGATACATAGCTCTTTTTGTGGGAAAAAATCGGTGGCAAAACGTATATATAGCTCTTTTTGTGTGATATATAGCTCTTTTTGTGTGAATAAAAAAAAGTGGTAAAACGTATACCTGGTATATAATAGCTTTTTTTTGTGTGACAAAAAAAAAGTGGCAAAAAGTATATACAGCTTTTTTTGTGTGATATATAGCTCTTGTGTGAAAAAAAAAGTGGCAAAACGTATATATAGCTCTTTTTGTGTGATACTGGAGTATATAGCTCTTGTGTGAAAAAAAAAGCGGCAAAACGTATATGTAGCTCTTTTTTTGTGAAAAAAGTGGCAAAACGTGTATTATGGTTTCCACGGGGGGCGGATGCTCCTCGACCCAGAAAAAGTATCGAAATAAATGGCTGGGATGCTGCTTGTTGCGTCTTTACAATACTATATTCATTATTCCTGCAGGTAGTTTTTTTCTTTTTCCCTGTGTGGGGTTGATTTTCGGGTTGCATTTTTCATGTTTTCTTAGGTACATCAGTTTTTGGGTATTATTCGTAGTATATATGGGATTTGCTTATGCGGTTGATTTTTCATGTTTCGTACCCAAAGTCAGTTTCTTGGGTACTCTTCGTAGTACCAGGTATACTGCTGCATAGTATAGGATTGCTTGTGGGGTTGCGTTTTGTCGTGTTTTTTCACAAGTCGGTTTTTGGGTACTATTCGCAGTGTGGGATTGCTCCTAGGGTTGCTTGCATCTTCATGTTTTCTCGAAAATTGGTGTTTGGGCACTATTCGTAGTACGGTATCGTTCAGGCAAAGTTTGGCTGGGATATCTTCGGGAATTTCCAACTAATGGCCTTCCATTGTCACCGATCTTATCGGGTTGGATTACTTTCTCGACGTCAGTTTTTGGGTACTATTCGTAGTAGTATAGGATTGATTGTCGAGTTGAACATTTTCATGTGTCCTTGGTATTTCAGTTTTTGGGTACTTTTCGTAGTGCCAGGTATATGATTGCTCATCGAGTTGAGCATTTCCACATTTACTCAAGCTCTGTATTCGGGTGCTATTCGTAATATAGGATTGCTCATCGAGTTGAGCATTTTCATGTGTTCTCGAGGTCAGTTTTGGGTACTATTCATAGTGTAGAATTGCTTATCGAGTAACATGTTCATGTTTTTTCACGGTTAGTTTTTGGGGTGCTATTCGTAGCATATGCAGGCAATTGCTTTCTATCGGATTTCATATTGCATGTCCATGTCTTCTTGGTAAATCAGTTTTTGGGTGCTATTCGACGCGAGCGAGTCGACGAGGACAGAAAATAAATTCTGAATTATTCTCGCGAAAAAATGGAGGCATGTACCGTAGTGGGGAGGGGGGAGGAGGGCCCGCTACGTGACCCCGGGTCTGAGTTACAACTGGGAGGAAGAGCGAGAGTAGTGCGAGGGCAAATAAATGGGACGACGAAAACAAAACAAAAACAAATCGTAGTATATATGGGGTTTTGATTGCTTGTGCGGTTGCATATTCATGTTTACCCAGAGTCAATTTTTGGGTAGCATTCGTAGTAAGGTATACTGTATACTGCAGGATTGGTTATCGGGTGGCATTTTCATGTTTTCTCGAAATCAACTTTTTGGGTACTATTGGTAGTATAGAATTGCTTATTGAATTGCATTTTCATGTTTGTTAACTCAAAGTCAGTTGAGCATTTTGGTAGTATAGGGTTGCTTATCGTGTTGCGTTTTTCATGTGTTCTCAAAATCAGTTTTCGGGTACTATTCGTAGTATATGGTTGCTTAATATCGGGTTATACGTTGTTCATGTGTTCTCAAAGACAGGTTTTGGGTAGCATTTTCGTAGTACAGGGTTGCTTAATATCGGGTTATACGTTTTTTGTGTTTACTCAAAGTCATTTTTTGGGTAGCATTTTCGTAGTATAGGGTTGCTTGATATCGGGTTACACGTTTTTCATGTGTTCTCAAAATCCGTTTTTTGGGTACCGTTCGTAGTATAGGGCTGCTTAATGTCGGGTTATACGTTTTTCATGTGTTCTCAAAATAGAAGAGAGTTGCTTGATATCGGGTTACACGTTTTTCATGTGGTCTCAAAATCAGTTTTTTGGGTACCGTTCGTAGTATAGGGTTGCTTCATATCGGGTTATACGTTTTTCATGTGTTCTCAAAATCATTTTTTTTCGAGTGCGATACTTGTATGAAATCCCTGAAATGTTATCAAGTTACTATATATAGTCTGTAGGACCCCCGGAAAAATGCCAGGTGCAGTATTCCCCTGGTACGGGAGTGCGACAACCGATATACAGCGATATTACCGCCGCCGCTGTCGGCGACGGATATATATGAAGGACACGCCGGCCTCCGTCGCCTTTAATTTATCGTTTTTTGCGAACGGCTACAAAGTAGAATATTACACCAATTGAACTTGAGTTGAGAAGTAAAACAAGAGGACGACACAAGCAACCCTCGTTAGTTTTGTTTTTCCGAAGAAAAAAAACGAACATAATATAGTTTTTTCATTCAGGTGTGAGGTCGAAGGTTTCGTCGAAGCTCATCTTCGCAAGCTTTCTTGTATGACATGTGTGTTTTGTGTGGCATGATGTTTTCAGCCCCCGCCCTCCCAAGGGAAATGCGGCGGCGATGATTCTGCCACCGCGCTATCTCGTTCTTCTTTTCCTCTTCTTTCCTTTTAGTGTCCCCTTTTTGTGGCGTCGTTGGGGGGTATGGAGGCGATGATGATAGTGGTATATGTGCGCATCGCTCATTGTCGTCAGATACGCGTATAATAAGTTTGTAATGCTTGGGAGGGATTATTTTGCAATGAAGGCTGAAAAGCCTGCCGTATGGACTACGATACAGTTGAATACGCGCCGAGCATGGCATTGGCTGTTGTTAAGATACGGCCTCGAAAAGCCTGTAATTATCCGAATTTGAGATCATTTGGATGGGCTTCGTATGATAAGGCTGGCGTTTTGTATTCGGAAAAGTTAGGAAATAGATCGGAGGCACGTGCCTCCGATCTCAGAAGCTATCCGGGGCTCTGGTGGAATCCAAAAAGCTACGTCTCTACGAAGGCAAAGAAAGTGAGTACTCACCGAGGACCTGCTCAGTTGGCAGACCTGCAGGGGGCACTCTGTGTTCCCACCTATAACCTTACAAATGGCGTCGACGGCAGGACCGCTACGGGGAGTGAGCGTTTTTTTGTCTCCGGAGACAGATGTGGTGTTGGAGGTGGTTCGGGTGGCGGCAAATGAGCAGTTTCCGGCTTTCCTGCCTTCGTTGTACCCTGGTTCGAAGTCAACGGACCCGCGGCCATACGCCTCGTTGGATGCTATGTGGCGGGCTTTTAGTGACTTGAGCGCATAATAAAAACCACCTGCCGTCAACGGCGAAACATTTTTTTCTCTCCTTGTTTCTTCGACGGGAGCGCGGTCATCCGCCCCGTCGGGACCCCGGCCCGCCGATCATGGGCGCGACCAGGACCGAGTGCCGTCCCAGTCGCTTTCGTGGCAGACGGGATCGAGCCATTATTCAACTGTCATGCTCGTCGATGATTTATCTGACCCTTGGCTTGACCACACATCGAACTGCTGGCCACTAAAAGAGCATCGTTATGCAGAAGTTTTCTTTGTTATTGCCTCGTTTAAGACAGACGACCCTCCCCTTTGAAGCGGCCTCCTTTCACCTCGCGCTGATGCCCTCCGAGAAAACCGGGGGCTTTGCCTCAATTGCCACGAAGACAACTATTCCTTCAGGCATTGTAGGCATCCTTTCATTAATGCGAGCGGCTGCTTGAACCCTGAACTTGGCCAACTCGGCGACGATGACGCACACCGACGTTGACAAACACGCATAGTCTGCTACCGCCGAGACGATAAATCTTATCGCCCGAACAAGAAAAGCCGTCGCCATCTTTCAGGTCAATCGCGAGGGTACCACCAGGATCAGGGCCAGGTAAACTGTCACGATACCACATACACGTCGGATCACGATGATGGTATCCCGCCCTCGCCCGCCTCTTCTGCCCCCGCTCCTGCTCCTCGAATGCGCTTTGGAGCCGCCCACAACCCGGGCGAAAATACTGTTGGTAAACTCGTGGCTTCTGGGGAAAAGATGTTGTATTATTGAGCAATTGCCCTTCTGAGACAGGTAGGCAAGGTGGAGTGAGCAGGGTGGGGGCGCTCGTGGGCGCGCACAACCTCACCCTCCGTACCACAAACAATACCCCTAACATGACAATAGCCTGATAGTCAGACCTACAGCAACAATGCCTGAACCTTCCTACTGGATAAGTGTCCAATGTACCACATACCAATGTACCGACACACACACCTACGGTCCATTGTATAGCTCGTACTTGTGTACAACCTACCGAAGTACCACAAAGAATATTCCCAGAATATCCAGCATCAACTTACTACAATTGACAATTCAATATTCAAACTATCCAATCAGATGATCTACAGCAGCTCGGCCGATACACACTTCCGCTATCACCAACACCCTCCCTAGGGGCTGTTGTATCTACCAGACCCACAACATGCAGTATGACAAACAAAAATAATTCAGACTCCTACTTCCTAGAGCCCAATGCAAAGTCACGGTGAACTTCAGAAATACTTCTCGGCAGAGCCTTCGTGAGGATGTCCGCATGTTGTTTTTCGCTGGGAACATGCGTGATCTCGATCACACCCTCCTCGGTCAGATTTCAAAGAAAGTGGTGCCTCACGTCGATGTGCTTACTCCTGCTCGAGCTGAGCGGATTCTCTGCAAGCAAGCGCAATCGCTCCCTCGTTGTCCTCAAGGACGTCAATTTTACGAGGCTCCACACTAGACCTCAAGAACTGAAGCATACCGTTCACAAACAGAGACTCCTTCACACCATCGCCCATCGCAAGATAGTCTGCCTCAGAAGTCGACTGCGAAACGCATTTCTGCGTCCAAGAAAGCCAAGCTAAAAGACAGGCAGCCACAATAACTAGTGCTCCCGAAACTGATCTACGATCAGTGGCATTGCTGGCAAAGTCTGCATCTACGAACACCAACGTGCCTACGTCATCAACCGTACTGTCTCTCTTGTACTTCAGAGTTAGATGTGCCGTTTCCAGAAGATAGTTCAGAATCTTCTGAGCTGCCTTCCAGTCTCTCTTCTTTGGCTCGTGAGAGTGCCTCGCCACCGCCCGCACAGCATTCGAGATGTCGGGCCTCGTCCCATTGGCGACCCACATCAGGCACCCCACCACCTCTCGGAACGGCACATCTCCTGCCTCCTCATCCTCCATCACGGACCTGTTATCGTTAGCAGGGGAAGCAGGGATCGGGCTGGTGCGACAAATTTTGAATCTCTCAAGCACACTCCTGATGTAACTCTCCTGAGAAATCTCAATCGTGCCAGCCTCGCGGTCGCGAATAAATGCGCAACCAAGAAAGAACTTGACCTCACCCAAATTCTTCGTAGGAAGAGAATCGCCTAGAGCTTCTACAACCACCTTGGCAAGACTCTTAGTTCCTGCATACAGAATGTCATCCACGTGAATCGCGACCATCCCTATCACTTCGTCTCCCATCATGAAACGCAGCACACAGGGGTCACACAGAGACTGCTCGAAACCAATCCTCTTTAGATCCGATACTAGCCTCTTGTAAAATGTTCTAGATGCCTGCTTCAATCCGTACAAACTCTTGTTCAGACGGACAACCTTTCCTGACATCGAACCACAGCCAGAAGGCAACTTCATAAACACCTCGTGATCCAACTTCGACTGAACAAACGCCTGCTCAATGTCCCAGTGGAGTAATTCCAAATCATGCTTGCACGCCAATGCTACCAACAATCGAATTGATGCAGGATTTGCAGTAGGCGAGAAAGTCTCAAGATAGTCTATACCATACTTCTGCCTGAAGCCCTTCGCGACAAGCCTAGCCTTGGCCTTCACTATCTTTCCTGTTTCGTCTGCTTTCCATTTGAAAACCCATCTAGCATCTATCACGTTACAGCCTATTGGGATCTTTACCGCTAACGTGAACGTTCCTGCCCTTATCAAGCCTTCAACTTCTGCAGACATAGCTCCATCCCAAATCGTGGCGTACTTCGATTGCCGGGCTTCTTGATAGCTATCAGGCTCAGACTCTACGTCCTGCACCAGTTTTTTCGGCAATTCCACTGCGTCACCTGCTCTCTGCTCCGCCAACAGCGCATATATTATCTCTGTTGCGCAGACGGGCCCTAGAGTGGCCACAAGGCCAGATACATTCTGCCGGTTAACTGCACGGGTTTGCGCGCGAGTTCTACCTTCTCTTACTTCATCATTCTCACGCGCAGGGTTGTTGAAATCAGCTAGCTCAGCTACATGCCGCGGACGACGAGCAACTGGAGGAGATGCCTCTGCCTCCTGCCCTCTCGGCCCTACAGACTCTGTATCCTACTCTTCAGGACCCACCGACTCTAGTTCCCCCACATCTTGCCCTCCCTGCCCCTCACCATAGGTGAACTCAGGTGCTGGAGACGACACAGAGGGAACGGGCGAAGATGGCACAGAGGGGGCAAACGGCGATCGACCTACACTCTCTGCGTCAACACTTTCAACCACATCGACTGCTTCACCAGGGGGGACCACTACCTCGTTCGTTGCTGCACCAGAGGGGACCACTGCCGCGTTATTTCGCAACAGTGTGTGGGCAACTCCCCTCCCTACAAGCGGCCATACCTCGGCTTCTACATCGTTGTCACTTTCCTCCCCTCCCTCCTGCGCGATCTCTATCGGCAACGGAGGTTGCGGTGGAGGGAGTTGTGACGGCAACGCCTCCCACGTTACATCCCTCGTTTCCTGAATAGTCCCAGCCCTCGTAAGTACTCTATGACAATCACGCGGGTGGTCTCTCGAAGGACCGACATAAAAGCAACTTTCACCCTTCGGAAACAGCTTCGACGGTCGCTGCCACTTGCAGTATGCCGGTTTCAAAAATTGATAAGGTTTTGCAGGACGAGCTTCCCCATACCACATTTCATACGGCAACTTGGAATCGGGGTTAGCAGAACAAGCCGTGTGATTAAGTGCCTCGCAAGCCCAGTGCATTGCCTCAGCCCAGAGTCTTTCAGTCTTAGGTAACTGTACATGCCCAAAAAGAACTTTCGCCTGAACACGAGCCGCCATTGCGGCCTCCTCTATCAATCCCAAGCCACGCTATACAACACCGTTGCATTGAGGACTGTAAGCTGGGATGAACTCTTGCTTAATCAAGAGCTCATTGCACACAGATGCAAATCCTCCACCAAAAAACTCCCCTCCATTGTCAGATCTAACAATCTCAACCAATGATGGGATTCCATCAGCACGCACACTAGCAAGAAAACTCCGGAAAGCACTCGCAGCGTCTGATTTACTTCTCAGGAAATAGATCCATGCACGCCTTGTGAAATCATCCTTCACAATCATGGGGTAATACTTTCCCCCTATGGACACAACGGCCTTCTTCCCTCCCAGGTCAACATAAACTCTCCCTAACTTTTTATCTGATCTACAGTTAGTTTCACGAGCAATCCCTTTTCTAATTGCCTTCGACATCGAACATCCCGTACAAGCATGTAGGCTACCAGTCAACTTGATACCCAGTCGCTTTGCAGTAGTACGAAGCAATCCTTCATGTGAGTGAGCATAAATGTTATGAAAGTCATTCACATCCATACTCGTTTTGTGCTTGGGGTTTGAAGGAGTGAGAGCAGCCAACACGGATCCAATAGAGTCATCACCCACACGATACGCAGTCACAACAAGCATGCCATCGAAATTCTCAAAAGTCACATGTCAGTGGAAAGCAGTCATCACACCACGAGGACCACCAAGACCATTCCATGACTCGACATCAAATTCTGCGCTGCTGGGGGAAAAAAGGTTGTACCCCAATTTGGGACAGAAACACCATGGTATCATTCCAGGTATCCCTCAGGTCCGAGTCAGTTTGGGACAGAAGCACTAACAACTCAGATATCTCACCGTTTTTATGCTTGTCGTCCTTGGATGATCCGGTCTGGGAGGGATGAGCGATCACACGAGCCAGACAGTCCTTCTTCACGTGACCGACCTCCCCACACTTGAAACACTTTCCTTGAAAGGCCGTTTTCTTAGATGAATCAGACTCGTAGTTCTGCTTTTTCGCACTCTTCTTCTCAGGCCTAGACATCAGAGCAACACTGTTTCTTCGGACCACCTTGAGTCTGCAAGTCGAGGTACCGTTCACGCACTTTAGTCTCTATGAACGACGGGTCATTCGGGCAGAACACCACCAGAGTTTCACGCAGAGTCTTATATTCATGCGACAGCCCCTCGAGCATCAGGTTGCACACCTCTCTGTCATCTTTCTTGACTTCCAGCATTTGAAGCACACCAAGCGTCTCTCTCACAGATGCAAAGAAGATCGAGGGATTCTCATTCGAACGCATGCGCAGTGATTTGAGTTTCTCCTCCTGCACACGAATCTGACTCTGGCTCAACGGCAGAAAATGATCTTTCAGCACTCGAAAACCCTTGCTGGAAGAACCAGCGTGGCGAACCATAGTTTTCAGACTATCCTTCTTCAAGCAGTCGAACAGAAACCACCATGCCATCTCAGCCTGACGCAGCACACCCACACTGAATCCTTTCTCTACCCAGCGGGTCAAGTCGAAACCAATGTCAGCAATCGGAATCTCAGTCTCGGAAACAAACGCCTCATACAGATTGTTGTGCCGGGCACTTAACAGAAAATTCTGCGACCATGAGGGGTAAGACACGTCTGTCCCATCGAAAGCAGGAGCCTTGGGAACTTTGAAAGGACCCCCACCCAACTTCTCTCCTGTATCAGTAATGCCGGCCCCAGGAATCAGATGGTTTCCACTGGCGACACTTTCCCACCACCTGCTCGACGGAGTAGGTTCGGGAGGAACAGAGGACTGGCTTCCGAGAGCCCTACCTACAGTCCCGGGAACGAAAGACTGGCTACCTACAGCCCCACTTCCAATCCCAATCGAACCAAAGCTTGCAGCACCAGCAGAGGAGCGATTAACAGCGAATACATTAGGGTTCAAGCCTGAGCCAGCAAGGCTACTACTCCCAACCCCCATGCTGGACACGCCAAGGCCTTGGGCATCGCCCCCCGTACCTCCCGCGGTCCTGCCAGTAGCATCATCGGTAGAATGCGTACCAGCAGCATACTCTGTTCCGCCGCCTCCCGGCGCGACAGCAGACACAGAGGACTCCACTTGCTCCTTCTGTTGATCAACAAGCGACGTGACTAGAGTCGTAAGTTGGGACAATTGCGTCTCTAGGGAAACCATCCTCTCACCAACATCCTGCGGATTACTCTGAACTCGGCCACCCGCAGGTGTCCCCGGTTCAGCCATGATGAGACAGGTTGATCAGGCCTCTCTCGTACAGCAGTCTAGTGTAGTCCAAGGGGACGACGGAGCAGTAGACACCTTTGACGCTATAGCGTGTTGGTAAACTCGTGGCTTCTGGGGAAAAGATGTTGTATTATTGAGCAATTGCCCTTCTGAGACAGGTAGGCAAGGTGGAGTGAGCAGGGTGGGGGCGCTCGTGGGCGCGCACAACCTCACCCTCCGTACCACAAACAATACCCCTAACATGACAATAGCCTGATAGTCAGACCTACAGCAACAATGCCTGAACATTCCTACTGGATAAATGTCCAATGAACCACATACCAATGTACCGACACACACACCTACGGTCCATTGTATAGCTCGTACTTGTGTACAACCTACCGAAGTACCACAAAGAATATTCCCAGAATATCCAGCATCAACTTACTACAATTGACAATTCAATATTCAAACTATCCAATCAGATGATCTACAGCAGCTCGGCCGATACACACTGCCGCTATCACCAACACATCTTGCTCCCTAGGGCCTGGTGCTCCCGCACGGGGACACTACGGCCCAAAGAGCCGAGGACTGGTGTTCCCAGAAGGGAACATTGCAGACCCACAAATGTCCAACGAGGCTACCGACGGGTTGGCACCGTCGGTTTTTGCCATTTTTCGTGCGCAGTAAGAGCGGATTCTCGCGCTTTTCCGACAACGAGCGAAGAAAGACCCGGGGCGAGATACCTCGGGTTCGGATTCGCGTCGTGCTTCCGAGGCCTGGTGTTCCTGTATGGGGACATTGCAGGCCCAAATTCCAACTCGGCTTTTGACCCTTCTCTCGAATACTCCACAGACAAATTGGTGTTATTCTGGCAGCCCCCATCCTATTTTCCACCGTGGTCCCCTTCGTCGTTTTGCCGTGGACTACGTGCCATATTCTTGCGCGGAGCAGTACATGATTGCCGAAAAGACCAGGCTTTTCCAAGACCATCGAGCAGGGGGGCTCACCATGTCGTCGCCTAGTGCAAGCACACGCAAACGCATCGGTCGAGGCGTGCGCAACTTTGACTCCGGTGTTGGGGACAGGGAGAAGCAAAACACCGTGTTATCTGGCACCTACGCCAAATTCACGCAGAATCCAGCCCTAAAAAAAAACACCTTTTGAGCTCTGACAACAAGCTTCTGGCTGAATCCAGCCCTCTGGACCCGGTGTGGGGCATTGGTCTCCGGGCGGATGGTCCCAGGGCCAACAACCCATGCCAGGGGAGTGGAAAAACTTGCTCGGTGAAGCACTTTCTGCCGTTCGCGAAGCTATTCGCGACAATGAGGCCGGGTCGGCGCACCCGGCCTCCCCTAGTCGGTTCCGCACCTGCACTGCGAATGCAAGAACCAAGAAATCTCGTCCGCGCCGCGACCGGGCCGTTAACAGCGGCCAGCGCTCGCAAACCTTCCCCTTCGGCGTTTCCGACCTATTTCTCGGGCGCGTTGGCCAATTAAAAGCCGTGGAGTTTTGGAGATAGCTCCTGGCGTCGGCCCTGACCTTGCGCTGTCAAAACACGGCCTCTGTTTCGTCGAGGGTAGTGTGACGCTGGACGACGTTTTGTTCACTATGCAAATCGCGTGTATCAGTCGAGCAACGCTCGACTCGGAGAGGCACTGAACTCCTCTAGATTTGGGGACCGGCAGCATTGTTTGGGCTCCCAAACGCCTCCGAGGGTACTGTGGGGAACAAAGTTCCGCATATCCTCCGGTCACAAGACACAGGAGAGCATTGGCAAGTTGGGGACCCTCAATGCACGAGTCCAGCGGTAGCTTGAGTTCGTCACCGCGTTCGATTGCACACTCGAGTACCGCAAAGGCAGCGCCAACGGCATCACCGATTTTTTTGGCCCGTTTTCCAGAGCCTGCTACGGAGTACGACCGCAGTGGCTTGACAAACTTCAACCTCGTGGGGTAGACAAGCCCCAACTCCGTTGGAGATATCTGCGCGCTCCCTCCTCGCCGACCCCAGGGGTCGGTTTGGGTGGACTCGCGCCCCTCGCCGAAAGCACTGTCTTGGGTGGGTTCGTGCCCCACACCGAAAGCACTGCTTTGGGTGGACTCGAACCCCTCGCCGAAAGCACTGTCTTGGGTGGGCTCGTGCCCCGCACTGAACATGCTGCCTTGGGTGGGCTCCCTCTCACCTCTACCGCATTTCACAATTTCGCACACACGAGCCACGTACAAGGATTGACGGCTTTTCTGCTTCCCCGGGGAGATTCGTCGCTCGTATTTCTGCCTGTCACCACTACCGAAGGGTGTACCGGCCGCGGGTCGATTTCGCCTGCCGCTGACACCGTTTTCGCTTCGGTTTTTGCCATACCCATCGAGGGCGACACGGGCTTCGCAGAAGCCCTGGCTGCAGCGACGCCCATCGCACAGCCGACTTATCTATCCCGGAGTTCTACACAGGAGTCGGCCCCCGCCGCGACCACCGGTTCGACTGTGTCCGTCTCCGCCTTGCTTGGCACTCTAGCCCCTCCGTCGTCGACGACGCGCCGACGACCAGCGACAACAACGGGTAATACACCCCCGCTGTAGATTATGGATTCGGGCCCGGCGGGGCCCCTCGGCCATCTTCCAGACGAGGTACAACCTCGCCACAAGTCCCACGGCCGCGGCCGGCTCCGCCCGCCGCCGCGACCCCTGGTCTTGCCGACTCGCCGGTCCGGTCGGTGCCACTACCGTCCGACCGCGACCACGCAGAGCCTATATGGGAACTCCTCTCTCACGGCTCACACCTTCTCCTGATGACACGCCGACTGCACATACAAGGTCGGACGCCCTCGGCGACGCTGCTGAATTGCGGTTCGCTGATTCCGTCGCGCGTTATTCACATGCTGATTGGAAGCGAGAGCAGCACGCGGAGCCGACGTGCCACTCCATGATGCGCTACGTTTCTATCGGCCAGCCATCGGTCCTGCCGCCCGACGTTTTAGCGTGCTACCCCTCGCACAAGCGTCCATCCCTCTCAGACATCAAGGAGCTGGCGGGAGATACAACCGACGACGACATCGTCCTACTCGTCCGTAACCCGACACTGCCGCCAACAAGGTCTGACAAACCCAACCCTGTGGGGCGAGCTGCTTGCTTGCTGAACGACGAGCTAGTTCGCATCTACGCTCTCCTGCTCATGCGCCCTCGGATCATGCAAGCTTGTCACTCGACGGCCTCTTGTCACCTTGGCACCATGCGCACGTTGCGCATGCTGGAGCGGTTTTATTGGTGGATTGGCATGAATGTGTGCACCCGGTGGTGGCTTTCGCCACTGCTTGAAGTGCCAAGCGCGGAAAACCCCACGGCTGACTGTCCGCTGGCTCATCATCTCAATGCCTCTACCGGAAGGTTCAGGTGTCGCCGTCAGTGTTGACTACTTCGGCCCCCTTCCGGTCACACCACGAGGCAGCACCTACATCCTGCTGTTCACCGATCGCTTCAGTCGTCGGGCCGACATGTTCCCCGTCACTGCCGCTGAGTTCACCGCAGAGGGTACAGCCAATATCCTGGTAAACCAATACGTCCCCTTGTCGGGTTGCCCGCGCACCATACTCTCGGACAACGGCCTGCAGTTCTGCTCCAAGCTTTCACAAGCTGTATATCAGCTGTTGGGTGCGCACAAGCTTGCTACAAGCTCCTATCATCCCAGCTGTAACGGGGGCGTTGAGCGGGTAAACCACACTAAGGCCCAAATGCTGGCTATGGTCGTCAACGAGCGACAAAACGATTGGGACATGCATCTGCCCCACGTCGGGTTCGCTTACAACAATTCCGTCAGCGCGGCGATGGGTCTGGCGCCCAACGAGGTCCACATGGGCAGACTTCCACGGCTCCCGCTGACAGTTTTCGACCGCACTGGTGTCGTGGGACACCAGAGTCTGGCCCTTGAGCACCTGGCCTATTGCGACTTGGCCACCGACCGGCAAAAGCGCGCGAACGACATTGTTCGCGCACACCACACCCTCACCGTTTCCCGTGTTTAACCGCAGAAACTCCGCCCTCGCCGACGCGCTGCGTCCAACACCTAACTTCGCTGTGGGTGGTTGGGCATGGGTGTACGATTCTGCCTCTACCATCCGCCAGGGTGTGAAGGCGAACATCGACGCCAAGGTACTCAAGGCCAAACTCGCGCTTAACTGGACGGGCCCGTACAAGGTCCTGGCCGTCTGTCCCTGCTCCGCCGCCGAGACCGGACGGTTCGCCGCTCGGGAGCAACCTCCTCTATTTGGATCTCCCTTCCGACCTGCCCGGTTCGGACGCTCGTCGGCGTGTGGCCATCGAGCGCTGCAAACCCTGTGCCAACCCCCACGACAGCGGGGACATGCCCAAATACCTTCTGGCGGGGCTGACGCAGTACGTGCTCAACAATTTTTCCAAGAAGTCCCCGCCGTACCACGTCACTCAAGACGACGGTTTGACTCCTCTCCAACGGCTGGAAGTGAAGCAGATCACTGGTCATCAGTCGGCACGGGGGCAAGGTGGCGTCATCGCGGTGCTATACAAGACGCATTGGGCGGGGCTCTCCGAACCTTCCTGGGAGCGGGAAATGGACCTCCACCTCTCCCGCTCCCACATCTTGCGTTATTGGACCGGAACCCCGGACCAGCACCGCCAAACCAACCGCCTCTACCGCCGAATGCGGATCGGGGCGGAACAGCGCGAGCTCTCCCGCAACAACGGGGAACATTTCCTAGCGCCGGGCTACGCCTGTGTTCCCCGCGCCGATTGGCTCCGTCGCCACCACGACACAATACTTCCTAAGGGATCCCACTTTTGGTACAAGGGAGACGATGGGTATGGTGGCTGGGAAAAATCAGCGCGAGCACTACCGAGGACAAGGTATACCTGGTCCGCTTTCTGGACGACCTGGGATCGATTAAACTTCCTCTTCACCCCGCGCGCTACAAGACTTCTACGGGAGCCGTACGAGGCTCTTGGTGCTTGCAAGTTCACATCGTCAGTGCGTTTCCTCGGGTAATCCAACGTAACGTAGACGAATCTCGAGACGCGGCCCTGGCCAGTTGACTTCCAAGCCGCCACCGCTCCTTGATAGTTCTTCCATTTTTGGGGTTATGAGGTTTGAGTTTTTGCCTTTGGGTTGTTCGTAGTGTCCTGAGGGTCTTCGTCGGGTTTTGGGGCGGTTCTTTTCATTTTTATTTCTTTCTGTCCTGCCGAACCCCCTGCTCAGTGCCGAGCCAGGGTTCGGGTAAAACGCCGCTATCTGAGGCGCAGGGATGTCGCTTTTTCGTCATTGTTCAATTTCGCCCTGCCGACGCCCTCCTCAGCCCACAGCCGGGGGGCGACCAGGGTACCCTGTTCGCGCGTAACGTGGTACAGGGCTATGTACGGGTCTGTGTGTCATCTTTTATCTTTTGTGTGCTGTATTTGTTCTACTTTGTTTTTTCGACTGAACACTCCCTCCTAGCGGGGCTGTAGGTGTTGCCACCTTCCATCCCGGGTATTTGTCGTTTCCTCGTCTATCCCCCGCCATGCCGATGGTCCGCGGGAAGTTTTTCGTACGACTTCTCCCTTGTGTTAGCGCCTGTGTTCCCCTCCATATCGACGAGGGCTCGCCTCGCCATAGTACCTTTTCTGTGGTTGGTTTGCCGTAGAGCCTTTCTTGCCCCTCCCCCCCGCCACACCGGAGGCATGCGGCAGGTTCTAGAGCCTTTTCTGCCCCCCCCCGCCACACCGGCGACACGCGGCAGGGTTTTGATGGGTGACTTTTGCCTTGTTGTAGGGTCTGCGTTTCTTTCAACTGCTTTTCTTCGCGTGTTCCTGGCTCCATAGCCAGACCGTTAGAGGTGTGGGAGTGGGTTTTGAAGAGCCGCATCTTCGACTCATGGTCTAGTTCGTAGAACCGGAGTTTCCCCGAATCTCCCATGTTTCTGCATATGCGACTCATCAGGGTGGGCTAGTGTTAAGATACGGCCTCGAAAGGCCTGTGATTATCCGAATTTGAGATCATTTGGATGGGCTTCGTATGATAAGGTTGGCGTTTTATATTCGGGATAGCTAGGAAATAGATCGGAGGCACGAGCCTCCGATATCAGAAGCCATCCGGGGCTCTGGTGGAATCGAATAAAGCTACGTCTCTACGAAGGCAAAGAAAGTGAGTACTCACCGAGGACCTGCTCAATTGGCAGATCTGCAGGGGGCACTCTGTGTCCTCACCCTATAACCTTACACTGTCTACTACTACTGCTGCTGCTACTACTACTTCTACTGCTACTACTACTGCTACTACTACTACTACTACTGCTGCTACTGCTGCTGCTACTATTACTACTGCTACTGCTACTGCTGCTACTACTACTACTGCTACTGCTACTGCTACTGCTGCTACTGCTACTGCTGCTGCTGCTACCACTACTACTACTACTACTACTACTAGCGGCATCATGGTTGACTAAATAATGCACTGCTGTGTTTGTTGTGCATTGAATGGCTAAAAACCCTTCAGTATAGTATATAATAATATGGACTGGACGGTGGAATGCCCGCCGAGGACTGAGGTAAGCAAGGTAGATGGATCGGCCTAGCGGCTCATGAGCGGGCATGGGAATCTATGGCTGCTACTACTGCTATAGGTCTAGACTAGCAACGCCTTGATTGGGTAGCTAATGAACACTGAATACCACACATCCCGTATACGAGTACCAGATTTTTTTTTGTGATACACCGTGCGTTCAAGGAGCATTCTCTCGCGCGAATCGATACCCCAGGCGCAACAGCAGTTGTTACGGCTGTCGTACGACGTACCAGCGGGAGCACGCAAAAAAGAGAAAAGGAGCTCCACTTCTAGAAACGTCAAATAAGAAAAAAAAACGCATCGAACGGGGATGTGATTTCTGCGCGAATCGAGAAAGTGGCGTTTTTTTTCCAATTTTTTCTACTTGGTTTTGGTAACCCCCCCCCCCCCTCCTGTCTGGTTCCTGGCGCTGTCATCCTTAAGCAAGAAAGTAGGCACGAGGTGCCGAGGTCCGTCTTACGAGTGGTTCTTGGAAGGATGCAGTTCACCCTTCATGCGATGCGCCGAACACCTCACGACGCTTCGCGCTTGGTGCAAGTAATGTCTGACTGGTTGGTGAAAACCCGACGTGCTCCGTCCCGGCATAGTAGGGATGCGAGGGTCTATGGTCGTACGACAACGGCCATGCACAAACTGAGTACACCCCCCCGTGTCTGACTCCTTAAAAAAATGTGTGGGTCGCATTTTCTTTTTCTGTGCTCCCCTGGACGTACCCGGTACCGAATCTAAAAAGGACTATCAACGTGGCGTTTGTAGTTGCAACGAACGGTACTACTAGATCCTTTGTTAATAGGACTGAATTAATATCGAACAACGACGAAGCATCTACGCATTTAGATCAAGCTCTCTCTTATGTGACTACGTGCGACGATGTATAGCGCGCAAAACCAGGCAACAACATTGTCGTCGACGTACAAGGCTAAAAACACAACCAGGGGGAAAGACACATTTTTGTTTCCCCTTCTTGTTTTGGATTCCATTCTATTAATACCAAAACAACGGGCCTCCGTAATAATAAAATAAGGTACAGATTCTACAGCAACCGAGGAGAATGTGTTGAGCTGTTGAGCAGCAAACCTAGCTGTATACCCAGCTCTCTACCCAGCTCTCTACCCAGCTCTCTACCCGTGGTCTAGCTGTAAGGTATTATTAGTCCCGACGCGTACTACGGTAGAGGTTCTCGACATTTTTTTTCTAATACTACCCCTCACTTTATTAGGAGGTTTTTAAAGACGTGCCCTTCTCTTATTAGCCCAAAACCTATTTGACAAAAAAAAAATAAAACTGCTGCTAGAGACTCTGATGCTACGATAGCTCCCCCCCCCAAAATCAGCGATTTTCTTCAACGAACGTTCCATGGCTGCTCGACACAAGGAAGGATACTATTGAAAAACATATATATATATCCATATATTTTCTTGCGTGCAAAGGTCTATCGACCGACGACGTTGGGGTGTCGAGGGACACCGTATTTCGGGAGATACGACCGGGGGCTGGTTCCGAAACCGGCGATTTCGTTCAAGAAAAGTTGGGGGGGCTGCCGTAGAACGAGTTTAGACCGGACGAATAAATCCCAGATGGTCTAGGCATACAACGGGGACCATCATTTGAGAGAAAAAATGGCCGATTATTTTATTTTCCCGACGATTTTGGGTTAAGGAGCCCCGTCATTCATATTTTTTCGCCAAAAAAAGGTATACCTTAATATCTCTATCGTAGCACGCGTCTCCCGTGGAGGTACACCCCCGACCAAGGCTAAAAGGTACGGGTACCCGCTTTGTTTTCAGTACCGGGTGCGTATGAGCCGCTCGCACGAGTAGCTCAGCACCTCACCTGACAAATACCAGGTGTACGTTAGGCGATACGTTGGGCGCAGCGTAGCAAACCTTTTCACCATTGCGTGGATGCACTTCGCAAGATTAAAGCAGAATGAAAGCTCAAGACCGCACAGGAACAGGACGGTCACTCGCGCGAGCGACCCCAAGCCCTTGCAAAAACGAAGCCAGAAAGCGACCCCCCCGAAGCCTTGCCCCCCCCCCCTCGCACACTATACGCACTCTGCTGGTGCCCATGTATACGATATGGCATTTTTTTTCGGAGGGAGGCGTATATGTATAAATTGGTATATGATAGCGAACGATGGAGACGACAAGTGCGATTGTTGTTGTTGTTGTTGTTGTTGCTCATCCCATCTATTATCTTCGCACGTTTTTTTTCTCCTTCTCCTCCTCTTTCCCTAGACGTAACCCAGACCCGGGGTCGCTAAGCAGGCTCTTCCCCCCCCTCCCCACTAGGGTACGCGCCTTCATTTTTATCGCGCGAGTAGACTCCAGCACTTTCTTCCCTCGTCGACACGCGTCGAGCCATGCTTGAACCCACGCCATGAAGCGCTCTCGGCAGCTAGTTGGTGTCTCTGGAAAACCACAAATCTCCATATACCGATATTTGAACCCCTGACTGCAACCTTATTGTAGTGTTCGAGGTTAACTACAATAGACCACCGGGGCGACCTGCGATACTGCTTTATTATCATGCATGCGTCACCCCACGTTAGGGGTGGTGTAGGTGCAGAATTTCCCAAGAATTTTCTAAGAATTTTCTAAGATTTTTCCAAGAACTGTCTAAGAAGTTTTAAAGAATTTTCTAAGCTCCTAACTAACATGAGGAGGGGAGCTCAATATCTCACCCAGGCGAGGTATGGCTTAGAAAGACACATTCGTTCTCGCGCAACCCGACCAGCACTTCTATGCGCTATAGTACTAATAGAATCAATAGTATCAATAGTATTAATAGTATTAATAGTATTAATAGTGGTCCTAAAGAGTCGTTCTACGGTAGGTAGCCCCCCCAACTTTTCTTTAACGAAATCGTCGGTGTTCAAACCAGCTTCCGGCCGTAGATCTCCTGATATGCGGTGTCCATTGACACCCCGACGTCATCATCGTTTGATAGCCCTTTGCACAAACAAGGAAAATTTAATGTATGTGGAAACTTTTTGTCACACTGGCATCCTTCTTTTCGTGTCGAGCAGCCGTGAAACGTTCGTTAAAGAAAAAAAAAAGAAAACCGCTGTTTTTTTTTTGGGGGGGGGCTATCGTAGAATCAATCAAATTAAAAAAACAAATATTGTGCTCGCGTAAATGTATCAAGCAAGAGGCTAACCAGTAGTTCCTACCCTGGGTCGAGAGACTAGTGCTACGATCTAGATGCATTAAGGTATACCTTTTTTTGGCTGAAATGTTTATCTGGATAACGGGGGGCTCATTAAGGTATACCTTTTTTTGGCTGAAATGTTTTTCTGAATAACGGGGGGCTCATTAAGGTATACCTTTTTTTGGCTGAAATTTTTTTCTGAATGACGGGGGACTCCTTAAGGTACACTTCTTTTTGGCTGGAATGCTTTTCTGAATGACGGGGGACTCCTTAAGGTACCCTTCTTTTTGGCTGGAATGCTTTTCTGAATGACGGGGGACTCCTTAAGGTATATCTATTTTTTGGCTAGAATGTTTTTCTGAATGACGGGGGACTCCTTAAGGCATACCTTTTTTTGGCGGAAATGTTTTTCTGAAATGACAGGGGACTCCTTAAGGTATACCTTTTTTTGGTTGAAATGCTTTTCTGAATGACGGGGGACTCCTTAAATCCAAAATCGTAGATTAGACACAGTTTTTTCTTTTTTTTTTTGTGCATGCGTTGAGATTTCTCGTTGTATATGCCTTCGTAGGCCATGGGATTTTTCATCCGGCCTCTCTTACAAAGCACTTTTATTTTTCCCTCGGCCAAACCGGTTTTGGGGAGAGGTCTTAATATTGTTTAACCCTTTTAAGAGCCCCCCAAATCCCTCCCTATATGACTGATTCTACGATAGCCCCCCCCAAAAAAAACAGCGATTTTCTTTACCGAACGTTTCATGGCTGCTTGACACAAAAGAAGAGTGCTGCTTGAGAAACGTCTCCGTACATTTTCTTGTTGGCAAAACTTGATCGAACGATGACGTCGGGGTGGCAAGGGGCAGCGTGTTTCAGGAGATACGGCCGGGAGTTGGTTTCAAAACCGGCGATTTTGTTAAAAGAAGTGATGGAGGGGGCTATCGTAGTAAGACTCATATACTTATTAATTTCAAGTAAATTTGTCCCCCTTCTACGATAGCGGTTGTACACCACTTTTTTTCCGAGGTTCCTCAATTTGGGAGCTTAACCCCTTTGCAACTGGAAACCCGTTTTTGGGGACAAGATTACTTGAATTCAGTATAGGGAGGGGTTCGGGGGCTCTAAAGGGGTTAAGGCCTGTCCGAAAAACGTGTTTGGGAGAAAAATAAAACTGATACCGGATGAAAAGGTCCCAGATGGCGTATTAACAGGTACACAACGACAATCACGCAGAAAAACAAAACGAAACAGCCTTTTTTTTTTCTCCGACGATTTTTGGTTGAAGGAGCCCGTCGTCTACAAAAACCTTTTTCAGACGAAAAGCGCTATCATCTATCGTAGCACGCGTCGTTTCCAGTGGTGTAACAGGCGTTTTAAGCTTCAAAAGGCGAGGAACCTCAGACCAAAAAAAAAAGTGGTCAGTGCACCCTCATCTGTTCGCAGCACGCAACGTCGGGACCTCAACCGGCCGGTTAGTAGAAATCTTTCGCCCGAAAAGTCTAACCCCCAGCACAGCATAGCACCACCGCGGGAGGCCTCCTGTTAAGGTGTTAGTGGGGTATTAGTCCGTTTGACCACTTGCGAAAGGTTAACCAATAGCTTACCCAAACTAAGCCAGTGGGGTATTAGTCCGTTTGACCACTTGCGAAAGGTTAACCAATAGCTTACCCAAACTGAGCCTTATAACACTTTCCCCCCCCTGAAACGGCGGGATACCAGGTCGGCCGGATATACGGGCGGACCTGTCAATTATCCAAGCCGTTTCATTTCCCGGGTATACCGGGGAGAGTATTTTTCAAGTCCGCCATGGGAAAATCTGAAAAAGTTTATTATGGTGGATGTGGGGATCGAACCCATGACCCAAAAACCCATGGTCTGTCGACGACGCCATTTGTTAAGGTGTTAGTGGGGTATTAGTCCGTTTGACCACTTGCAAAAGGTTAACCAATAGCTTACCCAAACTAAGCCTTATAACACTCCCCCCCCCCAAAACGGCGAGATAGTAGGTCGGCCGGATATACGGGCGGACCTGTCATTTATCCAAGCCGTTTCATTCCCTGGGGTACCAGGGAGAGTATTTTTCAAGTTCGACATGGGGAAAATCTGAAAAGTTTATTGTTGTGGATGGTGGGGATCGAACCCACGACCCAAAAACCCATGGTCTGTCGACGACGCAATTTGTTAAGGTGATAGTGGGGTATTAGTCCGTTTGACCACTTGCAAAAGGTTAACCAATAGCTTACCCAAACTAAGCCTTATAACACTCCCATGACCGAGGCTGCGTGGTTCACGGGGGTGGGACCAATGCTACGATATATATATATAATTATTTGTTTCCCCTGCCTGACGGGGCGGGGCGGATCCTTAACCCATCTTACACCCAAATTCGTCCAAATTCGTGGGAATTTCATTGTTTTTCGGGGCCTTTTTTTTTTGCAGTGGCCCGGAGCCACTCGCGCCATTGACAGCCCCCCTGTTCCTTTGCGGTCTTAAGCTTGTTGTTGTTGTTGTTGTTGTTGTTGCTGTTGTTGTTGTTGTTGCTGTTGTTGTTGCTGCTGCTGCTGCTGCTGTTTTTTTTTTAATTTCGCGACATGAAGCCGCAATGCAATAGTTAGCCACGATGCGCCAAGCGCATCGTAGGAAGTCGTTTCGTCTGTGAGGGGTACAGAGTCACTCGTGCGAGTATGATATGATATGATATGATATGATTTGATATGATATGATATGATATGATATGATATGATATGATATGATATGATATGATATGATATGATATGATATGATATGATATGATATGATATGATACCTCAAAACCGGTAGTGAAAAAAAATGGGGTTTTATACTACAATACCGTAGCCTTGGTCGTGTACACTCCTTTTTTCACTCTGCCGCGCTTGAGCTACTCGCACGAGAGGCCCCGCACCTCACCCGAGACTCTTTCTACGGTAGTCCCCCCCAACTCTTCTTTAACGAAATCGCCGGTTTTAAAACCAGCTCCCGGCCGTATCTCCTGAAATGTGGTGCCCCTTGCCGCCCCGGCGTCGTCATCCGATAGTCCCCTGCAAACCAGAAAATATTTGGAGGCGTTTTTTTCACAGCATCCTTCCTTCCTTGTGCCGAGCGGTCATGAAACGTTCATTAAAGAACATCGCTTGTTTTTTTGGGGGGGGGCTATCGTAGAATCAGTCCTGACAAGAAATGGCTTTTGTTATAAGGCTTAGTTTGGGTAAGCTATTGGTTAACCTTTTGCAAGTGGTCAAACGGATTAACACCCCACTAATACCTTCACTAATGGCGTCATCGACAGACCATGGCTTTTTGGGGTCGTGGGTTCGAATCCCACCATCCACAATAATAAAGGTTTTCAGACTTTCCCCATGTCGAACTTGACAAATACTCTCCCCGGTTTACCCAGGAAATGAAACCGCTTGGATATTGAAAGGTCCGCCCGTACATCCGGCCGATCTGCTTTCCCGCCGTTTCAGGGGGGAAGAGTGTTATAAGGCTTAGTTTGGGTAAGCTATTGGTTAACCTTTTGCAAGTGGTCAAACGGACTAATACCCCACTAGTACCTCAACACTTTCGGCTATTTGCTTGGTGCAGGCGTAGCGCTAGCCGTTCACCAGTCAGCGCGCGGATTTTTACGTCGCAAACTTCAAACAGCAGGGGCCGACGCAAGCAAAGGGACAGGGGGGGGGGGGGGGGGGGGGGGGGGGGGTCGGTCGCGTGAGAGTGACCCCTGCAAGCCACTGCAAAAAAAAAGCCTCCAGAAATTACAATAGAGGTGCACCTTTTTTTTTTCTTTTGAGTAGGCTCCTCAAGTTTGGGAGCTTAGTAGAGACCTCTCCCAAAAACTGATTCGGGAGAAAAATCAAAACTGCTACTAACACAAGATGAAAAATCCCACGGCCTAGAGGAATGCAAAAAAAAAAATGGCCTATTATTTTTTTTTCCGACGACAGTAATAGTATAGTATTAGTATAGTATTAGTACAGTATTAGTATAGTGTTAGTATAGTATTAGTAGGTTAAGGAGCCCCGTCATTCAGAAAACATTTTCGCCAAAAAAAGGTATACCTTAATACCTGTATCGTAGCCCACCCCCTACTGCGGCCTTGGTGCCATGTAGCAACAACAGGGTGCACACATGCAGCGCGAGAGCATCACCGTACCTAACTGCGCACGCACGTGTCAAACGGATTCTTAAGCCCCCCCCCTCCTCGGACATGCCCCCTTACCTCAACAACGCCGTCGGCTGCTTTCAAGGTGTGGCGCCAGCGCTGTCATACGTCATACATCCTGACATTTTTACCCGCCGACCACGTCAGGAGGTTAGATAAATCAAACAACCTTGCGGGTCGAACGGGGCGGTCCGGTCAGGAGGTGTTTTAAATCTCACGGGGTGGGACGGGTCGGATCGGGTCATGAGGTTTTTAATCTCGCGGGTCGGGACGAGACGGGTTACCCTCACTCGACCTGACCCGTGATATAACCCCTGGATTTTTCACCCTCTTGATGCGTCAGCAGTTACGGCAAGATATAGCCCGTAGGCTATCGTGATCTCACCGCCACAAGGGGAGTGATCCCAACAAAAGACTAATCCCAAGCGTTGATTATTCCGTGCAGCAAAGAGCAGCGCTTAGAAGCGAGTCATCATCTCGTAGCACAATGTCTAACCCATGGGCTATGAAAGGGCATAAACGAAACAAGAAATTGCGAATGAGAAACATTGCATTCCGACGTTATTGTTGGGTGAAAGGAGCCGCGTCATTCAGAAAACAAAAAATGCTGAAAAAAACGCTACGTCGCTATCGTAGCCAAGCACGCGTCCCATACATAGTAGTACTGCAGTAGCATCAGCAGTTGGAGTGGAAATAAAATATGTTTTTGAGTCTCGCCGCACATATGATACATGCGCCAATCCGCGCCGTAGCGCCTTTTTACTATTTATTATCTTCACTGAATCGGACTGATTCTCCAGAAAACAAAAACGCGACTGGGTCTTCCGAACCCCCCTCCCCCCGAACCCCCCCCCCCCCCCCCCCCCCCTCCCTATCCCCGCCTCCCACTACTGTTCCATGCGTTTCAAGCAAAACAATAGCGTACGGTTAACGCAGACCTTAACGCTGACGGAACACCGAAAAAAAAATCGAAATATAATCTATCTCCGAAAAAATACTAGGTATATGATACCAAAATCAGAACAGCAACAAATCTCCACTCGGTATATATCGCCCGACGCTTTGATAATACCAAGCAGGCAACAAACCTCCACTCGGTACATATCGCCCGACGCTAGCTAGTACCATGACAATACACCAGCAGTGCCAACCAATCTACAATTTATATGCAACCTTGAAAACGCCGACCACTGACCCCTCTATCCTCCCCCCCACCCAACCAAAAAAGCCTACGCCAAACCTAACTCCATGTCTTCCAGAGCGCCTATACAGCATAACCTTACAGCGGTGCATGAAATCCACTAAACAAAACGAGCACAACGTAAGAAAGCCCTGCTGAGACTTGCAGGAAAAAAAAAAATCGGAGGCCCATGTACTGAATGAACTTTAGTGTGGGACCAAGCCCCAAGTAAGCACCCCCCCGCCCCAAAAATAAGAAATGAACAAGCTCAGCCTAGGGCAGCAACCCCACCACGAAAAACAAGAATTAAGATACTCAGCCTCGGCCAGCATTCTCGTTTTCTCACTATGGACGCCCTGACTGCAGACTACCCACTGCTACCGCCACCCCTATATCGATATACCGCGAGTGTAAAAAAGGGGAAGGGGGGGGGGGGGGGGGATACGCCTGTCTGTCTATCTGTCTCTTTTCCCCTCTCACAGTACGTCGCGCACGAAGAGGCCAGAGCTAACAGCAGCAGCAGCAGCAGCAGCAGCAACAGCAGCAGCAGCAGCAGGGACAGTCGCGCTCCGCGCATTTCGTAATCGATAAAAGTTCGACACACATGTATGCACGCGACGCGCAAAACGCGCACGTTTACACGCGCGCATTCGTTTTTCTATCGCTCTAATGAAGCTACCTTTCTAACCGACTACTAGTAGTTGTGTGTCTTTTCACCCTCCGAACACCTAACGAGCGCCCGGACCGGTCGATCTATTGGTCGGTCGATGCCACCGGTGACGTTGGTTTCACCGAGGGTCGAAGCTGCGCCAGTTTCACCCAGCAGTCGTAGCCGCGGCAATTTAATCTACGATCGATGTCTCGGCGGTCCCACCCAGGATCGGTCGGGCGTTCGGTCAGTCGGTCGGTTGGTCGATTGGTCGGCCGCTCAGTCGGTCGGTCTATGGTTCGGTCGAAGCCTGGTTGGTTTCACCAAGCGTCGATGCCGCGTCGGAATCACGAAGGGTCGTTGCCGCGGGGGTATAATCTAGGATCGATGTCTCAGCGGTTTCACCCTGGGTCGGTCGGTCGGTCGGTCGGTCAACACTGCGACCGTTTCACCCAGGGTCCATGCCGCGGCAGTTTCCCCTAAGGTCGTTGCCGCGACGGTTAATTCTAGGATAGATGCCTCGACGGTTTCACCCAGGGTCGGTCGATCGGTCGATCGATCGATCAGTAGTTCGGTGGGTCGGTTGGTCGGTCGGTCGGTCGGTCGATTTCTGCGGCCGTTTCACCCGCGGCGGTTTCTCCTAGGGCCGTTGCCGCGGAGGTTTCACCCAGGGGCCGTCGGTCGGTCGATCGATCGGTCGGTCCGATGGTCGGTCGGTCGGTCGATCCGGTGGAGTTTTCACTCAGGGTTGACGCCGCGGCGGTTTACCCCAGGGGTCGGTTCCCCGGCCGTTTAACCATAGAGGGTAGGAAATTCCACCGGCCTACCGCTTAAAGACAGTTTCCCGCCACCAACACCACCACAATCACCACGACCACCCCCACTACCCCACCGCCACCCCCCACCACCCCCCACCACCATCGCCACCATGATCGAATTCCTCTCCCCATTCCCTGCCCGCCATCTCTCGGCGCACGTATAAATACCCGTTGCTAACACGGCGCAACGCCACCTTTCATCTAAAGCCGGTGCTAATACGGCGGCTACTCCCTCCCCCTCCGTCTCCAGAGATGCGTGGTCGATGGTTAAATGGCTGAGGCAAGCAACAAACGAGCCCCCCCCCCCCCACACCCCCCCACACCCCCGCCCATCACCCTCCGTTTCAACTTTTTGCGGGGGATGCATCACATCATCATCATCATCATCATCATCATCATCATCATCATCATCATCATCACCTAAACCCGGTGCTAATACCGCGACTACCGCGCCCCCCCCCCGCCCCGCCTCCACCCCCCATCACCCTCCTCTTCATCTTCTTGGGGGGACGCGTCACTTCCTCATCCCAACCCCCGCCACCCCCGCCCCCGCTCCCACCCCCCCCGCCGCCTCCTTCATCGCCGTAGTATACGTCTGCGTCGTACCCACCCCCGCCCCCACCCCCGCGACGCTCGCGGTGGCTTTCTTCGTTCCAGCCGCGCGACGACATGTGATGGTGTTCCTCGTAAGAGGCGTTGGTGTGATGGCTGTGGTGGCCGTGGTTGTTGCTGTGGCTGCCGCCATTGCCGCCGCGGTAGTCATCGGAGCTGGGGTTGGAGACAGGGCAGGGTGGGAAAGGGGGTTAACTCCTTGACAACTGGAACCCCGTGTTTGGGGTAAAGTTACTTGAAATTAGTATAGGGGGATTATTGGGCGCTAAAAGGGGTTAAGGTACAGGGTAGGGCTTGTTAAGGGCAGGGTAAGGAGGAACAAGCGAGAGCCTTGACATGTTTGTCTTGCTTCGTTGTTGTTGTTTGGCGCGCTTGGCGGTGGGTTTCGCCGAAAAAGCCCAACCCTCGTTCCGTGGTCAGACCCAGTCTCATCCACCCCAACCAAAAAAGAAAAAGAAAAAGAAAATTTTCAGAAGATTTCGATCTCCTGCATATATATCTCTCGCACTTGGGTATTTGTTTCAGGGTGACACATGCTATAAATACCAGGTAAGGTAGAGGGGAATAATTTATTTTTATGGGGTTTCTCGATTTAGGAGCTCTATACCTTCTAAACTCAAAAAATCATTTTGAGCACCCATAAAATGGTTTTAACCACCCAAAAATTGATTCTGAGCACCCAAAAATTGATTTTGAGCAAACTGAAAGCGAAAAACCGACGAAAAAAAAACATGGATGGCCTAGGTATAAAAAGTATTTGATACTGTAACGTTACTCGAAATGTGTCAGCTGTGAGTTCGACATTTTTTTAGGGTCGATGCTCATCTTTGCAAGCTGCGCGTGATACACAGGCCGCTCGTTATCACATCATGTTGCCAGCGTGAGCATCAACAACAAAAAACAAAAAAACAGATATTACTAAAGATCAGTGCTAATGGTACATAGCCACCACACTTTCTTCACCCCTACATGGTCAATGATTGTGATTCGATGTTTACCGAGCTCGTTTTGCTCATCTTTCCTGCGTTTTTTTGTTTGCGCTCGATTTTCCCAATACTGTGTTGCTAAGTTCTTCCGACTTTCGTTCTGCTCGATTTTCCGGAAATTTATGCAGCTCGATTTTTTTTTCCGAAGCAGTTTGTTCAAACTTGGTTCGATTGCTTTTGATCCATAAGGGGCGGGTGGGGGGGTTCACTATCCCCCCCTGGCTCTGGTTGGGCGAGGACGAGCTCGAAGTTGATCTTCCCGATTTTGCCTTGCTCAATTTTTTCCGGTGTTCTCTCGATTCGATTTTCATTTTTTCCTGTAATTTTTCGTTCGATTTTCCCCGATTGTGAGGAAGTAGACTAAAAATGTTCAACAACAAATGCTACTCGAGTTATCTCCTTGTTAACTCTTTTTTGCACCACACGATACATGTAGTTTAGCTACAAAAGGAGGGGGGGGTAGCGGCGGCGGCGGGGGGGGGGGGGGGGGCAACTCACTAGTGTCCCCCGGGCTGCGCGAGAACGAGCTTGGAGTTGATCCTTCGGTGGGGGGTCTTGCCCGTGTCTTGGTCAGCATCGTCCTCGAACTGTACCACCAGCTGCACGAAACGATACGAAAACGACAAAATGTAGCATGGACAAAAACGAAATGAACACGAATATTAACATTCATTATTCCTGTGAATACTTGCCGACTTTTCGTGTCATCCTTTTTCTTGTTAGGCGTTGTGTACGGTGCGCGTTCGTACAGCGCAGTATTGCAAAATTAAAAAATATGCATCACGACTTTATAGTATTAATAGCACCGCATCGCTCCATTTCCACATCGAGCTTACATTTTAGTTTTCCTAAAGTATCAACCCCGGTGGCGTAAGTATAACCGTTGCCCCGGTGGCGTATCAGGTTATCCTCGAGCCTGGCATAGGTCAGTTATTTTTCAGTTCGAACCCCCCCGAGTGCACACGCACTCGCATAAATCCGTGGGGAATTTTTCTTGTGCACAAATTGACTTGCGGAAAGCGCGCGAGCGTGAGTTAGCAACACTCGAGGAAAACGACGAGCAGTGGGATTGCTGAACCCTATGCGCGATAAAAATTGAAGGCAAAAACCGGGGGGCAGAAGGGACGACACCTGTGACCACGGCTTGTCCAGAAGCTGGAAAGTAGAAGTGTGAAGAAAAAAAAAAAAAATGCGGTGGAGCGGCATACCAGGAAAGGCGTGATATACTCCTGTCATATACGCTAAGCCCTATATTCCAAAGGTTTCTCGACCCTCCAAAACAAAATCATATCAAATGGGTGCTCTTGGAGCACTTGGGGACGCCGGTAGATGACGAGGCTGGGGAAGAAAAAAAATGCTCCAAGATTTATTGAACAGAAAGTGCGTTCGTTGATTTCCAGCAATGGTTAACGAGGGTTCTCCCGCTTACCGCCATCAAGACCGATCGTCGTGGCTGTGTGTGGCAAAACCGTTTCCCAGGTGAAACAAGGAAAACGAAACAAGACGCGAACTAAAATAAAATCAAGCGAAAGTGAACCGTCGAAGATGAAACTGAACTAAAAAAGGAACGAAAATAAGATTATAAAGAACAAAATGACCCGAAAATGAAAGGAAGCTAAAAGCAGAAATAACCTAAACTGAACCTAAAGCAAACGATAATAGACAATGGCAGTACGGATGGATAAACTGAAAACTACGTGCACGAAAACGTACGACCAAACGAAAACGCAAACCGAGAAACGAAACATAGCGAAAACGAAACGAAATTGGAACTAAACGAAAACGAAAACGAAAAAATGGAACGACATTACACGAAAACGAAACGAACTTGGAATTAAACGAAAACGAAAACGAAGAAATGGAACTACATTACACGAAAACGAAACGAACACTGAAATCGGCGTCGAGTCAACTCACACGCATGGGCCGGGGACACACACTTACTTCCAACCCCGAAAAACACACCCATGTCTGTCAAAAAACAGAAACTCACCGTAGAGGGGACGGGGGCGGGGGGGCGGGGGGGTACTCATACTCATTTGTTGTTTGTCTTAGTCGTCTGACGACTGACCACCCATCCCTTTCGAGACGGAGCACCGTGCCGTTCCTACTCCTAATAGAGACACCTCCAACGTTCGGGCGCGCGTTACGCTTCTTCCATATATTACAAAGAAACTGTTTGCTTATCCTTTCCCCTTTCTGTTTCGCCGTCGGCGGCCACCATATATTTCCTAGGATAGCGATTGTTTTCTCGCTCCTCTCTAGGCTACCAAACTCTTGAACGTCACATCCGTCTAATCTTCTCATCTCCTCTAACGCATCCAGTTCCTCCTTGTATATTTCACATCCTCCTACTTTGTGAGTCCTACTCTCTTCTGTTGTGCCACACGGGCACATATGTGTAGCCACGTCCTCCTCCTCCCGACTACTGGTATATCCCTTCTTTCTGGTAGGTCCAGGTCCCCTACACGAAATCGCAGTTTCAGCTTTTTCGCGTAGCCCACTAGGCCGTGCAGATACGTTCTCATTTCAATATCTTTCCTCAACCCTCCATGCATCTCTAAGTGCCTCTCCTCTTTCACCTTATTTCTTAGCACTTGCCTTTCCCTTTCTTCTATTCTTTCTTTTACTAGAGGGGAGGGGGGGGGGGGGGGGGGGGGAGGGGTCACTCATTTCCAACCCCCAAAAACGAACGCATGCCAGGCAAAAACTAGGAGCCCACCTCGGCGACAAGACCAGCTTTGCGGACCGGTTGTTTGCTGATCGTGCCTCGGTAGAAACTCGTCGTATCCGGGAAAACTGCCAAAACCTGCTCGGCGTTTTTCGTTCAGGGGATGAGGAAGGGATGTTCAGGGGATGGGGGTGGGATTGGGAGTGAAGGGTGGGGGTTGGGGTGGGGAGTGGGGGTGGGGGGTAAGGGTGAGGGTAGGGGGTGGGGGTGGGGGGTTGGGGGTTGGGGACGGAGGTGGGGGTGGGAAAGGGGGAGTGGGGGTGAGATAACCATAGGGGCAGGGGCGAGCAGGGGACATGGGAGGGGGAGGGGCGGGGGTGGAGGACAGACGAGCGACGAGCCAAAGCGTAAAAACGACGCCATCCGGCATGTGGAACACGCATTAAAGCAAAAATAGAACAAAAATATATGTATGTACAAAATTGCGGCTGCTGCTCCGAGAAGGCTCCTCAGCTTTTCTCAAGACGTATTTTTGAGCTTTTGACGTGCTAGCTTGCAATGAGGATCTCCCCTCGGCACGAAATCTCTCATCTTGTTCCCCGACTCCGACTGTGTCCGAGTAGGCCTCGGGCGTGCTTGCACCGTGCCCGGGCTCCCTGCTGCCCTCGTTATTGGCAAAATTATTTCAAATACGTCAGCTGTGAGTTCGACCGGTGGAGCGGTCGATACCGAATTTCAACAGTTGAGCGGTCTAGATTCAACGTTGCAAGCTGATTCATGAGTCTCGTGGCCAAATCATACATATCATAGGAGTACTCGCATACAGGGGAGAAGAGAGGAGATAGGTCCAGGTACACATGGTTGGACTACTAAAAATGGCGATACAGCGGCAGTGCATTCGAGGTATACAAGGCGGTTTGGCGATTACTGCTTGCTGATATTGTAGTGTTCCCGCCATAGTACCCGCCGGTTCTCGTAAATACCTGGTATATGATATGACAATCATCATGGATTTCTCGTCCTCTCGACCGTTCCATTGCTTTCTCCCTTCAACACACACAAACCCCCTCCACACTCGCTCCACCTCATACTCGCAACAACATAAGTTTATTTAACACCACACCGTACCCCTTGGCAGTAATTTGTCGCTTCTATGGCCCCTTTCCGCTTCGTTTGCTACCTGTCTTACGGGCATGCGCGGAGCCGCAGGCGGGCGTCAGCCCGCCGCGGCGAAGCCCCCCTTGCAAGGCGTATCAAATACATCCAGTTCTCGCGGTGTCTCGTAGTGGAGGTGGGAACAGGCATGGGGATGGGTCTCAAAAGAGGTGAGAGTCGTATAATACGTCGTAGCGATCGCGCGGCGGTAGCGCTACTAAGGACTCACGTGGTCTCCCTTCGCGAAGCCCTGCCCCCCTTCCCTCAGCCGGATGACGCTGTCGGCAGGGACCTCGACCTGCTTCAATGGGTCGTCCGCATCCTTCACCTCGTAGCACGCGCGCCCCGCGAGATACCTGGCAATAACGGCAGGTAACGTTAGAGGTAATTATTCGGTAACGGCAATGGTGACGGTAGAGATACCTGGCGGTAACGGTAGGTAACGTTAGAGGTAATTATTCGGTAATGGCAACGGTAACAGTAGATGAGATACCTGGCGGTAACGGTAGGTAACGTTAGAGGCGAAGGTAGAGGTAACGGTGGCGGTAATGTTAGGAGCACTAACGATAGAGTTAGAGGTAATGATTCGGTAACGGTGAGGAGATACCTGGCGGTAACGGTAGGTAACGTTAGAGGTAATGATTCAGTAACGGTAACGGTAACAGTAGATACATTTTTGGTGGTGGAGGTAAAGGTAGAGGTAATGATGGCGGTAACAGTAGATGCACTAACGACACAAGTAATGGTGGCTTTCAAAGGGCCATCCGTCGTCCACGTCCTTCACCTTGTAGCATGCGCGCCTAGCGAGATACCTAGCGTTAGGTAATTATATCGGTAATGGTGAAGGTAAAGGTAACGCTGGAGATATTTATTGGGGTAATGGCAACGGCAGAAGTAGTGGTAGAGGTAACGGTAACAGTAGCAGTCATTATTGCGGTGATCACAGAGGGAACGGAGCCCAACGCGGCAACGGTTACGGTTGCGGTTGAAGGACACGCCAGCTAGCGCTGGATTGCGAATGTAATTGAGTTAAATTGATACACGACGTGTATGAAACTACGTGCAAGTGTGGTGAGCTTAAGCTTTTATTTTTCCCCAACCGCCGGAGGATAAAAAGGAAAAAAAAAGAAAAAGGTAGAGGTAGTGGAAACGGTTGCGGTAACTGCAACTGTGTAGAGGTAATCGCAGAGATAATGGCGGTAGTAGAATGATAACGATAGTAACCGATACGGTTATGGCAACGGTAACGGTAACGGTAACGGTAATGCTAGCGGTAATTATATATAGCGGTAACCGTTGAAGTAACGGAAGCTCTCCCTCCCTTCTCCCCCGCCGGTCCCCCCCCCCCCCCCTCCCTCCCGCCGCTCCCCCCCCCTCCCTCTCCCTCCTTCCCTATCTCGCGCGCGTGGACAGGGAGGGCACTCGCAGTCCATATATAATTAATTTTGGGCTCACCGGATGATCTCCGCTAAAATCCAGGAACCGTTTTCGTTGGTGTTGGTCACTTTAGCCGCCACCTGCACCAGCGCCCAAAAAATAGCGCCAAGAAAATAAGCAAAATACCCCGAGGAAACAAAAAATGTGTGCGTTACCTGGTCTTATCTCCCGCAAAGTCTTAAAACCGGATGGTCGTAAAATTGGGCACATCACTACTGTTATCCTATCGTAATTCCAAGTAGTTTCGTTTTCGTGGCAAACCGATTTACCTGGTCTTATCTCCCGCAAAGTCTTAAAACCGGATGGTCTTAAACCGGATGGTCTTAAACCGGATGGTCTTAAACCGGATGGTCTTAAACCGGATGGTCGTCTTAAACCCCTACTGTATTGTGCCTTAGGGTAAGACTCCGGTCGTCGGACGAAAAACGGAGATTCGGGCACGTGGGGACGGCAAGGAGACCATGGCAGGCAGTGCCCAGAGCAAGCATGGTCTACAAGAGGACGACCTCACGATGCAGCAGAGATAACAGACCGCATGAACACAAGGCACTCTGGCAAACTGTCAGGCTCGTAGCCAGCCCAGGGCAAGCATGGTGTACGAAGACGAGCTTTCGCTGCAGCAGAAATAGCACAGACTGCACGCGCATAAGACGCACGAGCACGAGGCACTACGTACAAGCACCGTATCAGCTGTCAGGCGTACGAGCACAAGGCACTGCCTTAGCTGTAACGCGCACAAGCACAAGGCATTGCCATAGCTGTCAGGCTTGCATGTACATAAATATGCTGTTGTTGATGGATCGGCAACACAACAGGCCGGGTTCCGCGCGGTCCAGGCGTCTTAAGCTTTGACCCACTCAGCTCGCACATTTTGTCGCATAAATTCGGCCTATTTTTCGTGTTTATTCGCACATGTGTTATACCGTACAGGTTTTAGACTACTTACGCGAACTAAAGCCAAGGTGCATATAGTTTGGGCCCAATTATGCGACTATAGCATAAGCCGCATAACATCTGAGGAAATAAAGGAGAGTGGGTCAAAAGCCTAGCCCGGGCCATCCGGACAAAAAAAAAAGGAAAAAAGAGCCAGTCGGAGTACACGTCACGACACGATCAGCGAGCGAGCGAAAGCAAAGTCGACCCGTTCCGTCCCGCTTGCCCAATGCACTATAGGTCCGGCCCGAGCCCAAACAACACAGATAGCGAACAAAAACAAAGAACAAAATCGCTGTGAAAACAGAATCAAGAATAAAAACCACAGAAACAATAAACAAAAACACCAGGTACCAGGTACAAAACGAATGAAACAAAAACGAACAAACAAAAACAAGAACAAATCAAATGATAATAAACAGCCAAGGAGTGAAAAAAACAACCATGAGCTGACAACATTAAAAAAGCAAGCATAACAAAACGAGCCAAAAACAGAGCAACCACTGCAACAAAAAAACAAAAACAGAGCAAAAAAGAGCAAAAAACCGCAACAACAAACATCCAAAACAAGAAGCGAAAATAGAGCGCTGAAACAGCAACCAAAAAGCAAACACATAAAATACTATACAACCGCAATCAACGAGAAGGCAAAAAACAGCGCTCGACGAAAACAAAAACATCTACATTGCAAAAAACAAAACAAAACAAAACAAAACAAAACAGAGCAAATACAGACACAAGACGAAAACTGAAGCAAAAATATGATGAAAACAAAGAAAAACCGACCAAAGCTAAAACAAAGCGAAACAAAGACCAACAAAGAAAAACGAACCAAAGCTAAAACAAAACGGAACAAAGAAAATTAAGCTACCCCTGAAAACAAGCAACAAAAAAAAAAACAAGCGAAAACAAAGCAAAAAAACAAATCAAACACACGCGAAAGCAGCAGCACGAGAAAAAAACAAGCCAAAAAAACACAGAGCGAAAAACGCCTACCTGCTCTCCTGGAGGCACCACTCCGCCGTTCGATCCCTCAGCGTCACCGGGGCCGCCACTGCCGCATCCCCCTATCCCTTTACCGCCTCCAAAGGGAGGCGCTTCTCCGTGGCCGTAGGGGCCGTACGGGGAAAATTCAGAGCGATTGCGCCTGCGTTTAACGGTTAACATACACGGGTGGCGGTGTACGTATGTGCGTGTAGAGTTTATTGTTGGATGTCGTAGATTAAGTTTTTATACCGTCTCCTAAAAATGAGCAAGTACAATACTACAATACTATAATACTAATACTTACCAGGTAGGTAATAGTTTCCCCTTCATAACCGTATATACAGATAGATTGACCGACCGACAGGCAGACAGGCAAACAGACAGACAGATAGACAGACAGACAGATAGACAGACAGACAGATAGACAGACAGACGGAATACAAACACAGGCAGACAGACAGACAGGCAGGCAGGCAGGCAGACAGACAGACAGACAGGCGGAACGCAAAAACAGGCAGACAGACAAAAAGACAAGACAGACAAGACGGACGGACAGACAGACATACAGACAGGACAGACAGGCCAATCAAGCAACCAAGCAGCCCCCTACAACTTCCAACTAACCAACCGACCAACCAACCATACAACCAGCACCAACCAACCAACCAACCAACCAACCAACGAGCACCAACCAGCACCAACCAACCAACCAACCAACCAACCCAACCTACCAACCAACTAATCAACCAACCAACCAACCAACAAATCAATCAGCCAACCAACCAACCAACCAACCAACCAATCGCCCTACCACGGACACGGGCTACTACGCTAGAGGCGGCACTTATTCGACTCAAACCATCCCCTTGACCCAAAATCGTCGGGGGGGGGTTTTCTCGTTCTTGTTTCGCAAAATATCTTTCTTTGTTTACCCAATAATAGACCTTTTGATTGTTTCTACTCGGGTAATTCCAATCTTGTTATTAATAAAAACAAAAAACGTTTTCCTTGTTTACCCAACAACAGACCTTTCGATTGTTCCTACTCGGGTAATTCCAAACTTGTTATTAATGAAAACAAAAAACGTTTTCCTTGTTTACCTAACGTTAATACTGTAGGCCTTTGGATTTGTTCCATCATCGGGTACGTGGAACGTTTAGTTTTGTCCGAATTAATCAATCAGCTTTTGCCTCGGAGGTATGTATGTATACAGCTCTCCAACTTAGGAACCGCAGAAAAATAATGGTGCCCCTCCATCGCAGCAGGGGTCCACGCAACAACCCACCCACCCACCCACCCACCCACCCAACCAACCAACCCACCTACCAGCCGACCCAGCTAACCAACGGACAGACGGCCAGACCGACCGGCCGACCGACCGATCGATTGACGGATGGCCAGATAGATCGACCGACCGACGGAAAGCCAGGTAGACCGAATGACCGACGGCCAGCCAGATAGACCGACCGACCGACGGCTAGTCAGATAGACCGACCGACCGACGGATAGCCAGATAGACCGACCGACCGACCAACGGATAGACAGCTAGACCGACCGACCGACCGACCGACGGATAGCCAGGTAGACTTCACTCACTTTTTAACGGCGCCTAGCTCTCGCACGTCCCGGTCGGTGTCCATGTGTGATATCCACGAATCAACCACCTTGTCCTCGTCCACCTCCCACTGAGCGAAGTGCCTGCCGAAAGGAAAAAAAAAAAGAGACAAAAGAAACAACAAAAAATGGTGAAAATAGCGGTCACGGGATACAAGATTGACACAGGTCATTGATGGCAAGGCTTAATGGCGTTTTTTTGGCAGGAGATCCAAAAATAACCCCCCACTTAGTTGACGCGATGCATCGACGGCCGATGCTATACCCTTTTCCTCATCATACAAGAAGTGGTGATCCCTCCACAACGCCGGCTCGCAGTGCGGGTTGCTCTCTATAGTACCTCTGAGCCAATCTGGTACAGCAGTAGTGGTCCCTCCATAGTGCCGGCTGAGTAGTGCCTGCTTCCCGCTACAGCGCGTGTGAAACTGGCTGGAACAGATGGAAGAAACCAGTAGTAGCAGCATGCGCAGTAGTGCCGGTTGCCGATACAGTGCCAGTAATTGCCTCTATAGGGCACATACCGGCACTATACAGGGACCGACCGCTACTGTACATACCGCGCACTGCAGGCGCGTTGTAAATCCGTAATTCCGTGCTACCAGGTAGTTTTCTAATAGTTCTTGCCGTATTAGACTATACCTACAAGTAGTAGGGATAGGGTCAAGTCTAAGTACTGCTGTTTACTCTTACCGCTAATCTGTACCAGGTTTACTGTTTCTTTTCTTCTTTTCTTTTTTTCCGAAGTTGTAGACTACTGACATGTATTGGTACAAGACGACGTACCAGTCAGAGCCGGTCGCCCCGGCTGGTATAGTGGCTACCCTCGAACAACAGCAACGGTTGGAGTCAGGGGTTCATTTTTTTGCAAAATTTCGGTATGGAGAATATTATTTTCTGGAGACACCAACTGCCGGGAGCGCTTTATAGCGTGGGTAAGAACAATTCGACGCGAGTCGACGAGGGAAAAAAGTGCTCAAGTATTCTCGCGATAAAAACGAATGCACGTACCGTACGTAGTGGGGAGGGGGTAGAAGAGTCTGTCTGTTTAGTGACTCCGGATTATCTGAGTTGCGACTAGGGACAAGGAGAAGGAGAAAAAGTGCGAACTATCTGGCAAGCGAATTATCTGGTCCAGTGAGCGACCGCTGTCCAGTTGTCAAACAACAGCTCTATCTGTTCGCGTGTTGTACCAGTCTGCCCAGCACCGTCCGGTGCGGTATCCACTTGGTATCCCCACAAGCGCGATCAACCAAACAACGCCAGCTGCTGCTGCTGTCAAAGTAAGCTACGTACGTACGTCGCCAGGAAAAAAAAACCATGAACCATAACGCCTAATTCTCTTTGGAACAACAAACAGCATATTATTCTTACATCGATTCCCGATTCCTAGTAACAGTTCTCGATAACAGAAGGGATGGAGCAAAACGAAAAAAAAAAAAGTACGAACGTTCGCAAACTGCACCTGGTGCAGGCACGATGTAAACATCAAACATCAAGCGACATTTCTTTGATGCTCTTGCGATTTTATTCGCCCCCCCCCAACTTCAGATACGGCATGATAATACCAGGTCCAGGTACCAGGTATATGATACACCTTTCCCTGGTTTGTTTCCATTTATTCATTCTGCAGAATTACCCGCTGACATCTAACAAACACCTGCTGCAAGGTACGACAGAGCAGCAAGGCAATCGTATACGACAACGATGCAAGTGTACAGTATTGGTCCTCTATAGTGCCGGTTGAGTAGTGCCGTTTGCCCGTTATAACACCTGTGAAATCGATTGGCACAGACGGAAACAACCAGCGGAGCAGTTCCCGTTGCCGCTACAGTATAGTGCCGGCATTTCCGGCGGGCGCATGTACGACTTGCCTGTTGCTTCAGCTAAGATACACGCAGCTTGCAAAGCTGAGTTTTGATAATTTTTTTTTTTTTTTTGGTCGATCTCACAGCTGATGAAGTGTATTTGTCATTGTTCTAAGTATATTATACGTACACTACTTTTGGTTCGTTTTTTTTTTTTTCCCCCTGCGATAGTCTTTCACTCCAAAGTGACTGGAGCCTGTCCTGTGACCACGCACTTGACCCTTCAGTTACTCCAAGAGGGTTTTTTGTGATAATAAAAAAATGATCAATTATCGTGTTTCTCACCGGAGAGACCGGTCTGTTCAGCCCGGGGATGAAAAAAGACATCCCCGAACTTGAACGCAGGGCGTTTTATAGCACAGCCACGCATGCTCACACGCACATCTGGCAACACTCCTGGACTCAGCCTACAGGGGTACGCCGGTAGGCGCATGAAGCCTGCACGCCGCCTGGGGTCCTCAGCTGTGAGATCTTACGCCTTCTCAAGCCCGCGGCTGTCTGGGGCGTTTTCAGAGAAGTACAGAAGTACGCTATTCCCGCAGGGCACTTCGACGCTGGTTTAGTGATCATTTTTTGCTATCATTTTTACATACTGAATTTTGACTGCTCTCAGGGCGTGGGACCACCCGACCAGGGTGAAAATTGCATCGAGCGAACAATAGCGGTCATGTTCTGAGGGCCGAGGGACCTTTCTAGTGTAAGGACAGATGTCCCCAGCTTGCTACCGGGAGGCGACACGGCCGCGGTGCGAGTTTAGCTGAGGGCTGCACTTCTACACCAGAAGTCTCTTTTTGGGCGACGAAACGCGCCGCGTCTGCTGTGCGGACCCAACTTTTTTATGACAGTCTCGGCGCGCGCGCGGGCTGCTCGACTAGCGGGCTGCGAAGAGCCTCGTCCCAGAGGGGTTGATTATCATGCGACTTAATTTGATAAACGTCAACAAGACATGGACAAGGACACCTCCTCAATTATCACGGCAGGCAAGTCATTCATAACGTTTCGAAATCACGCAATCAAAAATTCAAAACCTATCGCCATCACGCAAATATGACGCACAAAACCTTTCGCAATCACGCCATCAAACAGCCAGAACCTTTCGCGATAATAAGCCAATCACAACACTTCGTAGTCACGCAGTGTGCCATTCAGAAACTTTCGTAGTCACGCAACAAGCCCACCAGGACCTTTCGCAATCACGCAATCGTACGGACCTTTCGCAATCACGCAATCACACGGACCTTTCGCACCCAATCACGCAACGAGCCAACCAGAAACTTTCGCAAGCACGCAATCGGCCAATCAAAACCTTTTTTTCGCAATATGACATTCAGAACCTTTCGCAATCACGCAACACGCCAGTCAGGACCCTCGGCAATCACGCAATCATAATTTACAACCTTTCGCAGTCACGCGGTTATTATTATTGTTTTGGGCTCATCTCATCATTACCTTCGCACTTTTTATTCTTCCTTCTCCCTCCCTAGACCTAACTCAGAACCGGGGTCACCAAGCAGGCTCTTCTTCCCCTCCCCCACTGCGGTACGCGCCTTTCTTTCTTGTCGCTGAGAGCAATTCGGCACTTTATTCCCTCGTCGACTCGCGTCGATTTTGCAATGAGCCAACCAGAACCTTTCACAATTACGCAATCACCCCGTCAGAACCTTTCGCAAGCACGAATGATGCCGTTCAGAACCTTTCGCAAACTACGCAACCCCCCCCCCCCCAAAAAAAAAAAAAACGAAATGCACAACTAAGGGGTGCATGAAAGCCATGCACCCCTGCATACTGACCCGTGCTACAATAGAGGTGTACCTTTTTTTGGCTATTTTGTTCTCTGAATGACGGGAGCCCCTTAACCCCAAATCGGAGGAAATCGGCCATTTTTCTGCATGATTTTCGTTTGTGTACCTGGGCGGCCATCGGATTTTTTCATCCCGTCGTAGCAGCTTTCTTTTTCTCCAAAAAAATGAATTTTTGGGTCTTACGCTCCCAAGTTGAGGAACCTATATCGTAGTACGCGTCTACTCGATATCACTCTGTCCGGAAATATAAGAAACCTTTGGTCATTAATATTCAGATAAAATGTTTCTTACATTTTCGGACAGAGTGGTACAACACTGGTATTATTAATATACCGATATACCCTTCACCAGGTCTCAACCCGAAAGGTAAGCCTAAGCCCTAACCTAGCCCGAAATCATACTCGTAGGGGGTGGGATCAAGGTGTGTGTACATAAAACGCAATACTTTGGGTAGGGGCGGGTGTCTTGTCTTCACATTAAATCGTTCTTTCTACCCAACGACATCAGTACACTCAATGTCCGTGCTGATTCTTCGTCCTAGTCTAGTTACACAATTTCTGTGGTCAGACTGTGAGACAGAGTGATCCAAACAATATCAATTAATCAAGGTAAAGCAAGTGAAATGCAAGCGTACCGGGTACGAGAACACAACAAAGTGCGAAACAAGCCAGACCATCAAGGAGTGAGCAACCTTTTTGTTTGCTTTTTGTCCATCCCATTTGTTATCCTCGCACTACTCTCGCTCTCCCTCCCAGTAGTAACTCAGATCCGGGGTCACATAGCGGGCCCTCCTCCCCCCTCCCCACTACGGTACGTGCCTGCATTTTTATCGCGACAAGAGTTCAGCATTTTCTTCCCTCGTCAACTCGCGTCGAATTGTACCTACCCACGCTGCTAGGCGCTCTCAACGGTTGATGCCATTGTATTTTTCGCATTTTTGCTAAATAAAGTTAAAATCTCACCACGGTGGGAATCGAACTCAAGGGCCAATGCTAGTAGTATTCGAGGGTTACCACTAGACCACCGGGGCGACCGGCTACTTCTATACACCCCGAGGGGTCAATATTTCTTTGTCACACGCAATCTGCCAGTTAGAACCTTTCGCAATCACGCGGTCAGCGGCTCAGAGTATTTCGCAATCTCACCCTCAGCTATTAAAAAATTGGTCAGAAGTCAGAACCTTCGCAATCACGCAATAAGCCAACCACAACCCTTTCGCTAAAATCACGCAATCAGCCAACCCGGAAAATTTCGCAATCACGCAACAAGCTAATCAGAACCTTTCGCCAGTTGCAGCCAAAAATAGCCTTTCGCAAATGCAGCCAATCAGAACCTTTCGCAATACAATCGTGGTCCCTCGCTAGTGCGGTGCCTTGCAGGGCAAAGATGTCAGAAGACGGTCAAGTCAAGGAAAAGCGTCCAGCGGGCAATGGCATCAAACCAAGAGTTCCACACTAAAACTTAGTAGTTTGGCACCAGTCCGGTAAATTAATGGAAACATGCCGTCTGTTACGGGATGAAAGTGCCATCTCCATGTCTCCTGACATCTTCATTACGTACCGGTACGAGTACAAAAGGTACATTTAGGCATACAAAAGGTAAATTTGGGCATACAAGAGGTACATTTGGACATACAAAAGGTAAATTTGGGCATACAAAAGGTACATTTGGGCATACAAAAGGTACATTTTAGACAACTACGATTGCCTCGAGAAGCTGGCGTCTTGTCTCAGTGCCTCGATTGACCTGCAAGGGGAGCAAGGAAAGGCTTACCCGCATCAAAACATCTCCCGTCGTACATACTCTTGGCCATAAAAACCAGCCACGTATCAACTCTTTCATACAATCAAGTTCTCCCCCATCGATTCCTTCTTCGCAACAACGTTGCACGTATGCCATACCAAAAGCTTCCCCATCAAAATTATCCCAACATCAAAAATGTTAAACCCCCACAAATCAAAATATTCCACACACTAAAATTCTTCAACGTATCAACATCTTCCCCCCGCGCTAAAATCTTCAACACGTACACAGACACCTTCCCCATGAAAAGAAAATATGCAAAACAATCCCCCTGTAACCTCTATCAGAATCTTCCCGTACATCAAACCCTCCTTATCGAAAACAAACGAACCAAAAGCTCCCTTCGCTGAACCACAAAACAAAGCAACCCGCCTGCCTGCCCCCACAGTAAACCCGCCCCCACCCTACCCCCGCCCGGCCCTACACTCCGTCTACTAACCTGCCCCTAGCCCCGCTCTCGCGTCATGCCAATCTTGTCCTCATTGAGGGTTGAATAGACCTTGCCCCAGCTGTGACAGAATGGTTTGAGATATACAGTATATATAGTGGGGGTCTGTCTCCCTATAGTGCCGGTTTCCCGCTACGGTGCGTGTGAAATCGCCTGGCACGGCCAGTAGTGTCGGTTGAGTAGTGCCGGTTTCCCGCTATAATGCGTGTGAAACCGCCTGGCACGGCCAGTAGTGTCGGTTGAGTAGTGCCGGTTTCCCGCTACAGTGCGTGTGAAATCGCCTGGCACGGATGGAACCAACCAGTAGTGCCGGTTGAGTAGTGCTGGTTTCCCGCTACGGTGCGTGTGAAATCGCCTGGCACGGATGGAAGCAACCAGTAGTGCCGGTTGAGTAGTGCCGATTTCCCGCTATAGTGCGTGTGAAATCGCCTGGCACGGATGGAATCAACCAGTAGTGTCGGTTGAGTAGTGCCGGTTTCCAACGACAGTGCGTGTGAAATCGCCTGGCATGGATGGAATCAACCAGTAGTTTCGGTTGAGTAGTGCCGGTTTCCAACGACAGTGCGTGTGAAATCGCCTGGCACGGATGGAAGCAACCAGTCGGGCCGGTTTCCCGCTACAGCAGTGCGTGTGAAATCGCCTGGCACGGATAGAAGCAACCAGTCGTGCCGGTTTCGCGCCACGGTGCGTGAGACATCGCCTGGCACGGATGGAAGCAACCAGTCGTGCCGGTTTCGCGCCATGGTGCGTGTGACATCGCCTGGCACGGATGGAAGCAACCAGTCGTGCCGGTTTCCCGCTATAGTGCGTGTAAAAATTGCCTGTAACAGGTGGAAGAAACCAGTAGTAGCAATATGCCGAGTAGTGTCGGTTGCCGCTATATTGCCGGTATTTCCCTCTATAGTGCACATACCGGCACTATACAGGGGTCAGTACAGTGCGTGAATAAGATGCTGTACTCGAGGCTCTCGCTAGGCACAGCAGACGGTATCACCGATCGATCCCCACTTGATGATCCAGATCTTTCACGGAAGATCTGTGCGTCTAGCTCATGTTGCCGGGCGAAAAACCGGGACTAACTAAATGTATGGTGGGAAAACCGGCACTGTTGATCGATCCCCACTTGATGATCTAGACATTTCACGGAAGATCTGTGCGGTCTAGCTCATGTTACCGGGCGGAAAACCGGCACTACAACCGGAGTTATTGATCGATCCCCACTTGATGATCTAGATCTTTCACGGAAGATCTGTGCGGTCTAGCTCATGTTACCGGGCGGAAAACCGGCACTAACTACATGTATGGTGGGAAAATCGGCACTATATACCAGGTATCACACCTAACGAAAACAAAACAAAACAAACACATTTGTTTCTGGTGTCGAAAACCGCCGTTGCGTACTCAGCGGAAAACCGGCGCTACGGTGGGAAACCGGCACTACATACCAGGTATCATACCTAACCAAAAACAAACCAAACCAAAACAAACTAAAATACATTGTTTTCTTTTTCTGGTGCCGAAAACCGCCGGTGTGTACTCTCTTCGTACACATGCTGTGCCGGTCTTTGCATCTCCACCACAGATCTCGCCACGTTACTCCCGTGGGCGATCGGCCGAAACAAAAAACTTCAGATGGTCGACATTCCCTTCACGCTTGACGCGCGCGCTACGATAGAGGCATTATGGTATACCATTTTTGGGCGAAAACATTTTCCTGAAGGACGGAGCTTCTTAACCCAAAAATCGTCGGAAATTTTATCACTTTTTGTTTCGCAACTTCTAATTTTTTAAAACCGAAGGCCATGGGCCGAGAACCAACGCGCGAATGGGCAGGGTGGACCGCAACTGGACCAAGTCCGGCGTCAGGATGTTTTCTCATGGCCGAGGGGGGTTATTAGTGGGTGAGCTTGCGCAAGTCCCACACCACGCGGAAGGATGACTTTTCGGGAGGCTACCTTCACCGCATCTGGTCCCCAGGGTTCGGGTCGGGTCAACATACTCACGTATTCGTATACAGCAGCAGCTTGCGCTCCTGGGATAGCAGCGGGGACCGCCGGTAGGGACAGCTCGCGCTATCGTTACAGTGGGAATTGAAGGACACGCCAGAAAACCAGCTGGATTGCGAAGGCAATTGAGATGAATTGGCACGCATGAAAACACGTGCAAGTATGGTGAAGCTTAAGCTTATCATTTTGCCCATCCGCCGGAGGATAAACAAAATAAAAGAATACGTGTACAGGTCATGGGATTGATTATTCATCGGGTAGTCCTTTTGGCTTCCCTCACAAATAAATTGTCGTGAACGGTAACGAACCGCGTTTCCCACTCACTCGGCGCATATGATCTCCAGTTCCTCCTTGCTCGGCCGTACCTCGCCTTCCAGATCGATGTTATGGAGAGAAACGTAGTTCCACAGAGACTTCTCCTGTGCGGCGTAACACCGAACGGTTCATGGGGAAGGGCATGGGGGGTGTACTCAGTTTGTGAATGGCCGTAGTCGTATGACCATAGACCCTCGCATCCCTACTATGCCGGGACGGAGCACGTCGGGTTTTCACCAACCAGGCCGACATTGCTTGCACCAAGCCCGAAGCGCCGTGAGGTGTTCGGCGAGTCGCATGAAAGGTGAACTGCACCCTTCCAAAAACCGCTCGTCAGACGGACTTCGGCACCTTATGCCTACTTGTTCATGGATGACAGCGCCAATGAGTTACTTTGTCTTTTCTGGTGCGGCCACTCCAGAGACGGCAATGGGTAGCAAGTACCATGTAACTACCTCGTGGGTGCCTTAACATTTCCACACTACGTGATGCGACCATTCCATCATTCTCCTTGTGCGGAGTTAGGGTTCTCCACCCCGAACAATATGATCTAACTCGAGAACCATCATGGTGAGCGCCAAAAAAGAAAAAAAAAAAGGGTACCCTGATTGTCCAGCTCAAGCAGTGATCGCCATGTTTTATATCGTCATTGCCAACCAACGCCAACCCCAATATACACATAACTTTTTACAGCGTCGGTGCCAACCGAGGCCAACTATTATATATATATATGTAAGGGGAGAGGTGTGTGGGGGGGGGTTAGAGGTCGATGCTGTGGACAGACACGTAGTTCCAAAGATATTTCTGCTGTGCGGCGTAACACCGAACGGTTCGTGAGGGATGGGGAGGGGGGGGGGGTAAGAGGTCGATGTTGTGGAGAGGCACGTACTGTACTGCCACAACGACTTCTCCTGTGCGTCGCAACACCGAACGGTTCGCGCAACACAAAACGCTTCGGGGAAAGCGGGGGGGGGGTGCAACACCGAACGCTTCGGGGGGGGGGGAAGGGCGGGTCGATGTCGGTGTTTCGTTGGGGCACGTTCAACCGCTTTACAACTGGAAACCCGTTTTTGGGGACAAAATTACTTGGATTTAGTATAGGGAAGGGTTCGGGGGCTCTAAAGGGGTTAAGCATACCGTAGTTAATAAAATAATACAAACAAGTAAGCCGTGACTTCTGCCGGGTGACAACTCGGTACTCAAATTTGCAAGCTGCGTGACGCCTCGGCCGCGCATTTTCTACACCTTTCGTGAACATCAAGAAACTGTAACAAGTAACACGTCAGCTGCAAGCTCCACCCAGGGCGGATCATTGAATTTCCCCAAGCGGCTCACCACTGAATGATTCGCGGGAGAAGGCAGGCGGGGGGTGGGGGGATCGAACGGTTCGACGGAGGAGGAGGGGGCGGGGAGGGCGAACGGTCCCGGGGTGGAGGTGGGGGGGGGGGAGGGGGGGACTTCCAATTCGATGTTGTGCAGAGGTATTACATATAGTTCTCCGCAGTGACTTCTGTGCGGTGCAACACAGAACGGTTAGCACAAAACCGAACGGTTAAGGGGGAGAGCGGGGGGCAGCATCGTTTCGGGGTGTGGGGGTTCCAGATCGATGTTCTGGATAGACACGTAGTTTCACTGCGATTTTTTCAGAGCGGCGCAATCCCGAACGGTTCGTGGGGGGAGGGAGGGGGGGAATACCGGACGGTTCGGGGTAGTTCCACAGCGACCTCTCCTGTGCGGCGCAAAACCGAACGGTTCGCGTAACACCGAAGGGTTCGGGGTTCGGGCTGACGGGGGGGGACAACACTGAGTTTTTGTTACACCGAACGGTTCGGGGCGGGGGGAAGGCTCAAGGTCAATGGTATGGACGGACACGTGGTCCACAGCGAATGTTCCAGAGCGGTGCAATACCGAACGGTTCGAACGGTTCGCATTGATACTAAAAATCTGGTTCCTCTGAACTCTCAAGGCCCCAAACGGCTTCATAGAGGGCTTGCGATGTACCAACTTTGCTTGGGTAGGAGTTGGGTACGAAAGCATATAATAATCAAAGATGTCGGGGTTGACGGCACTCTTGCCCCTTGACGGACAGCCGTCTCGGAACTCCGTACATATGGTAAAAGTCCAAAAGACGTCTTGACGGGTCAAAACTAAATCGTCAACCGACATATTATACTACTAACAGTATTGAAACCGTCGAACGTCACAAAATCCAAGGTCAACAACCCAAGCCCACGAAAAATCAGCGAAAAATAGGGCAAAAATACGTTTTCCTACCATTTTCGTTATACGTAATCAAATTTGTTCGTGGGCTGGTTGGCCTTGGGTTATATGATATTCGCCGGTTTGAACACGTATTTTAACACTGTTCTCCAACCCAACAGAGCTTGGAAAACGAAAAGACCCACCTGTATCCTCCTGCTCGATTATTTGGTCGTTCTACATGGGTCCCAAAGGGTGGATAGAAGACCACCATCGACCTGCCGGCTACGACATGAACAATGACTCTGGTTGTCGCTCGCGAAATATACATCAGGCAGACATCAGCACTCAACGTTATCCCACTGTTTTCCAGCCCAACAGAGCTTGGAAAACGAAAAGAGCCCCTGTATCCCGCTGCTCGAATGCTTGGTCGTTCTACATGGGTCCCAAAAGGAGGATAGAAGACCACCACCGACCTGCCGGCTACGACATGAACAATCGCTCTGGTTGTCGCTCGCGTAACATAACAACCAGGCAGACATCAGCACTCAACGCTATCCAGTCCTGTCCTGTCTACAGGGGGGGGGGGGGGCGTCACGATAGTGCCGGTATGTGCCAGCCCAATATACCGGCACTATTCAGGGCACCGGTACTATTCGGAATAGATATATACAGACAGTATAGAGTTCCAATCGTGCCAAGCGATTTCACCGGCATTGTAGAGGCCAGTGGCACTATTCAACCGGCACCATCGGGAGACCCCCACCGTCCTTGACATTTTCGGTAATCGGAAAATTCGGTAATCGGGCAATTCGGTGCTATGGGCTACCTGGTATACATGTACCAGGGTACACGATAGGGAGAAAACAAACGGCATTCATTGTCATAGGCTGGCCCACCAGTTTCGGTGCGGGAAAATCGGTGCTACGGATTCTGACCAGACAGCGATTAAAAAATATATACCGTCATATGCGCCCATGGGTTCGGTGATTTTCCCGAGGGACATAAACAGGCGTTCAGTGTTCGGCGTTTGGTTCGTCCGCGCCAATAGCCAATAGTCTTATTGAATCACAGGGATAAATAATGGCCATTTATTTTGCACTCTTTTGTGTCCTTGTTTGTTGCTAATTCTGTTTTAGTCTACCCACCAGGCACCAAGTAGCCCTACCCAATACTAATACCAAGATGTGATGACGTTTGTACCGGTATCATTGCGGGCGACCCGGAAAAAAACAAACCAGTTTGTTGACGATGCGTCGACGGCTGATAACCCCAACCCTTTTTCCATCATAACCCATAGTTCGAGACATTCAACATACGAGTCTTGTGCTGTCCCGTGTTTTATTCTGTTGGTTCGGTGCTACTTTTAGCTATGACAGCACGAAAAAAAGCATTCGGCGTTCGGCGTGTGGCGTTCGGCGTTTGGTTCGTCCGCCCCCATAGGCTATCACGTTAGATGAGTAAGAAAAACACCTTCCGGTTTGTCTTTTTTTCTTACTACGATATTATGCTGCTGTGATCGCCCATACAGATCCAGCCCGGCCAGCTTTTCTATTTGAAGTCTTACTGCTGCACCTGATAACAGCCCATAGATTCGGCCCGGCCAGTAGCGGCGTTTCTTCTCAACGCCTCTGTGCATACGAGCCTCTGCGCATATATCTCATAAGACAGATTCATTTTAAGAGGAACACCGGTAGATCGATACTTTATGTACGGTGTTGAGCGGCATATTGATAATTGATAGGATTGCCGGCATATCTTAAGACCAATAGTCTACAGCGGTAACGGCGAAACAAAAAGTAGGCGTTCAAGCGCTATTTCCCTCGGCCGCCGGGTAAAAGGCAAAAAAAAAATACGAACAGGGCCATATTGAACAGGGCTATATTATACGATCAGGACGTCCGTCGATACAAAAGCACCAGGTACTCTGTATACACATTGGATAAATTGACCAGTGCCGCGGTAGGACACATCAATATATAAGCCCAGAATACACACAATGTATCCATCCGTGATACTGGATGCGCCGGATATCAACGGGAATGGTAAGATACCATAGAAACAACCCTTCACAGCCAACATTTTTTGGGACAAATACATATCTTGGTGTTAGTGGAGGGTCATTTTTGGCGTCGTAGGAGGGTAAAGAACACACAGTCAGTGTACATATCATATTATAGAAAAAAATAAAATACACTCCAGCTGTGAGTTCGAAGATTTCGTCGAAACTCATCTTTGCAAGCTGTGTGTGACGATGTACTCCGATCGCGCGTATTGCTGGGCGTGTGTCCTCATTAATCTAAGGATATAGGTCGGCGGTTTCCCCTTAGAACTATAGCTTGTACCAGGGTTAACTATAGCTTGTACCAGGGATGTACAAAAAGACCATAAACACGTCATCAGTTGTGAGTTCAATAAATTTAGGGACGTTACTCATCTTCGCAAGCTGCGCGATAAACCGGCAATAATGATATGATTACACATATCGGAGGCCGTTGTCGACGGGGAGAGGAAGGAGGTGGTGGCAGACCGTGTGGTTAGCCTGCAGGTTCGTCTAGGTAACAGAGAGATGGAAAGGTGTGCTGCTCGTGCTCCCCCTCTGTAGTATGATACGGGTACGAGTAGTTTGTTTTTCGCTTGACCTTATTTATCTCTTTCTTTCGTTCTCTCTCGATCTGCCTCTCATTTTCTTTCTCCTTGTTCGCGATGATAGATAGTGGTGCACCAGACGCGTCCAAAGCCTACGCGGCACATGACGTGAGAGAGAGGAGACCCACGAGAGATAGGGTTCATTTGTTTCGTCTTGTCTCACTGCGCCTTTCTGCATTATTAGTTTGTCTGTTTATGTCCGATTCCAGGAGTCTTTGCGTTCTTTTGTGAGAGACTTCTCTATGCCTTTCGTTTCGGTTTTTAGTTCGACATACTGCCGCTGTAGTTTCTTCTCTGGGTTGTTTTTTGTTTCGTTACTTATTACCCGGTACGCTGACATTTCATCTGCTTTCATCTGTTCATTTGCGACTACCGGTATCATTTGTTTTGGGTTTTCTGTTTCACAGTCTGTGACCACGGAAATTATATCCCTCATACCAGGTATGCATACGATCGCCCCGGTGGTGTAGCGGTAACCCCCGAATACTACTAGCGTTGGTCTTGAGTTCGATTTTGACTCCCACCGTGGCGAGATTTTGTTTTTTTTTGCAAAAAAAGCGAAAGAAAATTGATCAACCGCTGAGAACGCCTACGTAGAAGCGTGGGTAGGCACATTTCGACGCGAGTTGACGAGGGAAGAAAATGCTGAATTGTTCTCGCGATAAAAATGAAGGCGTTACTATACTGTAGTGGAGAGGGGAGAGGAGGGTCCGCGATGCGTCATACTGGGATGGAGGGCGAGAGTAGTGCGAGGATAATAAATGGGATGGAAAAAAAAACTAACATACCAGGTAAGGTGAAGAATCAGCACGGACACTGGGTGTAAGTACTGCTGTGTAATGATGATGTCGTTGGGTAGAAAGAGCAGATGTAATACGAAGAAAACACACACAAAATATGCTTGTATATCATATTCCAATTATCTTCAGAACGTACCGGTGGTATTAAATTAATACCGTGGTATTGAGCGCACCGACCGGTGGTGTTGAAAAAATGAAAAAAAAATACCGCGGTATGAAACAAACACTATTATTAAGCACCTAGTATGCCTCAAATATGCCGGTGGAATAAATGCTTACCAGGGCCCTGAAACAAATTATACGAATAATATCAAAACAAACTGAAAGCGCGAAAAAAGCGTGAGCGCAGAGCGTGATGTGATACTAAAACCAGGAGCATTCATCGACGACCAACGGGCTCAGGGAATGACTTCGTATACTCTGCGATAAAACTGAACGCAAGCACCGGAGGAGGATTAAAATAATACCGCGGTATGATATGAAACGAATACGAAACACCTACCGGTATATATTATGCCCAAAACATACCGGTGAGGTGAATTCTTACGCTGAAACAAATAATACGAATAATATCAACATAGAACTAAAGGGGAAATCAAAGAAAAAAGCGTGAGCGCGCGAGAGCGTGATGAGATGATACCAAAGACAGGGCTGCAAAAACAGCAGCAACAGTAGTATCCGTTGACAATCGACGGGCTTAGGGAATGAGCTTGTACATACTGCGATAAAGCTGAACGCAAGCACGGGCGAGGGGGGAGAAGGGAAGGCGAAGATGCCTGTGACCACCCACGGTTTGTCCAGAACGCCGCTTAGGGTTTAACCTCCCACGCGCTGAGCTGGACAGCAAAAAAAACGACCAGATCTAAACAAAAAGTGAAGGCAAAGGACCGGGGGGGGGGGGGGGACGGAAAACGAAGATACCTCTGACCATGGCATGACATTTCTATTATGTCCAGAAGGCCGCTGAGGGTGAGGGTTACAAGTCCCACGAGCTGAGCTGGAAAAACAAAAAAGAAGCGACGAAAACAAAAAAAAAGTGAAGATGCGTACGCATGTACCGTGCGAGAGAAGGGAAAAGCGAAGATACCTTCCTGTGACCACGGCTTGTTGTCACGAAGGCGGATGAGGGCAAACAGCAGCGGTACAAAAAAAACGGTCAAAAACTCCGACGTGTTACGAAGTAACCTGGAAAAAAAGTAAACAAACGAGATGAGAAAACAAAAAAAAATGAATAGAAATCGGCTGCCACGTCGCCTCGAACCGTTTTGTTGAAAACATTTTCTTTATGTTTACGTACACATTCTCATGAACGAATCTTACTACGACATAATACAAGTGGTCTCAATCCAAGTAATTTACATTTATCCCCTAAAGATGAGGGATGGGCGCACTTCTGAATGGTTAATGTATAACATTCATGTTCAACAGAGCCAACACCTCGCCGACTTTCCGAAAAGTTAGTCGGTGCGTTTCAGCTTTTTATCACGCTCTCCGAGAATTTAATCGGTGCATATGCTCATATCATAAACAGCACCAGATACCAAGTATACTCCGCGTTGCACCAAGAACAGGGTTGGTAAGCAACAAAAATAATCACGATGAAATCCGTTTTCAAATCGTGGATATTTTGGTGTCTGGTTTCAAATAAGGGATACTAAAATGCCATACAAAATAAATACTTGTATAGTGAATGGTTTTCAGTATAATATACCAGGTACTAAAATGCTAGACTATACAAGTAGTGTGGGCTTTTGTTGTCGTAGTCGTTGATGTCGTTTTCGTCGTTATTGCCGTTCGTTGTGTTTGGTGCTGTCCTTGTTGGCGTTGTTGGCGTTGTTGTCGTTGTTCACATTATATTTTTCGCTTTCGCCGTCATCATTGTTACTGTCTTTGTTGCAGTTGTTGCTATGTTTCGTTTTGTTGTCGTTGTTCTTGCTCTCAAATAACTTAGAGGCATAACTAAAAAAATTAGGAATAGTACTCCGTGGCTACAAGGCAGGCTGCACAAATCCGGGAAATAAAAGAATGAGAGATTTGATACCGCTACTGCTGCTGTACGAAGACGTTGTATATTTTCTTACTGTGGAGTATTCTTCGACTCGAGAGCTATCGGAGCCGTCTTGCGATCACGGGTTACTCAAGTGTTGACGAGTTGATGTGATAGCAAACAACAACATCAACAACAACATAGACAACAACAGCAACATCAACAACAACAACAACAAGAACAACAACACCAACACCAACAACAACAACAACCTTGGCACTGCTGTAGACCAGCACTTCGTATTCACCGGCTACCGCATGCAAATTTGGCAGTATCGTGCCATTCTATAACATGAATGGTGTTCCCTCATCTTGAGGACGGAATCTATTCCTAAACCAAAACGTTTACCTCCCACTCCTCAAGGAGCAGTACCGGAAAAGCTCACAAAACACATTGACCATTACAGCACCGACCACGAGAAGAAAAAGCGGGCTGCTTGCTGGTGGCAGGGAGCGCTTTAGCTTACATTCCGACATCAGCTTCATGGGCTCAGATCAGAAGTTGCAATAGAAAAGTCGTATAGCTCATATAGAGCCGCGAACTACATCAACGTGATGCACGACACGCGCGCAGCGAGATACCTGGTACTACTCACCATGCTGCCGCGTGCTCACGCTATAAACTACTATGAGTAAGAGGCGGATGATAACGCCGCACATCTCGACGGTTTCGATGTTTTGGGGGCGTCTTTGGCCCCCAAACGCTACCCTTTGGGGACTTGACCGTTTTCCGTTCGGGGACCCATAGGTTGGAGTGCTCAATAAATATATATATACTGGTACAAGCTATACTGTAGTTCCAAGGGGAGTCGCCGACCTATATCCTTAATGACGACACACCCAGTAATACGCGCGATAGGAGTATCACACACAGCTTGCAAAGATGAGCTTTTTCGACAAAATCTCCGATCTCACAGCTGGAGTGTATTTTAATTTCTATAATGTATATGCACAGATATGCAAATGGACCCTACAGTAATGCGCGATCGCAGCAGTACTACCGCCTAAAGCTGCTGTACCGCTGTTCTGCTGTTGCAGCCTGTAGACTAGGGTTCTGCTGTGGCAGCCTGTAGACTATTTAGGGTAGGGTGGTGATGCTCTTGCAGCCTACTTCCAAGAATATGGGCAATTAGTACGGTTGGTTCAAGTGTTTTTTTAACTGCCATTTCATAATATACAGAGCGCGTAGGCTGCAAAGCGAACCTTGACCGTCATGTTGACGAATAGATTGGGTGAGGCTATTATTAATATTAGTACAGGCCCCTGACTTGTGATGAAAAACGAAAAACGCCGACGGTGTTCTTGGAAATATAAATGTTCGAAATGAAACCAGTACTGCCGTAGCCTGTCCAGGTACCACACGGCTCAATTAACATGCGAAATATCTAGGATAAAGACTAAGACACCTAAAACACGGAAAATGAAAGGCGGAATGAAGAGGTAGTAGACAGTCGTGCTTCGTCGTCTACCATTGAACCCGTGAAAACGACGCCTATATACCACCCTGGGCGGAAATGTAAAGACCGTTAATTATTTGTATCCATTCAACAAAGGTTCCTATATTTCCATCGACACTGGTACTAAAGAAGTATAGTCTACCCCTCAACAGCCCACCGTATTCACGTTTATACCTGAATCAGTATACTCTAGTCCAATACCCTCTGGTACGGATGAAATATGAAATGCTTGTGTGCGAAACCCCGGGAACAAACATATATTCCATTTTTACCAAATACCTCGTAAAATAATATTGAAAAACGAAAAAATCCTTAACGTAGGCTATAGCGATAAAAACTGTAGTTCCACGCAAAGATCCTGACCCACTATGTCCCAAAAACCGCCGAAACCCGCCTCTACTTTAACGAGAGTTAATCATACGATACATATATACTTGTGATGTTATATGCACATAATATACATATGATATGATCTCTGTATATGTCAGGTACTACCGGTAATTGCGACAGGCAGGGCTGTTCACGGATGCGGTACTCGCACGATTCGGTTGCGTTCGGTTCGGCTCGGCTCGGTTTCGTTCGGTCCTGATATCTTCGGCCGGAACCAAACACGTTTTGGGCTTCTTGCGGGGCCTGGACCGAACCGATTCACAATGACAGGACCGAACTGAACCGAACCGAACCGAACCGAACCGAACCGAACCGAACCGAACCGAACCGAACCGAACCGAACCGAACCGAACCGAACCGTAAACGTGTGCAAGGAGATAAACAAACTGACTAGAACCGCGGTGCCGTCCGTGCGGGAAACGTCCTGGATACACAGGTACTGCAGTCAGCAAGTTCGGGTAGTATGTTATGGGTCGATCCTACTTGCCAACTTGGTGAAGCCGTTTGGACGAAACAACGCTCGACCACTGCTCGCGGCAACCTGCAATTTCTGATATACCTGCTGCTGCTATATATCAGGGTTTTCCATGGGTCATGACCCGACCTGCGGGTCGGCTCCGGAGGTGCTTGAAATCTCGCGAGTCGGGCCGAGTCGGGCCAGAAGGTTTTCACATGTCACGGGTCGGGTCGGTACGACGGCTCCGGAGGTGTTCGAAATCTCGCGAGTCGGGCCGAGTCGGGCCAGGAGGTTTTAACAAATCACGGGTCGGGTCGGGTCACCTTGACCCGATCCGACCCGCGAGCCACATGACCCGACCCGTTAAAACCCCTGCTACACGCGGTCCACCGACAAGAAAGAACAGGTGATCTAGTAAGCACTTCACGCTCACTCTGTAGGGGACGCCTGAGAATATCGGGATGGAGAAATCGTGCTTAGCAGCGAGCGCTACTCCAAATCCTATCATTATACCAGGTGCAACAAGCTTTCCCTTCGGGATGGATGTGGCTGGCTTGAAATACCGTACGAGGTGTCGCAAGTTGAAAAGAACAACTTTTGGAATATATATATACGAAGTACATATATTATAAAAAAAAAATACACTCCAGCTGAGATCATCGAAGATTTTGTCGAAACTCATCTTTGCAAGCTGTGTGTGATACTCCGATCTATATCTGGTACGTAGTATTATACCTGGTACGTAGTAAAGAAAGAAAAAATAGCCACCACGCAAGTCACTCAGTAAATGTGTGTGATCTTCACATTGAACCGATCTGTGCACCCATCTACATCCGGCACAGCCAGTGTCCATGCTGATGCCTCAAGGGGAGAAGAGCTCTGCAGTCACAAGCTGCTGTTATTAATAATTCGAGAAATAGATACTTGTACACATTGTAAATACAGAAAGGCGATTTGGCCATGCAATGCGAACCGCAATGAGCACGCGGCGGGCAAAAAGAACAAAAATACGCAAGCCAGCACATCACACTGTTTGCAGTAGAACAGAAGAGAAAATAAAAAGATGAAGAAGAAAGAAGAAAATACAAATGGGGAAAAAACAATTCGGAAGAAAGAGGGAAACAGGATGGCACGACAAAAATGAAAAACAAAGGACAACAGACAGCAGCCAGAAAACTAGCAACAGAGCAAATGACACCAACCAACCAAGTAACACCGATCAGCCCAAACGAGTTTATAGTTTGAGCTGCATAGTTTACCGCAACTGACACAAGATATCACCCGTACATGAGAAACCACACCCCCCATAGGATACGACACCCCGGTGACAATTTTGGGCGTTTCTGACAAACCATCGATTTATCACCAGGGGTACCTAAGATAACAAACCCCGGTGATATCGTAGTGTAGATTTGTGATTTGTGGCTTCGATTTTTGGTCGTGGTGTCTCTGCGTAACTCTTTTTTGGTCGTACCGATAGCGAGGTAGGTAGCAGCAGCCCACTTTCGTATGGGGGCAGGACGGATGGCGCAGCCACCGCCTCGTATCATATCGGGCGAGGTACCTTCGATTTAGGTACCTGGTATATATACATTTTTTTTTTTATGCTCCAATCCAAGCCCGTATTTTGTTTGAAAATTTCTTCGGCGTTGAGGGGGTTGAGTCATCGCCGAGGTCATGTGCTAAGGAGTTTCGTCACCTAGGTTGGGCCCTTTTGTTTTACCACAACCCGGTATCACAGGTAGGTACCTACAGCAGGAGTGCGGGGCAGCTGAAAGTGTTCGTGCAGGCATACCACACCCCTTCAAATGTGCGGTAGCAGCGGTTCAACTGTTATCACACCCGTGTTTATCACACCCCCAAACACACCCTGCGGGTGTTCCGATGTCTTATCACACCCCCTGGTTTGTCACACACCCCTTGGGCCCCCTGCGAGCTGCACTTTATCACCCGGGGTACACAAGATATCACACCCCCCACAGGATACCACACCCGGTGATGATATTTTAAATGCCAAAATATTATCACCGGGGTGTGTTATGTTGTGTCAGTTACGGTAGTCTACATAACAACCTATCTATGCTCAAGGTTGCTCAAGGTTGGTGTCACAATGGAGTTTCATTCAGGTCAAGCCTTTTGCTCAAATTTGGTGATTTTTTGTTGGCGGGGTCATACTGGCTGTCGAGCACTATTGTTAATAGGATCATGAATACACAAAACATGAACACCAGGGCTTTCCACGGGTCATGGGCCCGACCCGCGGGGTCGGTCGAGTCAGGAGGTTTCACAAACTCGCGGGTCGAGACGGGTCGGGTCGGTTCGGATCGGGCCCGGAGGGTTTCAAATCTCACGGGTCGGGTCCAGTCACCCTGATCTAATCCGACTCGTGAACACAAAGTAAAGAGATATCAGGTAGTAATAATTTCGTTGGATGGGTACTCGTACGGTACTTACTATATAAGCAACGTTTTCATCAAAAGTTAAACTCGGCAACCAAAACCCGTGACGGGACGGGAAGATCTTTTGGTGTTTAACGGGAAAAAAATACAGGGCGTAACGGGATGGGACGGTACTTTGGATAACATAACGTCTTTGGTGACGGGATGGGACGGGACGGCGGGAAACAATCAACAGCGAGAGGGGATGGGTGGTTTTCAGCGGGAAAAAACTTCTTGACTGGACGGAACGCAATTTTTATGGCGGGAAATATTCTCTTGACGGCATGGGATGCATTTTTTTTGCGGGGGAAACATTTTCTGGACGGCAAGGGACGGCAGTTTTCAGCGGGAAAATGTTCTGGACGGGACGGGATGGCACTTTACCGCGGGAAATGTTTTCTTGGCAGGAGGGGATGGTAATTCTGCCTGGAAACGTTTCTTGTTTTTTTCTTGTACGGGAAGGCATGGTAATCTATGGTGAGATATGTTTTCTTGACAAGAAGGGATCGTAAAGAAATATGTTCTCAAGGCGGAGGCAGGTGTCGTTAATGCACCGTGGACAACATCTCCTTGCCGGGAAGGGACGGTAATTCACGGCGGGAAAATATTCTCTTAACTGGGAAGAGAGGGACGGTAACGCACGGCGCGAAATGTTTTCTCCGGGGGAAGGGATGGGAAAAAGGAATGGAGGCTTGGCGGGAAGGGATGGAAACATTCTTCCCAAGGGTGTGTTTATGGTAGGATACAGGGGGCTTCGCCGGCGGTCTGGACGGCCGCCTGTGGCCGGCTCGCGTGATGCCCATAGATTGATAGCAGCGCTGTGACGTACCAGGTACCTGGTGGAGGAGATGGAGGTCACACTTAACGCCAAGAGTTGAGAATATGCGCTCCATGCTCCACTCGGCTCATGTAGAATATGAGTAACCGCTATCATGCACGCACTGCGGTTACTCGTACGTATACTCGGCCGTAGGCATGACTGCTACACAGCTTCTTGCTGTTGCTGTCGCTCCGCAAATTTTACGGGAGATCTTCGACACCACCGACTGTATCGCACACAGACCATACGCGTACTCGGGCAGATACCCGGGTATCCCCAAACCACACTCGGGGCGATAACCGGGCATCCCCAGACCATACTCGGGGAAAGGGTACCCCCGTAGTTACCCTACCCTACTAAACACGCCCTTAAACAACCGCAGGGTTTGACGGGAAAAGGGCGGAAAATGTGGCGGAAATATAGGGAGTGCAAACATAAACTGTTTCGTTCAACGGGGTGATGGGAATAAGGGGGCAGACACCTGAGTCTCCCCAGACCATACTCGGGTAGATACCCGGGTATCCCTAGACCCATACTCGGGTAGATACCCGGGTATCCCTAGACCATACTCGGGTCGATACCAGTATCCCCAGACCATACTCGGGTAGCTACCCGGACATCACCAGAGTATACAATACCCTGCCTTACTAAACGCACCCTTGAAAACATTCGTAAGTATTGACGGGAAAAGGGGCGGAAAAGGCGGCATAAATTCAGGAGGGTAAATAACTAATTACTGAATTGTTTTGTTCGGCGGGGTAATGGGAACGAGGGGGTTTCTTTTGTTAACAATCGCTATTTTCGGGATTCGGGGTGACGATAAAATACAAATAATGGGTTCGAGGCTCACCGACTCCCGTTTTTTTTTTTTTTTTTTTTTTTTTTGCTTATATTTTTTTCAGGGTGGGACTTTTACGTGTAAAATGTTATGGTGACAAGCGTTTTTTTCGTTTTTGTTTGTTTGTTTGTTTGTTTGTTTGTTGGTTTTTGTTTTGATTTGTTTTGTTTTGTTTTGTTTTTTAGGGTGGAACTTTTACATGATATCTATTAGATCACTACTACTACTGTCTTCATACTCCCGATGTATACCAAAACCCGCCACTATAGTAAAAAAACAAGAAAACAAAAACAAAACAAAAAAACAAGAAACAAAAACAAAAACGAACACAAAAACAAAAACAAACACAAAAACAAAAACAAAACAAAGCAAAACAAAAGCAAAACACAAAAAACAAAATAATAAGACCACCCCCAGATGGAGAAAACTTACTTACGCACTTAACCACAAGTACCAACAACCCTGACCAAGCCATCCATTCGCAAACCATCCACCATACATACGGAGAGCAATATAGTGGAAGCCACAGAAATAAATCTATAAAATAGACATGATAGATTATTTCAAAATTCCCCATCTAAAGTAAAAATACCACCACCAAAATCATTGTAGTGGAGAAAAACATTGGTTTATAAAAGAAAAGGACCCCTCCCATTAACAAATTTTACCCACATAGCATAGTACAAGTACCAGCAAGCACCTTCAAAACATGAGTACTGACTCGAAATTCGTCGAACTCACACCTGACGTCCTGAATTTTTTTTATAAAATGTTAGAGTGACAGCGTGTCAATTCGGAACCGTGGGTTCGTGTCCCACAGATTTTTGGGGGAGTAGCCGACTTTTTTCTCGAGTGCTGTATTAATATTAACATATTAGTCTAGATAACTAGTAATACTCTGTATTCGTACTCCTCCCGATATTAAAGCGGGGGGAAAAAAAAACAAAATAAACCACCTACCATTCATATGATAGCGCAGTATAATGGAAACTACAGTAATAATATTATAAAATAGATGTGATGTTAGATCTAGCTCAAAATGCCCCACTTAAAGTAAAAATACCAACACTAACCATTATATTACACAAAAAACAGGACCCATCCCAATACAAAACTCACCCATATAGCATGCGAGTATTACAAGTACCAACAAAGCAGCTGGCAAATATGAGTATTGACCGGAAATTCGTCGAACTCGCGGCTGACGTTTTCAAAATATTTTCCATAAAATAATGGGGCAGTTCGGAACGGAAATCGATGGGAGACGCTTCCACCTGTTTTGGCGGGAAGGGCAGCTGAACCATACGGCGGAAAAACTCATTTTGACAGGTATTTTCCAGCGGTAAACATTTTGTACCCAGCTCTTTGTATCACAGGCGGCAAGAAAAATACGGTAAATTCCGGCGAAAACATGTTTTTGGCGGGAACTGACTGATGCTTATGGTGGAGGGAAAAAACTCGGCGGGAAGGGATATTAATAGTAATTTTCGGCGGAATTTATTTTCTTGCGTGGCAAGGGACATGGTGATTTTCAGAGGGAATTATTTCTTGACGGGAAGGATGGAAAGGTCGTCAGCGCGCCAGTCCTCCGGACACCAGTCGTTTCAGCTTCTCGTATCATACTCGTACCTTTCGGGACTCGGCACAGGTGGGACTCAAGTCATTTCAGCCCCCAAGTACCCTTGCCTTGGGACTAGCGGGACTCAATCATTCCAAACCCCAGATTCCCTTGGGACCAAATATGTCGGGGTTGACGGCACTCTTGCTCCTTGACGGACGGGCAGCCGTCAAGGAACTCCATAAGAAAATACTAGTACGATAAGTCTAAAGACATTTTGACGGGTCAAAACTAGACCGTCAACCGACATTGACTGGGACTGGGTCCTCCAAAATAACTACAAGTATACCGGCGAGTCGTTCACTGAGTTCTGAGGACAGGTACGTACCGGTACTCCGATGCCCTTTTGAAGGCATGGTAATGCATAAACGGAAGCATGTTTTTCACGGGAAGGGGTGGTAATTCACGGTGGAAAGAAAATCTTGACGGGACGGGATGAGACGAGACGAAGGGGAAAAAAAAATCGGTGGAATTATCGTTCTATCTTTTTCTTTACCGTCGTTACTGTCCCGTCAATTTACCACGTCGAACCCTTGGGTGTAACCCCTTCAAAGTTAAATCATATTCCTGGCATGCGTACAACCACACAAATAACGATACTTGAAATTCAAGATGGACAAGTTGAAGTTTCTAAAGTTTTTGAGGTTTGCACCTCAATTTGCACCACGAATAAAAAGGGTTCAATAAAGCGACGTCAACGAAACAACATCAACAACAACACCGCTTGCTGACGCTCCACAAACAAACTTGTTTCAAATACGTCAGCTGTGACTTCGATAAATTCAAGACTCGACACTACCCTATCTCTGCAAGCTGCGCGATACTCCGGTCGCGCGTTTTTACAGGAAAATACACTACTTCCCTCGATGCCATGCCAAGGTATTCATGCCAGGTACGTCCCAGCAGAAATCATAACCCTTCTACTCTCATGGCGCTATTTTGAACAAACCGATGGTGGAATAGGCCTGGATTCAGTCTGACACGAAAGAAAGAAATAATTCAGTTACCCAGGAATAGATCTGCCCTGAAGGACATAGATAATGAAACACGATCTGATATGTCCGGTAGGTGAAGGGGTGGAAGCACCGACAGCGGGAGGCGTTTCCAGTTTCCACCTTTTCATCCTAAACTATATTAACGCCTTTACTACTTGAAACCCTTTTTGGTGGACACATTACTTGGATTTAGTATAGGGAAAGGCTTCGGGGCTCCAAGGGGGATATGGATTTAGTATAGGGAGGGGTTTGGGGGTCTCTGAGGGAGTTAAAAGAACTGATGTCGACAAGATGCAAACGGATCCTCGAAGACGGAGATTGAGAAACAATGAAAACCACCCCCCACCCCGGTCGTGAAGGAACGCCTAATCGAGGCCAGTTTGGTAGCTCAGAAAGCATCACTGAGCAAAAGCCTTTGCTTCTTCGAATGAACAAAGATAAACACTTACCATTTTAGTGGACAAAAAATAGGACCCTCCCAATAAAAACTCGCCTATATACGTAGTATATTACAAGTACCAACAACGCAGCTTGCAAAGATGAGTATTGACCTGAAATTCGTCGAACTCACGGCTGACGTCCTTGAAACATTTTTTATAAAAGATACAGACGCCCCGGTACAAGCAGTAGAGCTCAAGACTTACGACTCGCCCAAGGTTCAACAAAACGGCAGACAGTCCACACTAACCTCTCATTTCACCTCCATTCCGACCCATTTCCCAGGCAGTTGGAGTTAGGGTTAGGGCTAGGTTAGCATTGACAAGAACATGCATCTGAATTTCAGCCCTGGCAGTTTCTACGTAAGACCACACACGAAAACATGGAAAAGCGCAGTCTCACCCGCAGCCTAGGGTGAGCGAGCTGCATTACCTATACAGTAGAGGTCCGTCTATAGCGCCGGTTGAAAAGTGCTCGTTTCTCGCTATGGCGCCTGTGAGATCGCTTGGCACAGATGGGAACAACCAGTAGCGGCAAAATGTATCGGGGTTGACGGCACTATTGCCTCTTGACGGGCCGCCGCCAAGTCAAGGAACTCCCTACACTAAAACTAGCATGATAAGTCCAAAGACGCCTTGACGGATCATAACTAGACCGCCAACCCACATCGATGAGTGGCCGTATGCGGAGGGAGTAGCGCCGGTAGTGCGGGTATTTCTGGCTGGCGCATACCGGCGCGATAGAGCGATCACAACTACTGTACCAGTATCATAATATCATGCTGGGAGGCTGTGCACATCTTGCAGAGGAGAGTTGGGTTACTGAGCGTGCGATCCCCTAACTCAACCCAGTAGCGCCGGGTGGCGTGGTGTGGCCGATGCTTTTAACAGTCAATCGGCTCGTTCCGTTTCCCTTCTCAAGTCCCAAACAGCGAACCGGTTAAGGTTCAAAGCTGTGAGCGAGCTGTGCGAGTATTGTCATGCTGCGAGCGTGTTGTGCAGCCCTCTGCCGAGTACCGTTAGGGTACTAAACAGCAGCAGCAGTAGCAGTAGCAACAGCAGCTGTAGCAGCAGTAGCTGTAGCAGCAGGTGCTGTAACAGCTGCAGCAACAGCAACAGCAGAGGCAGTAGCAGCAGAACCAACAGACGACATTTACATCACCCACGGCCAACTTTTTATTCATGTAATTATTTAGAAAAGTGACGTCACGATCCCGCATTCCGACACATGCCAACCAAAGTTTTTACAACAACAAAACATTCCGACCCCAAAAAAGTACCCAATCAGAAAACTGCGGGCCCGAAATGCCTTCCTCTTGGGAACGCCTCGAGCGCAGTGTAAATACTCCAGCCCAGCAGCCAGGGTATACATATGTCGGCAAATTCTAAGCTCAAGCATGAGAACGCTACAAGCCCTCCCGCCGACCCGCCCCTAAACCAGCAGCGCCGGGTAGCGTGGAGTGGCCGATGCCCAAACCCCCTTGAGTCTTCACAGGGAAAGCACGTCGCAATTAAATGACGACTAAAGCACCGGTAACACCAGGCAGCCCGGACTTTTAGGGCAAGGGATGTGTCCTCGCCGCAGTAGTGTAAGGAGCTGCACGACAAGCGCGCACCATGGTGATACAAAACTCGTACCGCTGCACGCTCTTCCTGGATGTTGGAAAATATTGCGTTCCATCGTTTTTGGGGTCGCAATACGAACTGTAATTAAGATACATGATACATGGGTTCCAACGGGGTTAAAAACACACATGGGACACATCACGATCTAGATCATACAGATCATATAGATCATATAGATTTACCTATAAATCTATTTTCTTAGCCTTGCGCTCAGGGTTTGACCCACACCGCTCGTCGCAGGAACTGTGTTCTGTAGCGATTTCTTCGGGGCGTGCTCTCCCACCCCCGGGAGGGTCGCCCCCCCTGCCGGCGCCAACTTCGTGGGGACCTGTGCGGGCGACGGTAAGGTAGAGATCTACGACATGCTTCGCCCGCCCGGTACAAACACCCCGTCCACGTTTCGTGGCGATGACGTATGTAGTGATGTCATGCATGTGTTATGTGTCAGTAAACATGGGAGACCTCTGCGAGGTTCCTTTTTTTTTTTTGGACGAGGCGTATAGCCTGCAACTCGCGACAACTGCGACGAGGGCTCGGGGCATGGGCCACTACAGCGGGTAATACCAACGGAAGTTGAGGCATTGTACATGGCGCCCAAGATCCTGCTAGGCATCTGCATGGGTGTAAGCTCAACGTCCTTTTTCACAACAACTGCTGTGCTGTGTTCCAGGCATCAGTCGATCGACAATCGACAATCCAGCGGTCAATCGAGAAAAATGGCGATTCCACCGATTCCACAGACATATTCCTTGTTGTATGCGGGGTTGTGTTTTGTTGCTGTTCGTTGCTGTTTGCTTTTGGTTCGTGCAGGTTGTCTTCAATGAAGTGATTCACGCGTATGTATCCTGTGCCCTTTCACACCTCAATAGGTGCACCTGTTGGTGAAAAAATATCAGCTGTGCTGTTGTGCTTTGCGGTGCCGGACATAGCGCCCGCTATGTCCCACTTTTTTTTATGTTGTCGCCCACCGCCCACCAGCTTCCACGACCATCGCCAGCACACTGCTGCGCACTACAACAGCAGTAATACTCTCCCACTCTCTCGCATCTTTCAACTGCCAAGCTTTCCTTATGGACCCGCTGAGTCGGTCTCCGGCCAAGAGATCGAAGACAGCCGAGGTCGCGGAAAACAACAGCTGTGAGCGTACTTTATTTCCTGAAAGTCATCTTGGCAAACTGTGTGTGATACCTCGATCGCGCGTACTCGTACGGACTTTGCAGTTTTTTAGATGGCGATCTACAATTTCTGGCGGTCTTTACATTGAATGAACTCGCCACCTATAGAGAGCACTCTCAACTCTTGTCATTAAGTCTGACCTCCATCTTTCACGACATCCATAGCTGATACTAATATTTTGGATATTGGGCAGTCTGCGACCGGCGGCCTATCAGGCCGCCGGCGAAGCCCCTTGTAGATCATATAGAGCATATAGATCATACAGATGAAAAATATCATCTAGATCATCTAGATCCTGTATCTGCCGTTATCATATGCTGTGCAGGATCTGTGCCGCTGTACAGTACATATATATCTAACCCAGGGAAACTTGTGTTAGATCCTCAGGTAATCCGGCTCTCACCCCCGGCAGCATCATCTATAGGCCATGCAGATCATATAGACCACGGATCTATCTTGCCGTGGAAGGCAATTATTTGCAAATATCATCGACAGATCCACAGGGATCTGATCTGTCCGACGTGTGGATGGTTAACAGTCTTTGGTGTCGTTCCTTTTCGCCTCTCAAGTCCCAAAAGGCAAAAAAAGCGTTCATACAGGTGTTATTAATAATTGTGTCCTGTCCTCCTGCCCTGCATCGTCATGCCTATAATACATGTGCACATGTGATACACATGTGGCGAGAGGTCTAAAATTAAAATAATGTTGAAAATAATATGCTTCTACGCGTACCACGGGATAACGCAACTGCAACACCGACAACAGCAGTTGTACAAGCTTATTCACGAAAATTGGCATCATCCACCCACGAAGTGAAACGCCAACCCAAAACACCTGTTTATAGACGGCAAAAGTAGGCCAGAACGAGCGTCCATATCACATGCATAAATAAAACTTCGAAGTATTACATGCTCGTACGTAAAATATTTGGTCTATATAAAACTGAGCGATTCTTTTTTCGGTACTCGGTTTTTTAGCCGCTTTACACATTAGATGACATAATTTCTGATGTTATATTGTAAACAGACTGAAATGGAATCTTTTATTCGGGTTTTCCATTTTTCAGCCGCTGTACATCTTATTTACAGCATGTTCTGCTTTTCGGTACGCTGACTGCTTCGTTCTAAATTCGTACGTAACTCCTGACTGACATAAAATAACCAGTTACAGGATTACGGTGAAAAATTGGCACCTCCAGGCTATGGCCGGAAGAAAAACCGCCATACCAGGTACAATGGGGTACTCGCTTTAAGAGCGTCCACGTTAAGAAAAAATGGACTTGAGAGCCGTCATATCCGCTTGTCAGGCCTTGTGACGCCTACGGTATACTATAACAAACTTACCCAGTACACGGTGCCCAACCTCAGATAAGAGCGACACGTAAAAAACCGTTAACCCTTAACACTGGTCCGTTCCGACGGCAACCAACCCTTATTTGCACTATCGGTGTGCAAAAACATGACTGCACACCGTCTTAGTCAATTTCTATGTTGCACGTTGGCCCAGACCCAACCCGACCCCAACCCTAACCCTAATCCTACCCCTAGCCCTAACCCCAACCCTTTGAGAGGCTCGAGGTCGGCGGGGGCGGTCCCGCGACTCCGCCGCGTATTTCTTAGGGGTTTTCCCAAAAATAATAGGCGGCCTCAACCAATCAACCACATGGTGTGCAGATGTTTTTTGCGCACTGATAATGCAAATAGGTGCTGTCTGTTACGAGGGGGTCTTATTTCGGGTACTCACTACTGCAGAAAAATATGGGCACTTATGGTTTGTGTCTATGTTCTTCAACTACTAATAGCATCATCACAGCAGTTCATCATCAAAGATTGTGTGATTCAACAGTCAGGATTTGGCATTATTAATACGTCGGTGTAAAACTTAAAAATCCTTCCGCTGGGAGTTCGATCACTTCGGTCCATGTTCCACGTCAACACCGAGCAAGCTGCGCGTGCTATCAGGTATAAGCGCGTTCTATTTTACACGTCAGAGTAAACAAAACGAATATGCGAACATTGTAGACAGAGTTCAACATTCTATGGAATCCTTCTGTACGACGAAATGGAAAAGAACAACAAAAAAAGTTCCAACACTACGATATCACTCGGTACGATCTACGGTGATACCGTTGTGGAACTGCTTCTGAGTAGATGGCACCAAATTTTGTAAAAATAAGGACAGTAGATGGTACCTGGTATCATATTATTTCTCTCCGAATGGAGCAGTCGGGAAATGTGAAACAAAAACGCGGGAAAAGGTTCAACAATCGAGAGTTATCCTATGCATCATTCGGAAAACGGTTCACCAGCAGGGAAGTTCGGTGATAAGGCCATCTCTTATACAGTCGGATTCCGCCAGTCGAAAACGGAGACTGGACTTTTTTTTGGAATGGATTCTTCTGGTCCTTCTTGTTATCGTCAGTCGAGTCGATTTTGTAGTTTTTGTGCTCTTCCTAGAGGCGGTTGGTGTGAGGGAGTACTGCTGTATGGCACTTCAAAATCAGTTGGCAGCTCTGTGCTTCGCGCGTTCTTCGCGAACAACGCGTGCTTCACGCGCGACGAACCTTCGTCCAAGCGGGTTGGTGGCGTTGGGCTTAGCTGAAAGCCGCCAAGGCTACGTTCGTGGCGTTGCACTCAGCCGAGAGCCGCCAAAGCTACAGCAGGCGTAGCCGTTGTTGGCAAAATGGCATCGATAACGCGCGCTACTGCTGTCGTGTGATACACGCTGCTGGCGAGCGGAGCTAGGAGTGCACCACGCTGACTTGCGGCGAGAAGCAACAGCAGTGACAGCCAAGGTAGCGTCGGCGCTGTTGTATGATACTGCTGTGTGGTACCTGGTATGGGTGTGTCGGCGTGTGGGTGTGTGTTTTGTGATGGGATGAGCGAAGCGATGGGTTAAAAACACAGGTGAAAACTTATTCGACCGAGTTTTTCGACTGACAGATCCAGTCGAAAAAGTATAGTTTTCCGACTGGGGACGATCCAGTCGAAAAAGTAAAGTTTTTCGACTGGATCCCCCAGTCGGAAAACTCAGTCGAAAAAAATTGAGTCGAAAAAGCCCTTTTTCGACTGTGTAAGAAAGCTCGATTTGGGCTTCAGTCGAAAACGGCGGTTTTCGACTGACAAATCCGACTGTATAAGAAATGGCCCAAGCGGCGAACAGCGTTCAAGATAAATCCCCTGTTCCACAGTTCAAACGAAAAGGGAGCTTTCCAGTATTGAGACGAGCATCGAGGAGCTGCGGGGATGCCGAATACGAGATGCGTTTACCGTGTACCGTGTACGGCGGGGTAGAAGAGAAAGGGTGGATATATCTGAGCACGGCTTGTTGTCCACAAGATCAATACACGTGCTACAGCAGTACTGGACACCCAATAAGAAAAAGGGTAATACGAAAGGCAGGCTGACATCTACAGGCGTACCTATAAAAAAACCCAGAGCCGACGTGGTGAATGAAGTCTATGTAGCACGCACCCTCTCCAAAATAAGAAACCCAGCATGGTTCAGCATGTCGTTTCTTACTGCTAATAATAGGTGTCCTGAACTGTATACGCGCTGGAAATCAAAGGCGGATTTGTACCGGGTACCAGGTCGCCGTGTACCGGGGGTAAGAAGGGTAAGAGTAAGGGCTAAGGGTAGATACCTGTGACCAAGGGTTGTTTTTTTTTTTTTTTATATCCTCCGGCGGATGGGGAAAAATAAAGCTTGAGCTCACCACACTTCCACGTATTTTCATACGCGTTGTGTGACGATTTAACTCAGTTGCTTTCGCAACCCAACGCTAGCTGGCGCACCCTTCGGATCCCATCGTAGGTATAGCGTGAGCTGACCCTGTTGTTGTTCAGGAGGTCGAGTGTAAAGGAAAAAGCTTGTGCGGTACCAGATATGATGAGTTACAGAGTGTGAACATCAGAGTTGGAGCGAGACCGGAAAGTAAAACTGATGCCAACATGAAGTCGCAGGAGAGGGAGATGCTGCTCGTTCGACATGCAAGAGGGGCGGGTGAGTGGCACGAGCATTATGGTTCGTGGAGATCAATCGTCGAAACTCAAAAGGAAACATGCTCGATACGTCGTATGAAATGGCCTGAATATGTACGACAGCCAATCAGAGCACGAGCATTATGGTTCGTGGATATTAGTCGTCAACACTCAAAAGGAAACATGCTCGATACATGGTATGAAATGGCCTGAATATGTACGACAGTCAATCAGAGCAGAGGCTCAATCCATTCGGTAACCTACCTGGTATCTGGTGCCAGGTTCTCATTAACTGCTTGTCTGCTGCCTGATGTGTGTCGTGTTGTTTTTGGTTGTCTGAGGCTGGTCACGTATTACAACACAAATATTATACATGCCGACCGGTGTACATTTCGTGTTCAGTGCCTTTGGTATTTCACGTCAAATCTCGTCACGTACTACTGCTGCATTTGCCATGTACCAGGTGTATGTCTCGTAACTCGTGACCACAGAGCTCGCTTGTTTGTTCGTTTTTTCGTTTTTAATCATCACTTTTACTCTCCATCTCATTCCGTAAGAGTTTTTCGCCCTCAGCGACCTTCTGGACAAGGTCATGCCGTGGTCACAGGTGTCTTCCCTTCTCCTCGCCTGTATGTGCCTTCATTTATCACACACAGGGGTTCAACATTCCCACCGTTTCATAGAAACAGCGTTCTTACGCTCGTCGATTTTCACCGAATTTGCTAACCCACGCTCTCGCGGCTTCCGCTAGTCAATGTTCTACACAAGAAAAAGTCCCAACGAGCACGAGTATGCACTCGGGAAGGTTCGAAGCTACGACCTTGATTTAAGTAAGGACGAGTTTCCCTCTACACTCTACTGCCTGTGCGAAGCTACGACGTACCAGGTACACACCAGGTACCAGGTACTAATCTTGAAGACAACTCGTTGTGTGATTGCATGTCACTCTAGCTTTTGGTCTCTACTTTTTTTTTTTTTTTCTTAATCCTCCGGCGGATGGGGAAGAATAAAGTTCAAGTATTCTTACGTACATTGTACCTCTAGCTTGAATATATCTAAATGGCTTGTATCTCCCTAGGATGAACCGGCACAGACATTGGATGTGCAGGATGTCGATGGGTATGATACATATCGACACATTAGTGGTCGGTACACGGTCAGGTAAGGTATCATACGTACCTGTTACTTGTTGGGTAGTTGTACGATGCATTTGCTGGGTACTAGTGGGATGGGTGTAACAGCAACTTGTATTCCGTACACGCAGAAATACACGAAGAGTTCAGAGATTGGAGAAACACCAGCACTGCATGATAGAGCTCTGCGTGCTGCAACCGAGGGGCGCATGTGAAGCACATTGGGGCGGGCGAGAGGAGCCCAACCGTACGATACCGAGATTCATCGTCCGAGGGACCTTCCCCCACAAGGCATACATCAGAGTCGCTGCCATGGTGCTGGGGTGGAGCTGTACCGGTGCGAGCACCGGCATATACTCGTATACGGGCACATACGTACACTTATGCCAACTTTGGGGCGAGATATAAGGACTGTTTTACTATTAATATCAAGATAAAACGAAATTTACACTTCCGTCCAGAGTTTCAATGCGCGCTAGGTATGTTTCCACCCAGTGGGGCGGACATCGTTTCAATCAACCGCACGCCAGCATTGGTACGAAGAGCCTCGTTGCTCACAAGAAACGGGTACAAGGACTCCAAACAGGCGTAAAGATAGAGGGGTGGGTAGGTGGCGAAGACAGACATCCTCGCTCGTCGTGCTGGGTGACGACGATGAGCGCACGCTCTAAAAGAGAAGTGGAGAAAGTTCGTTGGTCTGGTCGCGATGACCCCGACGGATCGCTCACAAGCCACGACGTCACGCTCCGCGTATCCCACGCTTGCTCACTCACCTCAAGCTTCCTGAAGTTAACGGAGACCTTCCGCGGGTACTTTCCTGAGGACGTCATGGTCAGAAGCACCCGGGGAAAGCTCAAGACGTGTCACACCCAGCGTGAACAGGACGGCACACGACTGGAAGCGGCTCAGCCCGCAGGCGGCGAGACAACAAAAGAGGCAACACACAAACGCGTCCATGGGTAGAAACCCAGTACCAATAAATTACGCCGCATAAAATATTTGTCCTCGTATGTCTTTTCGGTCGTATGCTTCGGTTTTAGTTTTTGTCGTATGCGTATTATTATCGAGGCACGAGAAAATAAGGGTTTTGTATGTACGGAAGAAGTTTGGGGTTACTGCACGTTGACCAATGAGATCAACGCGGGTGGTTACTTGTACTTGTCCTGGTATAGCAAAGGGAACCTTGGATCAGTTTGTCGTGTTGCTGATTAGCAAGCGAAGCACGCAGAGAAGAGAGGAGCATCGTCAGCAAGACAAGGTCAAGGTGTGATAGACTGGCTGATTTCTGGCTGATTGCTTGCTGCGACTGCTGCTGCGGTGAGACTTCGTATGTTTCGGTATTATTTGGCGGCATCGAAAATGCTTTCGGTTATCATTTATTTACTTGTCACTCATTATTTCGGATGAGTTTTAATTTGAAATTCGGAATTTTTGTGGATCGGACAGGATCGGATCATGATCTTTCTTCGGCATTTTCCGGAGTTAGTCGGTCTGTTGGCCTGTTTTCAGGGGGAAAATTTGAATTCGTTGCTCTTTTGTTGACCCATTATTTTCCAGTCAAAATCTCCTCTCATATTTTTTATCCATCCACCTGTTTCCTTCCCCCACTTTCACCCACCCACACACAACACCAGCACCAGCACCAGCACACCCACTCTCTCGACAACAGTGGGGGTATCCACCACCAACAGAAAAGCAACGCCCGCCCCGACACCACAACCAAGTTCCTGCACCGTGTGCTCTCCGTGGCCCGACCCAGCCCGATTGAACAAACGCGCTTCCCCTAGGCGCGAAGCGCTGCAAGACTCCGAGACTCCAACGCCCGGAGCTTTTTTCCGCCTCATCACACAGCCGCCCAGTTTTTGAAAAAAAGCAAGTTGGCAGCACCGCGCGTGAGCAATTACCTGAGCCCCACTACTCCACCACCCCGCTTGGTCGACGATAATGAGCGCCCTTTGCACAGTGCTCGTCATGGACCAGCCTGAGGTGGTCGGCGATGCCCTGCCGTCCTCGGAGACGCACCTTCGCATGCGATTCCGGAGAGGGCTCGAGGTGTCATCGGATGAGGGGACAACTCCCGAAGCATCCACTGACAGCGACAACGACTCAGCTTTCGAGAGTGACAACGACATGGCGGGGAGCAAGCGTGGCCCGCCACCGCCGCCGACTGCTATACCTCTCGGGAAAGCGCATGGCAACGTGTGAGTTACCGTAACCTGGAAGGGTTGTGTGGCTCGTGTCTGTCGTGTTGGTTCATGTATATTCGAGTTGATCGCGTTTATTTTGAGCAGCACGCTTGGTATTGATGTATCCTTGGTGTATCGAGAAATAATTGTTTTTTTGTGTTTTGTCTCATCTTTTTTTTTTGGCTTTGTTCCGTTGGTGCGTGTTTGTGTGAGAGTTTTTTTTGAAAATTGTGTCAATGCTGTGTGTGCATGCTCGCGCTCTCTCCTTGTCATCCCATTCAAGGCATGTCCGTGCCACATTAGTAGTGAAACAAAGCACCGCTCCCCTCTTACCATTACAACCAACATACAGCAGTGCACCACCTACAGCAGTCAGCATCACCAGCAGCAGCGGCAGCGCTGAAGTAAACTTGTTCTCAGTTTTTGGCGTTTTTTGTGTTCCTCTTCGCCCATGTCCGCCACAAGCGAAAAAAGTCAGTTGTCAGTTAAAATTCAGTTATCTCAGTCACTCTTTCTACAACGTCTCCACCACGGATAATTTTTAAAAATCTCAAAAATCTCCCCCCCCTCCCCCGTCTCTCCCCCCCGTCGTTCCCTCCCTCCCCGACCATCCCGCAGCGCTGGGCTGGAACGTAACCGCTGGCGCCCTAACAGGGGAAGCCTGTCACCCCCCCCCAGGCAGCAGCAGCAGCAGCGAAAGCAGCCGTTGCCACGCCGAGTACGTTTTAAACTTGACGACACCGCAGCCGACCAAAAAACAAGCGGTTGTGATGAGTACGTGCAACTATGGGGACGTGAACGACAAACAACAGCGATTCAAGAGAGCGCCTTGCGATCTCTCGGCATGATGGGTAGACCCTCCTCCCCAGGGAGAACACCTAGGGTTCACGGGAAGAGACGCAGCTTTGGCGAGGCAGCAGCGGCAACGTGAGTCCTTGTTGCGGTTGGTGTTGTTGACGTGGTCTCTTTTTCAAAAAGTACGTCAGCTGTGAATGTGGCCGGTTGAGTGGCCATTACTATATTTCAGTATTCTGTGTGTTGTTAGCTGTTTTAAAAGATTTTTTCGTCATTCGTTCGTTTGTTCCGAACATGCGCGCAGGTTTTTTCTTTTCTTTTCTTTGCGTTTCCAGATTTTTCCAGAGTTTCCAGATTTGTTTTTTTTGGTTGGTGGTTGTGGTTTTTGTATTAGTGCACGTATCTTTTCTATCCGGGGTGGGCTGTCTCGTCTACGAACCCATTTTGCTCCTGTTGTTGCTCGACGGCAGCAGCAAGCAGTGCAATAACAAACTGCGTGCTGTTTTGCCAAGGACTGAGCCTGCTGTTCTATGGGACTGAGCATTCATTGCCTAGCCTTGTCAGCACAGCAGTGAGATACTTCCTCTCATTTGAGCGGCGAACATGATGAATATTTCTACTCTTTTTTTTGGTGCTCCTGTACTAAATAGCGTGAAATTCATCTCAAAGTGACGTTTTGCCCGTTTCATGGGAATTTCTCCACATGGATACTTTTTCGGTGCGTACGTGCCTTTTTTTTGTGTTCTTGATGAAGGTTGTTCCTGTTCGTGCACCAAGTACGTACCGTGGTTATTTTCTACACATTTTTTCATACGTTTGTGACAGTACGTACGAGTACGACAGCACGAGCTTTTTTATTTTGGATTGCTGTGCGGACATCCCAGCAGCAAGCAGCAGAGTTATGCTTGCCTTGCTCGTAGAGTCCATCATAGCCCCACAGCAGAAAACACCAATATTGCTGCTCCAAAGCTATCATATCGTATCTCGTATAAAATCAGACCTAGGAAGCCCGTGTCCGCTTCGAAGTGCACTGCTGTATTCTGCCAGAAGGTACCTTTTTTTTTGTTATTTTTTATGAGTACGTACGAGCACGACGGTATCATATATGCATAGCTTTTGCTGTTGAACTACTGTGGACTTCCAGCAGCACGGGTTGCTTGGCGTGGCTTGCCTTTGCTCGTAGAGTCCAGCCCTCGTGCGCACAGCGGTGGCAGTACTGCTGCTGCTGCTGCCGCCTAGTACTGGTACTGCTGCTGCAACAAATATATTGTACCCGGTTATATAGTCAGAACAACGAAAATTATTCCCGTTCCCAACTGGAAATCCTCGCACCAGAGAGCATAGTCTATGCATAGACTAGAGGCCTTCAGCGAGACTTTCAACAACAGAGTAGAACACTCAAAATTTTAAAATTCCGGCACGTTTTATTCCAACCGCCGTGTACGTGCGCAAGAAAATAAAAGTTCTTCACGGCGTATTGGTAGGCTCTGCGCAGGGCGCCCTCTGCGCAGTGCCACGGCTCTGACCGCCGACCGAACTGCAAGCAAGCCCCGATTGGTGTGCGTTGTCTGTGCCCGATGCTTGCATGCTTTTGCCCCCTGGTTGTATCATGAGCTGTCGTCATTGTTGTTGAGGACGAAACCACAACCCGCGGCCGTTTGTTCTTTTTTCTGCCTGCGACGTTTGTTCCGTTTTGTCATTTTTGTCGAAAAATTAGTTGTCCAAAAAAAATACCAGGTACTGCTGTCTGTACCTACGGTTGCCTCCATCTTTCATCTTTCCATGTATCATACAAGTATAATACGAGAGTCGCGGAACGCGTACTACGACTACTTGGTAGGAGCGCGAGTAAAAGCAGAGTGCGACAACGGCAGCAATTTTTGACCAACTGTGGACATACTTCGAAGTATTACAGTCGCAACCCCTATGCTTATATACAAGCCATGCAAACACGGGGGGAAACAAGGGCAGACTGCGCTAGACACCTGTTTCCACGGCTTGGTGCACCAGTAGCATGATACCGCATGATACCTACTGCCAAGCGCAATTGCATGAGAGGTCCTGCGTGCGTAACGGCCTGGATATGACGTGTCTTCCCGAGCAGAAGCAGAGTTCGACCCATTGTGGGCAAACTGCCAAGCGCAATTGCATGAGAGGTCCTGCGTGCGTAACGGCCTGGATATATATGACTTGTCTCCCCGAGCAGAAGCAGAGTTCGACACATTGTGGGCAATGCCTAGCCCATACGCGATACAAGCCTTATTACCAGGCACCGCGGGGGAGAAGGGGGTACATAACTTTCCTAAACGCCTGTTTCCACGGCTTGTTGCAACAGCAGTAGTACGTATCACACCTACTGCCACGTGCTTGGAGCAAAAGCATGAAAGGTCCCCCGCGTACCGACCGAGATATGATCTGTTCAACGAGTAGAAGTAGAAGTCGACCAATGATATCGGCGGACGAGCTGCGGGCAAGGCGAAGCACCGTACGCGATATGCAAGCCATGGGTGAAGTCAATAGCCGAGGCGTGAAGGGTAGACAACAGCACCTGCTTCCACGGCTTGTTGAAGCTGCAGCAGTAGCAGCATTATGTGATATCTACTGCTGAAGGCGAAAAGGTCTGTCTGATATCGACCTGTATGGTCTAGTCTATGATGTGTTCTGCCAGTGTTGTTGTTCTGGCATAATCAAAAGTCTGTGGTCAGGACAGGCTTCAGTCACTCTGGAGTGGAAGGATACCCCAGGCAAAAAACAGTATCATATCCCAGATATCATGGAGGAAGTAGAATTCGATCCCATTACAACACCAGTTGACGCGCTGTACGAAGCAAGGTCAAACCCAATACGAGGTGCAAGCGATGGTGAGTGCTGGAGGGGAGAAGGGGAGAAGACAGCAGTAGACACCCATTTCCGCACAGCACGTCTTTTTGAGCTATCATAACCCGCAAAAGGTCCTGCGTACCTGGTACCAACCTGGATATGACGTGTTTTTCGTGAACGTGGCGCTTTTCGTATATTTCTTTCCACGTGGTGCATGTTTCTCGTACGTACGAAACCCCTCCTGGTTTGAATGTTCTGCGTTTGTCCCATGCATCTTGCAAGGTGCTTGGTTGGAGGCAACCTATAACATAAGAGTAATACAGCAGCAGTAGGGATCCCCCAACAAGAGGCGGTCTGAGTAAGGCGGTATCTCGATATAAGGCAGTGAAATCGCTTGGCGCGAATGGGAAATTGCACTCATAAAAAGGATCGAATAAGGCGGCTTTCCCTGTAAGGCGGTCATGCTGGTCTGGCACGCCGCCGCCTTTCGGGGGGGGCCCTACCAGCATACCTAACCCGCGAAAGGTCCTCCGTCCTGCGTACCAAAACCTGGATATGACGTGTTTTCCTTGTTTTTTCGTGAATATAACGCTTTTCGTATACTTCTGCCCACGATATCCGTGTGTTTTCTCGTACGCACGAAACCGCTCCTGGTTTGAATGTTCCGCATTTTATCCCGTTGCAATCAAAGTTTCAGGAGACGGCACTTTGACCCGTTGACCGACGGCAAAATTCCAATATGTTACCTTGGCTGACGCCAAATTACTAGGTTTTCGTGTATAACGGTTGGTTTTACACTCTTGACCGCTGGACGTTTTCTCTTGACCGTCTCCTGATATCTTTGGCGACAATTGGCAACCCCCCGTCACAAAAATCAGCGAGATTTCTGCTGGCAGTCCCATGGTCCAGCGTGCCATCAGCGAGGTTTCATGATCAGGGGTCGCGAGTGCGGGCTTGCCCATGGCAGAGGCTGCATACCCTGTGTGCTTACAGCGCGTATGGCTAGCTATTATATCCCCAGATGATTTGGAACTGCTGTTCCATATTTCGACAGTCAGTTTTGGATAATATTCGCCAGATGCGCGGTCCTCACGCTGCATGTCTTAGTGCGTCACCCGGCGTCACCGCCTTTTTAATGTCCTAACCGCCGCATGCAAGATCGTCCTCTTGTGTCCCGCGGGTACTACTGTTGTTTGTATCACGAAGGTCAACGACCTACCGGCATGTCCTTCGCGGGGACATGCATGCCTGCCCTTTGCTTGTAGCACGCGCTCGAAGTATATATCGCGCGCAGCTTGCAACGGTGGGCTTGCATGAAATCCTTGATCTCACAGCTGGCGTGCTCTTTAAAAAATAATGAAGCTTGTACAGCAAAGGCCGCACGGAGCCACAAGCAGCACTGCTGACTTTATTAGTACTGCTGTGGTTAGGGGAATACTAGGAACACGCTAATATTTTTCATCAAAGTCCTCCAAAATCGGGTCACGATTGACCGCACCACGGTATAGCGCCGAAACTTCAGGCAAGGAGTATTCATACGACGCGCGCACAACATGATGGTGCTACTTTTGTAATGCTGGTCTGCGCTCGGCCTATTTACCTTTTGGGGGGGGGGAATAGGATCGGGTCGCCCCGGTGGCGTATCGGGTTATTCTCGCGCCTGGTATTGGTCAGTTTCGTGAGTTCGAGTCCTATGGTTGTACGGTTGTACTGCTTCGCGCGCCTACTACTGCTGTAACATCTGTTTTCGGTAAAACGTAAAATTATTGTCTGTGCATCACATATTATACATACGGCAGCAGTAGTACAGCTGTTTACGCCGCAAATACCAACCACTAGGTCTCCGACAAGGCAAATACTCGTATAAAACCCACCGACCATTCTCACGCAGGCGACCGGCGGACCGAAATAATTCCCGGCACGAATTTTCTATTTCTTGGCCTTTTTTTTGTGATGTGGCACTCCCGCAGCACGTTGTCGGCTGGCGACTAATCTACTACTGCAAAGTATTACGAGCGTAGCACCAGTATTTTTAATATTAATAGTTTCGCATGCATGATATTCTCCACGAGCGTACGGACGAGTTCGTACCACCCTCCTCTCCACCAACTTCCTCACTATACTCGTAACATAGGTTACTCGTACTGTACGCGACCGCACTAATTATCCGATTCCACTATTACATCCAACTAATTGTTCTAAATGTGTGAACCTAACCTAACTGCCGCCCCTCCTCTCCCGCCCCCGTCTTCCCCCCCCCCCCCCCCCCCCCCCTTCCCCGTCGTTTTCACGCCTCCTTCTCAGTGGAAAATCGGTGATTTTCACAACGCCAGCAACCACCATCCCCTTCTCTCCGAAAAGCTCCTACCGAGCGAAGAAAGCATCCGCCCAAAAAGCGGCTTGGAACAGCCGCACCGTGGTGCTGCCCTTCGGGAGGAGCTACGAAAACGCCTACAACAACGCTATCAACACATACGCGAACAACATCAGCGCTTGCACCAGCGCCAACACCATTGCCAACGCTAACGTCAATGTTAAGGCCATTTTGCGGAACTCCACGCCTTCTTCGCCAAAGAAACGCCGGATGTTGCCTGCGTCTTCGATGCTTAGGCTCCGCGCTCGAGGCGGGGGTGGCGGGGGTGGAGGGCGGGACAAGAACAAGCGAAGGACATCGCCTTTGAGGGGGGTGGGTAATTTGTCGGAGTTGTTTAAAGCGGCGGCAGCGGTGTCATCCCCAGGGTCAGGGTCAAAATCAGTGTCGGGGTCGGGGGGTGTATCGACCCCGGGGTCTGTTAAGACGTCGTCCCCTCCCCTTGCTCGTGCAGAGCCAGTTCCTGAACTTTTGTGCGAGGAGAGCTTAGACGTGGAAGCGGCGATGAAGCCTAAGGGGCAGGTGAGGACCCCCATCTGCCGACTGCTGGTGCCGTGCTGGCCGGAGGGGGTAGAGGGATATGAGGAGGCGGGAGGATGGCGGAGGTTGGGGGGGGTGACGACGAGTCTGACCGTACCGCAAGGAAGGCGATAAGGATGGAGGCGTTGGTACTGTAGGTTGGATTCACACCGTCGTGCGACTTGAGACGAAATGGTGTGTGAGTGGTTGCGTGGAGCTGACTTTGCTTGAGAGCTTGAGAGCTTGCGAGCTTGAAAGCTTTTGCGCGCACCACTCCTTATTATTTTTAAACCTTTTAGCTCTAGGCTGGTTTGTCGCCGCCTCCTGGCGGTGATAGTAAAAGGGTGGTTTGGTGGAAGATTACTGAGGGAAGACGTGGGGTTTATTTCCCCCCGTCGAGTTGTTTTTTGGTTTTTTTCAAGTGTGTAATGGCATGTGGTGTCGGCCTACTATAAAGACCAACGTTCGTGTTCGAGCATGCTCTAAAAGTTGTCTCTTAGGGATTCCACAAAAGTGGGCGGCGTTCTTAAGGGGGCGGGGCACTGTATAGCACGCAAGATAGCACACCTCCTGCTTCTGAGACTGTATTCTCCGAAACAAGGAGAGGGCACAGACACCAAAGGTGGTGGCTTTGGAATACATTCGTCGAGATGTTTCCTTAGACACGTCGCTTGGTATTTTAGGTCTTCGGGGTTGTCGACGAAATCAGCTTGGAAATTAGTCTGAGGGGGTGTTTATCATGTGTGTTTGTCGGTAAGGCATGGAGAGCATCATGATTGTGTGGTGTTTTTTCCGCCTCTGCCTCACCGTGCCGGTTGGGGTTATTACCGTACCGGAGGGTTTACCCCGTTTGGTGCAAGGTTTTGTGCCGTCGCCCGCGCGCTTAAAAACAGTTTAATTTCGCGTTTCGATTCTCGGGTTTGAAGTGAGAGGCGTTTGGGGGAGGGGGTGTTGGGTTCCTATCCCCCCCCTGGTAGATCATGTAGTTCCTGGGGGATAGCGTCGAATCCTCCGTTCCCGGGATTGTTTGAGGCTTGCGTCCGGGGGGTGGGAAATTTTCCCTTTTGGGGTAGTTTCTGTGCATTAGTCTTGTTTTGCGGGTTTTATCGTCGGCGTTTTTGGTGGAGTGGCGTGTGTGTGGTGATTGAATTGGAGGAATGGATGCTCTCGGCACTCGCCGTCGCTATTTGCAAAATGATGCGATTGCTTTGGCGTGATCCTTTGGCGTCTTTCGCTCCGGTTCTGTGTTTTTTTTTGGTGATGCCTCTGCAAGCGATGACTTGGCGCTTATTATACAGAGCTGTTTAAAATTATGTTTAGAAACGGCGTGTACTGCTGCTACAACTGCGTGTTGTAGGTGCGGTGGAATAGGTTTCGTTTCGCACCGCACTATGACTGGTGGTCGTAGTTGCGGTGGAATAGGTTTCGTTTCGCACCGAACTACCGTTGTAGTTGCGGTGGAATAGGGTTATGTTTCTCGTTCAAATTGGTGGTACTGCCTGTGCGCACGTACGTACGTGAGGGTGTTATACTGTCCCGCAACGAACATCGTGCGTCCCGTGGAACCTTTTTTATTGCATGTAACACAGTAGTGGTCCCAGTATGCGCATTATAGAGGGAAGTACCGGCACTATATCGGCAACCGGCACTACTCCGCGTACTGCCACTACTGATCGTTCCCATCTGCACCAAGCGATCTCATATTTGCTATAGCGTACAACCGGCACTATAGAGGAAGCACTACTGCGGGTGGAAATATCGTCCCGTAGCGTGCCGTACACATGTGCGTGGAAGTAAAACCCGGTGCCGTAGTTCTTCTATTATGTTATCGTGGTGGTGGTGCATGCATGTCAATTTTGAGTATGGTTGTAAATTTTCCTCACAGCAACTCTTGAGCTATTTTATAGTACGAGCTCTCCCGCAGGGCTGTTTCTGCACAGTTTGGGGCTTTCGGTCGACGGATTGATTTAGTGTCCATAGCGAAATCGAAAGGGAGTTGCAGGGGATGTGGGAGGGGGGGGGGAGGGGTGAGACGCTTTGGTCTATAAAAGGGAGTTGTAGGAGATGGGGAGGGGGTGTTGTGGACAGGGATGAGGCGGGTTAGTCTATGTTCTAGTCTACGTGCGGGTGCAGTTCTCTGAAAAGTTATCTGCCTTCATTAGTGCGTCGAGTTAGGTAGGTCAATATATCAAAACACGTTTGGGATGGGGTGCGTTCGCATGAATGAGGGGGGAAATAGATCGTCCCTTGGTATTTTTCATGTGGGAATACTTCGATGGTGCGTTCGTATGAAGGAGGGGGAAGGGTGTAGATCGTGCCTTGTTGGTTTTCATGTGTGTGGGAGTAGTTCCGTGCGTGTACTTGGTATTTGTACTTGGGGTTATATTATTGGTATGTTTTTTTTATGTATCGCTCGAAAAATGGCAACCGTTTTTGTCGTGTTTGGGATTTTGCTGTTCCATGTAGAAGTTGGTGCGCTTTGATTGCGAACTGGGTGGGGTTTGACCTGTGCTGTGCTGTGCAGAGCAAGACCGTAAGGCGCAATGGTTTGAACACGCGCTTCTCGTTGTTGCCTCCTTCCCCATAAAGAAATTAAGAAATTGACGTTTTTTTACCCCAATATTTTTTGTTTTTCTCAGGCTCCTCGAAAATTAAGGTATTAGCGTCTTTTTTTTCTCCGGCCCTGTTCGTTCCTACGCGCTCCTTGAAGTCGTGATGGATATCGGCGGAAATCCCCTGAAAAGCGGAGGGGACGTATCATGATGCCAGGAGACGGGCAAGCGTCAAGCAGTCAGTCAAGATTGTCAAGACATTTCCACCCGTCGATTTGTCCCTTATCCACCGCAGATCGAAACTCTCCTCATATCTGTGGCATCCTCGGTTGCATGATATGGCGTACTGTTTTGTGCAGAGCAAAACCGTAAGGAGGGCACGGCAGACGTTTGAAATTGCGCTTATCCAGCCACCACAACAAATTAACCCTTGGAGTTTGGGACGCCAAAACTGACCCAAAAACTGCTGGTGATGACAGCATCGGCCACGTGAATGAAGCAATCCTACTAATAGCTGCTTGTACGTAAGAGATGTGTTTTCGAATATTGCAATGCAGGAAGCTGTGGGGCAAAAGCGTGAGGCGGCATGACACGATTCTCGGATTTCTTCACGCTTTTTTCTGTAGACGCTTTTGATTAGATCGCCCTCGTCGCTTTTTTGGTCTGCATGCCATAATCAAGATATTATGCTATCATCAAGATAGAATCAACTCCCAAACGGGTTTCAAGAGAGGATTTCTTGCGAAATTACAAGGGGGAATCCCCTCTTCTTTGTCTTACTGTGTTCGTTTCCGGCAGAGTAGCCTTCTCTTAACCGCACAAGTACTGTTTTTCTTATACATGTGTTCCTCTTGTGAGGTGGCTAGGTAGGACAAAGGCGTCACGATTCTGGGAATATTATAGCTTCTCTCCTTCTGTTTCGAGAAGGTGAGTAACACCGAGGACTATTAGTAGCTTAATAGGCAGACCTGCAGAGATACGCTGTGTCCCACCTAGTCACCTCAACGCTCTCTTGAGTCGGGGTGTGGTAAGGTATTAGTGGGGCATTAGTCCGTTTGACCACTTGCAAAAGGTTAATCAATGCGTACCCAAACTGAGCCTTATAACACTCTCCCCCCCTTGAAACGGCGGGATAGCAGGTCGGCCGGATATACGGGCGGACCCGTCACTATCCAGGTGTCTACCGGAAGGTCCAGGCGTCGCCGTCAGTGTTGACTATTTCGGCCCCCTTCCGGTCACGCCACGAGGCAACGCCTACATCTTGCTGTTCACCGATCGCTTCAGTCGTCGGGCAGACATAAGTTCCCCGTCACTACCGCTGAGTTCACCGCGGAGGGTACAGTCAATATCGTGGTGAACCAATACGTTCCCTTGTGGGGGTGCCCGCGCACCATACTCTCGGACAACGTCCTGCAGTTCTCCTCCAAGCTTTCACAAGCTGCATATCAGCTGTTGGGCATGCGCAAGCTTGCCACAAGCTCCTATTGTCCCAACTAAAACGGGGGCGTTGAGCGGGTGAACCACACTAAGGCCCAAATGCTGGCTATGGTCGACAACGAACGACAAGACGATTGGGACTTGCATCTTCCTCGCGTCGAACTCGCTTGCAGCAATCCCGTCAGCGCGGCGACGGGCCTAACGCCCAACGAGGTCCACATGGGCAGACTTCCACGTCTCCCCCTGGCGGTTTCCGACCGCACCGGCGTCGTGGGGCACCAGAGTCTGGCCCGAGACCACCTGGCCTATTGCGACTTGGCCACCGACCGAGAAAAGCGCGCGAACGACATTGTTCGCGCACACCACACCCTCACCGTTTCTCGTGTTAACCGCAGAAACTCCGCCCTCGCCGACGCGCTGCGTCCAGCACCTAACTTCGCTGTGGGTGGTTGGGCATGGGTGTACAACTCTGCTTCCACCATCTGCCAGAGTGTGAAGGCGAACACGGACGACGAGGTGCTCAAGGCCAAACCCGCGTTTAACTGGACGGGCCCCAGCAAGATCCTGGCTGTCGGCCCCTGCTCCGTGGCCGAGACCCTGGACGGCTCGCCACTCGGGAGCAACCTCCTCTATTTGGACCTCCCTTCCGACCTGCCCGGTTCGGACGCTCGTGGGCGTGTGGCGATAGAACGCTGCAAGCCCTGCGCCAACCCCCACGACGGCGGGGACATGCCTAAATACCTATCGGCGGGGCTAACGCAGTATGTGCTCAACTCAATAATTTTCCCAAGAAATCCCCTCCATACCACGTCACTCAAGACGATGTTTCGACCCCCCTCCAACGGCTGGAAGTGGAGCAGATCACCAGCCATCAGTCGGTCCGGGGGCAAGGTGGCATCAGCGCGGTGCTACACAAGACGCACTGGGCGGAACTCTCTGAACCTTCCTGGGAGCGGGAAACGGACCTCCACCTCTCCTGCTCCCACATCTTGCATTATTGGGCCGGAACCCCGGACCAGCACCGCCAAACCAACCGCCTGTACCGCCGAATGCGGATCGGGGCGACACAGCGCGAGCTCTCCCGCAACAACGGGGAGCGTTTCCTAGCGCCGGGCTACGCTTGTGTTACCCGTGCCGATTGGCTCCGCCGCTACCACGACACGGTGCTTCCTAAGGGAGCCCACTTTGGTACAAGGAAGACGATGGATTATGATGGCTTAGAAAAATCAGCACGAGCACAACCGAGGACAAGGTATACCTGGTCCGCTTTCTGGACGACCCGGGGCCGTTTAAACTTCCTCTTCCCCCGGCCGCTACACGACTTCGACGGGAGCCGTACGCGGCTCTTGATGCCTGCAAGATCACATCGCCAGCGCGTTTCCTCGGGGGATCCAACGGAACGTAGATGAATCTCGAGGCTCGACCGTGGCCAGCTCACTTTCAAGCCACCGCCGCCCCTCGATAGTTCTCCATTTCTTTTTCTGGGTTACGAGATATTTGGATTTTTTGCCTTTGGGTTGCTTGTGGTGTTTCGAGCGTTTTTTTTTTCACTGGGTGTGGGGTGGTTTTAACCATTTTTTTCTTAGTCCTGCCGATGACGCCATTTGTTAAGGTAGTAGTGGGGTATTAGGTCCGTTTGACCACTTGCAAGAGGTTAACCAATAGCTTACCCAAACTAAGCCTTACAACAGGTGCACACTTTATATAATACTATCATATGAATAAGAGTATAATACTACACTACTACTGCTGCTGCTACTGCTACTACTACAACTATTACTATATACTACTACTACTGCTACTACTACTGCTACCACTACTGCTATTACTACTACTGCTACTACTACTGCTACTGGCTATACTTCTGCTTCTACTACTACTACTACTACTACTACTACACCGGTGGAGTCGACCTCTCCGGCTCGTGGACATAGTGGAAGGTGGACCAAGCCAGCCAGACCTTCTGAGCGCCTTTTGGGGGGATTAGTTATGACGCTAAATCCACAGAACGTTGGCAAAACTCCAAACAGCCAGCCTTTGGTGGAAGCGCACCATTTCGAGCGCCCATCTTTTTTTTCGCGTAGGAAATTAAAAAAATAGTCGGGCGGAGGAGGAAGAAGGCGCACACAGAGCTGCATTCTTGTGGCAACGCAGACGAGAGTAAAACCTACTTCGCGGGAGAATGTGCACTGTACAAGGGAGGAACGGGATGTGTTAGGAGGAAGAGATGATGAAAATAGAGGGATGTGACATGAAGAAGTTTGGCACGCTAGATAGTAGCGAGAAAACGATCGCTATACTAGAGACAAATGGTGGCCGCAGACAGCCAAAGAGGAAGGAGATGAGACGAATATACGGGAGAATCGTAGTGAGCGCCGAAATGTTGGATATGTCTCTACTAGGAGTTGTGGAACGCTGCCCCATCTCGAAAGAGATGTGTGGTCAATGGTCAAATGGCTTAGGCAAGCAACAAATGAACCCCCCCTGTCCTGCCTGGTCGACGAACGCTCGACGTGTTTTTCTCAGGATATGTAGGGACGCGAGGGTCTATGGTCTAACGACTACGGCCATGCTCGATAACGACTACACCGCCCCCTCCATCCCTCCCCGCCCCCCTTCCGTCCCTCCCTCCCTCCCTCCCTCCCTCCCTCCCTCCCGCCCTCCCTCTCCCTCCCTCTCCCTCCCTCCCTCCCTCCCTCCCTCCCTCCCTCCCTCCCTCCCTCCCTCCCTCCCTCCCTCCCTCCCTCCCTCCCTCCCTCCCTCCCTCCCTCCCTCCCTCCCTCCCTCCCTCCCTCCCTCCCTCCCTCCCTCCCTCCCTCCCTCCCTCCCTCCCTCCCTCCCTCCCTCCCTCCCTCCCTCCCTCCCTCCCTCCCTCCCTCCCTCCCTCCCTCCCTCCCTCCCTCCCTCCCTCCCTCCCTCCCTCCCTCCCTCCCTCCCTCCCTCCCTCCCTCCCTCCCTCCCGCCCGCCCCAGCTGAAGAGCCCTGTAAGTTGGAAAGCTTGAAGGTGCAATCCCTGCCGTAGTACGGGTCGTAGATGGTAGGGGCTCTCTTTGAACAAGATATGCTATTATGGGAGACCGCGTTTTGACCCCTTGACTGACCGCTCCTCCTACGCTAAAACTAGCACATAAAGGGAAAAATAAACCTTGACGCGCCCCAAAAGACACGACACCGTGGTTTAACTCCTTGGCTGACGGCCCCCCACCTGCGGTAATCCTAGCATATTAAGGACTAAATAAGCCTTGACGCGTCTAAAATACAGGAGACCGCGGTTTGACGCCTTTAGTGACCGATCCCTGTACACTAAAACTAGAATATTACTTGCGAAATACGCCTTTACGCACCCAAGAAGACAGGAAGCCGCGGTTTGACCAAATGACTGACCGCCCGCCTCCGCTAAAATTAGAATATTAAGAACAACAGGAGCCTTGAAGACCCCAACAAGACAGGAGACCGCGGTTTGACACTTTGACTGACCGCTCCCTCTACACTAGACTAGCATATTCACTAAAAAAGACGCCTTTACGCGTCCAAGAAAACAGGAGACCGCGGTTTGACCAAATGACTGACCGCCCCTTGTGCTAAAATTAGTATAGTAAGGACAAAGGGAGCCTTGAAGAGCCCAAAAAGACAGGAGACCGTGGTGTGACAATTTAACACATATTGACGTATAGTAACTACTTGGTACAAAAGACGTCTTTACGCGTCCACGAAGACAGGAAACCGCGGTTTGACCAAATGACTGACCGCCCCCTGTACTAAAATTAGTATAGCAAGGACGAAAGGAACCTTGAAGAGCCGAAAAAGAGAGGAGACCGCGGTTTGACGCCTTTTGCTGACCGTTCCCTCTACACTAAAACTACAATACTAACTACAAAAGACGCCTATGCGCACCCAAAAAGACAGAAAACCGCGGTTTGATCGCCTGACGGACGGCTTCCACTGAAACTAGGATATTATGGACATAAATACTTGATGATTCCAAAAGGCATGAGAACGCGGTTTGACCCCTTGACTGACCGCTCCCCCTACACTAAAGCTAATAGATTAGGGCCAACGTGATAAGTCTTGACGTGCTCAAAAAGACAGGAGACCGCGGTTTGACTCCTTCACTGACCGCTCCCCTACGCTAAAACTAGCACGAAAAGAAGCTTGACGCTCCCCACAAGGTAGAAGACCACATTTATACCCCTTGACTGACCGCCCCCCCACACTAAACTAACAGTTACCGACGAAATAAGCCTTGACGCGTCCAAAACGCAAGAGACCGCGGTTTGACCTCTTCGTTGGTACAGAGTCATAGGAGAGACACTGCTGTTTACGGAAGGGTGCTCGATTTCGATTGGGACGGCATCTGCGCTACATTAGTATAGTTTTTATTGTCATCGCTCTCCGATAGCGCATGATATCGTGGATGCCGTTCCGATACGGATACGGGGACAAAAATAACCACGGTATTTCGCGGGTCGGATCATGGCTCGGTACACCAGTCGGATCGGGTCAGGGTGACTTGACTCGACCCGTGATATATTGAAAACCTTCCGACCCGACCCGACTCAACCCGTGAGATTTTTCCAAAATCTCCAAACCCGACCCGAATACCCGCGGGTTTTTGAAATGCCCCCCTGACGCCCGATCCGCGGGCCGGGTCAGGACCCTCCCGTGAAAAGCGTTAAAGAAAAAATATACCAGGGTATATATATCGCAGAAAAAAGAATGGTATTCCGACGAGTGCGCCTTCAGGAGCCCCGTCAAGTCAGAAAAAAAATGATACGTAGCCAAAACGTGCTGCCCCCCCCCCCAAGAAAAAAAAAAAAAAAAAACGCTGCACGCGTCCCAAGTGGAGTGAAAACGAAACGGAGGATAAAACTAAGCCAAGAGTGGAGCGAAGTCGAGCGAAATAGAGCCAACCGTGGGGGAGGAGAAAAATCTTACCCCCTCCCAGGTTCTCGCGTGCGATAGTAAACCTCTCCTAAGACGCGTGCTGCAATAACAGAAGTAGGTAGCGCCTTTCGCCCGATATTTTTTTTTCTCCCAAATAAATATCGATTTTTCGTTTTTTGCTACGAATGTACGATTTTTTTTTTGGTGTTGCTATTTTGCCTACGAACGAGCAGGGCATGATCGGGTTGCACCTTTTCCAGTCTACTATGTAGTCAGAATTAGTTCTTGGGTGGGGCATATAGTAGAGCACATCAAGCCATCACCCTCCTCAGAACGCAAAAAAGAGCCAGTGCACTTCTACAGTAGTAGTAGTACTAGTAGTAGTAGTAGTAGTAGTAGTAGTAGTAGTAGTAGTAGTAGTAGTAGTAGTAGCATCTGCATTGTTTTGACTAAAAAAAGAACCATGTATAAACTAATATTCACATCTGCCTCGCCTCGAGGTTGCTGACTGGATGAATACCAGCATCCGGCATGTAGATGTGCGAAAACAACGAACGGTAGGCGCTGCAGCAGCAGCGAGGACCTCCCAACGGCGCCGATTGAAATGGTGCCACTGCTCTGAAAGTGCCGGCGAAATCGCTTGGCACGACTGGAACTTCGTGTTACACTTCGAAGTAGTAATTATATATATGCCGGTCGCCCCGGTGGTCTACGAATAATAGTGGATACCCCTCGAACGCTAGACTGATTCTACGATACCCCCCCATCCCAAACCAACGTTTTTCTTGAAAAAAAAAAACGTTTCATGGCTACTCGACACGAGGAAAGACGCTATGAACAAACTGTCTCCATTTATTTTCTTGCTTGCAAAGGACGGCCGAAAGACGACGTCGGGGTGGCAAGGGGCAGCGTATTTCAGGAGTTACGGCCGGGAGCTGGTTTCAAAACCGGCGATTTCGTTAGAGACTATTATGTTGGGGGGGGCTACCGTAGAACGACTCGCTTGAGTGAAAATCCCTTGCGTGGTTCTGGCTTACTTTTGAGAATTTGTTTTTAGCAACAAGAAAGAAAATCAAAAGAAACAACTGCTGGGAGCGCCTTGCAGCGTGAGTAGGCGCAATTCGATGCGGGCCGACGAGGGAAGAAATAAATGGCTGAAGTCTCCTCGCGATATGGAAAAGAAGGCGCGTACCGTGGCGGGGAGGGGGGAGGAAGAGCCGGCTCAATGACCCCGGATCTGAGTTACGACTAAAGGGACGGAGAAGGAGAAAGAAACAGCAGTGCGAAGATCATAGAAGGGATTGAGCGAAACATAGTAAACCTAGTTCCAACAAAAAATAGTACCGGTGCCCCGATCAACGCCGGTATATCGGGCTGGCACATACGTACGGGTGTTCGACATTATCGTGGGTCTTCGCCATGGACGGAACTAACCCTAACACTAGCCCCAACCCTAACCCATACGAAATAACGGTCGGAGTACGACCCCAAATGACGTCACTGGGGTGAAATGGTTGAAATGGTTGAAATGGTTGAAAAAAATACAGTAATGTGTACCTGTGGCACATAGCCAGCCCCACGCGCCAGTGCCATGGGAGCCCCCCGCCGCATAGATAGGTATATATAGGTAGGACATCGGTATTTTTGGGCGCGTCACACGGTAGACTATTAATAGTTACTTGTATAGAGTAGGGGGGCGGTCAACCAAAGGGTAAAACCGCGGTTTCCCGTCTCTTCGGGTAAAACCGCGGTTTCCTGTCTCTTCGGCTCTTCGGGCCTCGTCAAGGCGTATTTTGTCCTCAATATGCTAGTTTTAGTGTAGGTGTTAAGGTATTAGTGGGGTATTAGTCCGTTTGACCACTTACTTGCAAAAAGTTGACCAATAGCTTACCCAAACTAAGCCTTATAACACCCTCCCCCCCTGAAACGGCGGGATAGCAGGTCGGCCGGATATACGGGCGGACCTGTCAATCATCCAAGCCGTTTCATTTCCCGGGTACCACCGGGGAGAGTATTTTTCAAGTTCGACATGGGGAAAGTCTGAAAAAGTTTATTATTGTGGATGGTGGGATTCGAACCCACGACCCCAAAAACCCATGCTCTGTCGACGACGCCATTTGTTAAGGTGTTAGTGGGGTATTAGTCCGTTTGACCACTTGCAGAGAAAGGGTGACCAATAGCTTACCCAAACTAAGCCTTATAACATAGGGCAGCGGTCAGTCGAGGGGTCAAACCGCGGTCTCTGTCTTTTTGGGCGCGTCAAGGCTTATTTTGTCCTTAACATGCTAGTTTTAGTGTCTGGAGGGCGGTCAGTCAAGGGTAAAACAGCGGTCTCCTGTCTTTTTTGGGCGCATCAAGGCTTTGCTTGTGCTCAAAATATCCTAGTTTTAGTGCGGGGGGGGCGGTCAGTCAAGGGGCCAAACCGCGGTCTCCTGTCTTTTCGGGCCGCGTCAAGGCTTTTATCTTGTCCTCAGCATGCTAGTTTTAGTGCAGGGGGAGCTGTCAGTCAGGGACCAAATCGCGGCCCCCTGTCTTTTTGGGCGCGTCAAGGCTTTGTCCTCAATATGCTTGGTATAGTACAGGGGGGACGGTCAGCCAGTGGTTCAAAATGCGGTGTCGTGTCTTTTTTGGCCGCGTCAAGGCTTCTTTTGTCCTCAATATGCTAGTTTTGGCTCAGGAGGCCGGTCAGTACATTTTCCAATTCCCCTTGCCCAGATCTCTTTTTTTTTTTTTTTTGCTACAATTTATGCTATTCTTCATCAGCATTCCATTATAAAAATTAAAATACACTAGTTCATTCAGCTGTGAGATCAAAGATTTTTCGTCTAAACTCATGTTTGCGAGCTGCATGTGATACTCCGATCGCGTGTTTTACGGTGGGGGGCGTTTGTCGCCATGAAGGGTATTTGGCCGGTGACTCGCCTTAGTGCTAGCCGTCAAAAAGTACCAGGGTAACCAGGTTTTGCAACATTATTTGTGGCGTTCTTTGTTTAAGGCATTGCAACATTATTTGTGGCGTTCTTTGTTTCAGGCCATGGGGTTGTTTATCGCGTGGCACGTTCGCTTTTTTTCCCATCATCCCCCACGAAAGGGGTGCATCGTTATTCTAAGAAGATTCTGAGCCCCAGAACATGAGGAGGAGCTCAATACCTCACCCGAAGCACTAACTTCGAAGACAGCCCTTCGCGCAAACCGACCAACAGCACTTCTACGCGTTCGTGGCCGTTAATATGACCACACCAAATCGATAGTTCCACAGTTGACGCGTGTTACGATGGAGATAGGTATACCTTTTTTTGGCGAAAATTTTTTCTGAACGACGATAAGGATATTAAGGTATAACTTTTTTTGGCGAAAAGTTTTTCTGAATAGCGTGGCTCCTTAACCCCAAAATCGTCGGAAAATAAATAAATAATAGGCCGTTTTTTTTGGCATGCTTTTCTCGCGTCGTGTACCCTACCTAGGCCATTGTATTTTTCATCCGGCATATAAGTCAGTTTTTACGTTTTTCCAAAAATCTTTTTTTTTTTTCTCTGGAAGAGTGTGTTAAGCTCGACCAAAATTGAGCAAAAAAACTCGGAAAAAAATAGGGGTGCACCCTCGCTATCGTAGCACGCGCGTCACTTGGGGAGCTCAACCGGTCACAGAAAGTCTGGCCCAAAGAGTGTACCTCCCGCCGTGGGACGACTCTCGTGTGAGGGAAGGGCCTCACAAAAAAATCGGTCCACCTCTACCACGTAGCGCGCGTCTTACCTCGGTTTTGGCGCGAAACACGCAAGAATCTCCGCGTTCATGTAACCGAGTTTTTTCAAGCGTAAGAGGTACACCCTCTTGTCTATCCTAAGAGTTTTTTCCACGCCCGGCCCAAAACAAGAGCCTCTTTTACAGCGAGGGGTGCCGCGTAGTGGAAAATGGAACTGTGCACTTCTGTTTTCTTTGTTGCCGATATGTTGGCCACCCTTCCTGTCGACGATCGGTTTCCTGTGCGGTGGTGGTGGGGGGGGGGGGGTGGGGGGGGGGAGGAAGGAGAGGGGGAGGAAGGAGAGGGGGGGGAAGGGGAGGGGAAGGAAGGGGAGAGGGAGGAAGGAGAGGGGGCTGAGACAAGAGGGAAGGGGGCAGTGGGAGGGGGAAGGAGGAGGAGGAAAGGGGGTGGGGGAAAGGGGAGGGGAGGGGAAAGGGTCCACCCGTTCGGGTTCGGTTCACGGTCATCTGCGTCCTTTGAGGGGTGGGGGGATTAAGGAGAAAAGAAGAGCAAAGGGAGGGGGGGAGGGGGGGAGGGGGAGGAGGGGGAGGGGGGAAATGAAAGGAGGGGCGTGGGAGGAGGAAAGGGGGAGGGGGGAAGGGGGAGGGGGAAAGGAGGAAAGAGAGAGTCCACCCGTTCGGATTCGGTTTACGGTCCTCTGCGTCCTTTGAGGGTGAGGGGGGGTGGGAAAGGAGCACGGGGGGAGGGAGGGAGGGAGGGGAGGTAGGGGGGGGGGGGGAGGGAGCGTACTCATTTGTGGCTTGCCTTCATCATTTAACCATTGACCGGAGGACCGTGCCTACTCTTATCATGCCTCCCGCATTTGAGCGCTCACTACGTTTTTTCCATGTGCCTCATTGCATAAATAGGTTTTGCTTGAACAGCGGGCAGGGGGTGAAGGTGCGGGAGAGTGGAAAAGGGGGGGGAAGGGGTCCACCAGCCACTAGGTCTTGTTCCTCTTGAACTAGTTTTTCTTTCCATACCTTTTCGGCATACTTGCCCATAGGGTCCAACGAAACCGGCCACCGCCTTGGCTATGCAGCCCGTTTAGACTTTGCGGTCCACAGGCTGTCTCCTCTCCACCCCGTTCTCTTCGCGCATATTATTATCTCGGTCTAACCGTCGCAAGGGTCCTATGTTTCGACCTCAGTCAAGCTTCACAGCCCATATAGACCGCTTCCTGTCGCCCCCCCCTTCATGCTTTTTAGCGGTGAGCCGGCCATAGGACGGATGGGTTTGCTACGTACCTAGTATTGGTACCTGGTAGTAGTAGTTACTACAAGTTTGCATTTCAAGGTCCGATGTTTTGGACCCCCTTATCCAGGCTACCGTGCGTCGCTATGACACGACTTGCCTGTTATTTCTGTTCTCCCTTCTTTTTCGATCAGCCTCCGACGGCTGCTTCTCGCTATCTACTCCGCGTTTTCGACTATATTACCCAGCTGTGGCTTTCTTAGTGTTTTTCGTTTTCCTGGTACTGCTTGTCCCCCCGATAGCCTCTGAGGGTAACCTGTTGTTGACCTCCGCTTCAGCCTTCCGGCGTATCTCTACACGCCTCCAGTACCGCCATTTTTGGTGTTGTGTATGACACCGTTTTGGGGTGTTGTGTATGACACCGTGTTCCCGCGAGTTGTTTCTTGGTGTAGCCTCGGCTTGTTCCTTTCTGCGATTCGACCACAGGCCTCACGCCAGTCTCTCAGGTCCGACATTGCGACACCCCCCCACTGGTTCTTTGTTTGTAGCCTTACGACCAACGACCCCACGTCAGCCTTCCAGGCCAAAGGTTGCGGACCCTGACATAAGTTTTAGGCAGTGCGTCTTGCTCTCTCTCTCTTGATTACTGGCGCTTTCGCTTCTGCTTTTCGGTCAAGGATCCCACGCTAGCCTACTTCTTAGCGGTCTGCTTATTTCTCGTTTGCCGACCAATGGCTCCACGTCAGCCTCATAGATCCAACCTTGCGTGGATCCTGATACTGTTTTAGGCGTTGAGCCTTGCGTTTTAGGCAATGTGCCGTGTTTTCTGTCTTGTATTTTGGCCGACAGCCTCACCTCCTGCCCTTAAGGCCCCGCGCTACAGGCACCAAATGTGTTTGGCCTCCACAGCGTGACATGTTTTCCTCTTTTTCTCTATTTTGAATTCGTTTCCGCGTCGACACCTTTGATTTCTTCTCTTCGCATCCTTGTGCTCAGTGCCCTTCGTGTTTCGTAGACCGATCGCTACTGGAAGGCCGTAGGTACACGTCCGACCTCAACCTCACATGGTGAACTCCACCACACGGGTGTACCTTTTGCATTGAGGCGTTTCGAATAGCCGCATCTTCGATCCCCTCTCCATTTTCTGGACGTTTTGTTGACATCCTGTGATTGCCATGTGATCTGCATCTACGACTATTCAGGGTGGGCTAATGTTATAGAGTTTTCTGCGTATGCATATAGCCTATAGGTTAGATGTGAAACCAAGTCATGGTTGAGGTGAAACCAGGGGGTAGTAGATGTCACAGTCACGTAAGGGCTATAATGTAGATGGGCGAGAACACAAGTGACAGTGATGCTCCGACGGGAGCAAGCATCCCGTCGCCCATCGTCTCTGTTCTACACTGTTCCATAAACTACGATATTGTCTACCTTGTTGGGTCCAGGAAGTTAGCCAAAGGAGAAATGAACGAGACACCAGGAATCAGGAGGAGAGCGCGTCCCAACATCGACAGTCCTGCGTCCCCGTCGGAGACTTCCTTGACAGGGGCTGGTGAAATTTCATTAATTCATGCCAATTCAAGACGTTGATTAAGCTTCCATGTTCGAGGAAGAAGACGATGTTTTTGATCTGAGAGACTGAAGTAATTTCAGCTGGACAATATATAATTAATTCATGCCACAACAATTCAAGTCGTTAGTTGGTTTCTGATTTCCTTTTTCGAGGGAGACGATGGAAGAAATACAAAATTGTTGATGCCAATCGCCAAAAAATTACGTTACTTATTTTGATGAAGTCTCGCCCAGTGTGCCCCCCTCCCCCCAGTGTACACTGCTGTGTACAAGCACGTGGAGTGGGTGTGGTGATAGGGAAACGACTAGCAGCAGTGGTAGCTAGATCATCGTTCGGTGTCCTCTCGCCCTCGCCCGCCGTCAGGGAAGCCCGCCTGACACCCGCCACCACCATGATCATGTACACACAGGCTCTCCTTTTACGGGGAGGCGTGAAAGCGCGGGGGGGGTGTACTCGTTCAACGCATATAGTCGAAGTCAATGGGGGGGGGGGTCTGTTGAAGAACTCTCACCGATACGGGTTCCGTTATGAGGAGTTTGGGGGTACCTGGTGAAGGGGAGGCGGGAGAGAGGGGGGGGGGGGGGGAGGACTTTTTCTGTTTGTACACTCAAACTGATATGGTGAGTGGAGACGAGCGGAGGGGGGGGGGGGGGTTCTGCTTTGATATAATCAAACTGATATGATGTGGTTGGACGTACTCGGTGGTGGAGAGGCGGGAGAGGTGGCTGGGGGTAAGTTTTTTTTCTGTTGATGCTCACAAACACGTAGAGGTTGGACGTACCTGGTGATGGGAAGACGGGAGACGATGGGTGGGATATGCTTTTCTGTTGATGCTGATGCTCACTGATACAGGGGAGCTGTGCGACCGGGTTGTAACGTGGAGGGAGAGCATCAGGGAAAACAAGATTGTTTAGCTGAAAGACGAACTGGTTGGAGGAGGATGCTTGTGGACCACCTCCGATGTCATTTTTGGTGCCGCGCACGTATGCACGGTTGGCCGAGAAGACGGCCGTCGCAGCAGGAGCAATACATATAGTACGTGACCTGCTCACACCGCAACACAATCAGACTATTGAGCTCAAAACTGCTTTGCACGCTGTTACACGACCAAAACTACGTTAGGGGAGGTAACAGCCCCTTTGGTTCACCGCCGAGTTTGAGCCACTCACACGGGTGGCTCTGTGTACACCTCACTGACAAGAGTACTTCAAGCGACTTTGTTTGGCGCAGCGTAGCTTACCATTCCATCACGGATTCGTGCCAGGAAGTTTAAAAACAGCCCGGAAACTTAACACCGCAAACGAACAGGTGGGTCACTCTCGCGCGAGTGACCCCCAGCCATTGCAAAAAATGACCAGAAAAAAAAGTGACCGCACGCAAGCAAGCAATCGACGGGGGAGAACGGGGAAAGCAGCATCCGATATCCTCATGCAAGTATATGCAGCCGAGTACTGTTACAAAACGCTTGGTTTGGGTAGGTAGCTGGATAACACTTCAACAGTCGTTAAGCGGGCTAACACCCTATCATTCCTCAACAAATGACGTCGTCGGCAGGACCCGAAACTGCACGTGAATCACAACACTGGAGTGGAGGGGGCGAGGGTGCTAGATTCTTGTTTTGGGTAGGCAATTGGTTACCGTTTTACACAGTGGTCAAACTGGCTAATGTTACACTATAGCAACTGATGACACGCAAAACTGCACATGTAGGTTTACAGAGTGTGATACAATATAGGCATTCCACAGCTGTCAGATTTTGTCCCTCTCGAAAACGGCTTTTATAGTTTCCGCGCACAGATTGATTGACATCACCCTGTTGACCCTGGTGCAAGCTACACTGTAGTAGTTCCGAGGGGAGTCGCCGTCCTATATCCTTAATAAGGACACACACCCAGTAATGCGCGCGATCGGAGTATCACACACAACAGCTTGAAAATATGAGTTTCGACGAAATCTTTGACCTCACACCCAGCTGGAATGTATTTTTATTTTTATAGTATAGGCCCGCCAACAAGAAAATGTTTTTTTTTTTTTTTTTTTTTTTTTTATCCTCCGGCGGATGGGGAAAAATAAAGTTTTAGCTCACCACACTTCCACGTATTTTCATACGTGTCGTGTGTCGATTTAACTCAGTTGCTTTCGCAGCCCAACGCTAGCTGGCGCACCCTTCGGGTCCCATTGTAGGTATAGCGTAAGCTGTCCCTATCAGTGGTCTTCGTTACAACCCCGGCAGCGCAAGCTGCCGTTGTATACGGATGCGTGTGTATGTCGACCCGGCCTGTCCCCTGAGGGTCAGTTTCGGTGGAGATAGCCACCCGGAATGTCATATTTCCGGGTAGTGTGGGACTTGCGCAAGCTCACTCACTAACAAAACCCCTGGCCATGGGAGATGGCCTTCCGCCGGACTTGGTCCAGTTACGGTCCACCCTACGCATTCGGACGTTGGTCCTCGACAAGAAAATGATGTTCGCTTTTGGGCGGAAGCTAAGAAAATTGGACTAATAATAAATCGTGGTCATCGGCGAGCGCTAGGTTAAATCCTATACAATAGCCTATGCTCAAGGTTGTTCAAGGGTGGTGTCACAATCGTAAGAAATCTGAGGTTCACGCCAAGTGGGAGTTTTTGGTTGGCGGGTCTACATTGTGCACCTGGTACTACATGCGGATATCGCATATTATTATTGCTTTTCCCGCGGCATGTAGCTTACGAACAATGACCAGGTTGTTGGTTGCGGATGTCCTCCGTACGTAGCCTGTGGCTTCTGCAAATATACCATATGCTATACAGACCGTGCACGTTGCATTCATTGTCGGCGCACGTGTGCCTGTTCGAGCCGAGCTCGCGTGTAAAAAGGCGAAGGAGGCAAAAGGTACGAGTTCGTGTTCCATCGCGCGATTCATTCAATTGATCGACGGTTAGATCGTACAAATACCGTAGACTACCCCTGGTACCTGGTAAGCCTCATATCACACGGTCTGAATGTGATTGCATGGATCAGATGTAGTATATGGGTCATCTGGTATGGATGTATGTGTGGTGTTTAATTGTGGGGGCAGCCATTGTATGATACCATACATACATGTAGATTCGAAGTTTACGCTGGAAAACGTGGCCATTTTATTTTGGCAGCCTACCAGAAACAGCTAACTAGGAATAGACTAGCTAACTAGGAATAATAGCTTTTGGGCGGAGATTTACTCGAGGATTTTCTGGCGCCCATATTTCGCCCTTACACAAATTCCCTTCAGGTGTGTGTCTCTTGGCGCACCGCGTGAAACTTGGAACTGCTGCATCCGCGTGGCTGTGTACTGCTGCAGCTGGCCGCATGCGCATGAGCTCCGACTCTAAAAAAATCCTAACCGTAATATCCATATCCTCCCCTCAGTAAGAAAGCCTGCCCGCGGATCGAACTCTGTTTTTTCGATTTTTTAACATTTTTCGACCGTCATTCAAGGGAAGGCCTTCCTTTCGGGAAGGATCAAGGAGGCAGGAGACTCGCCTGGCGTGCGACAGCAGCAAGTAGGGGAAAGAAGGTGAGTGTTGCTGTTCACCCACCCCCACGCTGCTTTCACACATCGCCGTGCACAGAAAACAATCGCTCGCATTACTGCAGTCCTTCTTCAGCCCCTACGCAAGAAGAAACCCGGGCCGTGGGAGGGTGGTTGACTCTATCTATGATGCCCAGAGCAGTTCTGTGTACGTGCTGAGCGTGCCTTTGGTGGATGGGGGTGGGCGATGGTTGCCGTTTCTTTGCCCCATGGGTGCCGTGTATAGTTTGCCTCGCATACTGCACCCCCGCTGGGGACGGTTGCAGCATTTTTATGATGCTGCCGTACGTACTGCTGCTGCTGTGCTTTCGTTCATTGAGAGGAGACGTTTTTCGAAAAAATGACTCACCTTTTATCACAACGAAAATGATTTGACACTAATTCCAAGGTATTTACCCCCATGTCGGGAGTGCAATGTTAAAAGGGTTTTGGGCTGAAGCCCAAATCAGGCGCGCGCTGAGAACAGCACCAGCAGGAGTGTGCGCTGCTGTTTGGCTGTACCAGTAAGTGTATCATATGAAAGGTTGTGCGCAGATAATTAGATGCCGTTGTCTATGAGAGATCTCAGCTGTGAGTCGTAGGGTTCACGAGGCATATCAACGGCTGCTACCTGCCGAACACTTATAGTACGAGTGCTGCTGCCTTGTTTGTTCTGTCCTTTGGATAAAGCTGCTTGTTCTCGTACGAATCTCGGACAGCGGCGACCACCAGGTTGACGCACGCAACCAAACCAAGGCGAGCAGCACGGGATTTCATGCTTGCTTCACTCGGGCGCATTGCATGCTCGTAATACGGCTGCTGTGCTGGCGCTTCTGCTGTTACTGCTGCTGCTGCTGCTGTGTTTCATCTTTAGTTTACTCAGCAGCAGTACTCCCCAACTCAAGAGGAGAGAGGAGAAAGGATAGGATGTAATTGTAGGGGTTGGGGGTTGGGAGTGTGGGAAGCCTAATTCCCTTCTACCATGTAAAGTATGTAGTCTAAACTGGTAGCGTATACCGGTACCCTCTTCGCAGGTCTGGATTGGATGTTCGGCTGGTGCTTCTCGCAACCATGCAGCACAGGATTCATGCTTGGCTCGGGCGCCGTGCATGTTCATTGTATTGGTGGTGGTGGTGGTGGTGCTGCTGTGTTTCATAATGCTGGTGCTGCGCTGTCATATTGCTACTGCTGCGTTTCAGCTTTACTGCACAGCAGCAGCCATACCTGCAAAGAGGTGATACACGTTGGGAACGTACGAAGCCCTGTGCCTTGTGCCTTTTCCGTGGGTTTTGTTTGGATTCGCTCTTCTCACATCCAAGCAGTACGGCGGGATGCATGTACGCTGGACCTCTTATCGTACCACCGGGTATGTTCACAAAGCTGCTGGTGTGCCTCGGCTCTACTGCTGGTGCTGCTGTTACGTTTTAACTTTATTCTGCGCAGCAGCAGTGTACTCAACTATTGTTCACTCTGACAGCAGACAAGGTGGTTTGTAATTCGTACTAACTGCTGTGCCCGCGTGTTCTTTGCGGCTGATTGCATGGCCAAATCGCCTTCCCATGTTTGCAGTGTATATCTCTGTCTCGCAGTGTGTGACCACATAGCTCGTCTCTCTAGAAGGCATCGTCACGGACGCTGGCTGTGCTGGATTTATATGTGTGGAAACATCAGTGTAATGGGATGAACACACACACTGCCTTGATTGGGGGTCTAGTTGGGAGCGAGCGTAAGAAGTACAAAGCCCTCTGCCCTTTGCTCTCTCCATGGGTTTGAATTGGAACGACGCTTCTCACATGCCATCGCCGTAGACCTGTGCACCTGGTATCATCCTGGTTTCGTATTACTTCACATGCAAACCATATGATACCAGGTACCTCGTACGACGCGGAGAGAGCACGAAGAGTTGCCTTCGAAAAGAAGCCCACTACAAATACAAGTATAATCTTCGTCTTTGAGCACGACCCCGCGGGGGCTGCTTACCGTCACAGTGAAGTAAAGTAATTACATTTTTTTTTTTAATCCTCCGGCGGATGGGGCACCCTTTAGAGCCCCCGAACCCCTCCCTATACTAAATGCAAGTAATTTTGTCCCCAAAAACGGCTTTCCAGTTGTAAAGGGGTTAAGCTCACCACACTTGCACGTATTTTTCATACGCGTCGTGTGTCGATTTAACTCAGTTGCTTTCGCAACCCAGCGCTAGCTGGCACGTCCTTCGGATCCCACCATAGCGATGGCATGAGCTGTCCCTATCAGCGGTCCTCGTTACTACCCCGGCAGCGCAAATTACAGCAGTAGTTTAGTACTGCTCTAGACTATGATGGTACCTGGTACACACTACGCCAGGAATGTGCTAGCCATGTGTCCATGTGTACCTTGTGTTTTGTAGTTTACTTTTTTTTGTTTTTTCATGCCATTTATTATCCTCGCACTGCTCTCGCTCTCCGTCCCAGTAGTAAATCAGACCCAGGGTCACATAGCGGGCCCTCCTCCCCTCTCCCCACCACGGTACGTGCCTTCGTTTTTATTGCGAAAAGATTGCAACATTTTCTTCCCCCGTCGACTCGCGTCGAATTGTACCTACCCACGCTGCTATGCACTCTCAGCAGTTGATAATTTTTTTGCGTTCTTGCGATTAAATACAGTCAAATCTCACCACGGTGGGAATCGAACTCAAGGACCAACGCTAGTAGTATTCGACGGTAACCACTAGACCACCGGGGCGACCGGCTCTACCTGGTAAAGTCTAATACTGAAGTGTAAGATCTGGAATATGTTTTTCGAAACTATTTTGAATATCATACGTCAGCTGTGTGTTATCTTCACATTACCCCGTTCTTTCTACCCAACGACATTCTACAGTGAGTTCAATAATTTTCAAGGGTCGGTACTCATCTTTGCCACCTGCGTGATGCACCGGCCGCTCGTTCATACAGATGTATTGTTATTTGAAGATACATGACTCCCGTGGATGTTGCCAGGGTGAAGATCACGCGGTTTTCAGTATACCATGTTACAATGTCCCAGGCATGTACGAAGTACGACAGCAACAGCAGTACCAGGTATTACAGAGTAAATAGCAGCTGGTAAATAGCAAGTATGTCGGGAGATGACATTTTGACCCCTTGACCGACGCAATTTGCCAACAATTTACCTTGACTGACGCCAAATTACTAGGCTTTAATGTCGAACGGTCGGTTTTACACCCTTGACGGCTGGACAGTCTTCCCTCGACTGACCGCCTCCTGATATGTTTGGTTGAGAGGACAAGACAAGAGCGGCACTAAAGATGAAAAGGCAAACCCGCCCGCCCAAACGGGAGCAAAGATGGCACCTGGTAGTTACGTGAGGAAACCTGTCTTGTTTGTCGCGCCAAGGCATCTTTTGGCCTTAAATGTACCAGGTACTGGGTTAATACAGGGGTCAAAGGGCCAAAACCGCGGCTTTTATCATCTTTGACCGGGAGCTTCCCATTCAGCCCAACAGGAACCGGGCTCCTACTGTAGCATATTTGAAGTTTGAACGTGAGCTTTCCGTCCGGCATAACAGGAAACGGGCTCCTAGCCTTGAATATGCGAACTTTAATCAGAATCTTCCCATCCAGCCCATCTGGAAACGGGCTTCCAGTCTTTTGTGTATCTTCGAGATTTGAACGGGATGTTCACGACCAGACCAAGAGGAAACGGGCCTACTAACTCTGCAGCATCTTTGAACTTTGAACGGGATCTTTCGCGTCCCGCTCATGAGGAAACGGGCTCCTGCTAGAGCGTATTTCGAGACTCTGAACGGCATGTGAACGGTATCTTCCCGTGCAGCAGCCCAGCAGGAACGGGGTCCAATTACGATGTACGGGGTAGCATTTGCGAACTTTGAATGGGATCTTCACGTCCAGCCCAACAGGAAACGGCCTTTTATTATTACGATTACTAGCATCTTTTAGCGAGAGCTTCCCGTCCACTCCAACAAGAACTGGGCCCCTATTCATAGCGTCGTTGGATTTTGAACGGGATCTTTCCGTCCAGCCCAACGGGAAACGGGCTCCTAATATATTATACTGTATATAGCATGCTTGTAGTTGAACGGGAGCTTTCCGTCCAGCCCAACAGAAAACGGGTTCCTATCGCAGCATATTTGAACTATCAATGGGATGTTTGAACGGGACCTTCACGTCCAGTCCAACAGGAAACGGGCTCCTTATTACTATTTATACATATTTTTAGCATTTTTGAACGGGAGATTTTCCCGTCCAGCCCAAGAAACGGACTCCTATTTGTAGCGTATTTATTAGAGCTGTGAGTCGGCAAAGTCATCGGCTAGTTATTAGTCGGAGTAGTAGTCGTTTCTCGGAGGTGCCGACTATCCGAAATATTGGGTTTCCATGCTTGTGGAAAGGATTACTTGATGCGGGATGCATTTTTTCTTTTTCGGGTGCGGGGAGGGGGGGCTGTTTTGGGTCGCTTCGCTCGCCCGACTTAAGTCGATAAGTCAGCCGGGCATCAGCTGGGTTCACCAGCCGACTTGACGACTTAAGTCAGTTATTTGGCTAGCTGCATCTATCGACTAGTCATTAGTCGTGAAATCGTGCAGACTCACAGCTCTAATATTTAGAACATTTATGAACGGATTTTTCCGTCCAGGCGGATTTTTCCGTCCAGGCCAAACAGGAGGCGGACTCCCTCTGTAGCATATTTGAACGGGAGCTTCCCGTCCGCCTCAGCAAGAAACGGGCCCCTCTTACTAGCATCTTTGGTTTTGAACGGGATCTTCCCGTCCATCCCTACGAGAAACGGGTTCCTATGATAGCGACTGTGAGCCGTAGCTCCCCATCCAGCGTCCAGCTCCGACAGAAATTGAGTTTCTAGTGTAGGTATGATAGCATATTTGAACTTTGAACGGGAGCTTCCGATCCAGCTCAACAGGAAAAAACGGACTCCTATTATAGCGTTTTTGAGCTTCGACCGGGATCCAGCCCAACAGGAAACGGACTCCTATGAAAGTGTCTTTGAACTTTGTACGGAAGCTTCCCGTCCGGCGAAGCAGGAAACGGGCTCCTATTTCCTGTTGTTGCTTTTGGTGAATGGGTCTTCCCGTCCAGTCCAACAAGAACCGAGCTTCTGTTACCTACTTCGAAGTATTTAGCGTCTCTGAACGAGATCTTCTCGTCCAACCCAGCAGAAAACGGGCTCTTCCTAGCATATTTTTGAACGGTAATTTCCCGTCCAGCCCAACAGGAAAAGGGCCCCTACTATATGCATCTTTGAAGTGTGAACGGGATCTTCCACAGCCCAACAGGAAACGGGCCCCTGTCACCTAGCTTAGAGTGTTTTTTGAACGGGAGCTCCTCGTCCAGCTCAACAAGAAACGGGATCTTATTCTATAAACCCTTTTGGAGCTTCAGAGGGAAAATTTGGCGAAAGTGTTGACGATTGCAGCATTTCCACAACGAAGCATAGCGGGCTGCTGGCCTAGGAGGAGGTTGATTCACGTTCCGATCTACGACGCAATCCAAGGAGTTATACGACACAATCCAAGGAGTTGTACGACACAGTCCAAGGACTTGTACGACACAATCCAAGGAGTTGTACGACATACAAGGAGTTATAAGACGCAATCCAAGGAGTTGTTCGCCACAATCCAAGGAGTTGTACGACGCGCGGGCGGCATTATACACTGCTGACCTTTCTGCGTGCTCACACAAAACGGTTGATTAAGGCTGCGTGTGTCGATTTCAATCGCGTTTCGGGTCAGGGTGACCCAACTCGACCCGTGATATTTAAAACCTCCTGACTCGACCCGACCCGACCCGACCCGTGAGATTTTGAACACCTCCCGATCCGACTCGACTCGACCCGCGAGTGTTTTGATGTAGCCTATATCTGACACGCGGGTCGAACCATAACCCCTGAACAGCCCTGTTTTTTTGGCTCCCAAACCGGTCGATGACATCATTGAACGGGATCTCCCCGTCCAACCCAGCAGGGCATGGGCTCGTGTCAGCCTATTGGGCCACATGTTTAGCAACCGAAAATCACGAGTGACGAGGGTGTTTGCGGTGTACCAACTTTGATTGGATAGGAATTTGGTACGAAAACATGCTGTTAATAGTATTGAAACCGTCGAACGTCACAACATCCGAAAGCCCAACCCAAACCCACGAAAAAACAGCGAAAATCTTGGTCAAGAATTACGTTTTCCAACCGTTTTTCAATTTTCTAACCTACTACTCTGCCCGGAAGTACAAACAACCTTTGGAAATTAATACTGAAATAAAGTGTTGCTTATATTTCCGGACAAAGTGGTATTCCTTTGGTGGGTTGGTTGGCCTTGGGTTTTATGACATTCGTCAGTTTCAATGCTGTTTTTACATTTTTTACGTCCCAAAAGAGCTTGAAAAACGCAAATACCCCACCAAGTACCAGGGTATAGTACAAGTGCCATGATTAGGGCGTTAGCAATCTCCAACTTCTGTTGGGTTAGAAAACATAGTTCGAAGTATGATAATACTAATGAAAATGCATTCGTAGGAGTCGTGTATATCCAAGTAACAATACATCTGTAAAACGGGCGGCCGGTGTATCACGCAGCTTGCAAAGATGAGTATCGACCGTAAATTCATCGAGCTCACGGCTTACGTATATATTTGAAATAATGTTTATGAAATATTGTTGAAACCGAGGAACTTGGCCTTGGGTTTATGACCTTCGTCAGCGTCAGTACTATTTTTCATTTATTTCAAGCTGACAGAGGTTAGAAATCGCAAACACCCTACCAAGTAAGCAAAATATAGGTGTTACCCCCGGGCGTGACCGGCAGTGCCCAAAAATAGTAACGCTTACCGCGATGCCCGGTGCCGGAGGGAGGGGAATCGAGATGACAGGCCAACGAACCGTTAGTCGCTATGTTTTCCGCGCTTGGCATTCCGGCGCCGGTCTTCCCGCACCTGAAACGAACTGTCGCCGTACGGTCGGGACCAGGAGGGCGGGGTGTGTAGGAGCGAGGCGGGGGGCGACGCTCTCGCGAAGCGTCAATGTGGCGCGGCGGGTCAAATCCCGGGGCGCGCGTTGCGCGAAGGAGAGTGTCGCTCGAGGCGAGAGCTCCCGGCGCGGCAGTGGTGCCATTAAAAATAGTTGTCAGCAGACGTTGGAACACGCGTGGGCGAGACGCAGGGTTTGGACGCAGCCTGGCTTAATCCCAAACAACGGGTTTCGTTCCTACGCGTCTGTGACCGCCTGCCAAGGCGTCTGCGCGAGTTAACTTTCGATTTACGTAGCCCGGAATGGATCCTTGTGGTCGTCGAGGAACTAGGTGACGTCGGCGGGCAGATACTCGGGTTGCATTGGACGCGTGTTTCGACAGAGGTAGCACTTTTCGTCTGAAATGTTTTCTGAATGACGGGGCTCCTGAACCCAAAATCGTCGGAAAATAAATAAATAATATGCCATTTTTGTTCATGATTCTCATTGTATACCTAGGCCATCAGATTCTTCATCCGCGATAAAGCAGGTTTAGTTTTCTTCTCGTCAGTTTTTGGGTTGAGAAAGACATGTCTTAACCTCCTAAACCGAGGAACCTCGGAAAAACAGGGGGGGATCTCTATCGTGGCACGCGTCGTTGACCGGAGGATGTGGAGTCGCCACGGGTTCGACGGGCAGTGTCGGGATCGCCTGTTGCACTGGTGCCGTGGAAGTCCGAAGGGGGTAGATCAGTTGCACGCGGGATTCAAAGTATCGTAGATGAATCTCGAGGCGCGGACGTGGCCAGTTGACGTTCAGGCCACCACTGCGCTCTAGTATTTGATCCTGTTTTCCCGGTGTTTGGATTTTGGTATTGTTTAGTACAAGTGCCATTGATTGGGACGTTTGGAGCCTCTAACTTCTTTTGGGGTTCGAGAACGTACCAGGTATGATGATACTATTGAAGCCGACGGAAGTCATCAACCCAAGGCCAACCAATCTACGAAACAAAATAGGTCCGAAAATAAAAAGAAATGGTAGGAACACGTAATCATAGTTCTAACCTGTCGACAGTTTCTCGCTGTTTTTCGTGGGTTGGGTTGGCCTTGGATTGTGACGCTCGACGGTTTCAATAATATTAGTAGTATAATAATCAGGACATGATATTATCGGTCCCCCCGGTGGTCTAGTGGTTAACCCCAATCATTCCTAAGGTTGGAGTCAAGGGTTTCAAAACTCGGCATGGAGTTTTTTTTTTCCAGAGGGACCAACTGCCGTGAGCGCTTTATAGCGTGGGTCAGCACAATTCGACGCGAGCTGACGAGCGAAGAAATGGCTGAAGCCTTCTCGCGACAAAAATGAAGGCGGTACCGCAGTGGGGAGGGGGAAGAAAAACTTGCTTAGTGACCCCGGATCTGAGTTGCGTCTGGGGACGGAGAAAGACAAAAGAAAAAGTGCGGAGGTGAAAGAAGGGATCAGCAAAAAAGAACACTCCTGAATAATCAAGAAAATATGTAGTTTATTGTATATATCGTGGGTCCTCGTGCAAGTGTGGTGAGCTTGAGCTTTATTTTTCCCCATCCGCCGGAGGATACAATTAAAGAAAAAACTAATTACTATGGTTTCGGTAACGATATGACATGTTTTCCTACCCAACTACTACGCAGACGAGCTTGGTATCCCGCGAACGCCCTGATACAAGTGTCATGATCGGCGTACATCTCCATCCATTGCATTTTGGGCACACCCCCTCTACCCCTGCAGGCGACGCTTCCTCGTGTGGCGGATGCTGAAATCGTGAGCCACCTATGCAGGCCATGTAAAAAACATGTCGTACCCTTGTAGTATGGAATAAACGAAATACCCCAGCAGGCCACGCTTCTTTCGTGTAGCCCGTGCTGAAATCGTGAGCCGCCTATGCAGGCCATGTAAAGAAACATGTACGAAGGAAAAAAGTATGGAGAAATGAGATTTTATATGTACGGCGTGTGGTTCTATCATTGTGAGACGGGTATTTCGATAAATCGCCTTGAAATCTATCCCTAACCCTATCCCTAACCCTATCCCTAACCCCAACGCTAACCACGGACCGACCTGTATGTAAGTTGTCTGGAAACAAAATCGGGCGAAAAAAAATGCTCGAAAAAAATGTCGACCATATCAGGGGAGCACAAAAAGAAAATAATCTTACCCACGTTTTTCTTTTAAAGCGCCAGACACGGGGGTTACTAGAACCAAGTAAAAAAAAACTTGTAAAATAAACGCCAGTTTCTCGATTCGCACTAAAATCACAACGCTCCGATTATTTTTTCGTTTTGACCTTTCTAGGAGTTTGGCTCCGTTCTCTCTTTTTCGTGTGCTCCCCTGACCATGTTATCATTTATGACAGTACGTAGTTGTTTTAGCCATTTCTATACTAAGTATCATGCATTCATTTTTGGCCCCCGCATACACTACGTACTGGAAGTCGTTGTACAAGCATTTCGACACTTTTCTTCGCTGAAGTCCCAGACGGGTCTGATAGTATGTGTGCACGGGAGCATCCCGTTTAGTTGGTAACAGGAAACGGGCTCCCATTTTACCTGCTTCGTATTATGACGTCTTTGAACTTTAAACAGGAGGTTCCCGTCCAGACCAACAAGAGGCGGGGTACTATTCCATACCTGGTATCACCTCTTTTATAGGATCAATTTACCGAGAGAGCTTCCGGTCCAGCCCAACAGGAATCGGGCAAACGGGCTCCTGTTATATCATAGCATATTTGAACTTTTTACGGGATCTTCCCGTCCTGCCCAACAGGAAACGGGCTCCCGGTCTTTGAGTTGGAAATTCCTGTTCAGCGCAACAGGACGCGAGCTTCTGTTAATACTGCAACAATAGCTATGATTACAGGATAGCAGGGAAAAAGTGACGACGAAAATCGACCTTTATAGCATCGGGCACTGCCAGGAGATGTCAACTTTGTTGTGCTATAACCTATATTGCAAGGAGCCTGGACAGGACTCGGCCGGTTGGTGAGACCAAGCTTTTCACGGGTATGTTCGGTAGGGCATATACCGGTACCAGGGGTAGTTTTGGTGGGCGTATCGAACTTACCGAAGTGTCGGGTACCGTTATTATCGTCCCGAACTTACCGAATTGTCGGCTACCGGTCTTAAGTTCGTACCGAAATTACGAAATTACCGAAGTGTCTGGTACCGTTGTTGAGTTCCTGCTGAACTTATCGAAGTGTCGGGTACCGGTATTGAGTTCGTACCGAACTTGCCGAAGTGTCGGGTGCCGATATTGAGGTCGTACCGAGCTCACCGAAGTGTCGGGTACCGGTATTGAGTTGCTACCGAACTTACCGAAGTGTCGGTTACAGGCAATGAATTCGTACCGAACTTACCGAAGTGTCGGGTACCGGTACTGAGGCCATACCGTACCATACCGAAGGCTTCGGTAAGGTATTTACTGAGCAAAAAAAATGCGGTATACTGTGGTACGTACGTACGTGCTCTACAGGATGTACGCTTGAACCTCTCATGTTTTTGGTCGCTGGCTTTAGGTCCCCCAATATTATCCCGCATGGGACCGACCCGTGTATGATATAGCCTGGTAGTGACCTAATAAATGGGGAAGTGCGCTCTTACCAGTATAGTGTTTGCGACTTCCAACCTATTTTGCGCGAGAAAAATGTGAACATTTGTTATGAAACCGATGAAAATATTTCACCTAAGGCCAACCAACCCACGCGAAGAAATTGAGTTGAAAAAAAAATGTAGGAAAACGTAGTTCTTGACCTTTTTTTTCCCGCTGATTTTTCATGGGTTGGGTTACCGTTATTTTTGTGACGTTCGACGGTTTCAATGCTATTAGTAGTATAATATATTTTCCTACCCAACTCGTACTCAACCAAAGTGTGTAGTGTCGCAAACACCGTGATCGTCTATGGAGAGCGTTCGGCCGTACAATATTTTTGTTGTTGATGTTCACCCTGACGAAATCCATAGGGGTCTCATGTATTCAAAGGATAATACATGTGTAAAAACGAGCGGCCGGTGCATCACGCAGCTTGCGAAGATGAGTATCGACCCTAAATTTATCGAACTCATAGCTGGCGTGTTAATAATATTTTTGTACGGTATCGTGATGCTTCGCGTTCGTCAGACGTCTCGCTACTCCCTGTACGTTGCACTTCAGAACCATCCCCTACTCCAGGAGAAAGGGCTGCCTCGCGTGACCGATGCTGTAATCATCGTGCAGTGGATACCCCGATTTGAGAGCGCCCCGTGACAAGCCGAAACATGCGCTCTTAACTACAAAGCGCTCATTTTCTGTAGTGGGCAATACACAGCCTTTAGTGTGGCGGGACATGCCGAGTTGGCCGTTCTTAACTCCCGAATGCTCTTAACTCGGGTGCTCTTGAATCGGAGTACCCACAGCCCGTTGATTTGGACATGTTTTCCTTCTATACAGTGGGGTAGCCGGTTTAAGATCATCCACAATAAGAGAAAACGGAGCAAAGAGCGGTCCAAAATCGGCTTGTCACGCGTTGAGATTCTTCTACTGGAATCTATATGGTACCCAATCGGAGATTGGAGCGGCATGGAGCCAAAATATATCGGTTGACGGTCTAGTTTTGACCCGTCAAGGCGTCTTTGGACTCATCATACTAATATTAGTGTGTGGAGTTACTTGACGGCTGTCCGTCAAGGGGCAAGAGTACCGTCAACCGACATCTTCGACACGGAGATAAGAGCAATAACATCGGCCTGCTCAGAGGGACTCTTATATCGGGTACTCCACTTTACTCTATACCCTGGTACCTTAACCAAAAGTGTGAAAGCCCGATTAGTTAGACCCCGACCATTTTCTGCTGCAACAATGATTCCAGACTAATTCTAAATAGTTTCCCGAAAAACGTCGGTGACGTTACGTGCAACGCGTGTTGTATTATGCCACAATGTAATAAGCTCCTATTCACTTATGTTACCTAAAAATGTTGAAGTCCCCCCCCCCCCCCCCCCCGTTAAAACCCCACCCTTCCCTCGCCGGTCATAAGACACAGGATGAACATGATAAACTGATGCAATCCAGAGCCGCCACATTTTGCCCCCCACAAATACGGGTTTAATGGTTTCCCGTGCGCAGATTGATGAACATCACCTTGTTGACCCTGGTACAAGCTAGTTCTAAGGGGAGTCGCTGACCTATATCCTTGACGAGGGCACACACCCAGTAGTACGCGCGATCGGAGTATCACGCACAGCTTGCAAGATGAGTTTCTATATCCTTAACTAGGACACACACCAGTAATGCGCGCGATCGGAGTATAACGCACAGCTTGCAAGATGAGTTTCGACGAAATCTACGATCTCACAAGCTGTATGATATAGGCTGGTTCACGTTGAAAACCCTAAATTTGTTCCCCGGCGAATGTCCACGCCGTTTTTTCCTTGTCGATTCAGACCGTGAAACTTTGCACACGTCTTATGTGTGCCCTTGCGAAGGCCTCACCTGTTTTTTGTATTGTTTGTTTGCCTGATTTTTCGTCAGTTAAGATTTTTCGGAAAATGTGGACCACCTTGTCCCAAATATTTTCGGCGTAAAAAATGGAAAGAAAATCCCTCCGGAGGTCAGACCTCGGGATGGGCATGTAGAACACGTTTGCAATTTTCACAAGGTCTATCTTTCTAAAACGGCGTGGCCATTTGGACTTTTGTGCGCAGGAATGAGTAAGATACGTTATTTTACGTTAGTTCTTCAAATTACTTGGTTTTGGTGTAGGATACAGTTTTGCGCTAGATTTTGCTCAATGTTCAATACAGGAAGGTCAGATCTTCGAATCGTGAAATTTTCTACAGACATGCCCTGGAGTACGTTCAACCGGATCGTGCAAAATGCGGCGTAATTATTTTCTGCCCCCGCTTGGAAATAGCCTGAATATTTTTGAAAAGATTGAAGACCTGTCAGTGGTCGATACGAGTTTCGCTCCTAGAGACAACCCGAGGCCGTTAAAACAAAACTGGCAATGTTACCCTCTTCCACTGTTTATGGGATTCACTATGATATTCACTCTTTGACTAGATGTTGCGAGCGGCATTCGTGGGGGAGATAATTTGTTTTTTTTAACTTGAACCGGCCTGTAGTGTACTTTTTTTTGTTATTTTAATCTCACAGGGCACGGGTCACAGGGCGTGTGAGCCATGATGTTTGATGTAGGAATATTAAAGAGGCGTACCTGAGAGCACAGCATATATCTGCCGCGGACGGAAAGACGGGCTGTGCAGACCTTGGCCCAGCTTCAAGATGGTTGAAATATACACCACTAACCATAACCCAGACCGCCTTGCCCTGGAGGGTACCTCACCGCCTTTTCGACAACATGGTTGACATAGTCTCTAAATCATATATATATATATATCCTAACGCTAACCTTAACCCGATGAAACGCAACAATCAACCAGTGTACGGTGGAACCCCCTTCGTTTCGTACACAGTATGCATCAACCATATTGTCGAAAGAGTGGTAAGCTCTACTCTGTTGCCCTGGCCCTTTCAGGGCCCCTTGCTTCATCATTCATCGTACATGTCATACGCACGACCGTGGTATCTTTGACGTGAGAAGGCGTATATAGGTTCGCAGTACCGCGATTTAAACCCTTGACGGAGGGCCCTCACACTAAAAGTAAAGTAATAAGGCCGACACATTGTACGGTAGAGGCGCACTGGCTCTTTTTTGCCTTCCGAAGGTGGTGGCTAGAGGGTTTCTATGATATATCCCACCTAAAACATTGTTTTTGACCAAAAAACACTGAAAATGCAAGACCGATAAACATTATCATGTCCTAGCTTCAAAAACGGAAAATAAATGTGAAAAGGATACCATGGTAGTGATATTCCAAGCGACATTGGGTTAAGAAGTCCCGAAATTCAGGATGGAACATAAGAAAAGGCGAAAAAAAAGTGCTACCTCTAATATCGTGGCAGGCATCGGCCGGGAAAGAAGCCTTGACGCGCCCCCGAAAGACCGGTCTTCAAAGGGCAAAAAGTCGAACAGTTACTGACGACTGAGTCATCTCACGATAGCAGTGCAGCAGATTCCAAGAATTTTCTGAGCTCCTGACATGTGTGAACAGAGCTCAATGTCTCACCCGACATATGACTTCGAAGGCATTCGTTTGCGCTACCCGACCATATTACCTGCCCGATTGGTTTGTCGCCCGCTCCGGAGAAAAATAGTTAAATTTTAAAATACAAGTGGTTCGCCTCCGCAGTAGTATACGTTACCTTGTAGGAGGTGACCCCCCCTCCCCCCCCCCTCCCCCGGTATTTATTTATGATGCCACCGTTGTCAACAGGAAAACCGCGTCAAAGGTAAAGAGGCGGATTGTGCGGAGCTTGTGCGGAGCTTCGGGGCGGGGGGGGGCGGGTTTTTGCCGGAGCGGCGTGGCGCAGCTGCTGTTGGAGCTGGAGCTAGCGCTGGTGTTGGTGCTGGTGGTTCTACTTCTGCTCTGGTGGTAGCTGTTCGGTTCTGGTGCTGCCGCTGCCGCGAGTAGGGAGCATACATTTGTTGCTGCTTGCTGCGCTTTCGTCGGATCGAGGCCACGAGACGAGGCAAATCAAAGCAAAGCAAGGCGAGGCGAGGAGGAGGAGGGGCTCTGGTGCTCTTCAAGGACGATGAAGAAGCGGTTCGGAAAGAAGGGTGGGGGGACCTCGATGGGGGGAGGGCGCTCTCCACGGCTGACGGACCCCGGGCCGGGATTGGGGGGTCCCGGTTATGACCAAGCAAACTCGTTGATACCGCCGGAGCACGAGGTTAACGCCTTGTTCCTGGAAGTCATGGAGAGCCACGGGTGAGCACATAAGCAGGGGGAGGGGGGGGGGGGGGGGTCGGTCGGGGGGATTTCCTGCTGTATATTGGGAAACACGTCTTTTTGGGCGCGTCATGTACCAACCAAGGCCTCTTTTGACCCTTGATATACTGGTTTTAGTGTACGGGGCGACGGTCATGAACAAGCCAATTTGTTTTTACCGCCGGAGCACGAGGTTAACGCTTTGTTCCTACCACGAGTAAGTACATAAGGAGGGGGGAGGGGGGGGGGGGGGTGCTAGTTATCGGCGACCGGTCTCGTGTGTTTTGGGGAAATACTCAAGTCAGTTATCTGGCTTATTTCACCAGCCATCTCACCGTCCTAGTTGTTGCCGGGCCCGTCCCCCTGGTTCGTATTCCGGCTCCCTCGATCGCGTACAGTACCAGCCCTCTAATAAGAAATCGATCTTTCGGGTTTGGGTCAGATTTGTCATTTGAGACAGGGTGTGTTTTACTCTAAAGTTGGTGTTACAACAGCTGTCAAAGTTGTCATTTTTTGTAAAATTATTGTGAAAATACGTCACCTGTGAGATCGACAAATTTAGGGTCGATACTCATCTTTGCAAGCTGCCCGATACACCCACCGGCCGCTCGTTTTACATATGCATTATCCGTTAAATGTATAGTGTGGTGAGCTTAAGCTTTATTTTTTCCCATCCGCCGGAGGTTAAAAAAAAAAAAAAAAAGTATACGTCGTATGAGTCCTATGGATGTTGCCAGGGTGAGCATCAACAAAAAGTTTTCAATAATAATGGCGGCTATTAAAATACCATTAGTACTATACGTACTTCATTCCAAGCAAGTAAGAAGTTATGATTCGTCAGTGTTCATAGCAACATATTAATTCTTCGTAATTTGTACGAATCGAATTTGTTGTTTCTCCGTAATTGGCAGGCTGTAGTTTCCCGTTGCGCTCTTTCTTGGTAGAGGGCGGGCAGTGTATGTAGCCCTTGCGAACGGCAGTACAGTAGCTAGCCCGACTGGCGGGAGACTGGCCCCTACCGTGCGCATGAAGGAGAAGTGGAGACTGCTGGACGGTTTATGCTGTGCATACATGGTCCCACACCCCTCCCTCCCTCCCTAACTATCGACCCGCCCCCTGCTTTTCGTTCGTTTTTCGCTTTTCACTCGTTTTTCTTTTACTCGTGTTTTTACTCGTTTTTTCACTCGTTTTTTCATTCGTTTTTTTCGAACCAATGTGTCATGTAAATACCGCCCCCCGTCATCATTCTACCACTGCTACCGGTGTAAACCAACACCATCGAAATGAACGCGAAAAGGTGTGTGGGTAGGCAATTGAGCGACAAACCGGTAAGGCCTAGGGTGCGCCGTTTCACTCTCTGTGGCCGTTGGCAAGCATCATGTCGAAGGCAAGGGTTTTATATATTCCGGGCCGGAGGTGGGGTATTGGACGGGGGGGGGAGGGGGAGCTGCGGTTTTACTTCTTGTTTATTTTATATTTTTACTAATAAACATTCCTCGCGTACACGTTTTCCGGTTAAACGTTTTCCGGTTAATTTTTTCCCGTTTCGACTTTTGCCGGTTAAACATTTTCCGGTTTAACGTTTCCCGTTATCAACATGAGCGCAAAGAGGGCCTTTGATTGAGGGTTAGGGTGCTCTGAAGCATCTGAAGAACGTTTACATGTTTCCCGTCGAACGATTCCCGTTTAAACGTTTCCCGACCTTTCCGGTTTAAAACGGAGGCTCCTCGTTCGAACGTATCCCGTTCAAACGGGTTTCCCGTTGTTGACGTGGGCATAAACAAGGTGTTTTTTATCGAGCAGTAGGACGCCCTGGGGCAACTGATGGAATCTTTGAATCTGGTGTCCCCTCTAGCAATATTTTTCCCGTTTTACCGTTTATTTTCGTTTGCATGTTTCCCTTTTAAAAACATGCCCGTTTTTTAAACATTTCCCTTTTAAACGGGTTACCCGTTTATGACGCGGGCGTAAACAGGGTGTCCTTTATCGAGCAGCAAGATGCCCTTAAGCATCTGACGGTGGAGCAAAAGTGGGAGACAGTGGTCACTGAGAGGGCCAAAGCTAAGGGCAGTGGCAGCCGACGGGGGTCTACGGGAGCTATAGGTGGGAGGAGGTTGGAAGGGGGGAGGGGGGGGGGAAGGGAGGGTAAAAAAGAGGGGGGAGGCGGACAAGCTCATTTCATGCGCAGGCATACTTATAAGACCATGGACGAAAGGGGAGGTGGGGGGGGGGGGGGGGAGGGGGGGGATACTTATTTGTTGCTTGCCTGAGTCATTTGCTAATCGTTACCGTTGCGTTACTGTTGTTTTGTTACCGTTGTGATACCGCTATGTTAATGGCGTTCCTCATTTGTTGCTGGTCTTAGTCATTCGCCCGTCGTTACCGTTGCGTTACTGTTGTGTTACCATTATGATACCGTTGTGTTACCGCTGCGTTGCCGTAATGTTACCGATTCGTTGTCGTTATACGACCGTTACGTTACCGTTGTGTTACCGTTGCGTTGGCAGCCCCCCATGGGCGCGTTTCTACACGATCGGTGTTGCCTTCGAACGAGGCGGAAAGCACAGCGGTGGATTACGCTGAGCAGCTGCTCGCGCCGGGAATGCCTCCGCTCGACGAGATCAAAGACCTTAAGGTGAGCTTAGAGGTTGGGGGGGCGACTGAGGGAGGGGGGTCTAAGAGGCGGGGCGCAGGGGGGGGGTTATAGGAGGGGAGATATAGGGAGGGGGGTGATGAGGTGGGGCATGCCTCCGCTCGACGAGATCAACGGCCTTAAGGTTAGCTTGGAAGCGGGGGGGGGGGGGGGGGGAAGGGGGCGTTAGTGGGCGTATAGTGGAAGCGAAAGGAGGGGTTGTAGAAGGGGAGATTGCACGAAGGGGGCGATGGGAAGGGGGGGTTTAGGGAGCTTTATCAGAAGAGGACGGAGAGATTATGTGAGGGAAGATACGGGGGGGCGAGGGGGGCGCGGAGAAGGCTGCGATCGTACTCTGGGGAGGAGTGGACGTCCAGGGGGAGTGAGGGTAAATTATTGGAGCCGGGAAGGGAGGCAGGAAGGGGGGTATCAGAGGAGGGGGGCTACAAGGGCAATTCCACAAATTTACCGCGAGGAAGTAGCTACCGTAATACTTACTGTAGCCAACTGAATAACTTAGTCGGCGGATTGTAGTCGGCTCACTGCTAACCCTACCGCTTCCATTTGGGTGTGACCCTTAACCTGTTTGTATAACTGCAGCTAACTCTCCGGGCCGCAAGCAAAGAGTGGCTGGTGGAGTTTTACGAGGCAGGGGGGTTGACGGCGCTGGTGATGAACCTTAGCGACGTGGAAGTGATCGAAGAAAAGACGGACAAGGATGTGCAGGTGAGGGGGAGATAGAAGCCGGCGCTTATCCGGTTTGGAACTGAGCCCATGTTTTGGGAGACAAAGTAGGTGGGGTTAGTATGGGATCGTTTTTGCGGTGGTACGTTGGAAAATATGGCTTCTTACATTCGGTGCTGTTTCGGGTTGTTTGAGTTTTGTGTTTGGTTGTTTTCTGCTTTTTTTTTGCATTTTGCGTTTTGCACTTTGTTTGCCCTATTTGTTCTGTTATTGTATACCTGGTATGTTATTATTCGTACCAGCGAGGAGGAGGCCAGCGCTTGAAGGGCCTTCGGATTTTTTCTTCGCGATTTTTGTGCTTTCGTTGTTGTTGGCGTTGTTGTTGGTGGTGGTGGTGTTGGTATTGGTGTTGGTGTTGTTGGTGTTGGAGTTGGTGTTGGTGTTGGTGTTGGTGTTGGTGTTGGTGTTGGTGTTGGTGTTGGTGTTGGTGTTGGTGTTGGTGTTGGTGTTGGTGTTGGTGTTGGTGTTGGTGTTGGTGTTGGTGTTGGAGTTGGTGTTGGCGTTGGTGTTGATGTTGGTGTTGATGTTGGTGTTGGTGTTGGCGTTGGTGTTGATGTTGGTGTTGGTGTTGGTGTTGGTGTTGGTATTGATGTCGATGTTGGTGGTGCTGCTTCTGCTGCTTTTGCTCTTGTTGGTGGTTGTGTGTGTTTCACGGACGTGCGGGTAAGCGAGCGAGACTGCTGCTACTAACGCTTTCGTCGCCATGGTCTGGCCCCACCCTCCGGCGGCGGCGCAAGTGATTTTTCTGAGATGTCTCGCTTTCGCAGGCAGCTCCTTGTACCACACCCAAATACTGAGTTAGATTTTATATATTTTTTGTATCCTCCAGCGGATGGGGAAAAATAAAACTTAGACGCCTCTATAACTGGAAACCCTTTTTGGGGACAATTTACTTTTAAGCTAGTATAGGGAGGGATTTGGGGGCTCTACAGGGGTCAAGCTCCCCACACTTCCAGCTCTTTTCAAACATGTCGTGCGTCAATTTGACAACAATTGCGTATGTATACGCAATCCCGAGCTAGCTGGCGTAGAGAAAAACAAAAAGTATAACCCTATGAATGCTCCTATGGCCAAGGTATGCTTCAAAGTACATGTACAACCGAATGGCATTTGGGCACGTGCTACGACAGAGGTAGCAGTTCTCGTCTGAAACGGTTTATGAATTGCGGGACTCCTTAGCCGAAAATCGTCAGGAAATAGGTTGTTTTTTTTGCATGAGTATCGTTGTTCACCTAGGCCATGGGATTTTTCATCCGGTAGCCGTTTTTTTCCCCCTCCGCATCAGTTTTTGGAGGAGGTCTTGACCCTTTTGAGAGGCCCGAAATCCCTCCCTGTGCTAAATTCAGGTGAATTTGTAAAAAAAATGGGTTTCCAGTGGTATAGGCGTTAAGCTCCTAAAGTGGGGAGCCTCAGACAAAAAAGTGGTTCACCTCAATCGTAGCACGCGTCATTGTTCAACACAAATGGTATTTGAACGAAGTTGACTACAGTAGTTTGCCAGTCGAGGAGCGTCCCACCAGTTATATATATATATATATGATGAAACTCTTTTAAACGCGTCAGCTGTGAGTTCGGTAAATTTAAGGGTCGATATATACTCGTCTTTGCAAATCGCGTGATGCATCGGCCGCTCGTGTTTACAGAGGTACCGTTATTTTTGAAGATATACGTCGAAGTGTGAGCTTAAGCTTTGTTTTTCTCCATCCGCCGGAGGATTAAAATATATACATTGTATATATATTGTATGTATATGGAATAAGGTATATGACCCCCGTGGATGTTGCGAGAGTGAACATGAACAAATTATTTCCAATAAAAATGGTAACAAGTATACTATTAATAGTATTAATAATAGTATTAATAAATTAATCTATTAATAGTATCAATACTATTAATAGTCTTCATCGCAGGCAGTAAGTTGTTATGGTTGTATATTTTTTTGACCGAAAAGTGATGTACGTTTCGTTGCACGTATCCTCGGCCCACCCTACCGTACCCCATCCCACCCCACCCCTGTCCCTTCCCCGTGCCGTGTTTCGTCGTGCCGCCGGGCAGCTCCAAGTGGAGTTGCTGAAGTGCCTGAAGGCGTCCCTGAACAACCAACTGGGCATCGACTTTTTGGCGGCGAGGCCCGAGGTAGTCGGTATCCTGGCGCTGAACTTTGGCTCGGAGGACGTCTTCATCTGCACGCAGGTGATGGGAGAAGAACACCAGAAACTATGAAACCTTATACTGTTGGGACTCAAGTATGGCAATAACCAACAACGAGGGATCACGCTATGAACACAGGAACCCTTTGGGACTTGATTTAGCTTTATTATAGTCTAGCGGCGAAAGAAACGGCGATTGCGATGTTTTCAAGCGTCTTCCGGTAGCGTGAGCGCGCAGCAGCACGAGTAGGATCATGCTGCGCCCGTCCCGTACTACTGTAGTCTTTGAGTCGTCGTTCGGACGCCAATTTTTATCATCGCCAATCAGCAGTGGCCGGTGCCGCAATGGTCATTTCTCGTCGTCAATGTTTTTCCTCTCAAGTTTCTAAAGGGGTAAACATCCATCCAGGTAGGGCGGGGGTGTACGCACCAATACAAGCGTCATCGTTCTGCCCGCGTGTCGTACAACCTCCTACGCTGCATGTCGGGCACATGTCTCTTCCTCGGCAGCCCCGGTTGCTCTGTGGTCCATGCTAAAACGTCACCTTATATTTTGTATTCTTTTACTCCTCGGACCACGATCTAGATCATATAGATCATACAGATCATATGTATATAATACATATCATGTAGATCATATAGATCACGATCTAGATCAAATAGATCGTACATACTATATAGATCATATATCTGTCGTCGTGGTATGTTGCGCAGGATCTGTGTGGTACATATCAAACCCAGGAAACAAATGCGTGCTATAGATCATTCAGATAATCTGCCTCGCACCCGGCAACATGGCCTATACGCCATGCAGATCATATATAGAGTAGGGATCTGTATTCCCTGAGAGACAGATCATCTATAGATCATCTATATATCATGCTTAGGGATCTGATCTGTCTGAGGTGCGAAATTATTTCAAATACGTCAGCTGTGAGTTCGATCAATTTAGTGGTCGATAATCGTCTTTTTACCGAGCTGCGTGATACTCTGGCCGCGCGAGTTTTGAACATGTATGGCTTTTTGAAAAAATGCGTTTCCCCTGGATGCTGCCAGGGTCAACAGGACCAATTTTGTTGAGGGCACTTTCGGTCTACAATCTAATCATGCGCACTGATACTATATAACCCGTATGGAGAGGGACAAATGCTGAAACTAATATCGACAACATGTCACGCTGAAGTACCAAAGCGGTGAATGGGACAAACATTTGTTTCCCAGGTATTTTTTTTCAAGACAACATTCATGCCAAAAAATGTTAAAACCGACTTGTATTCGTGTGTCTTGGTTGGGTTATATCCGCTTCGCTTTTTGTTTGTACGCGGTACAGGCCCTGGAACTGCTAGCGGTGCTGATGGTCGATGGGCCGGAGGGATACCGGGCGGTGCTAGCGGCCATGGACTACTTCAAGCTCGTCAAGGGGGAGAGGGTTCGGTTCTACTCCCTACTCGATGCGCTGATGACGGACGAGGCTGACCTCGCCTTTAAACGCGACGTCATGCTTTTTATCAACACGCTGGTCAACAGGTGAGGGCAACTCTTCTTTGGGCTGCCTAGTATATACATTGGGGATCCCTCAGTAAGGGTAGAGCAATATGACCGCCTTGTTGGGGGAAAAGCCGCCTTGTTCCTTTCCAGGGCTCTTCACGGGTCAGATCACTTTTCACGAGTCGGATCGTGTCAGGGTGACCCGGCCCGACCCGTGATATTTTGAAAATCTCCTGACTCGACCCGTGAGGTTTCCAACACTTCCTGACCCGGCCCGACCCGACCCGACCCGACCCGACCCGCCAGTTTTTGAAATAGCTCCTGATCCTGCGGGCCGGAACATGACCCATGAAAACCCTTGTTCGTTTCGGGTTATGAATGCAATTCCCCGGTTGCGGCAAGCGGTTTTGACCGCCTTATATCGGGCTGCCGACTTACTTAGACCGCCTTGTTGGGGAGGGGGGGCACTGTACTGCATGTAGTATCCCACTCTGATTCCAAGTAAGTTTGTCGCCAAAACGCCAATACAAAACATGTCCTATACTAAATTCAAGTAGTTCGGCACCCGAAACGAGGGTGCTAAGGGATTTACGTGGAGTGCAGTGCGAAGGCGTCTGTTCGGTGTGCTGGGGTTTGGCTTGATTTGGTTTGGTTCGGTTCGGTTTGGTTTGGTTTGGTTTGGTTTGGTTTGGTTTGGTTTGGTTTGGTTTGGTTTGGTTTGGTTTGGTTCGGTTCGGTTCGGTTCGGTTCGGTTCGGTTCGGTTCGGTTCGGTTCGGTTTGGTTTGGTTTGGTTTGGTTTGGTTTGGTTTGGTTTGGTTCGGATTGGTTTGGTATGGTTTGGTTTGGCTGTTTTGTTCGGCTCGGCTGGGTTCGATTCGGCTCGGCTCGGCTCGGCTCGGCTCAGCTCGGTTCGGCTCGGTTCGGCTCGGTTCGGCTCGGTTCGGTTCGGTTCGGTTCGGTTCGGTTCGGTTCGGTTCGGTTCGGTTCGGTTCGGTTCGGTTCGGTTCGGTTCGGTTCGGTTCGGTTCGGTTCGGTTCGGTTCGGTTCGGTTCGGTTCGGTTCGGTTCGGTTCGGCTTGGATTCGGTTGGGTTACGTTTGTCTTCTTACTCTTTTTTTCCTTTTCTTGGTGTCGTACCGATACTACGATGTTTCTGTAAAGAAATAGACACATTTTAGTATTGCGTGTTATTAGTTTATACTGGTAGCTTCTATTCATCTGCCCTTAAGAACGTGCTGTCTTCGCGCCCTTCCTTTCTTTCCTTCAATCCTTCTTTTTCCTTACCCGTTTTCTTTTTTTTGTGATGGTTGTTGTGGTGTTGCAGCGCGATGGACATTGAGGAGCGAATCGAGATCCGCGCTGACCTGATCTACACGGGTATCCTTGACGCTGTAGAGAGGTTGAAGAATCAGTCCGTGGACGTCTTTATGGAGAAGGTATGTTGTTGGTGGTGCTGGTGCTGGTGGCGGTGTTGGTGGTGGTGGTATTGTTGGTGTTGGTTTCTGTTGGTGTTGGTGTGTTGGTGTTGGTGTTGGTTGTGGTGTTGGCAGTGGCGGTGGCGCTGGTGAGTACGCGGGGGTAGAGCGGGCCGTGGTGGAGGAGGGGTGTGGAGGTGGTGGAGGTGTTGGAAATGTTGATGGTGTTAATAGTCGAGGTGGTGGTTGTGTTGTTTTTGTTGCCGTTCCTGTTGATGTTAGGGGTGTTGGGGTTGGTGGTGTTGATGGTGTTGTTGGTGTTGGCGTTAGTGGTGTGGGTGAGGGGGTGTTTGGGTAGGGGGCATCTTGTGCCGAATTTGAGCCGCTGCCCGGTGGAGTCCACTTCAGTGGTTGTTGGTACTGATTTTGGCGCTGATGGTGTGTTGTGGTGATGGTGTGTTGTGGTGTTGGTGTGTTGTGGTGTTGGTGTGTTGTGGTGTTGGTGTGTTGTGGTGTTGGTGTGTTGGTGTTGACGGTGATGTGGTCGTGGTTATTGCTGTTGTTGCTGTCGTTGTTGTTGATGACGTGAGTGGTGTCTGCTGCTACTGCTACTGCTGCAACTACAGTAGTACGGCTGCGGTTGCTGCTACTGCTGCAACTACTGCCGCTGCTATTGCTGCTACTGCCGCAACTACTGCCACTGCTGTTGTTGTTGCTGCTGCTGCTGCTGCCTCTACTGCTGCTTTCTAAACTCGCGGTTGTTGATTCTGGTCTTGCTCCAGGGTGACGATGCCCTCTCCGAGGATCGCATCGAGCTGGACAACCAGCTTCACGTGTTCGAAGCCGTCATGAACAAGGACATCGCGGAGGTGAGTCAGTCAACAGCGCACAGTCCGAGCGATACATCGACTTACCGGCAAAACCAGTCCCAAAAAATGTTAGGAGCCTCAGAAAATTGATGTATCCTCTCTACCGTAGCATGACCCCCACCCCACCCCACCCCACCCCATCCCTCCTCCCCTACCCTATTTTGCCATACTCAACCCCACTCCACCTCACCATACCCTACCCTTCCCCACCATTCCTCACCCCATTCTACCCCACCCTACCCAACCCCACTCCACCTAACCCTACCCTACCCGACCCCACCGTACCCCACCCTATCCGACGCCACCTTACCCCACCCCGCGCCACCCTACGCTACCCCACCTCACCCTACCGTACCCTGCCCTTCCCCACCCCACCCCACCCTACCCTACCCTCACCCACCCCACCCTGCCTTACCCCACCCCACCCCAACCTACCCCACCGTACCCCACCCCACCCTCCCCAACCTCACTCCATCTCACCCTCCCTTCCCCCACCCCCCCCCTGCCCTTCCCCATATCACCCTACTCTACCCTACCCTACCCCATCCCACCCGTCCCAACCGCACCCTACTCCACCCTATCTTGCTTTACCCTACCTCGTCCCACCCGACCCAACCCCGCCCCACTCGGCCTCACCCTAACCTACCCTACCCCATCCCATTCCACGCCACCGTACCCAGCCCTGTGAGCTACCCTACCCTACCCTACTCTACCCTATCCGTCCTGCTCCACCCGAAATATAAACCCTACCCTTCCTTACCCTACCCTACTCTACCCTGCCCCACCTTACCCAACCCGATATATGCATTTACTCTACCCTAACGTACTCTACCCTGCTCTACCCTACCCTACCCTACCCTACCCTACCCTACTCTGCCCCACCCTACTCTACCCTACCGTACCCTACCGTACCCCACCATACCCTACCCTACCTTACCCTACCCTACCCTACCCTACCCTACCCTACCTTACCTTACCCTACCCCACCCTACCCTACCCTACCCTACCCTACCCTACCCTACCCTACCCTACCCTACCCTGCCCTGCCCTACCCTACCATTAGGTCCAGCATACGTACAGCGACGACCAAACGGTTAATTTGTCGGACCCCGAGCAGCTGTACTCAACGATTTGTTCTTCGGTGGTGGAGTACGATTGCTTCGGAGTGTTTTTGTCGATCATGCAGCACCTGTTGGTCATCCCCAGCGCCGACCTCGCCGGCAAGCAGCAGGTCGGTGGTGGTTTTCGGGTTGGATTTTGTGGTACCCTGATAGATGTTTTGCAGAGGGTATCGGCTTTTTTGGTCAAGATTCTGGTGGGCTGGTACTATGTATAGTAGGTACCACGGTACACTGATAGCGTGGACTGGTACGAATGTTATATCTGATACACTGGTTTCATGGACTGGTTATAATATGATACGCATAGACGTACAAGTGTTGTTGATCATGCAGCCCCTGCTGATCATTCCCAACGCCGACCTGGCCAGCAAGCAGCAGGTCGGTGGTGTTTTTTGGGGTTTGCTATGTGTCGGAAGGCGGTTTCGGTGGTGGTTACTATATTTGTGGACTGGTGTTAGCAGATATGATGCTGACTGGTATTCATTTTTTGGTACCCGAATAATTCAGAGTGGTGCCACGGTATTTAGTAGTCCAGGTTGTACAGGGATGGCGTATGTTTTTCATTGTTTAAGTAGAAAGGGGGTGAAATGATTGAAATTATGAATTCATGCTGCTACTGCAATTTATTCCTTTTAACCATTACCTGGTATGTATTTTTTTTTTGTCGTCCGCACCGTCTATCAATGGCAATGATGATGGGAACTCTCAGTGGGAGGCGGCCGAGGAGGCTATCCACCAGATCGTCACCCACTCGGACGATGAGTTCTCGCTCACTTACGAAGACCTGAAGAAGATGCTGGACTGGAAGGATCGCCTGGAGGAGCTGTCGGTCAAGTGCAGCACTCTGGTGAGAATGAAATGATTTTGGTTTTGGTATTGCTGTTGATGTAGATTGTTGATGTCGATGCTGATATTTTATACTTCATATGCTGTTTTTTATATCGATACCGATTCTGGTGTTTGATACTGGCATCGATAGTGTTATTTCGTGTTGTATGTCGATGCTGATGTTGATGTTGATGTTGGTATTTGTATTGATGATGTTGATGGTCGATATTTTTTTGATGCTGATATCGATATTGATATTTTGTGCTGATGGTGTTGACATCGGTTTTGACGCTGATGCTGTTGATGTTGGTGTTGATATTGATGCTGATGTTATGCTGGTCGATATTGATGCCATGGTGTTTGATATTGATGGTTGTGCTGATTGATGACCCATCCTACGGCAGGGTTGGAGCAGAAAGTCCCTGAGCTGCTCATATGAGGAACTCAATATGTAACCCGAAAAATGACTTCGAAGGCATTCGTTCGCACAACCCGACCAAGCTTCTATGCCTTAGTCCTAAAAACAATATGTACTCGTGAAATTGCTCCATTGACCGGCAGTCCCTCACTTGAGGAACTCAATCCCCCAGGGACGTTTTGTTGCAAAAGGTGCAACCCCTACCGTGGGGCTTGTTTGATATCGATATTGATATTTGATATTGATGGTAGTGCTGATTGATATCGATTTTGATATTTGATATCGATGTTTTTGTTAGCATTGATGGATCGTTTGGAGGAGCTGTCGGTCAAGTGCAGCAACACTGGTGAGAGGGGGGGTCGCTCTAATTTCTACGCTTTCTCACTTTCTCATCTGATAGCGTAATCACTTGATCATTCTAGCTACTCGATCATTCGAGCACTTGATCGCACGGCCACTCGATGAAGGCCAATGAGCCACTTCCAGCCACACGCCCACCAAGAACTTGAAAAAAGAAACTATCCATATGCAACTCCTTCCCCCCTTCCCTCCTCCTGTCCCGCCTTGCGTCACCCGCCCCCTCCCCTCCTCTTCCTCCGTTGACAACTCCTATGATATATTTTCAGTTGCTTTTTGACAGGAAAACAAGACCACTCCCCCCCCTAAGATGGCCTTGTTTTCATTATAAGTTCAAATTGCACTAAAGCTGTGAGATCGATGATTTTGACGAAACTCAATGTGTGCAATCTGTGTGTCATACTCTGATCGCGCGTGTTACGGGGTGTGCCTGTCCTCATGAAGGATATAGGTCGGCGACTCTCCTTAGTGCCAGCCTACACCAGCGTCGACAGGGTGATGTAAAGACGTCCAGTCCTTAATCAATCCGTGCACGGCCTTATTTTGTACGTTCCGTTTATTTTAGGAGAAAGAGAACACCGGAATGCGCAGCGGAGGCGTGGTGCCCGGAGGGGGAGCGTACCCCGCGGGCCCCCCCGGCGGCGGGTTGGGTCCCGGGCTTGGGCCTGGTCTGGGTCCTGGGCCGGGCGGGATTGGGGCGCCAGGGCTTCTGGCAATTCCTGCGGCTCCTGGTGCTATGGCTGTTCCTCCGCCGCCGCCTCTGCCGGGTGAGGATTATTCCATGTGCAATGCCGTAGAGATGTACTCGTACTAGATGTTGTGAGGGAGGGGGGCGGGGGCGTGGCGTCTTCGTTTTTTTGGTTGCCTTAGTATCTTGACCGTTGAGCACGCATCCCGTTGGAAGCAAAGCCCCTCGTAGAAGAGATGCCTCAATTGGGCGCTCATCAAGTTTTTGCCATGTGTGTGTAGGGGGGAGGGGGGAGGGCAGGCTACGATGGGGGGGGGGGGTGTACTCAGCTTGTGCATGGCCGTAGTCGTACGACCATAGACCTTCGCGTCCCTACTATGCCGGGACGGAGCACGTCGGGTTTTCACCAACCAGGCAGGCATTGCTTGCACCGCGGTAGGTAGGGGGGGGGCACGTTTGGGGCCTGTTGTTGCAGTGGCTCGAGGTCTCTCCCTTGGGTGACCCTCCTGTTCTTTTGCGGTCAGAAGCTTTCGTGCTGTTTTAATTTTGCGATTCTAACCGAAAATGGAATTGTAAAGATACGCTGCGCCGAAAAAAAAGCGTACGTAGAGTATTTGTTTTCCGTGAGGTATGATATGGTACAGAGTCGCTCGTGCGAGTGGTGAAAGTCCGGTAGTAAAAAATCCCCCCCCCCCCCCCGCGTGGCCGCAGACGGCGAAACAGGACGGGGATAGGATAGGCAAACAGTTTCTTTGTAATACATGGAAGAAGCGTAACGCGCGCCCGGACGTTGGAGGTGTCTCTATTGGGAGTAGGAACGGTACGGTGCTCCGTCTCAAAAGGGATGCGTGGTCAATAGTCGAATGACTAAGACAAGCAACAACTGAGTCCCCCCCCCCTTAACATGCCCCCCTTAACATGCCCCCTTAACATGCCCCCCTTAACATGCCCCCCTTAACATGCCCCCCTTAACATGCCCCTCCCTTACCGTAGCCTTTGTCGAGGGGGGGGGCGTGATTTAAGGCCGTGAAGCCTCTCATCCTTGCAATGCCGAGACCGAGGACTTCGGGTTTTGACCACCGGGGAGGGGGGGAGAGTACATATATGATAATATAGTGGTAACGTTATTTTGGCCAACATATTTTCGCTTCTCAATCCATATTGGTTGGAATGCCGTTCTTGTTTTGCTCGATTGTATCTCTTACAAGACGCGCACGTTTGCACGTCTGAAAAAGGGGGGGGGTGATGTGGATATCGGGCCCTATCCACCAGATCGTACCGCCTCGTTATCACTATAATCCTTCAAGGCCATCCTGGTTCCTCGGGGGCGCTCTGAGGTGTTCCCTCGTTGCCGACCCTCGAGGGTGCGGTCACGCGTACGGCCCACCTTGGCGTGTCTCCACACCTCTATTCAGATGAAAAGAGATTTACCTGCCGCGGGAATAACGTCCCATACAATAATTGCTTTGTGCAAGTATAAGTGGGCCACGGGTTTGTTCATCTGATTGCACTTTTCTATATCCTCGAAATTGTGTTTTCGGGTGGGTTATAGAGCGCTCCTCACGCGAGGAGTTCCAGAAAAAGAAATGGCGCACTTTTACCGTAGTTTTTATTTATTTATTTATTTTTTTTATTTGTTAATTTTTTTTTATTTTTTTTTTAATTTTTATCCTCCGGCGGATGGGGAAAAATAAAGCTCAAGCTCACCACGCTTCCACGTATTTTCATACACGTCGTGTTGCATGCCTACCTGGCGTAAAATTGGAAAGAGGGAGGGACGGAGGGTGGTTGGGGGTGATAGGGTGTACTCATTTCATGCATAACCGTAGTCGTGTGATCATAAACCGCGAGGGGGGAGAGAGAAAGAGTAGACACATTGATAAAGCGTGAGGAGGGGGGGGGTACTCATACTCATTTATTGCTTGCCTGAGTCATTTGACCATTGACCACGCATCCCTTTCGAGACGGAGCACCGTTCCTACTCCTAATAGAGACACCTCCAACATTTGGGCGCTCATTACGCTTCTTTCATGCATTACATAGAAACTGTGTGCTTATCCTATCCCCGTCCTGTTTCGCCGTCTGCGGCCACCATCTGTGTCCTAGGATAGCGATCGTTTTCTCGTTACTCTCTAGTCTACAAAACTCTTCCACGTCACATACGTCTAATTTCCTCATCTCTAACGTATCCTGTTCCTCCTTGTATATTTTACATTCTCGTACTCTGTGAGTCCTACTATCTTATGTTGTGCCACACGGGCACATATTTGTAGCCATGTCCTTCTCCTCCGACTACATCTCTTTATTCTTTCTGGTAGGTCTAGGTCCCCTACACGAAATCGCAGTTACACGAAATCGCAGTTTCAGCTCTTTCTCGTAGTACATTAGGCCGTGCAGATACGTTCTCATTTCAATATCTTCCCTCAACCCCCCATGTATCTCTAAGTGCTTCTCTTTCACCTTATTTCTTAGCGCTTGCCTTTGCCTTCCTTCTATTATTTATTTTACTTCTGTCTTGTACCCGCCAAACTTTTCTATAGACAGTGTGTACCTCTTCTTGGTCCCCCCCTAAATCCTTCCATGGCTTCTCCACTACGTTATCCCATCTTATTCCAGCTGGCCCTTTTGTTTTTTTCTCCCATACAGCCCTATCAACTATGGCTGGCAACCTCTTTTTTGGCATTTTCTTGCCTTTATATTGCCCTACTCAACTTTCTAACGTCTCTTTTAAGTGAGCTTATTCCTAGTTCCGCTTTTAATACGGTATTATTCGTTTATTTGAGCATCCTACCTGTAGTATCTTTTTAGCTGCTGCTGTCATCTGCACTGTTTCCAGTTGTTTCACGAACTTGGTGTTCCCTTTTCATATTTATCCTGCACAGTCTTAACATTGGTGCGATCACACTCATCAGAATACATCTTTTAATCCTAGTGTCAAGGTGCGGGTCTGTTAGGATCGCATCCATCTTGCCTGCTTGTGATTAACCCTTTCCTATTACTTTAGCTATGTGTGCATCCCAAGAACAGTCCTTTGAGATCTCTACGCCAAGGTACGTATATGGGTCTGCGATCGGTAGTTCATCTTCTCCCCATTTCCATTTGAAAATTCACCGGATTCACCTTATCTTCGTTATATACAACAAGCACTACTGCGCATTTTTTCACGTTGGCTGTCACTCTCCATCTCCTAGTGTACTCTAGTGCTTTCTCTATCTGTTCCTGCCATCCTTTGGGTGTTTCTGACATCCCCACGAAATCATCCGCAAACATCAACTCCGACACCGTATCTTCCCCCATCGTGACTCCTTGCTCAGCTGCTTCGACTGCTACTATCATGTCATCAATATATACCTTGAATAGATTTGGTGATAGTGTACATCCCTGTGCAACTCGTTGGAAAATATCAACATATTTTGATATTTCCCCGTCCAGCACCACAGCACATCTCGCGCATCCCGTCATATTTTTCATCGTTCTCCTCATCTTGAAGCGTGAGGGGGGGGGAGATGAAGAGTAGATGTATTGAGAAGAGAAAGAGGGGGGGGGGGATACCGGGGAGGGCGCGGGGGAGGGCGGGGGGGGGGGGACTCTTTTGTTGCTCGCCATTGTCATTGGACCATTGACCACGCATCCATTTCGAGACGGAGCACCGTTTCTACTTGTGCTAGAGACGCCTCCAACGTTTAGGCGCTCGTTACGTTTCTTCCATATATTACGTAAAAGGTGTTTGCTTATCTTATCTCCTTCCTCTTTGTCCGTCTGTGGCCACCATCTCTATCTCTTCAAGACAACGATCGTTTTCTCGCTACCATTTTATGTGCCAAACTTCGGGGAGGGAACCATATACCAGGTGTATAACTAGGAAGAGAAGGGGGGAGAGGGGGGGGCTGAGCGAGATAAATGGTAGTTATATCATACAGAGAAAGAGGGAAGGGGACGGAGGAAAAGAGAGAATGAGAGAAAGAGAGAAAAGTATCACAAATAGAAAACTCAGAAAAATAGGAAGGGAGAATGAAGAAGGGAGCACGACAAGGCGAGAGATTGAGAGAACGACACACAGCAGGATTGCCGGTCCGAGTGGGAGACCTTCCACATGGCCAAAATACACTCTACAGATCGAGCGATGTAGATCTGCAACCTTGTGCCGCACACCGTACTTTCGCCGCGCAAACACAATCTTACCCTCTCCCTTCCCCTCTCCTCCCCCCATCCCCGCCCCCCCCTCCCCCCCGCGCGCTTTCCCTCTCCCCACCCCCGTCACCATCTCCCTTTCCGTCCCCTTCTTTTTGGAAGGCATGTCTGGAGCGGGGGTGCCTCTTGCACCTCCTCTCCCGGGGATGCCGGGTGCGGGAGTGCCGAGGCCGCCTCCCATGCCGGGAATGCCGGGTGCGGGAGTTCCATTACCCCCTCCTTTGCCTGGCATGCCTCGACCACCGGGGGTGGGGATGCCTACGCCCCCTCCGCTCCCAGGAGGTAACAGTCCCGTCTTATTGTGGCCGTCTTGTCATGTGGTTTGTGCATGATTTGTAATTGTCTTTTTTTGAGGGTACTTGAGTTTGTTTCATGTGCGTGTTTTGTGTGCGGCGAGGGGATTCCCATGCCCCGTCCCCTTCCATGACAGTCCCGTCGTATTTTTGTTTTGGGTCCATGATTTATGTATGTGTACGTTTTTTACGGGGGGTGTTCATGCCCCCCCCCCCCCCCCCCCCCCTCCCCCCCCCCCCCCGGAAGACAGTCCCGCTGTAGTTTTGTTTTGGGTCCATGATTTGTGTGTGTGTTCTGGGTAGGGTGCTCAGCCCCCCCCCTCCCCTCGCTCCCAGGAGGCGATTTTGTCCCGTCCTTTTGTGTGTCCATGGTTAGCTTTCATTTGTTTGGGAGTGTTTGTATTGTGTAATTGTGGTTTTACGGTGTGTTTTGTGGTGTGTCGTGTGAGTTCGTGTATTTTGTGAGAGTATGTATTGCGTGAGTGTGTTTATTGTGCGAGTGGCGTGTGGGTTTTGTGTCTGTATTTGTGAATGTTTCGTGAGAGTGTGTTTTGTGTGTCGCCTTTTTTGTATGGTCGTGTGCCCATGATAGGTGTGTGTGTGTCCATAGTTTTTGTGTGTGTCCCATGTCGCCGTTGTTGTTGTGTTTTTATGTCCACGACCTTTACGTTTTCGTGTATTTTTGTAAGTGTGGTCCATGGATAACCTCGTGTACCTTCACGCGTGTGTGAGTGTGCCTTGTCGTTTTTTTATGTCCATGTTGTACCTGATATGTTTTTGTTTTTGTATTTTGTATTAGAAGTCGCGATGTCTGAGATGTGCGAATCTTATATATAACCCGTCAACAAGTCGTTTAGACCCGAGGTTGGAACCACCTCATGTATCATCGCTGGGTCCGTTTAGTGAGTCTCGATTATACGTTCGGGTATCTCACCTACCCCCCCCCCCCCCCCCCCCCCCCCCCCCCCCCTCCCCGGCTCCCCGTTCACGCCTATTTGTGTTCCTAATAAATGTAATATAATAGCGATTTCGGTACCCCCGCCCCCGTTTTCCCATGTCTCGCTCAGGTTTAATTTATAAAGTAAATGATAATTGAGCTCTGATACATGCGGGTATCTCACAACCCCCCCCCCCCCCCGCGTCCTCTTCTGCGGAACACCTTACGGCACTTTGCGCTTGGTACAAGCAATGCCTGCCTGGTCGGTGAAAACCCGACGTGCTCCGTCCCGGCATAGTAGGGATGCGAGGGTCATACCACTGGTCATACCACTACGGCCATGCATATCATAATGATGACGCTCACTCCGGCGCGCTTCGTTCTGTCTTCGCATCGGATTGATACACCAACCCCTCTCCCTTTTCGTGCACGCCTCTTTTTTGCTCCCAATGTACATACCTGATATGGAGTGCAATAGGGATTCCGATGCCCCCGCCCCTTCCTGGCGGCGCCCGTTTTCCCATGCCTCTCCGTTCAGGTTTAATTTATAAAATATATAATGATTGAGTTGTGGTATGACACGCATGGGTATCTTGCAGCACCCCTTTCCCCCCCTCTTTTGCGGAACACCTCACGGCAAATCGCGCTGGAGCAAGCAACGCCTCCCTGATCGGTGAAAACCCGACCTGCTCCGTTCCGGCACTGTTGGGGTGCGAGGGTCATACCACTTTGGTCTGACAAGACTACGGCCATACTGACTACGCTCACGCCCGGGCGCTTCGTTATGTCTTTGCTTCGGATTGATAAACCAACCCCCTCCCTTCTCGTTCACGCCTCTTTTTTTTCTCCCAATATAAACATAATACCACAGGGATTCCGATGCCCCCGCGCCTTCCTGGCGGCGCCCGTCTTCCCATGCCTCCCCGTGCAGGTTTAATTTGTAATGTGAACAGTTATTGAGTTTCTGCGACGCATGGGTATCTCACAACCCCCCCCTCCCCGCTCCTCTTCCAATATTTTTTTATTGCAATGTATGGAAAAAACGCGAGGAGCGCCCAAAACGTTGGAGGTGTCTCTAGTAGGAGCAGTAACGGTGCTCCATGTCGAAGGGGATGTTTGGTCAAAGGTCAAATGGCTGAGGCAAGCAACAAATAAGTACCTCGTTCCCCCCCGTTCCCCCCCGTCCCCCCCCCCCCTCCCCCCCCACCCCCGACGTCGTTCACATGGATGCAAGGGTCTATAGTCACATACAAGGTGTACGACTACGGTCATGCATGGATGAGTACACCCCCTGCTCGTTCACGGCTCTTTTTTATTGATGGTATAGGGCTTGCAATGCCCCCGCCCTTTCCTGGCGGTGCCGGTCTTTCCATGCCGCCACCCATGGATGATATGTGTAGGTATCTCATCTAACCCCCCGCCCCCCCTGTCGCCGTCCTCGTTCACGCCTCTTTTTGATCCCGATAAATACAATATAATGTAATAGGGATTCCGATGCCCCCGCCTCTTCCTGGTGGCGCCCGTCTTCCCATGCCTCCTCGCCCAGGTTTACTCTATATTTTGTTAGGATTGAGCGATGATGCGTGTGGGTATCTCACAGCCCCCCCCCACCTCCTCGTTCGCGCCTCCTTTTGATCAGTAAAATAGGGTTTCCGATTCCCTCGCCCCTTCCTGGCGTTGGTGGTCTTCCCGTGCTTATGATACGTTTGGAAATAGGGTTTCCGATCCCCCCGCCGTTTCCTGACGGTGGTCTTCCCGTGCTTATGATACGGTTGGATGTCTCACCTAACCCCTCCCCCCGCCCCCGTCCTCGTTCACGCCTCTTTTTGATTGATAAAGTAGGGCTTCCGATGCCCCCGCGCTTTCCTGGCCGTGGCGGTCTACCCGTGCTTCGTCGCCCAGGTTTACTCTATAATCATATACAATATTTGAGCTATGATTTTTACTGCATAAGAGTACGAATTTCGCCACTGTATTCTACGTGCTATTATGTCACTTAACCCTCTCCGCCCACCCCCCCCCCCCCCCGCCCGCCCCCCCATTTACGCCTCTTTTTCTATAAAAAATTAGGGGCCCCAGCCCCCCCGCCCCCTCCGGGCGGAGCCAGCCTTCCAGTGCCTCCGCCCATGCCGGGAGGGAAACTTCCTGCGGCTCCTCCGATGCTGGGAGCAGTGCTGGCAAGGGGTTTGCCAGGTCTTGGGCCGGGATTGGGGCCGGGGCTGGGGCCTGGAAAAGGCGGCGGGTTTCCGATGCCGCCACCAGGTAAGCATTATTTTCCATGAACCAAACGATTTTTATCGATGTATTTTTTCAAGGTTGGGTTCTGTAGGGTACGCACAAACCATACCCGGGGTATTTACCTAACCCCGGGTACTACCCTACAAAGAACTTCTGTGAGTTCTGTAGGACGTTCATACCCGCACCCGGAGCTTTTGGAAGTTCTGTATGACATTCATACCCGTACCCGGAAATTCTGGGAGTTCTGTACACCAGTGCCACGAATACCCGGGGTACGGGTATGTCATTTTTATGATGTATGTGAGTTCTGTACGCCCGTGCCACAATACCCGGAACTTCTGCGAGTTCTGCAACACTTCCGTACCGTGCCCGGAATTTCTGTAAGTTCTGTAAGATCCCCGTACCCTAACAAGGAACTTCTGTGACTTCTGTAAGACTGTGGCACAAACAATACCCGGGGTACGGGTATACCTTTGCTACAATAGCCGGGGAGCCCGCATGCATTAATTCAGGTTTAATAACCCAAATAGTGTATTATGCATTCTGTTATGATGTCATGTCTTGTTGTCAGTGAAACCAACCGAACACCGAATGTACAGCAGTAGCAGTACGTATCGTGTATGATAGTAGCACCTACTACTGCTGTAGGTCCTGTCCATGTTTCTTTCGTTTCTAACCCGTGGGCACGTAAAAATCGTTTTTTATGAATCGAATTGGGTTTGATTCGATTTGTTGGAAACATACCTGGTACGAATTTGGCGCCAATCGGGCAACCACGCATTGCGTGTTGTCAATGTTTTTCCCGATCGGAATAATACATTGATCTGCCGTGACGGCGATGCAGCAACCTTCCACGTCTAGAAGTATTTTTCGTGTTTTCGGTAGTTTCGCTTCTTCTTTGTCGCGGCACTTGGCCTATCGAGCTATGTGGCAAATGTGGGTGTGCGACCGCAATTATTTGTTTTGAAGCGCACAGCCGGGGTACGCTATGGTATGATCATATCGCAGTGTAGCCGTGAGCGCGGCTGTTGCCCCGGTCGCCACTCATTGACGTTCACGATTTATCGCCTCTCTCGTTGGTGGTTTTGTCGATAATTCATGATCCCCTTGAGAGTTACGACAGATTGCCTCGGGGACATTGGCCCAGTGAGAACATGCCATCCATGCAAGTTGGATTAAATACTCCACTTCAAATCGAACTCCCCCCCAAGGGGGTGTGCGTTTACCCGGGTATTACCCGTACCCGGAACTTCTGTAAGCTCTGTAGGGCATTCATTCCCGTACCCGGAACTTCTGTAAGTTCTGTACGCCCGTGCCACAGTACCCGGAACTTCTGGAAGTTCTGTAAGACCTTCATACCCGTACCCGAACTTCTGTTAGTTCTGTAGGACATTCATACCCGTACCCGGAACTTATGTGAGTTATGTACACCCTGTGCCACAATACCTGTGGTACGGGTACAGCACTTCGTACCCGCCCGGAACTTTTGTGAGTTCTGTACGCCCGTGCCACAATACCCGGAACTTCTGGAAGTTCTGTAACACTTTCATACCCGTACCCGAAACTTCTGGAAGTTCTGTAAGACTCCCATACCTTTACCCGAAATCCACAAACCCTACAGAACATAACCTTGTTATAATTTTTGTATATTGGTGAGATTATTTGAATGCTTGATTGTTTAGCTCCTCCTATGCTGGGGCGGTGCTGGCTAGGGATTTGCCGGAGCGTGGGCCGGGGTTAGGGCTTGGAAAAGGCGGCGGGTTTCCACCCGGTGAAACGCATGCTCCGATTGGGGTGCACCGCAATATACTGAAGCTCCTCACTTGAAGAGCTCTAGTCCTCACCGAAAAACTGACTTTGGAAACAAAATGAAACTGCAGCCCGGTGAACAATCCCATGGCGTACATGTTGTTGCTGTGTTGTTGTGGTTGTTGTTGTTGTTGCTGTTGTTGTTGTTGTTGTTGTTGGTGGTGGTGGTGGTGGTGGTGGTGGTGGTGGTGGTGGTGTTGTTGGTGTTGTTGTTGTTGAACATTCCCAGCAAGTAGTAAGAAAATTAACGGAAACGTACGAAATAAGAAACCTATGCACAAACTCTCCCTTCTGTTACGGTAATTGTCCTGTAAGCCTAACAAGAAAAATGCTCCAGGATGCGGATACGGTATAAAAGAGTTTTACATGCCTTTGAAGGCATGCGCGCGTAGGAAAAGAGGGATGCTGTAATCGCGTCATGGATTTGCAGCGCGTCTAGCGCTCAGCTCTATCCCTGTTGTGCCTCTGTCCGGCGTAGTGTCGCTCTATTCCACCTGCTGCCCTTGCTTCTTTATCATCGTAAAAACAAACATCATTCAAATGGCGTTTAGGTACAGCATGCGATGCCAGTTGACAATCTCTTTTTTATGGCCAAGCTGGAATTCTTACTTCGAAGCATGATATATAAGGCAGGGTGTGTCATATACTGTTCTCAGTTGTCAATACAAAGGAGGCGATGTTCTTGTTTTCGGCTAAAATTCTGGCCTGAAATTCTTGGCTGCCATATTCTTCAGGGGTTTTGGCGTCCTGTAGTGTCCGGAGTCGATGAGCCTTGTCGGTGAAAACCAAAACCAAAAGTGGCTGCAAAGTGCTACCCATATCGTAGCTCGCGTCGTGAGACCGAAGAGGAATACCAATCATTTTTTTTTTTTTGATGCAAAAATAAAAAGTACCAGGCCTTTTTTGACGGACCGTGATCTGGCTGTGGGTTGGGCCAGGAGGCTTTCCAAAAGTCGCGGGTCGGGTCGGGTCTGGTCAGGAGATAATCGAAATACCATGGGTCGGGTCAAGTCGGGCCACGAGGTTATCGAAGTGTCACGGGTCGGGTCTGGTTACCCTGTTCTGATCCGACCCGCGAGAAGCGACCCGACCCGCGAACAGCTCTGAACAATATTAACGTTCTTGGTTGTTTTTATGTTTTTGTTCCTTGGTTTGGTTTTGTTGCTTTTTTCGTGTCGTCTTGTTTATTTTGTGGTTCTTGTTGTTATTCTCATCTTCCGCGACGCCCTACCTCCCAACAGCAATGCCTACTCTGGCTCATGGGAGACCCAAGAAGCCAAACAAGAAGCCGGACGTGGCTTTGCGAAATCTTTTCTGGAACAAGATCCCGGACACGAAGGTATGTATTTATAGGGTGTTTGCGGAATGCGAATTTGGTCGGGCAGCAGTTGGGTAGGAAAAAATATTATACTATGAATAGTATTGAAACCGTCAAACGTCACAAAAACAAAGCTAACCCAACCCACAAAAAGTCGGCTAAGAAAGGGTAGGTCCGATGTAATTTTTGTTTTCTACCTTCTTTTTAAATTTCTTTCTTGCCCATTTTTTTCGTTTGTTGGCCTTGGGTTTTTATGTATTGTTATTTTTTTTATCCTCCGGCGGTTGGGGGAAAAAAAGCTCAGGCTCATCACACTTCCACGTATTTTCATACGCGTCGTGCGTCGATTTACCTCATCTTGTATGACGTTCGTCGGTTTAGAATACTAAAATTATTACCTGGTAATGATTTCCAACCCAAACAAAGTGGAAGTCGCAGACACACCCTTATGGTACGAGTGCAACTTTCTAATTTACCCAACGCCAATTCATGGGGACTCCTTTGGAGATCGCTTAACCCCTTTAGAGCCCCCAAAATCCCTCCCTAGACTAAATTCAAGTAAATTTGAAAAATAATGGGCTTCCAGTTGTAAAGTTGTTAACCACTTTGGAGCCCCCGAAATCTCTCCCTGTACTAAATTCAAGTAAATTTGTAAAAAAAAATGGGTTTCCAGTTGTAAAGCTGTTAACCCCTTCAGAGCCCCCGAAATCCCTCCCTATACTAAATTCAATTAAATTTGTGAAAAAATGGGTTTCCAGTTGTAAAGCTGTTAACCCCTTTAGAGCCCCCAATCCCTCCCTGTACTAAGTTTGAGTAAATATGTAAAAAAATGGGTTTCCAGTTGTAAAGTTGTCAACCCCTTTGGAGTCCTCAAATCCCTTCCTATACTAAATTCAAGTAATTTTGTCCCAAAAAATGAGTTTCCAGTTGTAAAGTTGTTAACCCCTTTAGAGCCCCCAAATCCCTCCCTATACTAAATGCAAGTAATTTTGTCCCAAAAAATGGGTCTCCAGTTGTTAAAGGCGTTGAGCCAGATTTCCCCCCGTTGACCGAAAAACGAACCCACTCACCTCTTTTGGGACTTGATTTATCATTGATTATAGCATTGCGACCAAAAAACGACGACTGCGATTTTTTCAAGTGTCTACGGGTTGCGTGAGCGCGCAGCAATATATACGAGTAAGATCACGCTGCGCCCGTCCCGTACGAGTCTTTGGATTTGTTGTCATCGTTCGGACACCATGTTTTATCATCGCCAACCGGCAGTGCCCGATTCTGTAATCATCATTTTTTTATCGCCATTTTTTTCCCCCTGAGGCCACAAAGGGTAGCTCTGTTATTTTTGTCCGAATCAGGTTTTGAGTAAGAGGTGTAAAGGTCTCATGTGAGCAGCCTCGGGCAAGAAAAATCTCAGTTTCAACATTAATCTCAATCACAATCTCCATCTCAATTTCAGTCTCAGTGTCAAATCTCAGTATCACTCTCGACCTAGACCTACCCCTATGTCTCAACGACAACAATGACAACAGCTTCCCCTTCTGCCTCTAACCCCTTCTGGACCGTTTTCGGTATCTCTTGTGGCAGATTGGGGGCACTGTATGGGAGAAGTTCGACAAGGAGCTGGGAGGGACGGAGATCAAACCAGGGGACGATCAATGTCTTCTCGACACCAACTACATCACGCAGCTCATGTCCAGCGTAAGAAATATGTTATCGGTGTTAGCACTTTTGTTAGCGTTAGCGATAATGTCAGCGTTAGCGCTAGTGGCGTTAGCGTTAGCTATGGCGTTAGCGTTAGCGTTAGCGTTGATGTTAGCGTTAGCGTTAGCGTTTGTGTTGGTGCTGGCTTTAGCGTTGATGCTGGCGTTTATGTTGGTGTTGGCGTTAGCGGTATTGTAGACGCTCGCGTTAGCGATGGCGTTAGCGTTGGCGTTGGCGTTAGCGTTTGGCGTTATTGTAGACGCTAGCGCTAGCGATGGCGTTAGCGGTAGCGTTAGCGTTAGCGTTGGCGTTGGCGTTGGCGTTGGCGTTAGCGTTATCGTAGACGCTAGCGCTAGCGATGGAGTTGGCGTTAGCGTTAGCGATAGCGTTAGCTCTAGCGTCGGCATTAGCGTTATCGTAGACGCTAGCGCTAGCGATGTCGTTAGCATTAGCTCTAGTGTTGGCGTTGGCATTGGCGTTGGTGTTAGCGTTAGCGTTAGCGTTAGCGCTAGCGTTAGCGCTAGCGTTAGCGCTAGCGTTAGCGTTAGGGTTGGCGTTGGCGTTGGCGTTGGCGTTAGCGTCAGAGTTGGCGGTAGCATCAGAGTTGGCGGTAGCATCAGAGTTGGCGGTAGCGTTAGCGTTGGCGTCATTGTGTTGGCGTTAGCGTTGGCGTTATAGCGTTGGTGTTGGCGTTGGCGTTGGCGTTGGTGTTAGCGTTAGCGTTAGGGTTGGCATTGACGTTTGTGTTGTTTTTGGTGTCAGCGTTGGTGTTAGCGTCAACGTCAGCGGCAGCGGCAGCGGCAGCGACAGCGTTTGCGTCAGCGTCAGCGTCAACGTCAGCGTCGGCGTTAACGTTGGTACGCGTTGGTGTTGGCGTTGGTGTTCGTGTTGGCGTTAGCGTTGAGGATACCAAACGGGGAGGCGATCAACGCCTTCTGGAAACCAACTGCATCACGCGGCTCACATCAGCGAGAGTAAGGAGTTGGTTTTGGTGTTGGTGTTGGTGTGGGTGGTAGTGGTGTTGGTGCTGATGTTTGTTGGTGTTGGTGCTGATGTGTGTTGGTGTTGGTGTTGGTATTGGTGTTACTGATGGTGTTGTGTTTTTGTTGGTGGTGGTGTATCGCACATGCCCAGCAAAACCAAGGGGTTGGTGTTGGTGTTGGTGTAGATGGTGGCGTTGTTGTTGGTGGTTGGTAATGTGGGCGGTTTTGGTGGTGGTTTTGGTGATAGTTTTGGTGGTAGTGTTGGTGATGGTGGTGGTAGTGGGAGGACGAAATGCTTATTCGACGCTGTGGTTGAGGGTCACTGTGCACGATATAATTATAGCTAACCCCAACCCCAACCCAATCAACCAATGTTTACGACTGGTCCTCTTCGTCTCGTCTACAGTTGTGCTTCGGTCGTAGTATCGAACAAGTAGTAAGGCCTCCTGGGGGGTGGTGGTGTTGGTGACGTTGGTGTTGGTGGTGTTGGTAATGTTGGTGTTGCTGTAGGCGAAAAGTTGGTGGTGTTGGCGGTGCTTGACGTTGGTGGTGGTGAGGGCGGTTATATGGTGTTGAGGGTAGTTGGTGGCGATGGTGTTGCTGCTGCTGTGTGTGTTTTGTTGTGGTTCTCAACTTTTCGTGTCCTTGATTATCTGTTTTTGCCCCTTCGTGCCTCTCCGTCTGTCTGTCCTTCTCTTACCGTCTGTTTGTTTTGTCCCTCTTGTGTATCCCTCTCAGTTCTGCAAGACTCAGCCGAAGAGCGGGTTGGAGGAGGAGGCGAGAATCAAGGCTGAGATGGAAAGGAAGAAGAGGGTCAATGCTCAGATCACGCTAATGGACCCGAAGACGTCGCAGAACGTGGGCATCGCGCTGGCCAAGATCCGACTATCCAACGAGAAGGTACTGTGACTTAAAAGGGGTACTTGTCCGTTGAGGGGATAATGTACCTTGTAGTATACCTGGTGCCACCTTATTCTAGATCCGCCGCCTAATGAGAAGGTACACACGACATCAAAAGGGGTACCTGTCCATTGAAAATATATATATATTTACCTTGTAGACCCGGCCGATCAACGATACAAGGTTCCAGGTGAAAAAAAAGGTACCTATTCGCTGAGAAGGAACTGCACCTTAGTAGGTTCGACGGTCTAACTAGGAATTAAGCTGTGAGAGGCTACCCATTTTGTGGGTGCAACTTTGGCGGTGTACGATACGTGAATATACCATGACTAAAAAGGGCTATCTTCATTCATTGAGAAGGTATTTTACCATGTTGTTCGGAACGTCCATCGGGAATTATCGCGTAGCTGGTATACGTACAAAAGGGGTATCTGTCCAATGAGAAGGTTTTTGTGCCTTGCGGTGGACACGATGTCCCCTGAGAAGGTAATGCGGCTAAAAAGGGGTACGTGTCCATTGAGAAGGCATGGTACCTGATTGTATATCCGGCTGTCGTATGAGAAGCTAAGCTTTGAGGGGCTATCATTGTTGGGTGGGAACAACAAGATGGTGCCGATTTTTTTTTGTTGTTTTTCGAATTGTCAAGAGTGTGCAAAGGGTGATCCTGTGGTGGACGATGAGATGAAGAAAAATGAAAATATAAAGACGAAAAAGTGTGGTGTTGATTGATTTTGGTACCGCCGTCGTTCTTTGGGTTGTAGACAGATCGCGTAAGCGATGATCATGCGCGATAATATTTTTCGACAGTGAAAAAATTGGGGTGTTTTTTTTTCTGTCGAGGTTGTTTGGGTTGGTTTGTAGATTGTGGAGAGGTGATCGTGATCGATGAGACGATAAAATATACCCTGGTATAATATACCTGGTACAAACTATCGAAACGACTAAACAATTAACTAACTTATTAGCTCACTCACTCACTCACTCAATCACTCACTCACTCACTCACTCACTCACTCATTATGTAAAAATATTCAACTAACGAACCAACACGTTTTTTTTTCTATTTTTTTTTCTTCTTTTTTCGTTTTCTTTTCTTGTCGACAGATCGTGCAAGCGGTAATCATGATGGACGATGAGGTACTGGACATGGAGATCATCCGGTCGTTACGACAGCAAGCGCCGACAAACGACGACATCACCGCCCTCAAGGAGTTTGACGGGGACCACTCCAAGCTTGGAAAGGTACTGTTTTAGTCGCGAAAAATGTACTGTTTTAGTAGCTTGGAAATCTATTTTTTATAGTAGTAAGATAATATTTCAATGCCGTAGTAATAACATACTTCAGTATACATATAAGGTGCTGTTTTGATAGCAACATCACGGCCTTCAATGAGTTCGACGCGGGCCATTCCAAGCTTGGAAAGGTATCGTTGAGGTAGCAACGAGGTACTCTTTTTTAATGCGCAAGGTATGTCCTCTTTTTTTCGTAGTAAAATAGACCCAAGGTACTATTTTTTAGTACCAGTCCACCCCAGTGTACAGATAAGGTGCTACTCTACATAGCAACATAACGCCCCCGAGGAGTTCGACGGGGACACTTCAAGCTTGGGAATGTGCTATCGTAGTGGCAGTATGATGCAACTCTTTTACTCTACGAGTGAAACCCCGAAGTTCCCTAATCATATTACGATTGTTGATACGGGTATCAACATAGGTGGAAACCACTCCAAGCTTGGAAATATACCGCACATCGGATATGTCAGATCACTGCACAGATCACACAGATCACAGATCATTGTCACAGATCTGCATCATATTTTAAAGTTTCCACGGTCATCTACAACATCTGAGTGATGTGCTCATACTTCCGCAGTAGTCACCTAGAGGGTGTGGCCATGCTGTTGTTCGTGTGTCGGGGATGGTAGTCGTGTTGTACTCTGATCTGGTACGATCTGTGATCTGTATACGTTCCCACGTGATGATCTGTATAGGATGTGCATGTTTTGTAGATATTTCCCAGTACCACTGATCTGTACGATCTAAGTCAGGCAGATCAGGATCTGACTTGTTTCGTCATGTATATCTGCCCATTTCCACCATGTTTATTAACGATATAGTCGTGGTCCCGTGTTAGTGCGGTACCCATTAGTGCGGGGGCCCAGTTTAGTGGGGTGAAAATCGCTTGTCACGACCTCGTCCTATTAATAGAGAATACTCCAATATCACGTGACAGTGCGGGTCCCCACTTTAGCGCCGGTGACCGCACTACTGAAGGACCACGGCTGTACAATTTTTCCACGCTTTCTGCCAAGAACGACCAAGTGGAGACGTTATTCAAGGAAACGATGTGGATTCCCGGCTGCGCCCGCAATACCTGTTTCCCTGATGACCCCTTCCCCAGTTTTTTGTTTTTTGTTTCCTTTGTGGTTTGTTGTGTTGACATGGTATAAATCTTCTCGTTTTTCTTGTTTTTGTCTCCCCCCTCCCCTTTGCTCCCCTGTTTCTTGGTCTTTTTGTGTTTCATTTTTTTTCCTGTTATCTATGTTGGTGTTGATGTTGGTGGTGGTGTTGGTGGTGGTGGTGGTGGTGGTGGTGGTGTTGGTGTTGGTGTTGGTGTTGGTGGTGTTGGTGTTGGTGTTTTCGTTGATAGTGCCTTTTGCGTTTATTTCCATCCTTTCCCTCCACGTTTGTTAACAATAGAATATAAAACACATCTCCCCCCCTTTCTGGCGAAAACAACCGGGCGGAGAGTGTCTTCCAGGACCTGTAGGTTGTGTGCATGATCTACACACATTTACCAAACCACTGATCTGCACGATCTATGCCAAGCAGAGCATGGCCTGACTTTGTCTCATTATTTACTTTCGTCATTTTCCGCAACGTTTACAGTAGTGTTCCCTCTGTAGTTCCGGTTGAGTAGTGCCGGGTGCCCGATTTTGTGCCTGTGAAGTCGCTCGGCACATACGGGAATTTTTAGTAGGGGAAGCACGCGGAGTAGTGCCGGTGGCCGCTATAGTGCCGGCGTTTCCGGCTGGCGCATACCAGCACTACAGGATAGAGGGAGAAATACTGTGTTAGGAATACTTACTTTTCGACGCTTTCTGGCAAAACCGACTATTAATAGGTGGAGAGGTTCTTCAAGGAAACGATGCGCATCCCACGCTACGCTCCCCGGCTGGACTGCATGATTTTCCGCGGCGGGTTCGACAGGGACGTGCGCGACTTGAGCGAGACTCTCGACATTGTCGGGAACGCATGCGCACAGGTAGGAGAGACACGCTACACGTTTTTGTTTCATTTAGCGATGATGACAGTGATGATGACGATGGTGATGGTGATGGTGATGGTGATGGTGATCGTGATGGTGATGGTGATGGTGATGGCCATGATGATGATGATGACGGTGATGATGACGATGATACTGATGATGACGATGATGATGATGGATGAGGATGATAATGATGATACTGATGATGACGATGATGATGATGGTGATGGTGATGGTGATGAGGATGAGGGTGGGGATGATGGTGATGATGATGATGTACTGATGATGATGAGGATGATGATGATGAGGATGATGATGATGATGATGATGATGATGATGTACTCACATTCGCAAGTGCTGTAAGTTGGCTGAGTATATATGTCGCGGACGAGTTGTCAGGTGGCTATGATACAGATGTTGCCATTAGTTGCATGCGGCAATCGGTGGGCTTCTCAGGGACGTGCGCGGGTTGAGCGAGGAGGCGTGCTATGATAGAGGTAGCGTTTTTTGGATAAATCGATTTCTGAATGGCAGGGCTCCTTAACCCAAAATCGTCCGGAATTCAATTTATATTTTGAATATATTCGTGGTGTTCCTAAGCCGTGGTTGGGATTGTTCATCGGTTACTACGATAGGGGTGGCATTGTTCAGCTGAATCGATTTCTGAACGGCAGGGCTCCTTAATCCAAAATCGTCCCGAAATTATTATTATTATTTTTTTTTAATCATTTTCGCGGTGTTCCTAAGCCGTGGTTGGGATTGTTCATCGTGTACTACGATAGGGATTGCATTTTTCGGCTAAATCGATTTCTGAACGGCAGGGCTCCTTAGCCCAAAATCGTCCGAAATTTAATGTATATATTTTGAATAATATTCGTGGTGTTCCTAAGCCGTGGTTGGGATTGTTCATCGTGTACTGCGATAGGGATATAGCATTTTTCGGCTAAATCGATTTCTGAATGGCAGGGCTCCTTAACCCGAAATTTTCCCGAAATTCAATAAACATATATATATATATATTTTAAATGGTTTTCGTGGTGTTCCTAAGCCGTGGTTGGGATTGTTCATTGTGTACTACGACAGGGGTAGCATTTTTGGCTGGAGCTATTTCTGAATGGCAGGGCTCCTTAACCCGAAATCGTCCCGAAATTCGTTTTTTTTTTTGTAACAATAAATTTCGTGGTGGGATTGTTCATCGTGTACGAGAACATTTGTGTTTCCGCCAATCAGTTCGTAGGAGAGGCATAAAAGCTCCTCAGGCAACCACCCTTAAAAGGCACGAAAACGGCGCACATCTACCGCGACATGTGTCCGAGACTCTCGACATCGTTGGAGACGTTTGCTCACAGGCGCCTGATGGGAAGGAAGGACTTGCTGCACCTGTTTTTTTTCCGTTGTAATAGGGATGTTATTTAGTTGATAATTCATTGGGGGTTGCACGGAGCCCCTGCTCTGCGAGAGGGTCCCAATGGACGTGGCAGCGCTTTCTCCGCCGCCAAGAGTGCTTTTCTTCCGTGCGATGGGGGGCAAGGAGAGAGCCTTCCTTCGCTTTATTAGCGAAGGGTGTGAGAAGTGCCAGAGAGCGCGGGGCGATCTCCGACATCGGCCAATCGATCTCAAATTATGTAACGAATTTGCCGTGGTGATTGGGATATCTTCGAAAGGGTTGTACCACCCGTTGGGTCTTCCTATCGTGCATGTGTGGCGATCAGTCTGCGTATCTTTCTCAACACCTGCCCTCCACGGTTGGTTTCAGTAGGTTGTTGGATGCGCGTTGTGCTTTGTTTCGTGCGGTGTTCGGTGGGTTCGACAGGGGCGTGCGCGATTTGAGCGAGCCTCTCCACATCAGAAATGCTTGCTCAAGAGGCAAGGAGGATTTGCTGCGCGTCTTTTTCTTTTTACTGGAATCCGTTTTGGTTGTTCACCTACGCACCGGTAGCTCCGAAAAAATTTTGCTCTTTTTTCGTCGTAGCTTGGACTTGCGTGTGCGTTTCGCGTGGTAGATGATGGTCACACCTGGCACGTTTTTGTCTAACCGAAACGGAACGACCCCGAATATCTCCCTTTTTCCCCCGTGGTGCTCTTTCGTTTCTGTTCTGTTTTGTGCGGTTGTGATGGTGGCGGTTGCGGTTTTGGGGGGGGGCGGGCTTATGTCGTTTTTTGTGTGTGTTGCAGGTAAACGAGAGCAAGTCGCTAAGGACGATCCTGAAGATGATGCTCGCCGTAGGTGAGGAATATTTTTTTCAATCACTGCACCCAAAGTGGGGGGTGACGTGAATACCGTGTCACCAGTGCCAACACGCCTACTCCTTTAATCGAAGCCCGTTGCACAACTGGGGCGGGGGTGATGTGGACACCATGCTACCTGGACAAATACGCCTACTCAAATAATCGAAATCCCTCGCAAAGTTGGGGGTGATGTGGATACAATGTCCCCGGGACCAACACACCTACTCATGCCATCGACACCCTTTTGCTGGCCTTGATAATGTTTTGATTTATATGATCTAGATCGTGGTCTATATGATCTATATGATCTTTATGATCTATGTGATATGTATGACCTATAGGCTTCATCTGTCCGAGGTGTGCTTTGTTTTTTCCCCCCTCTTTTTTTCTCTCGCTCTCTCCCTCCCGCTCTCTCCCTCTCTCTCAGTTTTTATAGTTCTTGCTGTCTTCCCCTTCCTGTTCTCATCTCTCAGTTTCTCTGTTTCTGTGTTTATATTTCTGGGTGTCTCTTTCTTTTCTGTCTCCCTTCCCCCTCTCCCTCTCCCTCCATCTTCCCCTTCATCTCCTTCTCTCTCTATCCCGCTCTCTCTATCCCCCGCTTTCTCTCCGTCTCGGTCATCCTCCCTCCGTCCCTCCTGGCTTGCTTCGCGACCTAACACTACTGTAACACCTATTAATAGCCGACGCGTGTCAGGATAGAAGTATACCCTTTTTTGTTTTTTTTTCTGAATGACGTGCCTTCTTAACCCACAATGGTTGGAATGATGCCATTCTGTTCTTTTACCATATGAATATTTTTTATGCCTAGGTTTGGTCATCGGGTTGCAGTTCCTGTTTACCCACAGCAAGTTTTTGGGTGATATTATAGATTTCCTGTTTACCCAAAGCAAGTTTTTGGGTGATATTATGGATCGCTCTTACGGCGAGGAAAGAGCCTCAGGTTGTTTTTTTCGCGCCTGCCGAGGGTGCCCGGGGATTGGGATAGCATACACCTCACATCAAATCACAGTCAGAATGGAGAAAACTAACCGGAGCGCTGTGATCGCAGGATGATTTAGAAGAAAACAAGTTTTTTTCCCCTCATTTTTATCACTTGGCTCAAGGCTAGGGTGCCCATGGGATAGCGTACACCTCGCATCAAATCACAGTCAGAATGGAAGAAAACTAACCGGAGCGCTGTGATCGCAGGATGGTTTAGAAGAAAACTAGTTTTTTTTTTCCCCATTTTTTTTTTCCATTTTGTTTTCCTTTTTTTCCACATTTTTTTGTCACTTGATTTGAGAGATCCCCCCTGACGTGTCGAAAAAAGATTGTCCGGGCGCCCCCGCGTGTGCCGTAGGTTGTGTCAGCCGCGAAGTAAGTTCAGGCAAGTTGCAAGCCTTTGCTATTTTCGTGCCTTGTGACCATGCGCGCTTCCGTGGCTCTCGGGAATCGTAACCCTCGCTTCAGGATTACGAAAAATCGAGTGGGTGATTGCCAGCTGTTCGTCGCGAAGTAGATAAGACAAGTACGAATTTAGAAAAAACAGCCCGCCACAGACGGCTCTTCAGGCTAGATGTGACAGTACAGTACTATGTTGACGGCTAATCAACACAGCCCGCCGCAGACAGCTCTCCAGGCTAATTGTGACAGTACAGAAATATTTTATTTTTTGACCCGTGAGGAATCGGAGGTCGTTGTTAATTGCCAGCTATTCGTGTAGACTGCATTTTCTCGAAAAATCAGTGACCGTCCGCGTTTCCGTGGCCCTGGTGTACGTGCTTCCAGGACTCTCGACCGTCACCGCTGGCTGCGGTGGCTCGCTCGCGTAAGTTTTCCGAAGAAAATTATTGACCGCACGATTTCCTCCCCCAACTCTCGATTCTAGGGATAATTTTTCTTGGAAATTGTTCACCGTGCGCGTGTGTACTTTCTGCGAAAATTGTAGGAAGGATTTTACGGAAATTATTGGCCGTGCGCGCTTTTCCGTAACTCGTGTATTATTTTTCAGGAAATTTCTTGAACGGAGGAACCCCCCGCGGAGGAGCGTACGGCTTCAAGGTGGATGTGCTCAAGAAGTTCAGCGAGCTGAAGGTAATGGCTTTTTAGATGTTTAGATGGTGGGAAACGTCTGTATGATTGTTTGTTGTTGTTGTTGTTGTTGTTGTTGTTGTTGTTGTTGTTGTTGTTGTTGTTGTTGTTGTTGTTGCTGTTGCTGTTGCTGTTGCCGTTGCCGTTGCCGTTGCCGTTGGTGATGCTGCTGCTGCTGCTGGTGCTGGTGTTGGTGTTGGTGTTGTTGTTGTTGTCGCCGCTGTTGCTGTTGCTGTTGGTGTTATGTTTTTCCTCGTGCCTTCTGTCTGTCTACCTGCTCTTTTTGCTTCTCTGACTCTCTGTCCCTCTGTCCATCTGTCTGTCCGTCCGTCACTCTGTCTGTCGGTCTGTCTGTGTGTATTTGCCACTCTGCCGGTCTCGCTGTCTCTTTGGCTCTGGCTCTATCTGGCTCTGGCTCTGGCTCTGGCTCTATCTGGCTCTGGCTCTATCTGGCTCTCTCTGGCTCTCTCTCCCTGGCTGTCCGTCGTGATCGCCCTTCAGGACGTAACCAATAAGCGCACCCTAATGCACGCCTTCGCCGAGTGGTGCCAGAGGTCCCATAAAACCCTACTCACCGTGAGCGACGACTTCCCAGACATGGAAGAGGTGCGTATTCGATTCTTCAATATTTTTACTATTAGGGCCTGAACTAACAGATTGAAACACAATCCGATATCTGTCGCACTCTCCCCCCCCCTCCCCCCCCTTTCTATGTTACCTCCTTCCCACCTCTTGATGTGCCCCCTCCCCCTCCCGTTTTATCGCATCACATAGTGTGAATATGGTAAGGCACCCACGAAGGAGTTACATAGTATCGTCCATTGCTGTCTGTGAAGTGACCACTTCAGAAAACATAGTAACCCTATTGGCGCTGTCATCCATATGCAAAAAAGTAGGCACAAGATGCCGAAGCCCGTTTCACGAGCGTTTCTTGGAAGGATGCAGTTCACCCTTCATGCAACTCGCCGAACACCTCACGGCGCTTCGCGCTTGGTGCAAGCAATGTCTGCCTGGCTGGTGAAAACCCGACGTGCTCCGTCCCGGTATAGTAGGGATGCGAGCGTCTATGGTCATACGACTACGGCCATTCACAAACTGAGTACCCCCCCCCCCCCCCCTCATGAAATGAGTTCCTTCCCCCCCTCATGAAATGAGTTCACCCCCCCCCACCCTCCCCCTCCCCCTTATTAACGGCCTCTCCTCCTTGCATACATTATTGGTTCCCACCCCCTCCCCATCGCACCACGTTTATGTCGCGTGTATGTTTCCTAGGCAACGAAAACGCCGATGTCGCAGTGGAACGCAGACTGGGGCGTTCTCAACGCTGGGGTCAAGGTGCTCACGGTACAGGTCAGTGCCTTCGTATCACGCGAACAGATCAGATAGATCCCTGGTCAGTTGTCGTGATCTATGCCTTTCAGAGCAGGCAGATCCCTGGTCAGTTTTCGTCATCTGTGCCTTTCAGAGCAGGTAGATCCCTGGTCAGTTTTCATGATCGATGCCTTTCAGAGCAGGTAGCTCCATGGTCAGTTTTCATGATCTGTCTTTCAGAGCAGATAAGTATCTGCTCAGTGTGACCTGGATGGTTTGGCCGGGTGAGAGCGGGATGATCTGAATGGCTTCGCACATGTTTCCCGCTTTGGATACGTACTACACAAGTCCGGCACAGCATGGATATCATGACATATATAAGGTCTAGATGATATAGGTTGTGATCAATCCGATGTGTGCTGGGTTTGTTGGCTGCTTTTTTGAATGTTTTGTCAGTGATGTTGATGTTGGTGCTGTTGGTTTTGTCGTCGGTGATGGTGGTGTTGCTGTAGCTACTGCTCCTATTACTGCTACTACTGTTGTCGAAGGCTTCTGCTTCTACTGTTTATACTACCACCACGACTGCTGTCGCTTTAGCTACTACTCTAATCTTGTGTACTACAATTGATACACGCATCACACATGTTAACGATGATTACCACGCCCCCGCGCCGACCCCCCCCCCCCCCCCCCCCCCCCCCCGATCCCCCGCCCTGAACCCCTCCCACGGTCTTCCAGCTGGATCTCGCGGGGAAGATGCCGGGCCCAGCAGGGGATAAGTTCGTGGAGGTGATGACCCCCTTCCTGGAGGAGGCTAAGAAGGAAACGGATTCCTTGAGAGCTCGGTGAGTTGTGCTTGAGATTGGCGGCGGTGTTGGTGTTGGCGTTGATGGTGGGGGTGATCGTCTAGGGGGTTGCTTGTGATGATAGGGGCAGTGGTGGCGGTGTTACCCGCTTTCTAGAGGGGACTAAGCTGAGAATGATTCCTTGAGAGCTCGGTCGGTGTTGGTGACTAGAGTTGGTGATGGTGATGGGGATGAGGGGGTGGTTGGTGGGGTTGGCGGTGGTGGAGGTTGTGGTTTTGGTGTTGTATGGGTGGTGGTGGTGGTAGTGGTGGTGGTAGTGGTGGTGCCCCCCCCCCGTCTTCCCTTCTTTCCTCTTGGAAACCTGTGAAATCCCCCCCCCCCCTCTCTCTCCCCCCCCCCCTTCATTCCGGCCTTCTGAAAACATTTTTCTCGTGAAAGTTTTGTGGAGGTGGAGGCGGCGGCGACGGAGCTGATCAAGTCCTTCTCCGAGGACCCGAAGAAGACGGGCATCGACGACTTCATGCGGGAGTTGCTGGAGTTCCTGAAGCGGTTCGACCGCGCGCAGCACGAGAACACGGCTAGGGAGCTCAAGGTGATGAGCCACCACGGTGGCGAGGGCAGGATTTCGTTGTGCGTAGGGATGCATGTGTACGGGAGGGAAGGGGGTGGTGATCATCTTGTCGTGCGTGAGGCACGTGCTACGGTAGGCTCAATTTCAGAGCGTTTTTTTTGTTCTAAAGGTTTAGGGCTACTCGCGCGCGGGTCTACCCCTCTTTATTTGCGATCTTAAAATATGTTTGTGCTTCGCGGTTTCGAAATGTGCACGCGCTTTGTCAACCACAGCTATAAATGGCCGAGCTATTAACCTTAATGAGGATACACACCCAGTAACAACGCGCGATCGGAGTAACACGCACAGCTTGCGAATATGAGCTTCGACGCAATCTTCGATCTCGCAGCTGGAGTGTACTTTTTTTTTTTATAATGTTAGTGCCCGTTATGAGCGAGGTACACCGCCACTCACGCGAGAGGCCCATGCCTGCACTCGGTATTTAGAAAGGGGGCCCCTCCTTGCGTGACCTTCGCCATGACCGGAGTCCGTAAGACCTGATACCCTCGCATCCCTACGATTCCGGCGAGATCAAAGGATGTATACGTCGGGGAGGAGGAGGGAGGGGGAGGGGGGGGGGGGGCGCGTGATAAATGTTGAAGCTTCAATGGCTCGGACGATGAAGAGTGTTTTGTGTGTGTCTTTTGTTCACGTGCTGTTCCGTTTCGGGTAGAATTCGAGTGTCGTCGTCGTCGTCGTCGTCTTTTTTCTCTTTTTTGACTCTTTTTTATTTTTGCAGGCGAAGAAGCAGCGCGAGAAGAAGGAGCGCATAGAGGCGAAGAAGAAGATGATGGCGGCTAAGAAGAACGCTGCGGCGCTCGGAGCTAACAACGAAAACGACAACTTGGTGAGTCTGTGGGGGAGCATGCGGTTTGTTTGGAAGATGCTTACCTTTTTTTTTATTTGTGTTGGCATCTACGTACCAGGCATTGTGTTCCTGTTGGCGCTCATTCGCGCAGTCGCATTTTCTCTGTATACGGGTACGTGAATTAGGTTTTTTTCATGACTTTATGCTTTATGTAAACGCCTATTTGCTTTTCTTTTTGCAATGTAGCGGCCTATTAGCTTTTCTCATATTTGTTTCTGTTGTTTTTAACCGTTTATTGCCTTCAAGGTGGACGACTTGTTCGGCAAGATAAGCTATTTTTTTTTCGATGTTTTTGCAGCCGATTCGCTTTTCCCTTTTTTCTGTCACGACCGGTTCACTTTTCGCTTGTTTTTTTTGGAGGTGGGGAGTATTGTAACCTTTTCCCGTTTTTTTTTTTCAAGGTGGACAACGCGTTCGGCAAGATGCGTTTTCAAATTTCTATATTTTTGCTGTAAACGCAGGTTCGCATGTTGCGTTTTTCCTGCATTGGCCAGTTCGGCTTTCACTGTTTTGTTTTGTTTTTGTTTTTGTTTCTATGTCAATTTTTCTCTTGTACCATTTGAGCCCACATGTTTGTGAACGAACTGCTTGTAATTCGTGTGGAATGTGAAAAAAATGTAGTCTCTTTTCGTTTTTCCCTTTAAGATGGACGACATGTTCGGCAACATTGAACCGTTTTCGTGTTTTATTGCATTTTTTTTGCTGTAAACAACGATTCGCGTTTCGTGTTTTTCTGTAACGGCATATGCAGTTTTCGCAGTCCCCCCCCCCCCTGTTTTTATAACGGTTTTGTCGTTATTTATTTATTTATTTTTTCGCTTTCTTAGGTGGACAACGTGTTCGGCAAGATGAAGCAGCGAGACGCGGAAGATGTTCTTGGGGATATCGCTAAACAGGACCGCAGGGTCAACCGCGCGAGGCAGAGCATTCAGCCTGCGTCAAATGCGGTGGGTCATCGTTTCTGCAAGGCTTACGTCCAAGTGACGTACCTGGTAGTCCGTAGCCGCGTATTTTGTAGTGTTGACTTGTTAACCCCCATTCGGACTGAAGATGCGAGGAGACGGCGTTTTGACCCCTTGACTGACCGCCCTCCCGCACTAAAACTAGCATACTGAGGACAAAGGGACCTTGGCGCGTCCAAGAAGACCGGAGACCCCGGTCTGACCTCATGACTGACCGCCCCCCTACACTTCGAAGCAAATATGCTAGGAGACTACGGTCTGACCCCGTGGCTGACCGCCCTGTACACTAAAACTAGTATAATATGGCCGAAGGAGGACTTCGGGCGCACGAAAGGACCGTAGACCGCGGTTTTACCCCTTGATTGACCACCCCCTGCGCTAAAACTGGTATACTGAGGACGAAAGAGGCCATGACGCGTCCAATAAGACCGGAGACCCCGGTGTGACCCGTGGCTGACCGCCTCTACACTTAAACTAGTATAATATGGCCAATATAAGCCTTGACGCCCACAAAAGGACCTTAGACCGCGGTCTGACCCCTTGACTGACCGCCCTTCCCCCCCGCACTAAAACTGGTATAATGAGGATAAAAAAGGCTTTGTCGCGCCCAATGAGACCGGAGACCCCGGTGTGACCCGTGGCTGACCGCTTCTACACTAAAACTAGTATAATATGGCCAAAGGAGGCCTTGACGCGCACAAAAGGACCTTAGACCGCGGTCTGACCCCTTGACTGACCGCCCTTCCCCCCCGCACTAAAACTGGTATAATGAGGATAAAAAAGTCTTTGTCGCGGCCAAGGAAATCGGAGACCCCGGTTTGACCCCATGACTGACCGCCCCCCTAGACTTCGAAGCAAATATGCTAGGAGACCGCGGTTTGACCCAGTGACTGACCGCCCCCTCCACTGAAACTAGTATGTTATGGCCAACAGAGACCTTGACGCGCACAAAATGACCGTAGGCCGCGATTTTACCCCTCGATTGACCGCCCCTGCACTAAAACTAGTATGATTACTAGTATGATTAGGACAAACGAGGCCATGACGCTTCCAGTAAGACCGGAGACCTCGGTATGACCTCTGACTGCCCGCCTGCACGTAAGCTAGTATGTATCAAGAAGACAAAAGAAGCGTTCACACGCACAAAGAGACCGGTCTTCCGGTCTTCTGAACCGTTTGTGTAGAACTAACTGACCGTGCCCACGTTTGCGGACAAATCATATGGAATTCGAGTGCGGGCAACCTTGTGGTATCGGGCTGAAATGTCGAAGTCGAGCAAAGCTCCCAGTGACGCAAACACTCACCCCCATATATATAGCAGTGTGTGGGCAATTGATTTACCTCAGTTGGTTGCGATGTTCCAGGAATTGGATTTTTTACGCCGTTGGCAGTCAGTGCGTGGCTGCTGCAGGCTGCAGTGTGCATTCTTTCAACGCCTTAACAACTACCTGGAAACCCATTTTTGGGACCAAATTACTTGGAATTAAGATAGGGAAGGGATTTTGCGTTTTTTTTCACGGGTCACGATCCGGCGCGCGGGTCAGACTAGGAGCTTTTCAAAAACTCGCGGGTCGAGTCGGGTCGGATCAGGAGGGTGTTGGAAAATCTCACGGTTCGGGTTGGGTCGGGTCAGGACGTGGTTATCAAGCATCACGGGTCAGGTCGGGTGACCCTGGCCCGACCCGACCCGGCCCGACCCGACCCGGTCCGACCCGACCCGACCCGACCCGCGAGTGATTATCCGACCCGCGAAAAGCCCTGGAAATTTGGAGTCCTGACGGGGTTAAAAGCATATTTATATGCTCCATGATTTTGTTTGTTGCGCTTTCTTCTGTTAGTGAGCAGCTGCTGTTGGGCTGCGATGTTCCAGAGTTTGGATTATGTGCATTTGTGCAGTCAGTGAGTGGTTGCCGAGGCATGCGTTTCTTTAAGCGGGTCTAGTTCAATTATTTTTATTATTTTGAGACTTGCTGCAGCCAGCAAACGGCCGAGAACACGTATTAACAGGAGTTTTGGGTTGGGTTGAAGTGAGCCGACCCGACCTGGAATTGAATCGAATTGAACTGTCTTCTTGCTCTTGTTTTTAAATTATTCTTTTGGTGATAATTTAAGCGGTGCAGCCTAAAAATTCTTGAGCTCCTGACATGAGGAGCTCGATATCTCACCCGACAAATGACTTTGAAGGCGTTCGTTCGCGTAACCCGGCCAAGCGTCCATGCCCCTGTTCTAAAACGAAATCAACTCGCAAGGATATTAGATTAACCGTTAGTTGTTCACGTGAGGAGCTCAACCAGCCAGGAACGTTTTGGTCCAACAAGGGCAGATCCTACCGTCGGATGACTCGAAAATGCAACATCTACCGCTCGGAACAAAGAGCACTACGCTATTGCAGGCACCCCCAGGGAGCCTCTTGAATTGTCTTGCACTCAATTGAATTGTATTGAATGAAATTGAACTGTCTGCTTGTTGTTGTTGTCCTTCTTTTTTGGTCGGTGATATTTCAGGAGAGCCCTGAATCATCACCGCTCGACCCAAAATGCAGTTCTCCTGCAGACACTCCCAAGGGAACTCTTCAGGTAGTGTCGCCGAGTAACTACCTCGGCGTCAGTGGGCGGACCCACCGGGTGTGGATGGCTCCGTTTGCGTGCATAAATATCATGACCCGACTGAGTGGTCGATACTCAGCTTTGCAAGCTGCGTGATTCGTCGGTCGAGCTCGTGCTATATTTATCACCGAGTGGCACCTTCAGTTTTTATCGAAGTCAGCGTTTTCTCGAGATGTTGAGCTCTTCAAATCAGGAGCCTGAGAAAAGCTAGGTGCACTCGCAGCTCATGCGTCGTAGAACGGTCTTTCACGGTTAGTCTCGGCTTATACGGGGTTTTGTGTTTGCGTGGCCTGTATGTTTCCTGCGGGCCTTTTTTTATGTGGCAGCCAGTCCTGATTTTTTGCCCTTGGTGATATTTACTGCAAAATGTTCCAGACAAGAAGCTAACCCCGCCAGATCCCTCCCGCCCCCGCCCCCCGCCCCCCCCCCCTCCCCCCCCCTCCTCGTCCCTTCACACGCATGTACCCCCCCCCCCCCCCCTCGGTCCTTTTCGGCGTTTTTGTGTTTGTTTTCTTGTATGCTTGACCGCTCTCGGTTCTGGTTGTGGGATTTAAAACCCCCTTTCCTACGGTGTGGAAAACCAATCTGCGGTGGTGTGGAAAAATCCTGGAAAAATCTGGATTACTTTTTTGTGGTTTCTAGCACACACGCACTCCGACGAAGACGCGCACCAAGGTATGATGTACCTTGCAACCGGTATCGTGTATCGTGTTTAATCCCCTTAAGAGCCCCAAGGTCCCTCCCTATACCAATTTTGAGTCATCCCACGCTAGGGGTGCAGCAGCAGATTCTAAGAAATTTCTCACCTGCTAACATGCGGAGCTAGCTGAATATCTCACCCGAATCATGACTTGGAAGACATTCGTCCGCGCAACCCGACCAACATTTCTATGCGCTAGTGCTAAAATAAACACTCCCGTTAACAACTATCATACTAATAACCCATAGTTGCACACTTGAGGAGCTCGACCGCTCAGGTATACCTTTTTTTGGCTCAAAACGTGCAAGCCTAACCGTGGGATGACTCCTCACTGTTACCCAACCGATAGTTCCACACTTGAGGAGCTCAACCGGTAAGGTATACCGTTTTTTGGCTCAAAACGTGCAAGCCTTACCGTGAAATGAGCCCTCACTGTTACCCAACCGATAGTTCCACACGTGAGGAGCTCAACCGGTCAGGTATACCATTTTTTGGCTGAAAACGTGCAAGCCCTACCATGGGATTACTGGTAACCGAATTTACGAAAAATGCTTTGAAGCATTGACCGACCCCCATTAAGAGTGTTTCGGAGATCCATTGTTGACAGGATGAAAAAAATCACACGCAAGAAAGAAAGGCGTCGCCACCTTTCAGGCGAGCTCTCCTACGCTTCGACTGTGTTCGATTGACGCCCTGTATGCCTGGTAAGACCAGCCAACAACATAAAATTGAGTTGCTATTAAACAAAGTTGGGCGAAGTTTTCCTCCCTTTGTTTGATATTTCGTCCTTGTCACGGTGGATCTCCGCAATAGTGTTACGAGCGAATGGGAGTGTCTGATTTTGACGGCGCCAAACATTAGGGGCCGCTTTCGAAATGCCTGAGGCGTCGGCCGACCATCACCGCATACAACTTCACGGCTGTTTTTGGTTTTTGTGCTGCGCGAGTTCCTAGAGATAGCTACTCGTAGATGTCTGGCTCGATTTTGCACATATACCTTGCATATGAAAACACCCACACACAGCAGTGTTCATGCTTACAACAAACGCTCACGCGCACACTTTTTCGCTCTCAGTTTTTTGGAATATGTGCACTGCACAAACATAAGGCGCAGAACGCGCGCGCTACCATAGAAATTATTGCCAGTTTCTTGCGTAAGAATCTTTATTGTGAAAGAAAACAGCCTTGATTTCTTACGAACGATGCACATGCAAAAGACGCCCGCAGTAACAGTAGGAAGCATCAGTTTTTTTTCGGTAGAAATAACAAATCTGCGCGAGCTCCTAGGGATAGCTACTTGTATTTCGCTCAAAAATTTTGCTCATACCGCGCATACAAAAAACGCTCATACACAGCTGCAGTGTTCATGCTTACAACAAACGCTTACGCGCACACTTTTTCGCTCTCGGTTTTGGTTACTACGTGCGTGCACGTACAGAAGGCGCGTGCTGACGTAGTTAAGGAACGTCAGGTTCTTCGGGAATATTCTTTGTTGTGAACAAAACAGTCCTGAATTGTTACGAATGATGCACATGCAAAAGGCGCCCGCTACAATAGTAAAAGTGTGAGAAAAGTCAATTTATTTGGCAAAAAACCTTGGTTTTATCGTGAGACAACGATCTCAATTTCGTACCACTGTATCGAATGCCGTGTTTATGTTTTTTTTTTCTAACGAATCGGTTTCTAATGAGCAGGAGGTGGCCGAGCCGGAAGATGCGGTGGCCGACGGAGACCACGAGCTGCGGAAAATCGCGGACGTGCTCATGCATGTATAGTAGTGTACGCACATACCGCGCCCTCATTAAACACTCACGCACAGTGTTAGCGCCACCGCGCATGCTACAAAACACTCACGCACAGTGTTAGCGCATACGGCGCATACAATGAACACTCACGCACAGTCTTCGCGCATACCGTGCATACAACGTACACACACGCGCATACAATTCATACAATTTCACTCTAATTTTTATGCTGCACATACAACACGCAGGACTTGGCGGAGCCGGAAGATGTGGTGGCTGACGGAGACCACGAGCTGCAAAAAATCGCTAACATGGCCAAGACCGTTGGATCGAGGGGTACACCCACTGATGGGAAGCCTAAGAAGGACAGACGAACCACTATGCTCGGCCGCTTCCGTCGTCCTCGCGCGTCACCCCCACCCACGGAGGGAGGGGAGGGGGGAGGCGGTGGGGGAGGGGGGGGTGGAGGGGGAGGCGGGGGTGGTGGGGCGGGAGGGGGGGGAGGGGTGGAGACTAACGCTGCTTTGGCGAATTACATCACGGGCAAGAAGGAGAAGAAGGTGGGGGGGGGGTACAGGAGAGGGTTGGTGTTGGTGTTGGTTGTGGTATTGGTGGTGGTGGTGATGTTTTGGGTTGTAGTGTCGAGGGGACCTTCGTTGGTGCTTCGTCTATCAAGCCGCTAGAACAACTCATTTTTCGTAACCACTTTTGCAACCGCACCCACTTTTTGGGCACAAGTTAAACAGTATTTCTCCGTTTTTTTTATCGCTTTGCAGTGTTATTATACTTTAGGGCGCCTATACCCCCCCCCCCCTCGCCCTTCACGTGCCCGTCGCTCTCGTTGACAGAACAAGGCACAAACAAGGCTGTTAATGCTCAGATATGTATGCATCTTGCAGCAGTAAACACGGTTGGTGCCCCCCCCGCCCCCCTGCCTGTGCGCTTCGTTGTCTTCGCTTTGGCATGACAAACCGCAAACTACTACTATATTATTACGAATATTCATGTTCTTGCGTGTTGCAGTAACGAATTAGCTAATGGTACCTGCCTCACCCTCGTCCATATGCGCTTCGCTATCTTTAACAGGACAAGGCCGCGCGCCGAAACGCAAAGCCTTAAGTCTGGGACCTCGCAGCGGAACGTCTCGGTTGGTGGCCGGTGGGGGAGGAGCCGGGATTGGACATACAGTAGCACCTGGGATTCAAAAACGCTTTTTGTGTTTGTTCAGGCGTGTTTTATATCGGGTGGCACGGTTTCGATTCGCTCAGGCGTGTTTTGTCTTGGGCGTAGCAAGACCAGGGGGGGGGGGGTATCCTGGAATGACGAGAAGGAGGTCAGGCGTGGGGAAAGTGTTGTACGTCGAACAGCAAAGAGGACCAGGAAAACAAATTTGGGCGTGGGAAGTGGCGTGTGTTGTTTCGATGTTTGGAGGTGTACATTGCGTACCAGTACTACGTAGCACCGTATACTTTTGAAATCGGGGCAGCCCCCCCCCCCCCCTTCTCCGCCTCTCCCCCCCCTTCCCCTCCCCAATCCAACCCACACTGGGATCTCCGAGTTTCCAACGCGCTTTCTTGCAGGGCCGTTTTTTTTTTTGTCGCCTGACGTGGCTGTTATTATGGTTCGACCACCCACCCCCCCCCTCCATGGTTATTTTACTCTTGGGGAAAGACGTGTATATTCGACGATCTGTGTAGTACTGGTACGTGATTGTCGCGATTCCGTGCTTTTAACTATTAGAAGAAAAAACACAGAAGAGATGGAAAACAATAGGAATACGAATACAAAGACGACTGTGAAGGTGAAAATCGAAGGAAAGAAGAAGGCGCAGAATAGAAAACGAAACAAATGAACCAAGGTCAGGATCGGTACCAGGATTAGGGTCTGGACCTGGACCAGGCTGAAGGGTTAGGGTGGATGCCAGGCTCCTGGTTGGGGCCAGGATTAGAGTCAGCGCCATCACCAGGTTCAGGGTCGGAGCCAGGATCATGATCAGAGCCAGGTGTAGGGGCCAAGATCAGGATGTGGGCCGCGGCCAGGATCATGGTCGCGGCCAGGTGTAGGGGCCAAGATCAGGATCTGGGTCGCGGCCAGGATCAGGATGTGGGTCATATTTGGCGGCAAGGCTAGGGCCAGGATTTGAACAAGGGTAACGTAAAGATGGGAGCCAGAAGTAAGATCAGGGTCGGAACTGGGATCGTCGGGACCAGGGCCAGGTTTAAGGTTGGAACAAAGACCACCAACAAGGTCGGGGCCAGGATCAAGTTGGGAACCAGGTCGAGGGTCAGGGTCGGGAACAGGGCTAGGGTGTGGGTCGGGCTAGAATGAAGATCAAGGTGATAACCAGAACCAAGGTCGGGGCTACTATTACCGTCGGGGACTGGACCAGGCGTAAGGTCGGGGCCAGGGTTACGGTCGGAGCCAGGAACGAGATCAGGGCCGGGGCCAAGATCAGGTTTGGGGCCAGGAGCAGGGTCTGGGATAGGACCAGAATTAAGGTCGGGGCCGGGACCGGTATTGGGATCAGGGCCGGGACCGGATCAGGGCCAGTAACAAAATCATAGTGCAGGCCAGGACCAGGTTCAGGGTCGGGGCCAGGATTAAGGTAGGGACAAGGACCAGCCGGGACCAGGAGTTGAGTGGGGACCTGGACCAGGATCAGAGTCGGGGCCAAGACCAGGATCTGAATCGGGACCAGGGTCAGGATTTGAGTCGGGGCCAGGATCAGGGTCAGATCGGGACCGGGGTCAGGGTAAGGATCAGGGCTAGAATCAAGACCGGGGTCAGGGTAAGAATCAGGGCTAGACTTATGGTCGGAGCCTGGACCAGGTTTATATTGTCGGGGCCTGCACCAAGGTTAGGGTCGGGGCCAGGGCCAAGATCAGGCTCGTGGCCAGGACTAGGGTTGGTGCCACGGGGTTAGGGTCGAGATCAAGATCAAGACTAGGGTCAGGCTCAGAGGTTAGGATTGACTAATTGATGGTGTTTTGGTACTGCGCTTCAATACACTGCACTTCATGCTGCTGCTGCTGCTTTTTGCGGCTGTTTTTGTTGTCGAAGTTGTCGTGACGGTTTGGATATCGTTTTTGAAGTAGCTGTTTTTGTGGACCGGATCGCGTCTTTTTTGGTTCAAGTGTGTGCTGGCTTTGGTTGCAAACGCACGCTTTTTTGTTTTGTTGTTTTGCTTGTTTGCTTTAGAGCGCCTCCTGCCTTTGCCTGCTTGCCTAATATCTTGCCTTCGCCGTTACTTTGTACCCCTTTTGTTTACGTACGTACTGCAAAAATTTGCCTCGCTCTTGTTCCGAGTAAATTTCTCCCTGAAATTTGGATGCAGTTTTTGTTTGGCTGTTGGCCTGTTTGGCTGCTTGCGGCGTGACTATTTGCTTCTTGGCTTCTTGGCGTCTTGCTGCCTTAGTGCTTTGCTGTTTATTCTGCTGCCGGCGCCGAAATCCGCGTTTAAACCGGCGTTCGACTGCACCGCCTCGTGCGCTTTTTGCGCCTCAGTTATATTGTCTTGTGTTTTGAGTGGTTGTGGTATTGGCGAGGTATCTATCTACTTCGTGGTATCATACAGTACATATGCCATATGCTGCTCGCCGGGTTAGCAGAGCAAGATGAATTGCGGAGGGCTGGCTGAGGCGGCGTGGATCTGCGAACGGAGTTAGCGAAGCTGGATGAGTTGCTAACGGAGCTAGTCGAGTTAACGAAGGTAGCCGAACCACGATTCGGAGCTAGCCGGGTTTGCGGAGATAGCCGAGTTCGCGGAGCTACCCGAGTTAGCAGAGGTTCGAATCCGAGTTTGGCTGGGTTAGCGGAGCTAGCTGAGTTCGCGGAGCTTCGAATTCGAGTTTGCGACGAGCTAGATCAGCCGAATTGGCAGAGCTGGACAAGATACCGCAGCTTCGAATCCGAGTTAGCCACGGACTAGGATAGCCGAATTAGCGGGAGCTGGATGAGTTAGCGAAGCTAGCTGAGTTCGCGGGGCTTCGAATCCGGGTCGGCCGCGAGCCAGAATAGCCGAGTTAGCGGAGTTGGCCACAAGTTAACGGAGCTGGACGATTTACCAACGGAACTAGCCGAGTCAACGGGGATAGTTGAACTACGGTCCGGATTTGACGTAGCGTAGCCTGGCGAGGCTCGATGGATTAGGGGGGTAGCGGAGTTGCGAATTGTTAGCGGAGCTAGCCAAGTTCGCAGCAATAGCCCAGCTAGCCGAGGTAGGGGCGAGCTAGCCGAGTTAGTGGAGCTCGCGGAACTCATCGAGCACCGGAGCTGGTTTCCGAAAGCTTAGGTGTGTCTTTTCGGGTCCGAGGGTAGGGTAGGGTTCGGTTGCTTGGTCGTCGTATTCTAGTATATTACGTTTCCTACTTATCTGTGTCGTATACTGTACCTCGCTGGGACAGATCGTTTCTCTAAAGGTCGGTCGACGTGGTTTTGGTTTTTGCTCAAGTTATTTTTTCGGGGGATACAAAAGGGGCACATTCTTTGGGTTTGGAAACCCCTCGGGGGGGCAAGGGAGGGGCTCATTTGCTTAGAGAAAACCCAGGGAAGGCGGGAGACGGGGGAGAGGGGGGGGGGGGCTGTTGACCTTACGAAAAATTCGGGGGTGGGAAGAGAAAGAATAACGTGGTTTGGGATGGAGGGGCAGACCTCAAGGGATTTTACTGGCCTTCAGAAAACCTCGTGGGGGCGGGAGCTGGGAGGGGAATAGGCAGACCGCAGAGTAGGCCGTTGTTTTGAGAAACCCTTGGGGGGGGATCGTTGGGGGGGGGAGCGGGGGGGGGGTGGGGTCTGAGCTGGGCAGAGAACAAGAGATGTTGGCGTTGAGAAAACCTCGAGGACACGGGGGCGGGGAAGGAGGGGGGGGAGCAGAAGGCAATGATATGTCGTATCTATAGTAGGAGTTTCAACGACGGTGTATCTCGGTAGGTGTAGCTTGTAGTTTGCGTTGTACGCGGACCGCCGATAGCGAACTGGAAAGCTAATGTTGGTGTACCAGGTGTATCATAGGGCAGCAGCCTGCAGGCAGGATGGCAGGCGGGCGGGCGGGCGGGCGTGTTGGATTTGTTTGTGCTTGCCTTGCGCGGGTTGAGCGTAACAACTGAGGTTCACGCGCGACGACGGGAGGGCCACTGTAACGGCACGTGGTCGCTTGTAGCGACGCAGGGGCTATTTGTATCGACATGAGGCCACTTGTAACGGCAGAAGACCTTTTGTAACCACAGGAAAGCAAAATGCCCACTTGAAACCACAGGGAGTCGCTGCGAGAGACACGGTATAACAGGGTGGGCACTTGTAACGTGGTGACCGCTTGAAACAGGAGGGTCATTTGTATCGGCAGGAGGAGGGGCAACAGAGTGACCACTTGTAACAAAGTATCCACTTGTGGCAGCCACTTGTGTTGACCGGAGCTCCGCTTGTGACTTGTAACAGCAAGAGGGCTTGTGTCGGCATTATGCCTCTTGTGTCGACAAGGGGGTCTCTTCCAAGGACAGTATGGCCACTGCTCTATTGCCAAGAGAAGCCTCTTTGTATCGACAGGAGGCCACTTGCATCAGCAGAAGGGCCACTTGCAACCTCAGGAGGCCAGTTTTGTCGACAGGTTGGTTCACCTGTAACGGCACGAGGCCACTGGTATCGACTTATTGACCACTTGTAGAGGCATACTGGTGACTTGTAACGGCATGCGGCCCGTTGTATCGACGCCTTGACCACTGTAACACCAGGAAGGCCACCTGCGCGTGCAGGAGGTAAACGTTTACGGCCGGAGAGCCACTTGTAACAACAGCAGCGGTCATTGTTTACGAGAAGAAGACTGCTTGTAGCGACACCAGGCCACTCGTATCGATAAGAGGGTCACCTTGCTACGACAGCAAGGCCATCCTTGCGACAGGATGGCCACTTGTACCGCCGGGAGAGTTGTGTTAAGTTCCGCTTTCGCTTCGTCGTGTTTTTTTTTGTCGCCACGAGGGTTGCTGGGATTCCGATTTCGTTGCGTTATTACTGTTTTTTTTTTGCGTTGTGTTACGTTGGTGGAGCCTGTCAACCGTGATCGAGGGTTGGTTCCTCGGTTGGTTGATTGCTCTTCTTGCAGAGCGGAAAATCTTGTTTATGGGTCGGTGGGGTTAGATGTGATGAATGCAGTGTTACGCGGTAGATCTCACGATGTGTCTGTCTTGTCTGTGTGTTTGTCTCTTGTGCATGGAGGCTGATACAATCAATCCAACGGTGTTTGGACTAATCCGAGGTATTTCGAGCTGACAAAGATGGGAGATATTTGTTGCTTTGTTGTCAGACTTGGTTTTTTTTTCTACCTATTACGGGTATGTTCATCTGAATTCGTAACAGCTTACTTTTGTATTCTGTTCTCCATCGTTAGAAAAAAAAAGAAAAAAATATGAGCAAAATTTGCAGAAAAATGAAGCAAAATAACTTCGCATACACCCGTGACCTGTCCGTTTTTTTCCTGTCCACCGTTCATTTTCTTCGATCCGCCTTGCATTTTGCTTTCGACTCGCCCACTCGCGATAGGATCACGCGTGCCTCACGACTTTTTTCAAGGATCGACGAGACGTTGATTTCCAAGGCGAGGTAACGAGCCGAGGTAGCTGGGACCGAGACAAACTGCCTGCGACAAGCCCTACCTTCCCCCGTGCAGTGTGTGCTGAATGCTGCGATTTTGCTGCAGGATTGGTTTCTAAGACCAGAAGTCGTAGAATTTGCGTTTTCGTAAGAATCTGGATGATTTCCTCAAGGCAGATTTCGTTTTGTTTGGTCGTCGAGTGGTTCATAGTGCAGCGCCCACTACACCACTAACCGTCCTTCTCCGAGCACAAGTATCCATCTCGCTCCAGATTCAACGAAACACGGTGGGACATGCGGCGCTCAGTCGTATTTACAGCCGCTGCAGCAGCAGTGCTACGCACGCACTAGCTATTGCTTTTCACGACGAGACAAAGATCCACAACACATCCAACACAAACACCTTTTCATCATCTATCATCGCGTTATAGAACGCCCCAGTATTCCACGGGGGCATTCCATCGAATTTCCACGGTATCCCACAGAATTGCTGGATTAGAACTACTGCTGTTGTCCCCCGGCTTAGTCTTCGCAGCCTCAGGTCCTGCCCTTCCCGCCCTCCCAAGTCAAACAAAAATACCCTTCTTCGGAAACCGTTCCCGCACCACGCCTCGGACAGTCTACAGGTATACCTGGTAAACGATAACTATACCGGCTATAATGCGAATAAACGCCGACGCCAGTATAAAGGTACCAGCACGTTCAACAACACTATAGTAAGAAACAATGGCTAGTACACGCGAGTATTTGTTGTTGTTGTGCTCACATTACTGTTACAGTAGCTCATCGCCCTCTACTCTACGTTGCCGGAGGGCAATTTTTTTCCTCGCGGGGCCAAAACGCGTGTTGTTGTTGTTGTGCGTGTGCGTGGGCATGAGTTACGGGTACACTATTGCCGGGTTTATGGTAAGTAGTACCTCGTTCGACTTTCCAACCCCACAAAAAAACGGTAGTATTAACAGTACGCTGGGGATTAGCACGTAATGCCGTCTTAGGCGCTGCATTTACCGTGACACGATATGAGGTTACAGCAGCAGCAGTAGTCGTATTAATAATAGCTGCACAAAAGAGGGCAGCAGTCATGTACCTCTGCAATCGTACCTCCAGTGCGTGCATGTCTTTATTATGCTGTACCAGGTACTACAACTGTGTGTACTGGCTGGCGCTGCAAGTAATTGCACTCATTGGACCTGCCTAATATTAGTAGGACAGACCATAGGACGGATCGCTACTACTGTAGTTGTTGATCTTGAGGTACTACTACTACTACTGCAGCCGTAGCAACAACTGCTCTAAAGACAATCTACTGTAGATGCTTGATAGATGCTTGCGGTTGTAGGTAAAAGAGCCGCATCATACAGATCCTACCCGGCAACAATGTACGCAAGAGCCGTGCCATACCGATTACACCCGGCGAACACGATGATCTCGACCGTGCAGTTATTGATAGTTCCTTGACCAGCAGCATCAGTAAAAGGCAGTCAGTGGTCCAGGATCCCACGGGACTGTCAATACCTGCCATTTGTCAATACCTGCCGTGCGTATAACAAAAACGCCTCCAACACATTTCTTTGTAACGGATTTTTCATTTTTCTTCCTTTTTTTCTAATGTATTTTATGGCATCACGACGTCATCAAATCCATCATACATATCGACATGCATTCCGGTATCGGTATCATACTCGACAACAAGAGATGTCACACTCGACTCGTATCATAGATACTCGATACGACTACGTACATCTCAACAGAGAGAGAGTGCTCGGGAACTGAAAAGAGCTATCGGGAACCCAACTCAACCCAACACACCCGCGAACATATCCGGCACACACCCAACTCAAGCCAACCCACACCACCATACGTAGACGCAGGGGCAAGAAGCAGGCATGTCGATAGCTAAGGCTGCTACCGCCACCGCAGCCGAGCTATCTTCCATGACTCGTCGCTCGTCCTTAACTCGCCGCGGCTCGTTCATGGGGAAAACTAATGCCAAAGGGTCGAGTAGCGCTGCTGGTTCAACAGCTACTATTGCTACTGGTGGTGGTCGGCGTGCGAGTAGTGATGGTGGTGGTGGGCGTGCTGGTAGAAGTGCTGAAGGCGGGCGTGGTGGTGGTGGTGGTGGGTCGGGGGGAGGGCACACGAAAAAGCCTTCGGCGAGCGCTCGGAGCGCGGAGGCCTCTCGGAAGGTTGTGCGAGACACCGTTCGAGCGCAGGCGCCACGTGAAGATGGAGGGTAAGGATTGTTGTGTGTTTGTGTGTTTGTTTTTGTTGGTGTTGCGTTGGTCGGGGGAATGAACGGGCAGGCGTATGTAGCATTTTGCTGGGAAACTTGCGTCGTATCGTACGAGGTGCACCTGGCACATGTCAGGTAGAAGGTGTCATCCGAGTGTGCTGAGGCGCTGACGGCGAGGAGCTGTAGTCGACAAGGTATCGCGATCTGGTAGAACCGACGACGCCCGTGTCTGCGCAGAGTGGTGATGGGTGTAAACACTCATTCATTCATCCACGCGTGATAGCGTCCGTGTGCAACAGTGCGCATGGGAAGCACATTCCGAGACCGGTGACATACTCGTACTGGGTAGTGCGCACAGAATATTAGAGTGCGCTGTACCAATAATGATATACCAGGTGCCTATCAAGAGGAGTAGGGCGTAAATTCTCCCTTTACTGCTCTTTGCGCTAGAGGTGGTGGCGTCAATGTATTGTGATTGTTAGAGGGCTTGAAGAGCGTCGGCATACGAACGAACTGCTGATGTCCACGCAGTGGAGAATGTTGGCGTAGTTTGCACAGCACAACCGTTTGCACTATTATTACGAGTATCGTACTACTAATGCCGTGCGCCTATCAACACTGTCAAAAGGAGGCAAAAGTCCTCCCCCATTCGTAGGGCCAGCCTGAAAAGTGTGGTCAGAGAAACGAACGGATTATGTATGCAGCGTAGAATACGGAGCACTTTGGCGCATTGTGCCTGGAATAATATTAATAGCAGTAGTACGTACCTGGTACTGCTGTACTGACAATGCCGTACATCGTAACATAATATCAACTGGAGCATCATACGACGTAAAAGCTCCATCCGCTCTTCGTATGTAGTTACGCGAATAAGAGGGTGGTTCAAAAACGTCGTGACGTCAACGCAGTGGTCGCACTGCTGCTGCAGACCACGGAGAATGCCGTCTTAATTTGCGCAGAAGAAGAAATACTGCAGGTGTGCTACGAATACTGCTGTACTGACAATGCCGTACACTTCAACCAACCGTGGTATCATAGTAGGACGTTAATTCTCCCGCTACTCGTACTTGTAGCGCAAGATATGATGCTTGAAGGCGTCGTCACCATTTAACTGCAGGAGACGTGACTTTCAGCCCTTGATTTGACCGACGGCAATTTTCCAATAATTTACCGTGGCTGACGCCAAACTACTAGGTTTTAGTGTGGAACGCTTGATTTTTCACTCTTGACGGCTATACACGTTTTTCCTTGACTGACCGTCTCCCGACGTCTTTGGTCGTCACATAAACGAACTGATCAAAATAAATGTAGAATACTACGGAGAATGTTGGCACAATGTGCATATAACAACAAGTACGTACTGGCAATGCCGTACGTATCGAAAATTGTGTCTGTCAGATTAATTTAACTGATCACAACGTAGAGCACGGGAGAACTGTTAGCGTTGTTTTCTGCCCCTAGAGCTCGTAACTCAAAGATGAAGTTTCAGCGCGGATACTGGATGAGCCACATGTCGATGGCTAGATGCAGCAGTCAAAGACAAAGAACACAAACACAGGAATCCGTTCACTAGCGCAAGAATAGGTGCTCGAAAAACGCCAAGTTAACGAATTGATCACAACAACGTAGAATATGGAGGATTTGTAGCGTAGGCCCCACAGGATATGGCGTGTGTGCATCAACAGGAAGGGGGAGTATAGCATGCCGGTAATATTTCCTATCGCACTGAGCCCTCCAAAAACGTCGTCAGATATATTGTAAGACAGTCTATGTCGTTTGCTTTCCAATAACGTGCAGATGCACAGCAGTGCATAGTCCCTTCTAACATGGAGTGATTATCACTCGCGTCCCTTCTTCAACGATACGTAATAATGCGAAAACCCGACAAATAAATGGCATGCATCTATCTTCTTCTGTGTCTGCTTCCGTCAACCTGGTCCAGGTTTCTGGCCGTGGACGAATACGTCGTCCACTTATACGACAAGTACGGGGAGGGAGGTTTGCTAAACAAGAAGGCGTTCACCCAGGTAGGCCAGTGATCGTAACACACCCGGCACACCTCGTGCACCACCGACCAAAAGAGAGTGCCAAAAAGAGACATCCCCCACGGCAGGGTTCCAGCAGATTCTAAGGATTTTCTGGGCTCCTAGCATGAGGAAGAGCTCAACATCTCACCCCCGAAACATTACTTGGAAGGCGTTTGTTCCCGCAGTCCGACCGACACTTCTATGCTATACGCTAATCCTAAAACATATGCTTCGAAGTATATGTCAAGTTACGGCCTTGAAAGGCCTGCACTTATCGGATTTGATAGGTAAATGGCCGTTTTTCGTATGATAGGTTGGCGCTATCTATTCGGGGTAGTCAGGAAATGAAACCGAGGCATGCGCCTCGCTGGGCCAGATGCTAACCGGGGCTCTGTGGACATGTTAAAGCTGCTTTTCTACTACTGCTAAGAAAGTGATTACTCGTCGAGGACCTTAATAGGCAGACCTGCAGGGGACACTTTGTGTCCTCACTCAATAACTTAAGATATACTCGAAAAAATATTGGACTAACCGATGGTTTCCCACTTGGGGAACGCGCAACCGGTCAGAAAGAAGAGTTTGGCAAAAAAAACTGGTACCTTGAACGTGGGATGACTCCAGATAATAACACCTAGTACTGCAGCTGTCGCACCAGTAGGAGCCCGCGCGACAACCTTTTTTTGTAATTGTCGCGAAGTTGGGTGCGTTGGTGAAAAACATGACAAAATCCTATTTTAGATGAATCTCGGTCGGGCGGGCGCATTAATCGGCACGAGGAAAATCGAGAAGGGTTTTCGTGTTGTTTTTGGCGCTGTCAAAATTAGTAGCTCCTCGCACAAACAAAAAAAAACAACTCGGCGCGAAAAACGTTTTAGGTTGATCCGCGTTACTTACCTCCTCCCTTCCTTCCTTCCTTCCTTCCTTCCTTCCTTCCTTCCTTCCTTCCTTCCTTCCTTCACACGTGGTGTATTCTGTACCCATGCAATACACTACACACCCGGACTCAAGCTGCGGCAGACATGAAACAATTTTTGCGTGAGGCTCTTTCGTAGAGGATGTCTCAAGACATCTCCCTCCCAAAAGACGACTTGGGGGAGAAAATCAAACTGCCATCCGATGAACAATCTCATGGCCTACAGTAGGTATACAGCGAAAATCATGCAAAACAAAACCAAACGAAACGAAATTCCGACGATTTTGGGTTAAGGTTTCCCTCCCGTCATTCAGAGACCGTTCCAGAAACCGTTCCAGAAAAAAAAATGCTACGTCTATCGTAGCGTGTTTCACCCGCCCTCTCACAGGATAGAGCTCCACCAGCGCCTCAGCCTGAGGTTTTCGGGTTATGTATTAAATTCTGGAGCGGTTGTTTCAAAGTCAGCGTCGAACACGCCCTTTCTCAAATAGTACATTTAACCTCTGGACCAAATATCCTGGGTTCTTGTATGTTGCTAATCCGTGTTGTAGAGCGCACTGCGTACACGTACCGGTAAGTCAATTTTGGGCCTTGAGAATGAAAAACATGAAAGCACTAAACGACGATTATATCGTAGCATCTGTCACTGATTGTGTAGTTCTTGGTTGGGGGGTGATACGCTTATACCTGGACAAACAAATGCAGAGATTATCACGGGCTGTGACCCGTCCCGTGGGTCGGGTCAGGAGGTTTCCAAAATATTGCCGGGCGAGTCGGGTCGGGTCGGGTCGGGTCGGGTCGGAGGCTTCCAATTATCATTGATCGATTCTGGCATCTCTGACGCGACCACACCCGCGAGAGAGAGACCCGACCCGTGAAAAACACTAACAGAATTGGTGCCCGCACGTCCGCACCACAACACAAGGAATACAACGGCACGGGGGGGGCAGCATGACCCTACTCGTACTGCTGCGTATTCACATTTGCTCGTGCCCGGATGTTGTTATACCAGTGCTCGGTAAGTTATCAGGCTCGCCCCTCTTCGACAGAGGTAGCGCTTTTTGTGTGAGATGGGTTTCTGAACGACCTGGCTTCTTAACCCCTTTAAAGCCCGAGAACCCCTCCCCATACTAATTCCAAGTAGTTTTGTCCCCAAAAAGGGTTTCCAGTTGTAAAAGGCTTAATCCCTTTAGAGCCCCCAAATCCCTCCCTATACTAACATTAAGTAAAAAATTGTCCCCGGCAGTGATGGCGTTAACCCTCCCGAATCATCGGCGTATCATTCTTTTTGCTTTTGCAAACATGACTTTTTGGAATACCTGGGCCACGGGTTTGCTATTCGAATTGCACTCTCACTTTCGTTTTTTCTTCTCAAAAACAGGTTTTTGGGGGAAGCGTAGAGAGCTTTTCAAGCCAACTAACCACCTTGCAGGGGCAAAAGAAAAAAAAAAACAATGGTTGGTGCGTCGGGTGGGTAAATAATGATTATCCCAATATTTTATTTTGTTGTTGTGACGAGTGTTGTATCTCCGGCAGAAGCATGGGCCAGGCGCCCGAATCGTTCTGTTGTCTCGTATCGATGTGAAATAAACGTATCGACAGATTCCCGTCAAGCATCCAGAAAATGCCCCTGTTCTGTTTGGGGGTACGAAGTCGGGGACTTTTGAGGTAGGGGCTTTGACTTTGGAGTTTGGATGGAGAAATAGTTCAGGCTTAGGAGGACTTTTATCCTGTAGCTCACGCGTCTATTACCGCAGCACACAGCGTACGAGCGTCGGACAATGATGGGTATTGGTGTCCGACTCACACCGTGAGGTCCTCGGACGACACGGGTCCGGCATTGGACCGGCCTTGATTGAGGCTACGGTGGAGGGATGTACCTGATCTTCTCTGCCATGTTTTTAGGCGAGTCCAGCGAGTGGGTCGGTGTTTTCTCTTAAGACGGACTTAAAGTTAAAGCATAGTTTGTTGGCGCAGCTTACATAAAATATTTGCAAGGTTGATGCACATCGCGGAACTAAAGAGCACAGAAGGCGGTAGTCGCTCGTGCGAGTGTGGCTCCGAGCCAATGAAAAACGAGCTCCTGAAAGTACCCCCCCCGTGCCGTGGCCTTGGTCGCACACTACTCGTAACCGCGGCTTTGTTACAAGGTTTGCCCTGGGTGGGTAGACTGGTTTGTTTAGCCCGTTTTACCAGAAACTAACTCAGGGGTCACGCATGCCTTAACGCATGGCGTCTTTGTTAATAGCGAATCGCAACCGCAAACCACCTATCACTACCGACATTACCTATCCCCTCTTCACCAAACATGTCAGGATACGGTCAGTCAAGGGAAAACGCTCAACGGTCAAGGGTGTCAAACCGTGAAAATGCCGCTTTCCTGACATATATATTTGCTTTTGAGCGGACATAACCTCTCTTGCCGTCGTTGATGCTTATTTGTATCCATTCCCTGCTCTTCTTTTCCTGTTTTGGTTTTTAGCATTTTCCTAGACTAGGACACTTCCGAAATAGGCTGCCATTTTCTTTGCAAAATATAGTAACGTGCGCCCTAAAATTGAAGGTGTCCCCAATAAGATAAGGAACAGCAATGCTCCGTCTCGAAAGGGATGCATGGTCGATGGTCAAATGACTAAAGCAAGCAAGAGTTGAGTACGCCCCCCCTACCCCCCCCCCCCCCCCCCGCCCTCCTCCGGAGACTTATTAAGTGAGAACAAACGTCAGCAGAATGAATGGGAAACTCCCGTTGTTGTTTTTGTTGCACGCAGGTCGTCGCAGAGCTCCTGGGAGATGATGGCATGACGCCCACCGAGCTAGACGAGGCATTCACGTGGTTCGCGAAGGCCTCAGGGGTGCAGGTTGGTGCAACTTGACGAGGCAAACATGAATATTACCGCAAACTTTCAACTAGGACTATTCCTCCGCTACAACGGTCAAGGCATGTACCGGGGGGGGAGAGGGCTAGCGCTATGGTACACTAGAAGCCCCCTGTATGACGGCCACCGAACTAGACGAGGCGTGCACGTGGTTCGACAAGGCGTCGGGAATTCAGGCTTGCGCAACATAACGCGGCAAACATGTAGGCGGTCATCGCCGAGAGAGGAATCGTGACAGATACTCCACGGCCTAACTGCGTGTTGTGATTATGTCCTGGATGGAGGCATTGCCACACACTGTCTGACATCATTTTGACGTGTTCCGCGACGAATTTCGGTCTCTGAGCGATTTGGACCAAATCATGGAACCGAAAATCTGTCCTAACCATGGATTCATATGATTGGCTCGCGAGTTTACTTGATGGAGGCGTTTCCCCACGAGCGATTTGGACCTATTGCTAGAACAACGTTTTGCCTTGCCTCAACCTTGAGCCTGTCTGACTGGGGTCCGGCGTGGATTTACTGCTTTGGTTTTATCTCAGGGAGCAATCGGCGTTGACGGGTTCTTGGAAGGCGTTTTGATGAGTGACGAGGAGCGGAGGGAGACCGCGCGAAAGCTCCGAGAAAAGATCAAGAAAAAGTTCGGGAAAAGGCAAGCACACAAGCCAGCGATCAAGCAAGCTAACAAGGAAGCAATCTATCAAGCAAGCGCATAATAAAAAAAGAAGACAAATCCAAAAAAGAAAGCCGTGAACACCAGCGGGAGAAGAAGTAGGGGCAACCAACGAGGGCTGGAGTCAGACTAGCATACGCGAAGAACTGACCGCTTCCGGTTTGGGCCGTGCAATGACCAAACCGGCGTTGCCATAGCGTCTACAGTACCAGGAGCCATTGTTCGGGCTCATCTGTAGTCGACGTTGACCAAACTGGCCAATAAATAGTTACTTCCGAGGAATACCAGTCCACTCCTCATTCGTGACTTAGAACAGATAGCAGAGTACGATATTTTGTGCGAATGGTTGCTCACCGCACGCCTCACAGAGGGCATCCGTTTTCTCTCTTACAATGTTTTCTGCCGCAAACGGAGGAGGCTGGACACGAAGCGTCGAAGCGCAAAGCATTTTTTTTTTTTGGTGTTTCCGACTGATCTGGATTCGTTGATGGGAATGTGGAACGTTGGTCCTTTGCACGCCCCACTGAGGGCATTTGTTCTCTCTCTTTTTATGGTTTCTGCCGCAAACGGAGGGGGGGGGGGGGGGGGGGCAGAACACGAAATGTCGAAGCGCAAGTGTTTTTGCTTTTGTTCTGTTTCCGACCGTTTTGGATTTCTTCATGGGAACGTGGAACGTTGGTTTTTTGTTCTACACTCGACCCTATCTACTCGACCAAAGTACATGATGGTCCGCGTTGAGACCATAGCGACGCGCTGAGATGCAAGCGAAGAGTCAACCCCCGGTAAGGATTGTGCTTTGTTTTGAGCCAAAAAAAGGTATACCTCTTACCGGTTGAGCCCCTCAAGTGAGCGAGGAACTATCAGTCTCAGTCATATACTTGACACGAGTGTACTTTGTTTTAGGACTAGGGCATAAAAATTGTTGTAGCAGGATTGTGCGAACGAACGCCTTCGAAGTCATGCCTGGGGTGAGATTTTGACCTAGTTCCTCGTGTTGGGAGCTCAGATTTTTTTTAGAATCTGCTGCACACACCCCTGCCGCGAGACGACGCCGAAACTGGGTTGGTAGCAGAGTCAAGCACTCCCGCGTCGAACAGACTAGATTCCGCTCCATCACCTATATTTATGAGAGCAGATGTATCCCTGGTCTATGCCTGGTGTATGATCTGCAGAGGCTAGATCACGGTGCCGGGTGAGAACCGTACGATCAGCACAACCTACCGTAGCACATGTTTCCTGGGTTGGAAAGCTGTACTGCATCAGGTCCCGCAGAACGAATCATGGCGACGGATGCAGGATCAAACGATGTCGGTTGACGGTCCCCTTGACTCTTGACGGCCCTCTTGAGTCTTGACGGACGAAACGTCAAGGGGACCGCTCCATACAAAAAACTAGCATATTACGTCGAAAGAGACCTTTGACGGGGACCAAACTAGACCCGTCAATCTTTTTACAGGATCTATACGACCTTGGTCATGATCTGTTTTGATGTCTGCAATCGTTCATCGTGAACCATCGTAAACGGCCTCCTGTGGACCCCGCCCGCGTGCGCCTCCCGATGCTCCTCAGGGACGATCAGCTGAGAGAGCTGTTCGATTTCATGGCGGAGCCTAACCGCGGGGACAGTGCCAGCGCTCGGGCGCTGTGCGAGGTCGTGGAAGAATGGCTCAAGGTACAACGAAATAAAACGTTCGGTACATGGTGAATCTACCACCAGTAAGCTATGTTTTGTTGTGTCTTAGGCACGTAGTTAGTCTGCATATAGACCTATTTATGCCATCGATTTTGCCACTTTTCGGTAGTAATTTTTTTCTTCTCTCTCTTTTTTTTCACGACCGACTGGATACATGGTCTCCATGCTACCTAGTAGGCAGTAGACGCTTGCGGTCAACCCATCTCCTTTGACAGCAGAGGTAGATGATACATTTCGCAGAACGTTCATAAAAAAAAACAGGAAGAAATTTCCTTGTCTCGTTGGTGCTGCATGCGTCAGAGCCAAAACACTCGCTGTGCTTTTTTTTTTTTTATCCGCCGGCGGATGGGGCAAAATAAAGCTTAAGCTCACCACACTTCTGCGTATTTTCATACACGTCGTGTGTCGATTTAATTCGATTGCCTTCGCAATCCAGCGCTGGCTGGCGTGTCCTTCGGTTCCCACTCTAGCGATAGCGTGAGCTGTCTCTATCGGCGGTCCCCGTTACTACGGCAGCGCAAGACTCGCTTTGCGTCGTACTTTTGTCAATACTAGCTCTGGAGGTATGGGTGCGACTGGACAAAGCCGGTGCCAAGGCGCCAAACGCCGTTTTGGTTTTCTACTCCCATGAGCGAACGTCTGATGTTGAGTGTTATTATTGCTGCCATGGTTGTCATACGATAATGTGCAGCATGAGCGGCAATGTCTATCACTCATCAACAGTATCAAAAACAGGGGAAAAAACGAAAGAGAGACCCTTAAAAGGAATCGTGGAGGCACAAAACGGTGGGCGTTTTTTTAACCGTGCGCTGTTCTGGAGATTCTTTCGTGCCCTGATCTAGAATACAAAACAAAAGCTTAGAAAACCTTTGTACTCAATACAGATATAACAGCTCTTTTTTGTCGGTTACAGCACAATATTTTCAAAAATCGAAGGCTAAATCGACGTTCGTGGTATACGATATATCGCGGCAATATCCTTTCTTTTTCTATCGAGGTGGCGCGTAAAACCGCATTCTTGCTTACTGTTTCTCCGTTTCGTTATGGGCTAGGTGGACATCGCAGAGCCGGAGGCACTCTCTATTCTAGGAATGATGGACCTCGACCGCGATGGGGCTGTGTCTATGGACGACTTCATGGTACGTTTTTTTTCTGACTTCTGTGGTACCTGTCTTTGGAGGTTGGGTGAGGCCACTCCCTCTCCTCCCTCGGCTAAAAAAACGTGCAGTGTGCGACACCAGCTAAGAATCTCTCATTTCTGGCCAGACTGGAATTGTGACGATACGTGAGGAAATGTGTGTGTGTGTCCTATACTATATTCGGTACAAAAGAGGCCATGTTCTTGTTTTCGCCTAATACTCGAGGTTTGAAAATTCGTCACTACCAAATTCTTGAAGTGCTGTCGCGCACTGTATGCATAGTATATATGCATAGTGGCAAATTTTGGGCGAGACAAAACAGCGCCCGGCAGGTGGCTAAATGAGAAACCTTGCAATGAACATTCGGTAGGCTCATCGAGCACGGCAGGAGGCATAATCCAACCCAACACTTAAATTGAACGACCGGAGTCTTGATGACTTTACGACTGGAAACTCTTTTACGGCGAAAAATTACTTGGATTTAGTGTAGGGAGGCATTTTTAGGGCTCTATAAAGGTGTTCATGTAGTGGTTTTGTAGTCGTTGTTGTTGTTGGACATACCTAGAGTCCGCACGTTTTGCGTCGTGTGGAGAGTGCGCACATTCTGATCCAATTAGATGAAATTTAGCGAAGATCGCCCAGGGCGAAATGAAAACCATTCGGACTTCCCCCTTGCCCTCAGTGCCTCTATACTCTTGGCTCGCTGTGAAAGCTGATTTATAATTCCACTGTGTTACTCATCTTATGTACTATCTGTTTCAGTAATGGTTACCTAGTACTAGCTTATGATTTCCTGATATGTGCTTCCACTCCAAAGTCATTGGAGCCTCCTTTGTGGCCATGGAGTAGATAATAGCAATGAATTCATGTGAGAACAGCAACAACATGGTCAACAACTTAAGCCATAAGCAGGCAGAGTAGACGAAAGCGCAAGAATAATATGCCCGCGTCGAAAGCCATTGGAACCTGCCACTATATCTGTCTATATCATCCAGAACGGTAAGGAAAGTTGTGCGTAGTGACATGAAAGAGGTATACCAACATATCTTGACGCATCGTCAACAAACTGAGGGTTTATTTTAGGAACCGTCCGCAACAAAAGCGCCATCACATCTTATGCTTGCTATTAGTATACAGTGGGTATGGTTGCTTGGTACCGTATCAGGTAGTGTATTAGTGTGATACTCGTCCCTAAAACGGTATTTGCTTTCCAGGAAGAGTGGCATGGGCTATAACGGTAAGGTTGCTCAAATACTCTCGAACGAACCGTGCCCACCCCGAAGAAGGGTTTTCGAATGTTTTGAGGCGTTTTTTTCGTCCTTATTTTGTCCGTCGGCGGTTTCTCATCGTCTCTGTTGAAAGTGGAAGCAACACATGCTAGTAACAGTATGGTAGCGGGTGCACAATTCTTTTTTTCCGAGACCCCTAACCTATTGAGGGGAGCTTAATACAAAAAAAAACAAAAAAAAAACAAAGCGCTGTTTGATAACACCGAAGGTCCGACCCGATGAGCAACTTTCATGGGTGTAGGTATGGTATGCGCCTTCATTTTCATTGCGAGAAAATACTTCAGCCTCTTTCTTTTTTTCGCCGACTCGCATAGAATTGCGCTACAAAAAGTACCTACATCTGTTGGTACAGCAGGTCTATCGTGGTTGGGTGGTAGGCATGACAACAACAGCAACAACAACAACAACAACAACAACAACAACAACAACAACAACAACAACAACAACAACAACAACAACAACAACAACAACAACAAAATACGTACGTTGTTAAACATAGATTCATTGAAAAAAATTGACGCATGTTACGATAGAGGTATACCTTTTTTTGGCGAAAAAATGGTTTGAACAACGGAGCTCTTTACCAGAAAATCTTCAAAAAATGCCCATTTTCGTTTGTTTATATGTTTGTTTGTTTGTTTGTTTGTTTGTTTGTTTGTTTGTTTGTTTGTTTGATTTGTTTGAATGTTTGATTGTTTGTTCGTTTGTTTGTTTTTTTGTTTGTTTGTTTGTTTGTTTGATTTGTTTGAATGTTTGTTTGTTTTGTTTGTTTGTTTGTTTGATTTGTTTGAATGTTTGTTTGTTTGTTTGTTTGTTTGTTTGTTTGTTTGTTTGTTTGTTTGTTTGTTTGTTTGTTTGTTTGTTTGTTTGTTTGTTTGTTTGTTTGTTTGTTTGTTTGTTTGTTTGTTTGTTTGTTTGTTTGTTTGTTTGTTTGTTTGTTTGTTTGTTTGTTTGTTTGTTTGTTTGTTTGTTTGTTTGTTTGTTTGTTTGTTTGTTTGTTTGTTTGTTTGTTTGTTTGAATGTTTGTTTGTTTGTTTGTTTGTTGTTTGTTTGTTTGTTTGTTTGTTTGTTTGTTCGTTCGTTTGTTTGTTTGTGTTGTTTGTGTTGTTTGTTTGTTTGTTTGTGTTGTTTGTTTGTTGTTTGTTTGTTTGTTTGTTTGTTTGTTGTTTGTTTGTTGTTGTTTGTTTGTTTGTTTGTTTGTTTGTTTGTTTGTTTGTTTGTTTGTTTGTTTGTTTGTTTGTTTGTTTGTTTGTTTGTTTGTTTGTTTGTTTGTTTGTTTGTTTGTTTGTTTGTTTGTTTGTTTGTTTTGTTTGTTTGTTTGTTTGTTTGTTTGTTTGTTTGTTTGTTTGTTTGTTTGTTTGTTTGTTTGTTTGTTTGTTTGTTTGTTTGTTTGTTTGTTTGTTTGTTTGTTTGTTTGTTTGTTTGTTTGTTTGTTTGTTTGTTTGTTTGTTTGTTTGTTTGTTTGTTTGTTTGTTTGTTTGTTTGTTTGTTTGTTTGTTTGTTTGTTTGTTTGTTTGTTTGTTGTTTGTTTGTTTGTTTGTTTGTTTGTTTGTTTGTTTGTTTGTTTGTTTGTTTGTTTGTTTGTTTGTTTGTTTGTTTGTGTTGTTTGTTTGTTTGTTTGTTTGTTTGTTTGTTTGTTTGTTTGTTTGTTTGTTTGTTTGTTTGTTCTGTTTGTTTGTTTGTTTGTTTGTTTTGTTTGTTTGTTTGTTCTGTTTGTTTGTTCTGTTTGTTTGTTTGTTTGTTTGTTTGTTTGTTCTGTTTGTTTGTTTGTTTCGTTTGTGTGTCTGTTTTGCTTGTTTGTTTGTTTCTGTTTGTTTGTTTGTTTTGTTTGTTTGTTTGTTTTTTTGTTTGTTTGTATGCAATATTGAATGTTTTTCATACCTAGGCCATGAGTCTATCTGTTCATCGAGTTGCACTTTCAGTCTTACTCAAAATCAGTTTTTGGGCAAAAGGTATAGAGCTCCTCAAAGCAACCACCCTCAGAAGGCAAAAAAAGAGCCAGTGCACCTCCCTCGGAAAGGGGGTACTCATTAATGTCTTCTTAAATTAGTAACAACTGCATCCTACATAAAACAGATACGCTTCAATGTATGGTCCCAGACACTGAACTTGTCTTTTTTTGTCTTTTTTTTTCTCTGTCTGGTATTTGTTTTATCTGTGACACGTGGTTATACAGGGCTTTATGGGTCCGCAAGGCGAGGAAGCGGTGGAGGCGACCAGCCTCGCCGCCAGGCTCGGGTCCGCCATCATCGACATTGAGGTAAGGAGATTGGGTATCGATGAAAACAACCCCCAAAAGGTCTACAGTGGACAAATTTACACAAGCACCATTCTTGACGAACGTTTACTCTTGTCATTATTGTTCCTGGCTTGCCACCCGACGATGTGCAGTAGTATGAGCTTCAACGTTGATCACACTCATAACATTCCCGAAATAATAAAGCCGCGGAAGAAAAAGGAAACCTATGCACAAAGTCTAATACCTACTTCAACTCGCTTAAGGCTTTATCTTGTGCTTCTTGCCACCCAACAACATGCAGTACTATTAGCCCAAAACTTGGTTATATTATTTTCTCAATTGCTCGGGTCCGCCGTCACCGACGTCGAGGCAAGGAGGTTGGCCAAATCTGCAGGTGTATGTGTCCCATTCAATGCTCTCAATGCTCTAGGTCCTGAAAGAGCCTTCAAAATATCTAAAATATCTGCATGTTTTTTTCTCAAGATATGGAAGAACCTTGAAGATATGGAAGAATCTGTGAGGGCCTAACAAGATCTGGTAGGGTCTGTACGTGTCTGAAAGAGCATGAGAAATTACTCGTTTGGTTTTTTTACTTTTTGTCTCGTCGGGAACGGCTCCAGAGGAAAAATCGGGGGGAAAACACACCATTTTTCGAAAGAGGCGAAATATGTCTTCAGGCAGTTCATGAAGGCAAGGTGATAGTTTGACTCAAAATTCTTCAATTTTTTCTTGCCAGGTTTTTGCTGAAGAGATTTTCGTACCGTCAATGTGAGCAAAAAACGATTAAACATGTTTTCTGTTTTTTTTTGTCAAACGGCCCAATTGGTCAGTTTCATTAAGCCTCCGTCAACACTGTCCACCAACCACGATTGACCTTCAATTTCTAGACGAAGACGAACCACGACCACTTCTCCTCGTTCCGGACAAGGTCACATGAGTGTCGGTGACAGCGCCGAAGACTTCATGTTGATCCACGCTCGACGGCGTGGGGGGTTGCCCGCGTTGTCCTGTGGTCCTCCGTCGAATCCCCTCAAAAATTGGTTTTGCCCCGGTGGGAGACGATCGAAAGTTTTTGTCTCTGTTTCCCACACACCAGCCGAGCGTCACCAACAAATGATGAAGCTGATTTTTTCGCGGTGCCGAGTCACCGTACAATTCTTGTGTTGTTGTTCACGTGGTCGGCAAGATTTCGGTGCCGAAGGAGGTCAATGAACGTCTTGAATTCGTGCGAATTCACTACTGTGGCTTTCTTTCTTTCTTTCTTTCTTTCTTTCTTTCTTTCTTTCTTTCTTTCTTTCTTTCTTTCTTTCTTTCTTTCTTTCTTTCTTTCTTTCTTTCTTTCTTTCTTTCTTTCTTTCTTTCTTTCTTTCTTTCTTTCTTTCTTTCTCTTTTCTTTATCAAAATTCAGTTGTTTAAATATTTATTGGACCATATGGAATGTGCATATATTTTATTCATGATTTACTTTATTTCATTTTGTTTTTCGCGTGGTGTTTGCACAAGGTCTCGACGTCGAAGGAGCAAGAGGCAGAGCTGGAGTCGAACGGCTACAAAGTCGTCGACGCCAATGTCAACGCGGGAACCATGGGGCCACCAATACATGTGTGGTGAGCCAAATGTGATAAGAGGTCCTGCGCCGTTTCCTAAAAGTACTATTTGTTGTCAATTCGATGTAATACAAACGTAATGCGATACCAGATATACAGTAGTATAGGTCCCTCTATAGTGCCGTTTGATTAGTGCCGGTAGCCCGCTACAGTGCCTGTGAAATCGCTTGGCACATATAGGGACAGCTATTAGGGTCGGTATACGAAGTATTGCCGATTTCCGCTGTAGTGCCGGTATTCCTTGGCTACCACATACCGGCATTATAGAGGGATCACTACTGTAGATAGAGACAAGGTGCAAAGGGAGGCGTCTGAAAGTTAGCGTGCTTGGTGAGGACTCTGAAATAATATGAACGCGGGAGCCAAGGGACCGTCAAGCCATATGTGACGCGTGCTACCATAAGAGGTAGAGCTTTTTGGCTCCTTACCGGCCACTTTCAACGATTCAAAACAAATCTAATTTGGAAAAAAAATTGACAAATTGACGCTTGAACGGCCTAGACACGCAAAATCATCGCATAATCCGATTTAGGTAATTGAAACATGAATTTGACGAAAAAAATGACAAAATCCTTTCAAATACTTGTTTCGGGGGGAAATCCATTTCCAATTTGGGAGTTGGTCCACCTTGACGTGCCATGTTCGCGGTGGGACAGCACACCCGGGGCAGCCTGGTGCGATGTTGAGCCGCGTCGACGGCCACGATAGAGGCGATGAAACGCGCACATCAACAAGAGGCGGCCGGGGCAATAGCCGCGCCACGCCTACAAACCATAGAACATAGTACCCCAGCGGTGGCGCCTCAAAATATATCATGGCGACCGCGATCCCAATTTTTCAATCAGCTCGCTCGGCCAAGCCGTACGAAAACCGACCCAGCGAACCAAGCACACGAGTATTCGATCAAGAGTTCGATGGCTTCATCGCCGTCGCTACTCCGCGCGCGGCGCTTTGAGGCTGTCTCTGCCAACCCAAGAGACCGTGGGGGTGACGCCTTTCCAGCCTGGGCAACCAAAAGAAAGGAGACCGGTGGCGGAGCGCACGCGACGACGCAAGCCGTCGCTCTTGTCTACTCTCGTCGGTGTTCGCCAGCAGGGCGTTGTGTGACTTGCCGCGTTACGCCGATTCCCCCCATATTTAAAGAATAATGCGCCCTTTTCTCGACAAGAAAAAGCAAGTCAGCTCTTCTTTTTCGCGAAATCAAATCCAAATTGGATTTTACATTAGTCCTGGTCGGATTTTATTTCCTTTCATCGCTAAAACTGGCCCTAACCCGAAGTCGTCTGAACGTGTGCATGTCGATGTTCGCTGGAACGGTGTCAGTATATTTATTATTATTTTTTTGGAACGGCTGTCGTCGCCGTCCAGGTACCGCCGCCTGAAGCACGGAGGGGCGGGAGTGCGACTGAAGCCACTGGTGGACGTAGTCGTCGACCACAAAAACGTTAACTCCGCGTTGGTGGTTGACGGCTACCAGTGCATCGATCGAAGCCTCAATAAGGTAGGTGGGTGGGACAAGCATCTTATTGAGGCGGTAGAGGGGGGGGGGGGGGAGTGGTGTGAGGGGGGTATTGGCGGGGAGACAGTGAGGAGAAGGGGTTGGGGTGGGGTGGTGGAGGGTGGGGGTTGTGTGTTGGGGGGACGGGAGGGATTCGGGGGGGTAGGGTGGTCAGGGGGCGGTGTTAGCGGTGGCGGTCAGTGGTGGTGGTGGTGGCGGTGGTGGTGGTGGTGGTGGTGGTGGTGGTGGTGGTGGTGGTGGTGGTGATGGAGTGGTGATGGAGTGAAGCGGGGTGGCGGGGGAGGAGGGGGTGAGGGCGTTGGGGGGGGGGGGGGGCGCGGTTGGGGGGAAGGGGCGGGTGGGATGGCTTAGAGGGGTGAGGGGATGGTGATGGGGGTGCTGGGGGGCGAGAGGGGGGGGAGGGGAGAAGGGGGGGGGGGTGATGGGGGACGTGCACTTTGTTGTTCCATCAACTTGAAAGCGCTGTGCATATTGGTAGGTGTGGCAATCCACTCACAGGCTCACCCCCGGGAACGGACGAAGCGGACCGTCGTGCGTAGGTTTCCTGTATTTTGCGGTTTTCTCTTGGTTTTCCCTCTATGTGCTTTATGGGAATGTCTATGAGTGATCGACTGTTGAAAGCCATGGTGTGCAATTGTCGGGTGCCAACAAGAACTATTAATAACAGCAATACTACCACGGTTGTTTTGGGCGTATTCAACGCCGTTGACCCCCCCGCGAAAACGCCGCCCACATGCATCAAAGCCCCCCCCCCCTTAAGGAAGTGCTTCCGACTACCTCTGAACTAGGAAAACGCATACCACCGAGAATGATTGAACGTATATATTCAACCCCGTCCACCTTGCCAAAAATCCTGTCCGCGCAACATCAAAAGGGCAATCCCACGGGAATGTCCAAGTACCTCTGAAATAGGAAAATGCGTACCACCGAGATACTTTTTTTTGTAACGTATTCAACGCCGTTTATCTGCCAAGCGTCATCGCTTGCATCTAAGACCAACCCCGTGCTACTGTGGGAATGTCCAACCATCTCTGACTAGGAACATGAACGCCGCCGATACTGTTCTTACGTGTTCGACGATGTTCGCCCAACACGCGATCGACTTCAGCGGTTTGAGCAAAACGAAAGCTGCCGAAACGGGGCCTTGTGTTTGCTTACCGACCCTACCGGCAAAGCGAAAAAGGCTGAAATAGGAGTATGCCTATTTATACCACCGAAGGTTGGTTTTACTTTCTCCAACCCCGTCCACCATCCGCCAAATTATATCGCGTCCATCGCAGGGCGCCCCCATGATACTGTCCATGGACAGCTATCTTGAAATAGGAAAATGAATGACGCAAGCGACCGATAGAGATGCGCCCGTTTTTTTTCTAAGGCTCCGAGCCGATTGACCGGGCTCTGGACGCGACCCACAAACTCCTTTGGAGTAGACCAAAAAAGTGCTGCCCGATATGAACGATTAATCCCATGGCCTGGGTACACACACAAAAAAAGAAGCTCACTGAAGAACAAGAATGGCACAACCCGACAATTTTGGTGCAATGAGCGCCCCGGTCGTTCAGAAAAATTGTTTTCGCCTAAAGAAGGTATACCTTAATGCCTCTATCGTAGCACGCGTCGCAGACTCGTACCGAGACTGCTTGAACGTCTTCGACGCCGTCCGTTATCCGCCGAATTATATCGCGTCCATCAACAGGTAACTAACCCCAACTTACCCCTGAGGGACTGTCAGACTATCTCTACAGCTTGGGAAAATGGATGTCACCGAGACATTTTTAACATAGTCAACGCGGTCCAGTCTTGTCCACACGCCTAAAAAAGGCATCCCCTCTTACGCATGTCCAGCGATGTCTTAAGCAATAGGACAATTCATGCCGCCGAGACTGTTGTGAAATATTTGACGATATTCAACCGCTACGTATGCCTCAGCGCTCTACGTAGGAAAACTAGCAAAACGGCCGAAACACAACAAAGTTTCTACCCAAGAGACTGAATAATAAAAACCTGGCGAACTATATTAGGATATTTCATACCACCGAGATTGAGAACAAAAAAAAAAGTATAAAATAAGATAAATACCACCGAGACTGACGGACCAAAAACAGCAGCCGGTACAGCACAAACGCATACGGTACCACTGAGATTGGTTTGTATTGCAGCACCTTAAAAAGCGCCCTCCCGCCAAAGCCTGCCCCCGTGCTTCAACAAAGAGCAACCAAGTACGAGTGTCGAACTATCTCTAAGTTGGGAGAACGGCATGCTGCCGAGACTGGTTTTGAGTCGAACCATCTTCAACAACGTCCATCTCTGCGGAAACTTGTTCAAGTGCATGAAAGAGTGCCCCCCCGTATAGATGCCGAACTATCTCTAGTTTAGGATGCTGCATGCCCCCGAGGCCGCTGTAAATGCTGTATCCTCTCCAACGACGTCCATCTGCGAAATCTTGTTCACGTGCATGAAAAAGGGCAACCGCGTAGTAGGGGAATGTCGAGCTATCTATCTCTGAAATATGAAAACTCACGCCACCGAGACCGTTTTGACGTAAATCTATTCCGTCCAAATCGTGTCCGCCTGCTCGAAAGGGAAACCCCATAGGAATGTCCAACTATCTATGGGTGCGTCGAGCGACAACCGAGGAGGAGGAGGCGAGGGATGCTATCGTTGATCTGGCTGTGACGATGGGGAAGGCTAAGGATAGGACCAGCGACATACACACTCCCCCGGCGAGGTGCGAGGATGACAACAATAACATGCAGATAACAACAACATCAACAAGAAGCGTTTTTTTCGAAAGCTTGAGTTCAGCTTGATCGTTAGTGCTTCTCCGACCGGAACGCTAAGTTAACCTTCTTCGAGCTGGCAGCTCTTACGTGCTGGCAGTAAAAAGTGCATTAGACATACGCCATAACCACTGAGCTTTGCAGTGAGCGCTGACTGCGATTGTGGTATATCTCTAAAGAAGGCTTGTAGTCAGAGTAGGATGTCGTACGGGCGAATCGGAATAAAACTGGGGGAGGGGGTGGCAACGGTTGACTTGCTGAAGGAACGATTTCGTCTTAAGAAGGAGGACGCAAAAGGACAACAAAATGAAGTACTGTAGATACAGCTTAAGCGAGAAATGGGCACAGTGCGGGGTTAGACTTTGTGCATAGGTTTTCCTTTTGTTTCCGTGGTTTTCTTTGTTCGGCTAACGCTCTGAGTGTGATCGCCGTTGAATGAAGCTCATGTCGCACGTTGCCGGATAACGAGCACAACAACACTAATAACTAGGGAGATATGACGGTCGAAGATGTGTGCTGCAGACGCGGTGGGTTGTAAAACACCTATACCACACCCTGTCCGGAAACACAAGATTTTTTTTTGGACATCAACATTGAAACAAGATTGTCGCTTACACTTCCGGAAGGAGTGGCATTATTGTTGGACTATATTCTGTAATCGCAGGAAGGAACGCTCGAGTTGAAAAAAAGCGCTCTGTATCTTTCACCCCTTTTTACCCCGAAGTTGAGCGAACAAAAACTACTTGGATTTAGTGCATTGGGGGGGGTTGCAGTTTTAAAAGGCAGTTTGTTTTTACCGGTCCGACAACAAGCATAACACTCGATATGAAAAACTATAGACTATATGTACCTGGTACGAGTGATACGATGATCGAGGTTGCACTTTTCCGCTATTTTTTTTTTTAATGAAAAGACCGGGGCTTCTTAGCCCAAAACCGCGGGTGTAAAAAAGAAAAACTGTTTTTGTTTGGAAATATGTTTTGTTGAATACCTACACCGTGAGATTTTTGTTAGTCGGGGAACTCTTTTGATTTTCTCTAAATCAGTTTTTAGTGTCAAGGTATTAGTGGGTTATTAGCCCGTTTGGACACTTGCAAAAGGTTATCCAATAGCTTACCCAAACCAAGCCTTATAACACTTTCCCCCCCTTGAAGCGGCGGGATAGCAGGTCCGCCGGATATACGGGCGGACCCGTCCATATCCAAGCGGATTCATTTCCTGGGTATACCGGGGAGAGTATTTTTCAAGTTCGACACGGGGAAAGTCTGAAAAAGTTTTTTATTAATGTGGATGGTGGGCTTCGAACCCACGACCCCCAAAAAATATGGCATGTCGACGACGCCATTTGTTAAGGGACACGACCCCCAAAAACCCATGGTCCTGCCGACGACGCCATTAGTTAAGGGATTAGTGGGGTATTAGTCCGTTTGATCACTTGCCTACCCCGACTAAGCGTTATAACATTATATATAAGTATATATTTTTTTCACACATCTACTCTCTTCCAGCTTCTGGACAAGCCGTGGTCACAGGTGTCGTCCCTTCTCCCCCCCGGTTTTTGCCTTCATTTTTTTATCGCGCATAGGGCTTGGCAATCCCACTGCTCGTCGATTTTTTATCGGGTGTTGCTAACTCACGCTCTCGCGCTTTCCGCAAGTCAATTTGTGCGCAAGAAAAAGTCCCCACGAACTTATTCGGTATTCGAAGTCACGAAACCGATCTATACCAGGCTCGAGGATAGCCTGATACGCCACCGGGGCGACTGGTTATTATGTAAAAAGTATATAGCTCCTCAAGCAAGGAAAAAGTTTCAGAAAAAAAGCGGTGCATCTCCACCGTATGTAGCATGCGTCAACGTTGGTCGGTTTGCTACTAATTATTAGTTCGCATGAGGGTATAAATATATAGAACTGGTGGTAACTATGAGCCAATATGGACGTGTTTTGTGTTCGGACCCAGACTGGTAATTGCCAGCCGTCAAGCCCGGACAACACGCAGCGCCAAACAAAACAAGCTTCTCGACATCCTGACAATTTCAACTCCAAGAGACAAGCGTGTGCCTGATGCCGCCCGTCGGCGCTTCCCTTGCTTTCCCCCTCCCCGCTCGAACCGCTGTTTCGTTTTTTTGTATCAGGGGCTTTATAAACGTGCTCGGGAACCTCAACGAGCGCACCTTCGGCAGGGATATATTCCTCTGGTACCGTCCGATCAAGTCCAGACAGGTGAGCATTTTTGCGACGCGTTCTGCGGCAGGGATTTTCGCGGGACGGATCACTCCTCGCGGGTCGGGCCGGGTCAGTGTGGCCCGACCCGACTGGTGTATTTTTTCGAACACCTGCTGACCCGGCCTGACCTGACTCGACGCGGGACATTGCGAGCACCACCTCCTGATCCGACCCGACCCGATCCGACCCGACCCGACCCGGCCTGTGAGATTTTGAAGGCGTCTTGACCCAGTAAAATCCCTGATATATATTAACAGCACTTCTTGGCCCATGGCAAAAAACAATTGCGACTGACGGGGTTGCTAAAATAAACCAACTAAACCAACTACCAAAACTAAAAAGCATTTAACGTCCTGCTGTACCGGGATAACGTTCGCGTTTTGCGAAGCAATCGATATAAAAAAAACTCAAGAAAAACGCCGCCGTCGTAGATGGAAACCGTGAAATTTTTTTGATGCCTCCTGCTTTCAGTTCACGAAAAAGGTGATGTGAAGTTACAGAGTATCAGTTTTTGTTTTCCGTGGGCGCGTGCTACGATAGATGTACAGCGGTTAGCACCCTCTTTTTGGCGAAAACGTGTCTGACCGACGCTTCTCCTCAGCTGACCTACATATACCCGTTATCGTCGGAGACCCATTCTGCCTTTTCAATATTAATCGTTGTGTACCTAGGTCGTGGGGGTGTGGAGGTTTCCATGCGTTTTTTGCTCGAGGCTATTTTTTCGTTGGTTGAGGTACGACGTATAGAGCCTCACAGAAACAAATCGTGTACTCCTACTATGGCATACGTCCGCTTTCATGAACTCAGCAGGACCCTCATTCTACGGCGGCTCGGAAACCGTCTTCTGTTTGATTTTCGCACCCGCCACCAGATTTTGTTTTTTTTTCATGTTTTTTTGTGGACGGGTGCGTAGCCAGCCATTTCCGATCGGCGAAAACGTGTCGTCACGCGTCGCCTATTGACTCTCCCAATCTGAAATTCTGTAAGCCCCCCCCTCTCCCCTCTTATACCACCCCGCCCTGTCCCGTCCGCTCTCTTGCATCCCATCCCATCAAATCCCATCCTATCTTGTCCCGTGTCCCATGTCATCCAACCCCTTCCTGCCCACCTTCCCTCTCCCGTCCTCTCCCGTCCCGTTCCTTCCTCTTTTCTATCCCATCTCGTCCCGTCCCGCCACTCGTCCCCTCTCCCATCCCATCCAATCTTATCCCATCCCATCCCATGCCATGCCATGCCATGCCATCCCATCCCATCCTATCCCATCCCATCCCATCCCATCCCATCCCATCCCATCCCATCCCGTCCCATCCCATCCCATCCCATCCCATCCCATCCCATCCCATCCCATCCCATCCCATCCCATCCCATCCCATCCAATCCAATCCAATCTTATACCAATATATCCCATCTCATGGCATCCCATCCCATCCCATCCCATCCCATCCCATCCCATCCCATCCCATCCCATGTCATCCCATCCCATCCCATCCCATCTCGTCCCGCTGTAAGTCGGCTGGCTATACTAATAGTACTCATCGTAAGTCGCCGACTTGTTATTATTTACACCTGACTGGCCCAATTATGACTCAATGTGTGGTATATATAAACCGATCACCCCGGTGGCGCATCAGGTTATCCTCGAGCCTGATATAGGTCAGTTTCGTGAGTTCGAATCTCCCCGAGTGCATACTCGTATAAATTCGTGGGGACTTTTACTTGCGCACAAATTGATTTGCGGAAAACGCGAGAGCGTGAGTTAGCAACACTCGATGAAAAATCGACGAGCAGTGGGATTGCTAAACCCTGCGCGCGATAAAAATTGAAGGCAAGAACCGGGGGGGAGAAGGGACGACACCTGTGACCACGGCTTGTCCAGAAGCTGGACAGTAGATGTGTGCGAAAAAAAAAATATATATATATATACCAGGCCAGTTGGTTGGCTTTAAGTCTGCCACCCAGCTGACAACTAGCTGTGTAGTAAAAGCACTCACAGCCATACACGTCCCTCCCTGTCATTCCTCCCCCCCCCCCCCCCCCCCCCCCCCCCTTCTATACCGCCTGCAGCCCAATGCGTTCACGGGCACTCAAGCTTTTCGCATTGCCTCCACGCTGACGGACGAGAAGCAAAAGGTCGAGGTCAGTGACGAAAACCAATACGGGATGCCACCCCGGAACTAGGTACATAAGGATGGTAGATTTCGTGCATGGCGAGGGGTCGAGGTCAGTGAATACATTCAACGCGGGCTGTCAACCCGGAAATAGATATAGGAGGAAGATATATTTCATTCGGGTGGTTGAGGTCACTGGAGAAATTCAATACGAGATGTCAAACCGGAAAGTAGGTTCAGAAGAAAGAGGTACTCGTGCTTTCGCGCTCAGCGAGTGGTGGAAGTCAGTGCGCAAAATCAATACGTGATGACAAGCCGGAAGCAGGTACAGAAGGAAGGTAGATCTCGTGCATAAACGAGTGGTCGAGGTCGGCGAAGAGAACAGCAACACTGGATGCCAACCCGACAGAAGGTACAGACAGAAGGAAGACAGGGTTCGCGCGTAACGAGTCACAAGTGACAGAAACCATAGCTGTTGCACCCGTAGGTTTCCCATAGATATTATACGCGTAGGTCAGTGCAGAAAACCAATGCGCGATGTCAGCCCGGGAGTAAATAACGAAAGGAATTTAGATTTTGTGCGTAACGAGTGGTGGCGGCCGGCGAAGAAAGCCAATAAGGAATATCAACCCGGACGTGGGTGCAGCAAGAAGGCACATTTTGTTCAAAACGAGTGGTCGCAGTCAGGGAAGAAAAGCAATACGGGACGTCAACCCGAAAGCAGGTACAAAACGAAGGCACACTTCGTGCAAAACGAATGGTCGAGGCCAGCAAAAAAAAAGCTCCACGGGACGTCAACACGGAAATTTGGTACAGAAGGAAGATAGACTTCGTGTAGAACGAGTCACAAGTCACAGGCCATAGCTGTTGTACAGCAGACTTCCTACAAACCTTTGATCTAGGTCAGGGACGAAAATCAATACGGGATGCCAGCCCGATACCAAATAAAGTTAGACTTCGTGGTTAACGAGTGGTCGAAGATGATGAACAAGATTGACACAGGATGTCAACCCGGAAGTAGCTACAGGAAGAAGATGGACTTCGTGCATATGTAACCAACATCCTGCCCCGTCTTGATCTCTGGAGTTCGTTTTTACTGGACTATGACACTTCCTCAAGGTAGAACAAACTTTTCAAAAAAATCACAAGACTTCAAATCTTATTTTCGTTGCTAATAGTAATCTTTTTATTTCTATTCTTTTTTTTTCTCGTTTTTGACTGTTTGTTGTCGTCTCTTATCTCAGTTGAGCAACAACGTGGGAAGACAGATCCAGCAGGATCTAACCCCGAGTCAAGGCATACCCCACGATTCGTCAAAAACACTCATAACGTCCAACAGCGCAATCGAATACATTATAAAAATCGTCAACGATTTCGTTGTCGTCTCCCTCGTGTGTTGTCGCGTCCTTGTCTTCGTCTTCGTCTTTTTTTTTTTCTTCTTCAGTTGAGCAAAAACGTAAGGAGACAGATACGGCAGTACGTCGCGCCCACCGAGGTGAAGCAGCAGTCAACAGGGCCAGTCGACTACGCGGTGAGACACACCGCATCAACCCCGTCACGAAAATGGTTGCCGCTGGAGTCAAATCGTTACTACTTGTCATGGGTGTCGTCGCCGACTAGTTCATACTTGGCCAGCCGTTAAAGTTGGTTGCATGTGGTGAACTTTTCGGGGTGGGGGGGCAATAGTACCAGTCCACCCTGCGGCGAGACACACGCCGCTTCAACTCCATCACAGCAATTCCCCACGCGATGCACGATGCGGGCTACACTAGCTGTACGGTAGGGTCTCTACTAGCACTATTTTTATGACTTATTTGGGATGTGATGGGACTACTTGCCAACCAACGCGGTCGGTGAACAACGCGTGAGCTACGACAGAGGCGTACGATGCTGGAAATATTTTTTAACGCAAAAAACAAGCAGAACTTTTCACGGGTCTGGTCCAGCGAGGGTAAACCCGCCCCGATCCGCGAGAGATATTTTTGATAACCTCCTGACCCGACTCGACTCGACCCGAGGGGTTTTGATTACCTTATGGCATGATCGGCCGGGTCGAGCCGTGATCCGTGAAAGGCCCGGGAATTGACAACTTGATTGTTTGATGGGGCTCCTCCCTTACGTGAGGATCTGACAGAGCTACGGTAAGCACAGGACGAAGCACCCCGTTGTCCACTACTACGGAGTTTTGAGCCACTAGCCCGAACGGCTCTGTACCGCAATGGAAAAGAGACTTTAGGCGAGTTTTTTATTGGCGCAGCGTAGCCACGAACAACCATGCCATGGCGGTTTCATGTGGCAAAAAAAAAACACGAAAGCTCAAGGCCGCAAAGGAATAAGGGAAGGGGGTCATTCGCGCAAGTGACCCCGAGCCACTGCTAGTGACCCCGAGCCACTGCTAAAAAAGAGGTCCCAAAAAAAAGGAACCCACCCCCCCAAAAAGGACCCCCCCCCCCAAAAAAAAAGGGACCCATCCCCGAACCGTAGCGAGCCACAGTCTTGTCCACAGGGAGTAACTAGTAGGGGATTTACTGTCAATACAGTCAGCCGTTTCACTGTCCTAGTGATATCGTGATCGGGTTGTCGGGTCGACGGGGCATGTCTTACCGCGCGTTTGTGATTTCGTGATCGGGTTGTCGGGGCGACGCGGCGTGTCTTACCGCGTTTGACCTAGGAACGCAATCAACCATGCAGTGAAATGGCTGACTAAACCCGCGGAAAGTCGCCGACTAGTTAATGTCATTCTGGGTCAAAACGTAAGACGCTCTTCCCGATTCTTAGTCAACGAAGATGTGGCTTGTACTTTGCACCCAGGATGGTAGTTCTTTGCGGAGTTCTGCGTCCGTCCTTGGCTGCTTTGTTCGGTCGATGCTGTAACCGTCGCTTTTCAAGAACTCGTTTCTCTTTTCCCCTCTTAGAAGTCCCAAGGAAGGCATTCAACATTTATTTCCTTTCGGGCTGGCCACGGCGTTTCGTAGCTCAACCGGCTCATCCATTCGTATCACTCCAAACGGTGGAACCTTCGACGGCCGCAGGCAATCTTCAACAAGCACGACGCGAAAGGCCGCGGACTCCTCACCCGCGACCAGCTCCGGCTTCTTCTCAAAGACGTCGGGCTTAACCTCGAGGCGAAAGATCTAAAACTTCTGTTCGGGAGAATAGACCACAACGCCACCAACGGCGTATCCAGGTGCGATTCATCACAGCCACGATTAACTATTATTATCATCATTATCATGCGGATGGGTGAAATATCAGCTTAATTTGAAGGACACGCATATAATATGGTTTGTTAGTATTTTACTATGGGCTCGGTATCCCCCACAACTGTTCTTTAACGAAAACGCCGGTTTTGAAACCAACTCCCGGCCATATCTTCTGAAATACGGCGCCCGTTGCCACCCCGCTGTCGTCGTTCGACAGTTCTTCGCAAACCAGAAAATATATGAAGACGTTGTTTTCATGGCATCCGTCCTTATGCCGAGCGGCCAAGAAACGTTAATCAAAGAAAATCGCTGCTTTTTTGGGGGAGCTATCGTAGAATCAGTCTATGACACTATTAATATATTATTGTTTCTGAAAAGGCATCGGATATAAAGGTCGAGGCCCGAGATCCAAAAACTTCTGTTAGGCAGAGTTTGCCATAATACCACCAACGAACGGCCTATTCAAGTGTACACAATGTTCACTATATCATCCCCTAAACAAGCAATGTATAATTAATAAAAGCAGGCCAATATGCATTGAGATGGAAGGGCGGAGCAAGGGCAGCAGGGTGAGATAGAGCGATATCCAAGCCGGAAGAGTAGGCACAGAAGGGAAGGAAAGTTTTGTGCAATTGGTGTCCTGTTTGGAGTCTTCCAACGCTCGGGGGTGCAGCATATTCTAAGAATTTTCTGCGCTTCTAGCACGAGGAAGAGCTCAACATCTTACCCCCGAAACATGATTTCGAAGACATGTCATTCGTTTGCGCAACCCGACCAGCTTTTTTTTTTTCTCTGCGCTAGTGCTAAAGCAAGTATGCTCGTAGAAATATCATACTAGCCGGTAGTTCAACGCTTAAGGAGGTCAACCGGCCAGGTATACCTTTTTTTGGCTAAAAACGTGTAAGCCCTACCGTGGGATGACTCTTGGTGGGTTTCCGTCGGTTTTCGCTACTTTCTGGGAATGTTCATGAGTGATCGACGATGAATCTCATGCTGCACATTGTTTGTCGGATAGCTAAAAAATAATGGCACTCATTACACTCATCTCACTGTGACTTAAAAATGTTTTTCATGTTCAGTCCGATTGATAGTGTCGTTTCCTAATCACACAAGTGTACCGCTCTGTCCGGGAATATAAAAACGTTTTGTTTCAGTATTAATGTCCAAAGCTTGCTTATATTTCGGGACAGAGTGGTAAATTTTTTGGGGGAGGGGCGAACGGCCAAGTAAGGGCGAAAATTTGAAGACTTCTTCCGCGATCGCAAGACTTGTACCTGGAGTGTTTCTCTGTTTTTGCGAGGGTACATAATCGGGATGGATGTGTCCTCCCCCCTCTGAAAAATGGTAAGCGCAGCCGTAACCCACACACGAACTTCTGTCACCTCGTGATTTTTTCTTTTGGCCAGGGAGGAGTTCTTGAACTTCGTGTCGTTAACCGAGGACGAGCTAGATGAGGTGTGCGACACTCTCCGACGCAAATACGGCGCAGGAATTTTCTCTGCCGCGGGCGTCTGTCGCAAAGAGCAGGTATGGAGAGCTATTAATAGCTAGGAGATCTTGAAAAAGTTATACTAGTTGCTGTGTACACTCGTTTGTGTCCGTATGGTGCCCCCTCTCCCCCATGTCGGCGTTATGATTCGCATGTAAGGAGGAGAGCTACCTGCAGCATCTTGAGATAATGTTGCTACTCGCTGTACACTCTCCGTCGTTGCGGCGTTAGGTTTGTAGCTACAATCACATTAGCTAGTACTCGTGCCTAATGACTGCACATCAGCTAGATACGTATGATAGTACTTCGAACTCCATAATTCAACACGTCTCCTCGATGATAACTCAGTAGCTGGAGGGACAGTTCGTATTGATCGCACATCGACTACTTAGATACGTATGGACCTGACAAGTCCATCATCCAACACGCCCCCTTGATGAGAAATCAGCACAGTACCTAGAGTAACATTTACTTAGTGACCGCACACCAACTAGCTTCTGAAGGACCTCGAAGGCCATTATCCAACACGCCCCCTTGATGACTAGTCAATAGATACATAAATGTTTCCATAGTGATTGCACACTAACCACATACCCGGTAGTAGATACGGATGGACCTCAAAGTCCATAATCCGACATGCATACTGATAGTTAAGCGCTCAACAGCTCATACACTGGCGTTGTTGGAGCTTCGACATAGAAAACATAGAGATTACCGGGCAGCACGGAGCTAAGAGTAAAACTTACGTTACAGCAGTGGTGCACCCATTACAAGATCACCCTGTCACCCTGTGACAAGCCAATTTTGGTGGACACATGCTACTGAAGAGGCGCACCAACCATTGTTTTGCTGAGACTCGTCACATGAGGAGCTCTACACCAGTCTGAGGCGAAAACTGACTTTGGTGAAAATCAAAGTGCAATCAGATGAACAATGCCATGGCCTAGGTGTGCAAAAAAGTTTAATGTTTTGCGAAACAAACAATGACATTCCGACGATTTTTGGTCAAGGAGCCCTGCCATTCAGAAAACATCTTTCCCCAAAAAGGTGCAAGCAGACGTCAGTGGTCTTATCGCTACTACGGTATTATTTTTTTTCTACCCCGAGTACTGCAACAAAATTGTTCCATATTAGCTTCACGTAGATTTGTTTTTGGTGACAAGTCCATTGCACTTGGTCTTATCTACCGAAACGTTTTAAACCGGATGGCAACACCATTGTACCCTGAAAGGTTAATCGGACTGGGGAGGCATCCCACCGTAGAGGTTGCACGTTTTGGGCCAAAAAAAGGTATACCTGAGCGCTTGACCTCCTCAAGCGTGGAACTATATGCTCGTAAGGGATTTGTTTAAGGACTAGCGCATAGAAACGTTGGTCGGGTTGCGCGATTTAATATGATTGCCTCCGAAGTCATGTTTCGGGTGATGTATTGAGCTCCTCGTGTTGGGAGCTCAGAAGCTTCTTAGAATCTGATTCACCCCTACCTAGCTAGGGCGAGATGGCTCGGGAATGGTTTTTCTTGAGGTAGTTCAGGTAACGTACGTACCCTGTCTACATAAGAGGTTTCGATAGACCATTCTTTATTATCCAACTCCACGGAAGTTTTGGCTGTCGATCGCCGCTGTTCGGCATTGCTGCACCCTTCTTTGCGCCGGTCGGACGGGGCTTGAACCAACCTGTGTTCTGAAGCTCGACACGCGGGCCTGCCTAGCAGCTCAAAAGTCTCCAGGCAGTGACCATCGTCAGCGGTGTACTCCTGTGCTGTTAATGCTGTATCATGAAACAACAATCCCCCAATAAAGCTCTTGTATGCAGCGAAAAAAACACAGATTTCTCCGCTTTCGATTTCCTGTGAGGTGCAATCTTCTCTTTTTCTGAAGTCTTTGTTCTCTCCGTTAAGCCGTCGCTCATTCAGGAAATCAGCGAAAAAAAAGCAGGTTTCCCCGCTTTCAATTCCCTGTGAGGTGCAATCTTATCTTTTTCTGAAGTCTTGGTCCTCTCCGTTAAGCGGTCGCTCATTCAGGAAAGCATGGCGCGGCCTGATCGGCGCTGAAAGACGATGGCTTAAGGCTTAGCATGGACAGGCAAAAAAAGGGTCACTTGTTCGCCGGCAGCCGCGTACTTTTTACCCCTATTGTGTATTGGAAATACTATATTGTGTTCCGTCCGGCATAGTCGCCCCGGTCGGTCTAGTGGTTACCCCCGAATACTACTAGCGTTTATCCTCGAGTTCGATTTTCGATTCCCACCGTGGTGGGATTTTGAACTTATTTGCAAAAATGCAAAACAACAGAAGGATCAACTGCTGAGAACGCCTAGCAGCAGCGTGGGTAGGCACAATTCGACGCGAGTCGACGAGGGAAGAAAATGCTGAAGTCTTCTCGCGAAAAAAATGAAAGCCGCGTACCGTAGTGGGGATGGAGGAGGTGGCTCCGCTATGTGACCCCGGATCTGAGTTACTACTGGGAGGGAGCGCGAGAGCAATGCGAGGATAATAAACTGGGAAGGAAAAAAGAAAAAGACGAAAAAATAAGTAGTGCAGCACGAGCGTTTCAGCGTCAATCGCTCATTTTCTTTCCCCAAAAAAATTAGGCTACGGTAAGGAGGGCGCCCCAAATTTCATTTCCGGGGTTTCAGCACTCGCACCACGAGTGACTCTGTACCTCCCTAACAGAGTGACCTTAAGCGATTTTTTTGGCGCATCGTAGCTTACCATTCCATTGCGGATTAAGACCGCAAAAAAATAAAAAAAGCACGAAAAGCTTAAGGCCGCGAAGGAGCAGGGGGGTCACTCACTCGCGCGACGAGCGACCCCGAGTGACTGCGAAATAAGTCCCTCAAAAGTGACCGCCCCCTGCCGTCGCCATGCACAAACTGAGTACACCCACCTACCTTCGTCTATGGTCATGCGACTACGGCCATGCACAAAGTGAGTACAACCTCCAAACAGCCAGAACAGGCCGCACTACATGAGTATTATACGTCATGCAAAAAAAGTATGTTCCTTGTTCCTTGTCCACCGTACTGAATCCTTGGTATCGCCTCGGTCCAGAGTAGAAGAACACCAAGGGAAACCCGTGATAAAAGAGGAAACATACCTGGTGTGCACGAAATCATACCTGGTGTGCACGAAATCTACCTCCCTTCTCTGCCTACTTCTGGCTTATCATAATTGAATACCGGTGTGGCGTAATTAATTCCTGTATCATTTACGAACACGAACCAGATCAAGGGTCTCCGGAGGCGTTTCGCTCAAATAGACGAGGACGGGAACGGCGTGCTAACCAGGGGGCAGTTCTCCAACATGCTGAGCGGCGTTGGCGTGTACCTGACCGGACATGAACAAGAACTTATCAAAGAAAGGTGACCGTTCTCTTTCTTACGCACTTATTTACTGATGTATTACTGTAATTATCTACCTCGGATATGTTACCTGGTAGAAACGTATTCATATATTCCTTTTTTTGTATTTATTGTGTAAAATTTGGTATAGACTTGGCCATTATCAGATAGCGGATAAAACACGATAGCATTAATGAGACTCGCGAGGAGGGGACCGGGAGTTGAGGGGGCGTCGGTGTGTACCGAACCGACCATGAACAAGAAACTTTTGTCAAAGAAAGGTGATCGTAATATCTCCCTCGGGTGTCAAAAAAACAATTCATGTCTTGAAATAGTTGTATGGAAATCGAGTCATCGTGGAACGGCAAACATGTAAACATTACGAGTAGTTACACGTCGTGCGTGGATAGGTTTACCTTTTTGAGGGTTTCCCCCTTGTTTTTTTTCTACTTTTCGGGAATGCGTACATATTAGTGATTGCAACTGAAGCTCATGCTACATTTTGATTGGCGGATGGCAAACGTAACAACAACATTATAAATCGACAAGCGTTATCCTGACATAAATGCACTATCCTTCCGCAACGTTCTACACATCGATTAGATCAGATCAGACGCCTGTTTATTAAGGATCTGCCTTTCGGGGCAGATATATCCCTGAGCTATATGATGTGCATGGCCTATTAAACATCACGTTGCCGGCGGGTGAGAGCCGCGTTGATCCGAATTGGTCTGTCACATGTTTCCTCACCTGAATGTGTACCCCACCGATCCTGTGTATACCTAACATGGTGACAGATAAGATGATCTATATGATCTATATGATATGTATGATGTATATGATGTATATGATGTATATGATGTATATGATGTATATGATGTATATGATGTATATGATGTATATGATGTATATGATCTATGTGATCTATGTGATCTATGTGATCTATGTGATCTATATGATCTATGCGTTCTGCCTGATCTATGTGATCTACATGATCTATGTGATCTATATGATCTATATAGTCTATATGACCTGTATGATGTAGATCGTGATCTGCCCGACGTGTGCAACCGTTCGGACGAGCAGATTCGACGTGGACGGGGACGGACGCATCGATCTGCTGAACTTTCTGAACTTTTTCCTAACGCGGGATCGCAAGGAGAGGCGAAGCGCGGCGAGGGTAACTCGAGCGCTGGAGGCAATACGGGAAGACGCGCTGAACAAGCAGGCGGATAAGACCAAGATAACCAACGCCGACTACATCGACAGGTAGGGGCGCGATTGAGCATTGGTGCGGCTGATTTTTTACGCGCCTGTTTGGCTCGCGCTTAAACATTATACCAGGTATAAATTACAGTGGAGTTAGTTTTGCCACGTGAGTATAACCCAGGGGCAATAATAAGAAGGCCAAGAAAAACGTGCCCTTCTTCAGACGTACCACTCTGTCCGGAAATGTCCAGAAATATAAGCAACCTTTATACATTAATATTGAATTATTTTTCTTCTTTTATTTACGGACAGAGTGGTGTCGGATTTGTCCCTTAAGACCACGTGAGCGAACAACCCTCGACGAATTCTTCCTCGCACGGTATGACCTCCACTTGAGGACTAACGACTCCACTGACTGTTCTGTTGTATTCAGATGTTTGTTATTTCTAACCTCTGTTGGGTTGGAAACAGCGGGGAAGATTGTTAGAGTTCGGGAACCGAGCCAAGAGTGATACGTCTTTCGTTGCGGGAGATAATTACATACCAGGTAGGCGTTTTGGTTCGTATTCCGTGGTTGAAGAACTGGCATTGATTGCAGCTGCAGCACGGCAGTGTTTGGTTGATCGGGTCAGTGGCAATACCATGGGGACTCCGCCGTGACTGTTCTGTTATGCCAGGGTGTTTGGCGATTTTCAACCTCTGCTAGACCGGAAACAATGTAAAAATAGTTTTGAAAACCGCGGCCGACATCACGACCCCAAGCCACGCCAACCAGCCGAGCCATCCCACCCCAGGGGTCTGCAGCAGATTCCGAGAACTTTCTGGGCTCCTAACGCGAGGAGCTAGCTCAATATCTCACCATCCCCATCACCATCAACATGACTTCGAAGGCATTCGTTCGCGCAAGCAGACCAACACTTCTATGCGCTAGTCCTAAAATCAACCGTTGTACTCGTAAAAAAAAAAATCATCCGACTAACCGGTAGTTCCACACTTGACGAGGTCAAACGGTAAGAGGTATACCTTTTTTTGGCTCAAAACGTGTGAGCCCTATATACCGTGGGACGACTCTCCACCCACAAAGACATTGGGTCAGAAACCAAAACATAATAGTAGGAAAGGGTGTGCCCAGCCTATTTTATTTTTCACCGATCTTTCGTCGGTTGGGACGCCCTTGGATTACGGGACGTTTGGCGGTTTCAATACTAATACTTGTATCGAGCGCCGGGGATACTATATTTACGAGGAGTTGTTGAACACGACCACATTGTGATCTTGGTTGTTCTGCGATCAAGCCGCTCCTACCCCGAGACCGGCCTTTTCTTAGTTATGACGAAAAGCGTAAGTGGGCGCAAACTAAAGGGTCAAGAGAGCGAAATTAACTGGGAAAACACTCCCCGAACACTTTCTTCCACCATCATGACTTATTTAATGGCCACTGCTTCCCTCCGACAATATGGCGGAGATGTCGTGCCGATATAAATCGAACATCCCTCAACAAAACAGTATTTTGGGTCGCACCCTCGTGCATTGTTGTTCTGCTACACACAGTCCCAGGACCCCGGCACATAGTCTGGACAAAAATCGGCGAAGAAGCTAGAATGCGATGGTCTTCCGTACGTACCCACTGATCGTTTCATGGACGGGCTATTTTTGCGAGCATGAGTGATTTCCCGGGCTTTTCATGGACGGATCACTTCTCGCGGATCGGGTCCGATCGGGTCAGGGTTATCCGGCCCGACCCGTAATATTTGAAAACTTCCTGACTCGACCCGACCCGACCCGACCCGTGCCATTTCGAACGCCTTCTTTACCCAGCCGGACTCGACCCGCGAGTACTGGGAAGCCTCCTGGCCCGACCCGCGCGCCGGGTTATGATCCGCGAAAAGCCTTGGTGATTTCTCTGTCGTTTGTCTCTCCCGCCTTCACGTTTAAGCTCCCATCGAGCTGCCACTTCGCCGCCGCAGCTCAACAACTCGGAAACAATTTGCCACCGTACCCGCTGATCGATTCATCAAACATGATATTTGTAGCACGAGGAGTGTGATTTTCCTGCCATTCATTCGTCTCTCCTGCCTGCACGCTGCACGTTGAAGCTCCCACCGCTGCCGCGCTCCGCCGCCACCGCAGCTCGACAGCTTGGAACGATTTGAAGAAATGCCACGTTCGGTCCTACAAGAAGACCTTTCCTAACTACCTCACCGTGGACGACATCGGCCAGGCGCTGGAGAGGCTTAACGTCAGGCGAGGATCGTGTCAAGACATAGGAAACGTTTAAGAAATTGTCACTTAAGCGTCACCCGAGAACCGTGTTAAGAAACAGTCCCCGCGTGTTAAGCTACAGGTCCCGCGTTAAGAAATAGGCGGCGTGTTCAGAACTAGGCACTGTGTTAAGACATAGGCTCTTAGCGTCAGGCGAGAACCGTGATAAAAAAAATAGGGACCGCGTTAAAAAATAAGACCCGTGTCAAGGAACAGTGCCCGTGTCAAGAAACAGGCACCATTTATAAGAAATAAGCACCGTGTCCTTAAATAAAAACCGTGTTTAGTAATAGGCACCATGCTTATGAAATAGGGACCGTGTTAAGGCATAGGCGCTTAGCGTCAGGCGAGAACCGTGATAGGAAATAGGGACCGCAATAAAAAAAAAAGAACCGTGTTAAGGAACAGTCCCCGTGTTAAGAAATAGCCCCCGAGTTAAGAAATAGGCACCGTGTCCTTAAATAAGAACCGTGTTAAGGAAAAGTCCCCGTGCTTATGAAATAGGCACCGTGCGATGGGAAAGGCGCTTAGCGTCACGCGAGAACAGTGTTCAGAAATAAGTCAAGGTGCTAAGAAAAGGGGCCATTTTAAGAAAAGGCCTCGTCTTGAAGAAATAAACACCGCGTTCAAAAATAGGTCACCGTGTTCAGAAATAAGAATCACGGTTTCAAGGCACTTAGCTCCAGGCGAGAACCACGCTCAGAAATAGTCCCCCTGTTCAGGAATGGGCACTGTGTTGAGAAATGGTCCCCGTGTTAAGATACAGGCACCATTTATAAGAAATAGGCATCGTGTCCTTAAATAGGCACCGTGTCAAGGAAAATGAGGCTAACGTCAGGCGGGCGCCGAGGTAAGAAATAATCCCATGTGGAAAGGACATAGGCACGATAATAAGAAACAGACCTCGTGTTAAGAAATAAGCACCGTGCTTACGGTATAGACGCCATGTTAATAACTAGGTACCGCGTTAAGAAATAGACGCCCCGGGTTAAGAAATTGGCACCGATTAAGGAATTGGCAGCCTTTGCGGTGATCAATGTTCAGTAGAGACTGCCGTGAAGCCGCCTAGCGCATCGTACAATAGCGAATGGAACCTGTAGCTTCTGCATACGTCAGATCTGATGAGAGAAGCCCCCCGGCCCTCTCAGACACCGCGCATATCGAGCGCGTTCTTGCTTGTCTTTGACACCTCCAGCGGTGGTAGGCTGTCTCAACCAGAGTTGCACCAACTGGTCATGTGCGAGTTGCCGCTCAAGACTTGCAATCTCTTTTTTGGAGATAAACCACGTGGAAATAAAGCGGAAATGTTTTTGCAGTGGCCAAAACGACAACTCCAAGAATAGACCTGACGAGAGAACGCCCTCCCCCCCTCACTCCCCCCGACCAAACACCCCCCCCCCCTTCCCCCCGCCCCCCGCCCCCCCCCAAGAAAACAATGTAACTCATTGGCGCTGTCATCCGCAAGCAAGAAAGTAGGCACCAAGTGCCGAAGTCCGTCTTACGAGCGGATGGAGTTCACCCTTCATGCGATTCGCCGAACACCTCACGGCGCTTCGCGCTTGGCGCTTGGTGCAAGTTATGTCTGCTTGGTTAGTGAAAATCCGACGTGCTCCATCCTGGCGTAGTAGGGATGCGAGAGTCTTATGGTCATACACGACTACGGCCATGCACAAGCTCAGTACACCCCCCCCCCCCTGCGCCACGGCATACATTGTGCGCTCGCCCCTTCTCATCCCTCTCAACGAAAAAAAGGCTGTCCCAACGAGAGCTGCACCAACTGGTCATGCGCTTGTCGCCGCTGGGAAACGGGCACGTGAGCGAAGCAGACTTCCACCACCTTGTCGCTTTTCCTTCGCGGGACATCGGGATCGTGCTCAAGCTGGTTGAGAACGATGCCCTCCCTAGTCTCATCGAAGCTTACAGGTGAAGTGAGCACCCGTTTTTCTTTTTTTTTTTGGTGGTGGTACTGTCTGTTTTTCATCTCAATTTTGCCTTTGGCGACGACGCGTGCTATCAATATGATAGAGGTATACCGTTTTTTGGCGTTTTTTTTCTTACACCCAAAACCGTCGGGATTGCATTATTTATGAAGGATTTTGTATACCTAGACCATGGGTTTGTTCATCGGACTGGCTGCGCTTTCAGGTTTTTCAGAAGCGTTTTTTCGCGTGACGTATTTGATACAGAGATCCTCAATAGGTTAAGAGCCTCAGAATACACACATGGTGTGTGTACCTCCACCATGTGATGTGTCGTCCTTCTCCCCCCCCCCCCTCCGCCGGGTACTGCCTGGTTGGTGAAAACCCGACGTGATCCGTCCCGGCATAGTAAGGATGCGACCGTCCCGGCATAGTAAGGATGCGAGGGTGTATGATCGTACGACGACGGCCATGTGCAAACTGAGTACCCTCCCCCCCCCCCCCGGTACATGCCTTCATTTTATAAAATTATTCTATCAACGTCAGCCTTGAGTTCGACGAATTTAGGGCCGATACTCGCCACGATGGTTACCGTTTTTTTGTTTTGCTCCTTCTTTTCATTTGTACCACCAGGCGCGTTCGGCATTGCCAGCACCGCAAAGTTTTCCAGGAGACCGTCGCGCTCGGGGCCACCGCGTCAACGCCCTTCGGTGGGACCTTCGGCCCAAATTTTGGTGCCACGGGAATGGGCGGCGGCATCGGAGGGGGTGGGGCAAGCTGTCTGGGTGGCACGGATATTTTCAGGTAACGTTGAGGCTCTTTAATCTACACGGGGAGGGTCGATATAAAGCGGGAAAAAAAACAAGAATACCAAGGCTACGGTAGGGGCGGGAGTTTGGCTACGGTAAGCAGGGGGGGTGTACTCAGTTTGGCTACGGCAAGGGGGGGGGGTGTTCTCAGTTTGGGTACGGTAGGGGGGGGGTTGTCGGTAGGGGGGGGGTCGTACTCAGTTTGGCTACGGTAAGGGGTGGGGGTGTACTCAGTTTGGCTACGGTAAGGGGGGGGGGGTGTACTCAGTTTGGGCACGGGGGGGGCGGGGTGTACTAAGTTTGGCTACGGTAGGGGGGGGGGCGTTTTCAGTTCGGCTACGGTAAGGGCAGGGGGTGTACTCAGTTTGGGTACGGTAGCGGAGGGGGATGTACTCAGTTTGGCTACTGTAAGGGGGGGGGGGGTACTCAGGTCGGCTACGGCAGGCGGGGGCTGTGTACTCAGGTCGGCTACGGTATGGGGGGGGCAACCCTCTTTTTCACTGCCGGGTTTGGGCTACTCACCCGAGTGACTGATTCCTTACCTCACTGTAAAGAAAGTCTTATGGCAATTTGTTTTGGCGCAGCGTAGAGCCGTTCTACGGTGCCCCCCCCCCCGACTTTTCTTGAACGAAGTAGCCGGTTTTGAAACCAACTCCTCCCGGCCGTATCTCCTGCAATACGGTGCCCCTTGCCACCCCGACGTCATCGTTCGATGGTCCTTCGACGCAAACAAGAAAGTGTGTGAAGATGGTTTTTTCATGCCATCCTTGCTCGTGTTGAGCAGCCATGAAACGTTCGTTGACGAAAAACGCTGGTTTGAGGCGGGGGGGGCTATCGTAGAGTTAGTCCGTTGCTAACCATTCTGTGGTAGTTTCATGATGAAAAACAAAGAAAAAACACGAAAGGAAAAGGGTGGGCGTCACTCGCGCGAGTGAGCTCGGTCCACTTAAAAGCGAGGGCCCACAAGAGACCTCCCCCCACCGCAGCATGTGTCCGAATTCGAAAATCGGGGAGGATGATGTAAAAACTTATTTATAATATCTTCCGATTCCGAAAATTGATGATGCGTACCGATTCCCAAGCCATCCAGTAGCTACCCGGCGACTGACTATCAGCCAAAATTACAGCCCCTTACCAGAAGGCCCTGTTTTATTTTTCCTGCCTTGGTCTTTGCGCTTGCGCTCTCCTGTCGTCGGAGATCGAGCTGGTCTGGTGGTCATGGTTTAGTCATGAGGGCGAAAAAAAAAAAAAAAAAACGAAACAATGAGGTGCCGCTGCTGCTGTGGGTTTCACTTTTTTTTTTGTGTTTGTTGGCGGGGGTTTCTTGTTAGTAAAAAAAAACGAGTAAAAAAACCCGCAACAGGAAGGTCTGTAACAGGGCAAGGGTCGCGGTATAGTATCACTATTACGGAGGACGATAGTAAATAGGACCAAATATTGTTAGTAGAAATAGATGAATATATAGGTTTTTGTGTCCACCGTAGGTCCTATTTACGAGGGACCCCCAAGGGCACGGCGGGGGGGGGCGTTATGATACGAAGTATACCCGATTTTCTACCACTGGGCTTGAGCCACTCGCACGAGTGACGCTGCACCTCACCGGCCAGAACACGTCAGGCGATTTTGTTTGGCGCAGCGTGGCCAACTAACCATTCCATTTTTCGGACGAGTAGAAGGCCACAAAATTAGAACAACGCCGAAACTTGATGAGACAGGCCGCAAGGGAGCAGTGGCGTCGCTCGCGCGAGCGACACCACCCGAGTCACTGCAAGCAAAGGCCGCTATGGTCATACGACACGACCACGACTATGCACGAACTGAGTGGGTACACCCCCTCCCTCTACGGTGGGATTTAGGCCAAACCATACCGTAGTTGCGTAGACCATTTGTACACATTATTAGGTAAGATAATTCAAGGTATTAATAGGAAAGACGCCGGGCTAACGACGTACATCGAGTTTCCTAGATGTACGGGAGGCCTTTCACACAGTATGGAGGAATGGGTTGTGGAGAAAGGTGTGGCAAATTGGGATCAGAGGAAAGATGTGGAGAATGATGAAAAAGATGACGGGATGCGCGGGATGTGCTGTGGTGCTGGACGGGGAAATATCCAAAATATGTTGATATTTTCCAAGGAGTTGCACAGGGATGTACACTATCGCCCAATCTATTCAAGGTATATATATGATATGATCGTAGCGGTCGAAGCAGCAAGGCAAGGCGTCACGATGGGGGAAGATACGGCGTCGGGGTTGATGTTTTGCGGATGATTTCGTGTTGATATCAGAAACACCCAAAGGATGGCGGAAACAGATAAAGAACCAGAGTACACTAGGACATGGAGAGTGACAGCGAACGTGAAAAAATGCGCAGTAGTTGTATCTAACGAAGATAAGGTGAACCCGGTAAATTTCAAATGGAAATGGGGAGAAGATGAACTACCGATCGCAGACCCATGTACGTACCTTGGCGAAGAGAGCTCAAAGGACTGTTCTTGGGATGCACACATAGCGAAAGTAATAGGAAAGGGTTGATCACAAGCAGGCAAGATGGAAGCGATCCTAACAGACCCGCACCTTGACACTAGGATTAAAAGATGTATTCTGATGAATGTGATCGCATCAATGTTAAGAGTGTGCAGGATAAATATGGAAAGGGAACTCGAAGTTCGTAAAACAACTGGAAACAGTGCAGATGACAGCAGCAGCTAAAAAGATACTACAGGTGGGATGCTCAAATACAACGAGTAATACCGTATTAAAAGCGGAACTAGGAATATGCTCACTTAAAAGAGACGTGAGAAAGTTGAATAGGGCAATATAAAGTCAAGAATATGCCAGAAAAGAGGTTGCCAGCCATAGTTGATAGGGCTGTATGGGAGAAAATAAAAAAAGGGCCAGCTGGAATAAGATGGGATAACGTAGTGGAGGAAATATGGAAGGATTTAGGGGGGGACCAAGAAGAGGTACACACTGTCTATAGAAAAGTTTGGCGGGTACAAGACAGAAGTAAAATAAATAATAGAAGAAAGGGAAAGGCAAGCGCTAAGAAATAAGGTGAAAGAGGAGAAGCACTTAGAGATACATGGGGGGTTGAGGGAAGATATAGAAATGAAAACGTATCTGCACGGCCTAATGTACTACGAGAAAGAGCTGAAACTGCGATTTCGTGTACGGGACCTGGACCTACCAGAAAGATACTACGAGAAAAAGCTGAAGCTGCGATTTCGTGTACGGGACCTGGACCTACCAGAAAGAAGAAATAGATATACCAGTAGTCGGGAGGAGGAGGACGTGGCTACAAATATGTGCCTTACAACAATTATCATAGAGTAGGACTCACATAGTACGAGAATGTAAAATATACAAGGAGGAAAGGGATGCTTGAGAGGAGGGGACGAGGAAACTAGACGTATGTGACATGGAAGAGTTTTGTAGACTAGAGAGTAGCGAGAAAACGATCGCGATCCTGTAGGAGATAGATGGTGGCCGCTGACGGCGAAACAGGACGTGGATGGGATAAGCAAACAGTTTCTATGCAGTATATGGAAGAAGCGAAATGAGCGCCCAAATGCTGGAGGTGTCTCTACTAGGAGCAGGAACGGTGCTCCGTCTCGAAAGGAATGCGAGGTCAACGGTCAAATAACTAAGGCAATCAACAAATGAGTACGCCCCCCCTTAACATGCCCCCTTAATATGCCCCCCCTTAACATGCCCCCCTTAACATGCCGCCCTTAACATGCCCCCTTGCCATGCCCCCCTTAACATGCCCCCTTAACATGCCCCCCTTAACATGCCCCCCTTAACATGCCCCCCCCCCGAAGACTTGGTCTACGCGCGGAGTAGAGGCCACTCAAAAACAGACAGACGTAACGATTCTTTTTGTTTGTCTCGGACACTACCGTAGAGGTGCACTGGTCAGACGCGTGCTACGACAGAGGTGCACCACTTTTTTTTCTGAGGTTTCCTCGTGGGAGCTTAAAGACAGCCCTCTCCCAAAAAACCGATATGGAGAAAAATAAAAAATGCTACCGGATGAAACATCTCATGGCCTAGACTAGGTACACAACAGGAATGATGCAAAAAAATGGCCTATTATTTATTTTTTTCCCGACGATTTTGGGTTAAGGAGTCCCGTCATTCAGAAAAAAAAATCGCCAAAAAAAGGTATACCTTAATACCTCTATCGTAGCATGTGCCACCAACCATTGTTTTTTTTCTAGTACTACTCCTCACTTGAGCAGCTCTTTTTTTTCTTGTGTTCTGCTGAAGGCAAAAATTATTCTTGGGTAAAACTAAAATGGCTATCCCGTTGAGCATTGAGCAAACTCATGGCCTCGTGGTATACAAAACGATAATTCCCCCCTTCCACCCCCTTCCCCCCCCAAAAGAAGAAGAAAAAAAGAATCGGGATTCAGGAGCCTCATCATTCCGAAAACGATTTTAGCTACAAAAAAAAAGAAGAAAAGGTGCTGCCTAACCTATCGTAGCACGCTCCTCAGGGTAAAACGAGGTACCGTAGCTATCGCAAAACGCGAGTGGTGCTGGGTCGCTGAAAAAAACAGACCTTAAAAGTAACCCTTTACTGGGCAGACGGTGGTCGGGGAAACTCGCAAGTATGCTGCCCTCTTATATGATACGTCGATCGCTAAGTGGGGGGAAGGATACAGCCGGTCGCCCCGGTGGCGTATCAGGTTATCCTCGAGCCTGGTATAGGTCAGTTTCGTGAGTTCGAGCCCCGCCGAGCGCGTACTCGTATAAATTCGTTGGGACTTTTTCTTGTGCACAAATTGACTTGCGGAAAGCTCGAGAGCGTGAGTTAGCAACACTCGACGAACAATTGACGAGCAGTGGGACTGCTGAACCCTATGCGCGATAAAAAAAATGAAGGCAAGAACCGGGGGGAAGAAGGGACGACACCTGTGACCACGGCTTGTCCAGAAGCTGGAAAGTAAAAGTGTGAGAAAAAAAAAAAATATATATATATCGTGAAATTGTCATAATGGTTTGGGTAAGCTATTGGTTAACCTTCCGCAGGTGGCCAAACGGACTAATACCCCCACTGATGCCTTAACAGATGGCGTCGTCGGCAGGACCATGTTTTTCTTGGGGCGTGGGTTCGAGTCCCACATCTACCAGAATACACTTTTTCAGACTTTTCCCCATGTCGAACTTGGGAGAATACGCTCCCCGGTATACCCAGGAAATGAAACCGCTTGGATAATTGAAAGGTCCGCCCGTGTATCCGGCCAACCTGCTATCCCGCCGTTTCAGGGGGCAAGAGTGTTACAAGGCTTAGTTTGGGTAAGGTATTGGCTAATCCTTTTGCAAGTAAGTGGTCAAACGGACTAATACCCCACTAGTACCTCAACAAAATGGCATGGGACCGTTGTTACTACTGTAACTCCCTCCCACCGACGGAGTTAACCCCTCTTTCGGAGCTGCTGCTATGGTGTCCCATCTACTCCATTGGGGCTTTATGACTCATAGCAGCTGTCCCCTTTAGAACCTGGCAGGCGTTATGGCCTTCCCCTGAACGAACGACTCCGCCTCCGGTTCTGTCAGAAGGTATGCGGCGGACAGCAAGCAGTTAATACCAGAGATGTAACACCCAAGCAACTCTTATCATTACAGAGCCAGAGGCACCCCTTCGTAGCAGCAGCCGGCCCCTAGGTCCATATGGCCCCTGCACTACTACATACACTGCACTCACGTGCGTTTGGGGGGAAATTACTCGAAATTAGTGTGTTTTTTTGGCGGTAGGATTATGAGGGTTAACCCCTTCAGAGCCCCGAAACCCCTCCCCATACTAAATCCAAGTAATAATGTCCCCCAAAACGGGTTTCCAGTTGTAAAGGGGTTAAAGGTGCAAGTAGGTCTACACCGAGAAAATTTCCCACGCGAAGATTTAAGGTTGTCGTACAGGAGGTCTCCATTCCAAAACATTCTCTTTTTTTTTCGTGTACACGGAAGCAAAACTTCGGTAGAGCTGCCACACGATTTTTGTCTGAGGCCTTTACTTCACTTGGGGATCCCCCGTCAAGAAAAAAAAAAAAAATCTTGACCATCGAGGAAACGCTTTTTTGCACGTTTAGCCTGATGGAACAATCCTACGCTCTAATAATGAATGGGCGTTTAAACCCATTTCCAATTTCTAAAACCTTCACAGTCTGATTCCAGGTGTTTTGTCCCCATATCGGGAGTGCGGTGCTAAAAAGGGTTAACGGATACTGGTAACTTTTTTGCTCCAAAGAAAAAACAGGATTCCAACGTTTTTTTTGGGTTGACGAGAACTGCCGGTCACACATATTTTGGCCAAAAAGAGGTACTCTGTGAAAGGAAAGAAGAGAGGAGAAAAAACAAGAAGAGCCAAAAAAAGACAAGACAACAAGGGAAAGCAAGGGAAGGAGAAGAAGAAAAACCGTCACAATAATAGCAGACCCTAGAGACTGACCAAACACGGCATCGGGCTCATAGAGGGTGTCAAGTACATCAATCAATGGCACTGGGGACAGAACGCAACAAGGCGAAGAAGTCAGGGCGGTCTCACGTAATCTCGCGACGGCCCTGGAAGGCCCACAAATTTCACACACATTTTGGCCAGAAAGAGGTAATCTGTGTGCCCTTGTCGTGGCGCGAGACTGCGTCTTTAATCCCATGGCACGGTTGTCCAAGCCAGTCCACTCCACCCGCGTCTTCTCATCGCTTCCATCTAGAGCTGTGAACTGGCAGGATTTCACGACGAATGACCGATCGAGAAGACTTAAGTGCCATTTGCCAACCAGCTGGCTTTAGTCGGAAAGTCGGCTGGCGTCGAAGCCAGCTGGTGGCCAACCGACTTTCCGACTTCAGTCAGGCGAGCGAAGCGAGCGAAATCATCCTCCCCCGGCCGAGGGGAGCCTCGATAAAAAAAAATTAAAAAAATACATCCCGCATCAGGTAATCCTTCCTGCGAGTGTAGAAACCCAATATGGCAAATCGTTGGAACCTCCGGGAAACGACAATATTATTAAAAATAGTCCGAATAACAAGTGGTTAGTGGCTAAAATCGTGCCGACTGACAGCTCTATTTTTTCACACAGAAACGCGGGCAAAAGCCGACTACGACAGCAGCGCACCTATCAATACTGTAGCTAGCGAACAACCCAAGAAAAAAAGCCTTCATGTAATACCATATAGACTATACACTATTAATAGCAACGCAAGGGCGACGCCTGAAATCCTCCCTCAACAGCCCAAGACGAGTAACAAAATCACTTTTAGTTTTCTCGGCTCCTCTGGCATGGCGTTTTCGATGGCGTTTTCGGCTTTCTTAAGCCTTTGAGAACTGCACCCCCCTTTTTTTGGGGGGGGGGAAACTACTTGGACTCAATGTAGAACATATTTTGCATCAGCTAAAGGGTTAAATACCGGTCAGAAGATAGCCGTTGGAAATAACGGTCAAATTATTTTCACCCGTCCCCAATCCCCCCCTCCCGCCCCGCCCCCTCCGCTAAAAGCCACCCGGGTGTGCGGAGAAACCGAACCGCGGGATCCCCCTCAAGGCTCGGACGCACTGCTGGAGGGATGGCTGTAGGGCAGTCGTCGGCGCTAAGCCCTTCGAGGAAAGACGCTGTTGGAGGCGTTTCTGTTGCGGGAACGGGGGCGTGGGACGGGGACACGGAGGATCCGGCTCTGAGGTGAGAGGGGCGGCAGTGTGTGCTACGTTTTAACGAGCGAACTCGACTTTTTTAATGTTACACACGAACCGAATATATCGTTCCCCCATTTCGATCTAGCTAATGCCGGGTTCTAATCTCGAAAGTACCACTCTGTCCGTTTATATAAGAACCCTTTGGACGTCAATACTGAAACATAATGTTGCTTGCATTTACGGACAGAGTGGTACCAAACCGCCTTACAGGCCTGTGCACCGGCGGGTGTTTCGAGAAGGTGTGACGAAAGAAAGAGCAGGTATGTCTTCCCCTCGATTCCTGAAACCTGCTGTTTGAACAAACTCGGTCGGTGCTACCCGGAGTAAAACTAAAAAAACTAAAAAACAGCAGCATGGCTGTCGCTAGGAGCTTTCGCAAGCAGGATGTTAGCAGCAGCTATCGTGAACTCGTATGCGGTAGCAGATGGAGTGATGTTGGTCCGCGATCGAAATCGACTTTGTAGTCGAGGTAAAATAAGCTTGGGCCATCACGAAAAAGTTTCCGTTTTTTTGGTACCGTAAAAAATCGAAACTCGCATTCGTTCATGAAAACTATCATATAACCTGACATGCGGTTGTCGAGTATGCTACTTTTAGAGAGGGGTGCCCGCGAACATTCGCTTGTGCGCGGTGTATGCTAGGTGCTTATAAAATAGAATAGTCCATCTCGAAGCTATATAACAATCTTACGTCGTGCTTGTCGCGCTCATTCTGCGTATAAAGAGCGGAGTTCACGAAGAAGCTGGAGGCTTTCGTGAAGGCAATCAGGCCCGATGATCAAGACTTCACGACGATCGAGCACATACGGGACGGGCTGTCGTCGCACGCCGGGAGCAAACTCGATCGCGATGGGATACACGAGACCGAATGGGTGAGAAGTTACAGAAAAACACAAGCGCAACGAAAGACCCACAGACCCTGCCAACCGTTTTGCTGCCACTGCACAAAAACATTTCGCGCTTCTCGTAAGTGCAAGTAAGTACAGTAGTAGCCCCCCCCCCAACACTTCTCGTAAGTCTAAAAATGTGTGTGTGCAGTGCTGTAAAGGTTAGCGCGGTCGCATACTGGTGCTCTTTCCCCGGCCACGTACTACTGCTGTAGCACTCAGGAGCAAAACATCATATATACCCATACTTGTTCCGCCAACACCTTGCTCCACCCGCCTCTGCCTTCTCCGTCGGCCTAAACTGCACGTTTGGTGCAGCTGGTTAGAGCTGGCCATCTTTACTCCAACTAGCACGGAAACTATTCACCTTTCCCCCCCCCGCCTCCCCTACGAATATGTGCCCGTGTGGCACAACAATAGAGAGTAGGACTCACATAATAGGAGAGTGTCAAATATACAAGGAGGACCGGGACGCGTTAGAGGAGGAGATGAGGAAGTTAGACGTATGTGACATGGAAGATTTATGTAGACTAGAGAGTAGCGAGAAAACGATCGCTATCCTAGGAGATAGATGGTGGCCACAGACGGCGAAACAGGACGGGGATAGGATAAGCAAACAGTTTCTATGCAGTATATGGAAGAAGCGTAATGAGCGCCCAAATGCTGGAGGTGTCTCTACTATTAGTAGGAACGGTGCTCCGTCTCGAAAGGGATGCGTGGTCAATGGTTGAATGGCTAAGGCAAGCAGCACATGAGTACGCCCCCGCCCCCGCCCCCCCCTCCCCCGGGTTTTCCATATCCGAAAATATCCATTTGGCGCAGCTAGTGGAAGCAGACCACATCTCGAGCACAACATGGCGGTTACAACGTTTACTCTTTCCATTCCACTCAGATAGTTACATCGGCCCGGGTTACTTTGAATGATTCTGGGACGGATACGGTTCACCCCCCCCCCCCCCCCCAAGGCTTGTACCTGGTATGAGAAACCCATACCGCTCCTACATCCCAAATTGTATGTTTTCGCTGCGTAAGGAGCATAAAACAATATTCTACCACATTTCTCTTAATTTACACTCCTTATGCTCGAAAAAAAGTCTAACTATGCAAAGAAAAAATGTTACAGAATGCATGCATCCCCACCCCCTCGTCCCATTTCATCTTCCGAAAGGCCCATTTGGCGCAGCTGGTGGGAGCCGACCAGGCGGAGCACAACATCGTCGATGCGCACGCGTTTTTGGAAGGGCTGTGCGGGGAGTGCTTAGAGGAGCACGAAACGACCAAAGCTGTCACTCTGGAGGACATTGCACAAACAGAAGCGGAAGCCCTTAACCTCGTGAGTCGAACAAAAAAATGCCGTACGCGAATCACTCATTTTACCACGAATCAACAACCTAGGCGCTAAGGTTAGGGGATTGACCCTAAAAAAATGTTTTGTATGAAAAATAATTTTGTATGTGCGCGCCAAGATCCCAACGTGGAGGTTATTTTTGACCTGAGGAGCTCCTGCTACGCTGTCGTCAGACAAAAAAATAATTTTGTGCGAGTCAGCAACTTAGCGTGAAGGTTTTGTTTGGGTAGCGTCAGGAAGGGAAGAACAGTTGTGAAAGTAAACAACTCAACGTCACGACCACCTTTCGGTTCGTATTTGGAACGGAAGGGAGCTGTGCGAATCAGCGGCTCATCGCGGAAGTAAAATTTGATCTGAGAATGCTCTAGCTCCAGGAGATGCTACGACGAACAAGCGAGCTCAACCTGTTCAAGGTTTATCAAGCACCGTGTAGAGATGTAGTATTGACGAGTAATGCACACGGTGCAGTGATGCATTGGTAACATTTATATAAGCACGGCGAAGCGATGTCCGTGAATAGGCGGCACTGTGCCGACGGCGGACGCCCAGCAATGCGATCTACTGTTTCGACGAAAGGTGTAGCACAGAGTAACACGAGAGCAAGTCTCGTAGCGAGTAGGATATTAGTACACACGCGACTTTTGCCGTCGTTGTGGTAGATGAAAGCGATAGATTGACTGGTGCCAACCAAACGCCTTGCACAAGACCTACCGGTGCCAGCCAAATGCATCGCACGATCATGGGCGACACTCTTTGACCTTAGCCGTGACAGAATACACAAGTACCTCCATCGAGGGGTCGTGTTAGTCCTAGGTATTTTTGCTTCGGCAGTAGCCGATAGCCTCTTAGTAAGTCACTGATCGGCACACAACGTAGTCGACTATAATTCGTGTGCAGTAGCACGGCGTACTCGTGATGGAAGACACACATGCCTCCATCGACGGGTTATGCTTCGCCACAGACGCAGCTACTCGTACCTCTAGTCGGTAACATACTCGTCTATAATCAGTCTTTCGTAGCATATAACAATCGTGATGGATGACACAGGTACCTAAATGGAGTGGTCGTGTTAGTGCAAGGTATCTCGCTTCAGCAGTAGCTCGTGGCCAACAGCCTACCGAGTCGCTGATCGAACACAGCAGTTGTCTTTTATTAACAAGTTTGACAACGGGTCGGCGATAGACCGGCATCTTTGCTGACGGTTGCGGTGGAGTCCGAACCTCGGGTGGTGCACACTTTATTTTGGCACGGGACTTTTTTCTGAGACTTTTTCCTTCGCCAAAAATGCGAGTGGGCGAGTTGGCAACGTTTGACGCTAACCGACGAGAAGTGGGAACGCTGAGCGCTATGTGCGATACAAATGGAAGTACGTACCGGGGGGGGGGGAACGGGCGACGCCTGTGACCACGGCTTGTCCAGACGGTTGCCGAGGGCGAATAAAACCTTCTATACATGCGAGATGAGCTGGAAAGTACATCTGAAAATCGATTATGAAAACACAGAAAAAACCTTGTACATGTGGTTAAAGTCGCCGCCGACGCCTCAAAATCGACCCGTCTGTGCTGCACCTGCACACACTAGGTATGCGAGGACCTACTGAAGATGATAGACGAGGAAGCACGTGTTGAACCCATCGATGACGACAACCTCAAGGCTTCCACGGCCGACGGCGTCGGCGGAATGTTTGATGACTCTGGCGACGAGGCGACGAGGACCGTCCAAATGGATTACTCCAAGCCGTTCCGTTTGTTCGACGAGCAAGGGTTGGGGGTGATTCCCGTCGACAAGTTTAGGGCGATGCTGTACCGGCTTCACGTGAACTCTCTGCTGAGAGAGAGGCAGGTCGTCGCCCTGATCGATCGCTTCGACGTCGATCGCAAAGGTGAACAAAAGTATTTAAGGCGCGTTGATTTTTCTGGTTTCGGGGTGGGAGTGGGGGGGAGGGGGGGGCGTACTCATTTTATTGCTTGCCTTAGTCATTTTACCATTGACCGCGCATCCCTTTCGAGACGGAGCAGGGAGGGGGAGGGGATAAGGAGAGTTGGTAAGCATCCAACAAGTCAACGGGGGATACGAGGAAACGACGTAGTGTGGCGAGCGTGACACAAATACGCCTTCCCAGGATACCTGGTATGCGCGCGCAAAACTTCAGTATTTCAGAAGCGGCCGTTGTGAGTGCCTCTCCACCCCCCCCTATCCCCACCCGCTGTGTTTCGAGGGGAGATAGCCCGAGAGGATTTCGAGGCATTCGCGCAGTAAAAAACATGGGGGCAAGAAGAACTGACTTTTGTGAACCCGCCCCCAATGCAGAATAAAAAAGACGAAATTGTTGTCCGATATGCAAAAGAAATACGCACAATGTGCGGAAGTTCGCCTCACAATTGATCCTTAGTAGGACGCAGCTCACCCTTAATCTGACTCGCCAAACACCTCACGGTGCTTCGAGCTTGGTGCACGCGATGTTTGCCTGGTCGGTGGAAACCCGACGTGCTCCGTCCCGGCATTGTAGGGACGCGAGGGTCTACGGTCCTATATGCTACGGCCATGCATGAATACCAAGTACACCCCTCCCCCCACAAGATGAGTGCACCCTCCCACTCTTCATCCCACCCACCTTCTACTCCACCCCCCCCACGTCTGCTTGGTTGGTGGAAACCGGACGTGCCCCGTCCGGGCACGTGAGAATAACCTTGGAGGGTTTCGAAGCAAGCCGAACACTAGAGTTAATGGCGGTCGTTGTGACCTCCCCCCTCCTCCTCCCCCCCTCCCCCGCCCCCTCCCCCTCCCCCGTCCTCTCCCCCCTCCCCCACCCCCCTCGCTTCATACTCCCTCTCGACCTCCTCCTACCCCCCCTCCACCCTCCTGCCCCAGTCCACTGTGTTTCCGAAAAACAGGGCAATCCTAGAAAGATTCCGAAGCTTTCGCACAGAGAAAGACGTACGGGGTCGTTGTGAGCCCCCCCCCCCCCCGCCTCTTACTCTCTCCTAACCTCCTCCTGTCGCCCCCCCCCACTCCCCCGCCCCCCTCCTATCTATCCCTACCCATGGTTTCGAAATCGAAGGCGAGATAACCTTAGAGGATTTCGAGGCATTCGCGAAGAAAAAAACGTGGGGGCAGGACGTGGCCACGGCAGACCCGTTCACCGCCTTGTTAGCAGCAACGGGAAACCTACCGGGTAGCATGCCTAGTGGGATAGTGGCGGGGAAAGACGCCCCGGGGGCGGAGTCTCCTGAAGCAGACGAGACCGATTCTGACGCTGAAAATGCAAGGTGATTTGGTGTTATGATGGTGTGGACGAGGCAGGGGTATAAGGGTTTGGAAAGGTGTAACCATGGCGTACCATGCAGGATCACCCCGCGCTACTAGAGGTGCGGCAGATTCTAAGAAATTTCTGAGCTCCACTAACATGAGGCAGCTAGCTCAATATCTCACCATCAACATCACCCGGAACATGACTTCGAAGGCGTTCGCTCGCCCAAACCCGATCAACATTTCAATGCGTTAGTCCTAAAACAAGCATACTCGTAAAAATTATCGTACCTGATCGATAGTGCCATACTTGAGGAGCACACAAACGTCTAGTCCGACAACTGCAACTGCTACCGAGGGATGGTTCGTAGACCCTCGCATCCCTGCAATGGCGGGACAAAGCACGCTCGGGTTTGCACAGACCACGTAGACATTGTTTTCGCACCAAACGCAAACGGGGGGGGTAGGGGGGAGGGTGGGGGTGTATTCATTTGTTGCTTGCTTTGGTAATTTGACCATTGACCAAGCACCTGTTTTGAGACGAATCGCGGGCAGAGGGGAGGAAGAGTAACCCAACCCCGGGGTAAGCATGCACTTTATGTGGCTAGAAAGGAGCTGTTCGTCCTGCGATGTAGCGGCCCACTTGCGCTGTTGCCCACCGTGCTGCCGCTTCTTCGATCGAACGGTATTTTGGTTTTGTCGCAGGGCGGTTGAAACTCGTTTTCCAAGAGAGCCGCGATGAGAAAATAGTGTCCCGTGCATCAAGCATTACTGTAGCTTCCCCTCGATGTTTTCTCCCACAAAGAGGATACTTTTTCTTGTCTTTTCTTCTTCTTTATATCTCGCGGTTGCTCTCCAGCTTCTGGGCAAGCCGTGGTCACAGGTGCAGTCCCTTCTTTCCCCCGGCACGTTCCTTCATGTCCATGTTCATCGCGCAGAGGGGTCAGCATTCCCACTGCTCGTCATCGATGTTCATCGGATTGTTCTAACCCACGCTTTCATGCGTTACCCGAGTCAAGCTCCGCACACGAACAAATAACATTACAAGGACATGCGACTATTCACAGGAGGTGGCGGGGGGGGGTGCACTGAACCCTATTAGAAAAAACCGGGACAATTTGAACTCCATCGTCCGAGCACAGTATCGAATTGACACCCTTCATCCCGCTGGGTAGCTGTGTGGGTCTCCCGCAGGTTAAAATGTCAACGCCGATTTTTAGTTTGCTTTCGATGGCTTGAAACCGTACGTGCCGACAGATTCCGAGGGCTTCGGGTTTCAGGGAGCAAGAGGGGCGATGCCATCGCCATCAACATTGCATCCCAACTCAGGAAATCCTTTCCAAACAAGGTCAGCAAGTTCTATCCCAGGAGCTGTGTGGGCTTCCTGCGCTCACAGCAACATTTTTTGCGGTTACCTGGTTGTGCACCGTCGCGATATCAATATTCGTCTTATATTCTATTTACCGTCTGACGAGAGTGCATAACATGTTCCACCGGTACCGCTGCTTAGATCGCACCGACCGACACATATTAACATACCGCCTGGCCTGTGTTCGTAGATACAGCTATGAAAATCGTTCCCAGCCAAGGTCAGCTGTTGTCACCGGAGCTGGGTTGGTTTCCTGGGGCGCACACATTATTTTTGTGCGGAGTACGTGAACGTAGCACCGTCGCAATGGTCGTTTCTCTCCGACCCCTGTTTAGATCGTACCTGTTCACACACGACCGCTCTTTCCGATGACTGATTCTACGACCGCCCCTCCCCCGAAACCAGTCGTTTCCTTTAACGAAAGTTTCATGGCTGCTCGACACGAGGAAGGATGCCATGAAAGAAAGCATCTTACACATGTTTTTTCTTGTTTGAAAAGTACTATGTATCGAACGATGACGTCGGGGTAGCCAGCAAGGGGCACCGTATTTCAGTAGATACGGCCGGGAGCTGGGTTTCGAAACCGGCGATTTCGTTAAAAAAAAACGCATGGAACGGTAGAGGCGCACTGGCTCTTTTTTTCCTCTGAGGGTGGTGGCTTGAGGATTTCTATACCTAGATCGGATTTTTTGGGGGGAAGAACAAAATGCTGCCCGATGACATAGTGCGATCTTCTAGGTATCAAGACGAGAAAAATAACACAAAAAAATATGTATATATATTCCGGCGATATTGAGCTAACAAGCCAAAACTATGTTTTAAGTGCAAATAAAATACCTCTAGCGCGACAGGCGTCCATCGATCTCTCTATTGCTTTGACAATAAACAGGAGGGAAAATCTATTTTTAAAACATTGTCGGCGGCAATAGGCGAGCGGGGAAATCCATCGATACGCATTGCCAGCGACGGTAGGTTGTGGAAGGTATCTATATCGGTAAATGTTGTCGGCGACAATAAACTGTTGATACGGTCAATCGATAGATGTTGTCCTCCACAACAGAGTGTGAAGAGTGTCCGTCGATGGCGATTGCCAGGACACAATGACTGTGCGGGGTGTCCATCGATATAGCCATTGTCGACGGCAATATATTGTGAAATCAACCCATCTATAGCCATGGTCCACCACAACAGATTTGGAAGCTTATCCATCGACAGACACTGCCCACCTAAAATATATTGCGCAGCCTATCCACCGATGAGTTTTTGCAGGCCGCAATATATTGGGGAAGGCATCTATCGATAGACAAGGAAAACTACTCACGGAGTCAACAACGACAAGTTGTCGTGCTTTGATATCTTCAGCGCCGTGTTTAACGTAGTCTAACTCACATTAAGCACACCCCGCAAACGTTTGTCGTACCCGGTAACTTTTTTATGGTATCTGCAGCCCCAAGACGCGAAGAGAGAACTATCGGACGGGCTGCACGCGCTCGACAAGCAAGGAGACAAACGGCTTCCTCCCTCCAGCATTGTCACCGCACTCAAGCGCATGGGGATCGAGCTTCGCATGAAGCAGAGGGACGCCGAAAAAGCTCTGCGCGTCTTTGAGGTAGGTATGCATACCACCCTTTGACGCCATACGCCTTACCTGATGCGCGCGGGAGCGTTATTTCATTCTACCTTTTTACTAGGGCATTTCACTGATTATGACCCGAGGTGCGGTTTGAGTCGGGTCAGGAGGTGTTCCAACTCTCACGTGGCGGGTCGTGACTGGGTGTTGCTCAAGTTTTTTATGAAATTTTGTTGCATTGAAGTAATTTCTCGACCACCATTAGTTTCTCGCGGCCAGGGAATGTTGTAGATCACTCTCTACTCAGTACAGTAGGGCTGTGGTTAAAAGGTAAATATGGCATATTTTGGCCTTTTTACAGCTACAGTAGGTTTTCATGGGTTGGATGGCCTCGGGTTGTGACTGTGACGCTCGTCGGGTTCAACACTACTCCGACATGTTTTCCTTCCCCATCGAATTTGTTCTCGTCAAAACCCTAATAGTCTGATGACGATTCTTTTATATTTATTGTTGCTACTTTTTGGGAGATGCCGGTTCGTACTCGGATGGGACACGGAGATTCTGGCACGCGAGGCTGAAAAGGAGCCCCTGCCTTTGTTGCTGCCGTCGTCAATTCGAAACCCGTTTCGCTCGAAAAAGCGTTTCCACACCCGAAGTAGACGATATCTGCCCTTGAACACCCCCCCCCTCCCGTGGTTTGATGCGAGCGTCCAAGAAAGAAAGCCACGGGGAACCAAGACTGGAAACCCATGTATGCACGGAGTCTAACATCCATCCCCACCTCGGGCAGGTCATGGTCTAGATCATCTACAGGAGTTGATCTAGTATCTGCCGTTATGGAATGCTGTGCAAGATCTGCACATAGAGAGCTCAAATCTAACTCAGAAAACACGTGCTAGTTTGTGCCGATCGCACGGTTCCCCCCCGGTAACGTTACCTGTAGATCATACAGATCTTCCCTCTCGAAGTATCTAGATCATTACACGTGGGGATCAGTGATCCGTCCGACGTGTGCGTCCATTCCCGACCTCCCCCCCTCCGCACCAGCATTATACGGACGCGAGGGTCTATGGTCTTCAGACTACGACCATGCATTTTATGACTGCACCGCCCCCCCCACCTATCTCGAAAGGGATGCGAGGCAAATGTTAAAACCACGCAAGGTGAGCAACAAATGAAGTACGCCACCCCCCCCCTCCATGACCATACCCCCTTCCCCCGTGGTTTTATTTGAACGTCTAGGCCGAGGACACGTGTTCTGGTCGTCGAGAGGTAGAGTTCTCGTCGCTTGTTGACGCGGTGGGCAGAGCTTGGAGAGCGGAGGACCTCCATTCCAAACAGCACTCGCTAACCGGTAAGGAGCAATTGCCGCATACGCCAGCGTATACAGCACCCCCTCGTTTTTTTTTTTAAGGCCAATTTGCTCTACGCGACGGCCGGTATAGTGCAGACAAACGCCGAGCGACGCCCCCATGGCTAGACCTCGACATTTTTCGTGCCGCCACCATTTTCTTGTTGTGTTCCCCCCCCTTGGGTGTTGGACAACAAACATCGTTCACACGTCGTACAGATCACCGAGTCTCGCTTGATGATCCAAATGTTTCGGGGAAGATCTGTATGGTCTAGCTCATGATACCCGGTGGGAACCGTACGATCTCCATCATCTAGCAAACTCTTTCAAGGGTTAGATCTGTCCTCTTTATACACAGATCCTGCACGACATATCATGGCGGCAGCAGATGCAGAACCTACTGTAGATGGTCTATATGATCTATATGATCTATCTGTCCGAGGTGTCAAAGCTTTGAAATTCGTCCGAGGGTGTGTGATATTCTTGCGTGGTAAACGTTGAACCAACTTAACTGTGGACGGTACGCGAAAACGCACCAAAATCTTTTGTTCTGGCGAAACGGGTGAAATGCCCGAAAAAAGAAGATCCCTGCCTGGTGGTGGCACGTTTGCGCACAACAACCACCATAGTTGTTCGTCAACTAGCTTCTATCCCCTAAAATATATGGGGATGATTAGATAAGGCTTTCAATTATCGGCATGTTCCGCTCACAAACACCAGCACCGCCATACTTTTGTCAAATTTCGGACGGCCATCAGGGAACAATAAGCTGGACGGAAAAGTGGTACGCCTCCAACGGGAGTTCCGCTCGATATCGACAACAAAGTTCACCAACCCGAAGACGGGGACCATAACCTACTCTTACAAGATGGGCAAGGTGAGCTGGTGGAGGCGGTAAATAATCGTTTCTTTTCACAGGTCGGGTCGGGTCGGGTCGGGTCGGGTCGGGTCGGGTCGGGTCGGGTCGGGTCGGGTCGGGTCGGGTCGGGTCGGGTCGGGTCGGGTCGGGTCTGGTCGGGTCGGTGTCGGGTCGGGTCGGGTCGGGTCGGGTCAGGTCGGCTCGTGTCGGGTCGGATCGGGTAGGGTGGTACGACTCCAACGGGAATTCCGCTTGACGTCTACTACACACAAATTCTTAATCCAAACGTGGGGACCAAAACCTATTTTTACAGTATGGGCAAGGTATGTTGATGGCGGTAAAATAATAAACAAAAAAAGTCCGTACCAGACAATAGTATTTTATATATGAAAATCTATACATTGTGTGATACCGAGGTACTTATTTGTTTGGGTCTTTCAGCTGTCCGAACGTTTGCTGTACGAAACGTAAAAACTTTATTTTACCCTCCTCACCAGTTCGGATCTTTTTTGAAAATGATTCCTGCAGTATATGCGTTTCATAACTTTTGCCAAGCGTTAGCCGTTTTACCACTGCAAAAAACTCCCCACACTGTTTCCAAGTATTTTTAGCTAAAAACGTGGGTGTCGCTCTAAGCGGGATATGCTGCGGGCTTGATGATATCCGCAGGTATTCCGCAAGCTTGATGAGGACGGCGACGGAACGCTGACCTCGTTGGAGTTCAAGAGAGGACTCAGAAAACTGGGGATCGGGGACTACCTCGGAGAGAAGGATGTCCGCAGGTGAGCCACAATAAGTTTGTGTTGGTGTCTTACTCGGGGCTTTTAACGGGTCGGGTCACTTATCGCGGGTCCGATGGGATTCAGGGAAACCCGACCCGACCGATGAAGTTTGAAAATCTCCAGACCCGACCTGACCCGAATAGACCCGACCCGACCCGACCCTACCCTACCCGACCTGACCCGACCCGACCCGACCCGACCCGACCCGACCCGACCCGACCCGACCCGACCCGACCCGACCCGACCCGACCCGACCCGACCCGACCCGACCCGACCCGACCCGACCCGACCCGACCCGGAGGCTCCTCACTTGAGGAACGCTATACCTCACCCCAAAAATAACTGATTTGGGGACAAGAGAAAGTTTTACCCCCTTGAAAATAATCCCATGGCCTAGGTAAACAACGAAATTAAATGTCGAAAAGAACGAAATGATCTCGACGATTTCGGGTTCAACAATCGTTTCAGTAAAAAAAAAGTTATACCTCTGTCGTAGCACGCGCCGCGTCATGATGCCGAAATCTCCTCGCACCAAAACTGTGGCGCAGTAACCGCACGCCTAATCGGTCGACAGGACGCACTTCAGTGTAAACGAGGGCGTCACCTATCACGGTGTTCCCTCCCCCTCCCCCCTCTCACCTTCACTCCCGTTTGGCCGGATCCCTATCCTGACCTACTCTCAACATGATGTACATATCCAATTGCGAAGATCATCTTCAGACACGACTATGGCGAAAACACCACTCGCCGACTCGACCGACAGGGTGTTTTACAGCTCCTTCGACCGCGGCCTCAGCGGTAGTGTCGCCTATCACGACTCACTCGCCCCGTTCCCCCCCCCGCTTTACTCCCGTTTGGCTCGACCCCTACCCCTACCCTACCCTCGACGTATTGAAGACATCCAGAAACATACCGGTAGCGATCAGGAGAACTCACAGCTGGCGTTTTCGAAACAATTTCGCACATCAGACAGAGTCAGATCCCTATAACATGATTCATATGATATATGTCTTTCGGGGAAGATAGATCCCTGATCTATGTGTGATCTGTATGGACCGTAGACGATGTTGCCGGGTGGGAACCGTATGAGCTGCATGATCTAGCCCATATTGCCTCTATTGGATCTGTACTACACAGATCCTGCACAACGTCTTATATCACAACGACCGATTTAGGATATAGATGATCTGTACGATCCGTATCGTGATCTGCCCGATGTGTGACGATGCTACGATAGAGGTGCGCCACTTTTTTTCTTAATACTACCCCTCATTTTGGAAGCTTAAGACCCCCCCCAAAAGCTGATCTGGAGAACAATCGAAACCGCTACCGGATTGAGAAATCCCATGACCCAGGTACAACAACCAGAATCATGCGCAAAAATGACCGATTTCAGACGATTTGGGGTTAAGGAGCACCGTCAATCGGAAAACAAAATAGCTAAAAAAAGGTATACCTTATACCTCGATCTAGATCGTGGTCTGTCCGATGTGTGCGTGTCATTTTCATTACCAAAAAACATCCCTGCCCAATATTCGCGCGTCGAATCGAATCAACGGACAGGATTTTCCGGTCCTTCGACCGCGCTCTCAGTGGGAGTGTCGACTACCACGAGTTCTGCGACTTCCTCCTGCATGGGGCCGTGTCCGGCAAAACACGACATCACCACCGTCGTCATCAGCATCGTGCAAACCTGTATTCCTCAAAGGTCAATCACAACAACGGGCACGGTTATTCGTCTAGCGGGCACAACAAGATGCCGCGCCGCCGTCGACAAACTCATTATCGTCGCCACGGACGAGGTGGCGGCGGCGGCGGCGGAACCGATGACGGTTGGGGGGGATACGAAAATGATGGAAGCTGTTTCGGGTCTTCGGAGGATTGGGGAAGCAGCAGCAGCGAGGACGACGATTACGGCGAGTTTTTGTCTCCTGATCCTAAATTATCTGAAGCCCCCAATAATTTTATCGTTCACCTTCGCACTATTTGCCGAAGGCGGGAAAAAGAGAAAAAAGCAAAATTCCTACTTGATGCTGTTTTTTCAAAACAACTTTTATTCCGCTGTAAGACTTCGATGTCGAGTGCGCTTACCTCGGTGGAAGTGGGGATGGGCAGTTAAACGCTATCGCAGCTGAAAACTCGTTTTTGGGGACTAATTACTTGGAATTAGCATAGGGAGGGGTTCGGGGCTCTAAAGGGGTCAAGTTACCCTCGGGTCCAGTCACTGAAATAGGTACACGGAGTACATATGTAACATGTACTTTTATTAGCCATTGGCCTCAGTATTCTTTCCGAGTGTAGTATATAGGTAGCATTCATATCTCCCCCAACAAAAACATGGGACTAGGCAGTTAGACGAAGCGCTTCGTGAAAGCCAACAAACAGTACTGATACTCTCCTTTTTGACGCCCTTTTTTTTCTTTCTTTCTTACTTTTTTTCATCGTTTAAAGGCCCCCGTGTAGCTTACGGGTGCGGCCGTGGAAGCAGGGGTAGGCTGTTTAAGCCGTCCCCGGATCCCGTCATTAAAATTGGCATTACACCACTTACACATTTCCCACCTGCTTGCCTTCGTGTCTGCGCTGGTGTATTATTTAGGCAGCATTCGTCTCCCCGAAGTAACCATTAGCTTGAAAGAGCAATGCGACTTCGTTTTATAAAGGTAGCAGGTAGACGGGCATGTGATGGGATGGGGGGGGGGTGGTGCAAGGGCGGCAGGTGGATCGGATAGATGCCAGCCCAGAAGCAGGCCCAGAAGAAGGGAGCAAACTATCGTTGCGTATTTTTTTGTTTGGTTTGTTTCCCTTGGTTTTCTTGTTAGTTTTGCGGGGTTTTTTTCACCAGTGATCGATTTTGCCGGATGGTGGCAAACATAATAATGGGTTGAAAAAAATCGTCTCTTGCTGCCGCTTTTGTCGCTTTTGTTTTTTGCGTAAAGGGTCTGATGTGGAGTACGGGTACGGGTACGACAGCGGAAGCGGGGACGGGCTGTTCGAGCCACCGCCGGATCCGGTCATCGACGCGGCGCGCGATGCGATGGTACAGTTCGCGCCGTCCGGGGAGCGGCAGCAGCGGGTTCGAGACTACCTCCGGGGAAAGGATAAGAACGCCTCCGGAAAGGTGATTTACACGACGCGACCACACGTAACTTAGTAGGGCTGTGAGTTGGCCTGGCCGTAAGTCGTTGGCTAGATAGATATCATTCGGCTAACTATTTTACGGTTAGTCGCAAGCAGTAAGTTTTTGTGGATTTCTGTGTGATTGCGTGTGACTGGGCGTGTCTGTTGCCCGATCTGTGTCGTTTAACGCCTTTGCAACTGGCAACCCTTTTTGTAATTACTTGGATTTTAGTATAGGGAGGGATTGTGGAGTACCTAAAGGGGTTAAAGTTTTCATTCGACGCGAGTCGACGGGGAAACAAAATGATGCTAAATTATTGTCGCGATGAAAAAAGAAAGCGCATAACTGTCGCAGTGGGGAGGGGGGAGGAGGGCCCGCTCTGTGACCCCGGATCTGAGTTACTACTGGGAGGGAGGGAGCGCGAGAGTAGTGCCAAGATACTAAAGGGGATGAAGAGAGCAAAAAAAAGAAATGGAGACCATGTGTCGCGCGGGAGTTTCAACGAACGTGAAGGGGATGAAGAGAGCAAAAAAAAGAAATGGAGACCATGTGTCGCGCGGGAGTTTCAACGTCGGCCACCAATGCTGCATGGTGTCGTATCTTAATTCAATGCGTGCTACGATACGATAATGGGGATAGCAAATTTTAGGCTTCATACTTTCTTCGGGATGGCGTGGTGACGGGGCTCCTTAGCCGAACATCATCAGAATGTCTTTCTTGTTTCGTAACATTGTTTCGAACGTTGTATGCCTAGACTAGGCCATGACATTTTTTCAGCTGGTTGCAGTTTTTTTTTTTTCTCAACTTTTGCGTTTGGATGAGATGTAGAGCTCCTTGATTCATAGAGCTGTGAGTCGGCAGAATTTCACGACTAACAATTAAGCGGCAGATGCCATTAGCCAACTAACCGACATTAGTCGGCAACTCGGCTGGAGAAGCCTGAAGCGAGCTGATGGCCAGCCGACTAGCCGACTTAAGTTAAGCGAGCGAAGCAAGTCAAATCAGCTACCGTGGCCCCGGCCCAGAAAATACAAAATTCGTATCGCATTGTTCAACAACCATTCCTGCAAGTACGGAAAACTCAATAAGTCGGATAGTCGGCACCTCCGGCAAAACGACCAACTATTAGTCCGACTAATAACTACAGCTCTATCAGTCCAGGAGCCCCAAGAAGGTTGTACATGCGCCCCTACTGTACTATCAGCAGCACGCGTCATTTTCCAATTTTTCCTTTGTTCGTTCTTTTTTTTTGTTCTGTTTCCTTTCCGCGAACAAAAGATGCCGGAGAGCAAATTCCACCAGTTCCTGCGACGCTCAGGGGTCGAAAACACCCTCGGCAGCGACGGAACGTGCGCGCTGATAGAGAGGATGGACCCTCGAGCTACCGGGTACATACGCTACATCAAATTCCTCGATAAGGTATAAGGGATATACGTGCATTGGAACCGCTTGTGGGGCGCCGTACGTGGATGAGCAAGCAATAGGTTATATATATGTATTTAAAATAAGAAACCGGTTACGGAGTGTCATACGTAGACGAGTAAGCTATGTATAAGATAAGAAACTGCAAGCGATTCAGTTGTTTCATGCGTTTGTTGATTCACGTGCTCGCGTTTGTAGAGAGGACGGATCCACGAGCTACCACGTACACATCCTCTACGTCAAATTCCTCGATTATATATATAGGAACCGGCGTTAACCACCCATGGAAGGGGGGGGGGGAGGGGTACTCGTTTCATGCATGGCCGTAATCGTAGCATGGCCATAAACCCTCGCATCCCTATGATGCTGGGACGGAACACGCCGGGTTTCGCCGACTAGGCAGGCATCGCGCGCACCAAGCGCGAAGCGTCGTGAGGTGTTTGGCGTGTCGCATGAAGAGCGGCGTACTGCATCCTACTCAGACACCACTTGCGAGGCAGACTTCGGCACCTTGTGGGTACTTTCTTGCATATGGATGACAGCTTCTAACCGAATAATATGTTTTCTGGTATGGCCACCTCCAGAGGGGGGCAGAGAGATTCACGCATTTGGCATGATTCATTCGTAATGCCATTGGTGACGATTCTGCAGAACTGTTAACTCTACGTACGGGTAGCGGTGTTTCTCTAACGTTAACTCGATGGTGTGTTTGGGAGAATGTCGTTATGCATTAAGACGGAGGGGACCGTCGCTCTTATCCATTCGAGCTGAAGGCAAAGGCTTGAATGCAGAGTTCGTTGAGCGAGAGCCAGGGGTTGAGAGACAGAGGTTAAGAGAGATACCTGGTAGAGGTTAAGATATAACTAGAGAGATAGCCACAGTAGAGAGCGAAGGAGACAGGGGTCATCTTGATTCTTCTAGCTCCAACTTTTTTTGTGCGTTTAAAGCTTTCATTGACTTTTTGTATGTCCGTGATGTCGACCAGGTTTTTGACAAGGCCAAGTCTCCGGATGACACAGCGGCAGCAAACGAACCCATCAAGGGCGAAGATGAGCCTAAGGCGGCGGACACCACCCCCATTCTTCATCGCATTCAAGAGGCGGTTCTTCAGGTACAAAGAGCAAGCCTTGTTCCATGCTAGAATAACTGTTTTGATATATTCTTCCACGCCAGAGTCATTGGAGGCTGTCTTATGACCATGGACTACTAGATTCTAGCGTTGAGCTATTGTGAGAACGACAACAACATCTCAGCAGCAACTCTCAAATCGTCCATTTTGACAACCTTGACGATGGCAACTTTTACATAGTGCAAAATTGCGCTCGAATGTGCCATCGCAGTCCCTCGTCAAAAACAGGCCGTATCACGGACTGTTCCGCCTTTCTGATGACACGGGATCGGGACTAGTAACGCTGGAAGCCCTCAAGCACACCCTCAATATGATGGGGGCGAAGATAACACAAGACGAGGCTCAAATGGTCGCCGACAAGCTGGCGGCGCGAACAGACGGGCTTGTCGACTACGAGGGGCTGTATCGCCTTTTGCTGGAATCACCACCTCCCCAGGTGACTACCGTCTTATTGGATTATGAGTTATGAGGTCCATATATTACGAATCTATTTGCCGTGCAGTCACGACGTGAATGCTATTCTAGCTACTGTATTGATTTATGATCAAGAGGACGGGTTGGATTATAAACTTTTGAAGTCCGCCCGCGTCTAGTCGGTGTGTCGTCACCGCGTACATGTTCCTCTAGTTGCTGAATTATTGTCAAAGGGGCGTGTTGTATTATGGACTTTGAGGTCCATACACCTCTATATTCCTTGCTAATGATTTCCCACCTAGGGGGCGTGTTGGACTATGGACTTTAAGGTTCCTAGTACCTGGTATGTATCTAGTTGGTGTGCAATCACTAGGTATCTGTTCCTCTAGTATTGACTTCTCATCAAGGCGGTATGTTGGACTGTGGACTTTTGAGGTCCATAGGTATATAGTTGATATGCAGTCACTACGTAAAAAATCCTCTAGTTACTGACTGCTCATCAAGGGGGCGTGTTAGAATATGATTTTTTTAGGTCATACATACTTATCTAGTCGATGTGCAGCCACTACGTAAATGTTCCTCCCGCTGCTGACTTTTCATCGATGGGGAGTATTGGATTATGGACTTTGAGGTCCATAATCATCTGGTGATGTGCAGCCACTACGACTATTCTCCTCTGGCCGGACTGCCTCCTCATCAACGGGACGCGTTGGATTATAAACCTTAAGGCCCATACATATGTATCATGTCGATGTGCAGTCACTACGTACCTGGTAACTGTTGCTCTAGCTGCTAATTTCACATCGCAGGGGCGTTCTAGACTGTACCAGGTAGACTTTAATGTCCATGTACACGCATCTATTCGACGCGCAATCGCTACGTAAATGTTCCTCTAGCTACTGTGCTAAGCTTTCATCGAGAGGGTGTGTTTGATTATGGACGGCGATAGAGTCCAATCGTGTGTTGCCGGTGTACAGTCAAAACGCACGAGTGTAATGAGTAGGCATCGACACGCATTGTATTTCCACACCTTATCGTTGGCACTCGCCATACATGGTCTACGTCTGTCTTATTTGTTTTAGTAACTAGTTTATCTGTCGACAATGTGCAGCGTGAGTGTCCATCACGAAAACTGACAAAGAAGCAGGAAACGAAGGCCATTTAGGTATTTTTTGCCGTCACTTTCCAGCTCAACACGTAAGAAAATCTTACACTTAACGACTTTCCGGACAAGTCGTGGTCAAAGATGCTTCTCTCTTCCCTCATTCGATGTCTATCTTCATTTCCATCACGCATAGACTGTGGTATTCCCACTGCTCGTCGAATTTGTATAGAATTTTGCAGGGCTCTTCACGGGTCGGATCATTCCGCGCGGGTCGGATCGGGTCAGGGTGTCCGGACCCGACTCAATCCGACCCGACCCCACCCGACCCGACCCGACCCGACCCGACCCGACTGGTGAGAATTGAACAAATTCTTCCCCGGCCCGATCCGCCCCGTGAGATGGCGAACCCCTCCTGACCCGACCCGACCCGACCTCCGACTTGGTTTTGTAAACCTCGTGATTCAACCCGTGGGCCGGGTCGTGATCCGTGAACAAGCGCTGGAATTTTGCTAACTAACCAACTCTTTCGAGTAAGCCCTTGAAACAGCAACTGCTAAGTTAAAAAAAAGTTAGCAACATTTTGACTGCGCCTAAAACAAGCAGGGGGCTCTACATAGCACGCGTCTTTTCTTACGTGCCGTGACGTGCCGTGCCGTACCTCCTGCCTACCGGTTTTCTTTCGTATGCGTGTGTTTTGCAGCATCTGTGCGCGAGGCCTTTACGGACCCCATATTCAGGGGGCGGCGCGCTCATTTGGCCACCCCCCGCGGTCCTACCGTCGACAAACTACGCCGCTGGAATTCTCGGTCAGGGGTTGGGCTCGGCGCCCGGGGGGGGAGGCAGCGGCGTCCGCAATGACCTCGTGCTTGAGGAAGTCGCCTCCAGGTGAGCGAAGCATTTGAGTTACGAAAACTCTCTTCGAAACCGGAGGAAACGACAACGACTACTGTAAGATGGTATGCACTGTAGCTGTCGCTAGGATCTCGCGCGGCAGGATATATATGACTGTCGTCATCTTGTCTCCCTTGGAGGTGAGCGGCGGCAGGGGCGGCAGCGGCGGCGGACGTCTAATCCGGCCTAAGCGATATCAAGAGAGATCCCTATGTTTTCGGCGCCGTGTGACTGGGGAACTCGCATTTTCTCGTAACTGTAAGTTGGATCGTACCAACACTCTACGAGAGAAACGTGCGCGAACAGCACCAGTTCGAGTGGGATCGTGCCGCGCCCGCATTGTAAGAGTCCTCGCATTACAGTTCGGACACCAAGATTGTTAACCTCGAGCCCCCCCCAACCGAGAAAGTGCTCTACGCTGTAAACGCTTCTTTTTTTTTTCGTCGTCGCTTTTTCCCTCCTGGAGTCTAAAACAACCCAGGTACAACAGTGAGCTGAAAAGCGACCAGTGCTGGTCGCACGAGTACCAACCTTTTACGGAGAGCGTGAAACACATCACGCACAGCGCATCATCGTGCTGCTGCTGCTGCGCCCGTCGTGTATCTCCTTATCGCTGCAAAATCGGGCACATCCCCAACCCCACCCCCTTTAGCCGGAGCTGCTTCATAGTGGCCGATGCTGGAGTTTGTCATTTTCGCCTTTTCGCCTTTTTTCACCGTGTTTTTTTGCCGGTTGAGATCCCCAAGACAAGTGGTACCATAGAGGCAGCACTTTGTTTTGCTCTTTCTTATTTCTTTTTTCTTTTTTTCCTGAAAGACGACGGACCTCCTTAGCCCAAAATCGTCCGAATGTCGTTTCTGCTTTTCAATATCATCATTGCGTTTGTTTGACACCTCTTGGCCATGAGATTATTCATCATTATTCGGGTTGCGCTTTCGATTTTCTCGAAATAAAAACTAGTTTTTCGGTGGCATGGGTAGAGATCCTTATGAGAGGAGCCTTGAGAAAAAAAAACAAAAAAAAAGAGTCACCGTACGGAAGCAATGCGCCATCTTTTTTCCGGGGCTTTTAACTCGGGGGGCTCTATACCTCTGTCCGAAAACCTGACATGGGGGGGGGGAGGGAGGGGAGTTCTACCCGATGGATAACCGCATGGCCAAGGTGTACCACGAAAATATTCCAAGAAAATAGTGAAAATTCCGACGATTTTTGGTCAAGAAACCCCCGTGATTCAGAAAGACGTTTCACTCCGAAGTTGATACCTTTATCGTAGCATGCGTCAGTAACCTTCCTTGCGGTCGGGGCGCGGCCGAAGCTTCTGAGGTTCCCAACACGAGGAAGCTCAGCAATCTCATCCGAAACGTGACTCCGAAGGCCTCTCAATTGCGCACTCCCGACCGACGCTTTCATGCGCTACAGTGCTCAGCCCCCGGCCGGAAACGCCGGGCCCATAAAGTGCAAACCCTACCCTCAATCGCGTAATCCGACCAACGCTTCCATGCGCTACAGTATTTAACAGTCCTGAGACAAAAAATACACTCGTAAAAAAAACGATCAGACTAACCGATAGTTTGTTTCCTCGCTTGAGGAGCTCAAACCCCCGGCCGGAAACGCCGGACTCATAAAAGTGCAAACCCTACCGCGGGATGACTCAAGAGCGCAGACGCGGGGGGCTACGTTTTAGAGGCAGCACGTTTCGTCTGAAAAGGTTTCTGACTGACGGAGCTCCTTAACCGGGAATCGTCGGGAATATCTAGCAATTTCTCGTCGTGTACCTCGGCCATGGGGGTTTTTCGTCCGGTCTCTATCAGTTTTATTTTTCTCCAAACCGGTTTTTGTAGGAGAGGTCTTAAGCTCCCAAAATTGAGGGGTAGTATTAAGAAAAAAAAGTGGTGCACCTCTTTCGTAGCTAGCGTCTGCACCTCTCCTGTAGTATGTGTCTCGGACGGGTCAAAGCAGGGCCCAAATCGCAGGGGTTAGGGTTTTACCGTTGTGATGAGGGAAAACGGCAACCTCGCGATCCAGCAATAACGATGGCGCGAGCTCGTCAGTCACGCGGCGAGAGGGCTTGTCCTGGGTCCTCGCGGAAGATGGGGAAGATTACGCTGGCAAGATGTGGTGAACGGTTTCGAGTGCCGCCCTGCGATTGCGGTTCTTGTTTTAACGAGCAACTTGGAGTAGTTGCACATAATAAGAGGTTGGGTCTATGTTTTGTTTGACTCTCTTTCCTGCTCCTACAAATGTTCTCACGTGGTCATGTGAGTTTGTCCCCAAACCCGGGTGTGCGGTTCTAAGACAGTAAAGATAAACATCACGAACACGGAATGTATTTTGCTGGTCCCCTTGACTATCACCAGGGTGCGACAGCGCGTGCTGGAGAAGACGCAACTGTGGGGGCCCACCTTCAGTCTCTCCCGCCAGTTCGAATTCCACGACCCAAGGAACAGGTGCGGCGCGCAAACCCTTTTTGCACACGAGCCCAGCAGGTGCATCGTTGATAAAAATATCATTCTTGGTCTGTTAACGTAGTTGGAATGAGCTTGTTGGGTGCCATTTGCTATTTCTTTAGTTTTTTACTGCTTGTAACAGTAGAGTTTCCCACTTATTCGCAAAATTGGTTGGCGCCCACAGGCTGTGTACGAGGCGAACGGAATTATCCTTGCATTGGTTGAATAAATTTGGTTGGGCTACGGTTACGGTTAGATATCATTTAATGTGTACGTTAACTATTTTCTCGAGTAAGTGATGAGGTACTCTCGCTTGTATTTTTTTTTGTGTGTGTGTTTTTTCGAAAACTCTCCTAATGGATTCCCAACCATGTCGGCGTTTAGATTTTCGGCTAATCGTGTGCTCTATAAACCATTGCGTTCATTAAAAGTTGACCAAATAAAACCAACAATCCCGTCCCTCTAGAAATTACCAGCTAAACAAAACACTTTTATCCCTCTACAGCCCTAGCCTTAGTCAACCCTTACTTTCCTTCTATTGTCCATGTGTGTGCATCCAACTGCAACCGGAACGGTGACTAACTGCTACTTTTTTTCTTCTCGGCGATGATGGAGCAGCTCGGTGTTTATACTTCCCTCTGCATAGCCCTTACATTCCTAAAACTAACCATTCATGCATGCTAAGACAGAGGTGTCACTTTCAGGGTGAAACGCTTTCCTGAAAGAGGGAGGGGGGCGCTCCTTAGCTCCCAAAATCGTCGTTAAAAAAATCGTGTTTTTTTTGTTCGGAATAGTTTTCGTTGTCGTATTCCTCGTGTTTTTTTTGTTCGAAATAGTTTTCGTTGTCGTATCCCTTGGCCATGGAGTTATTCATTGCGGCAGCACATTTATTCTCCACCCCCGAATCGGAGTTTGGGCGAGGATACATGTAGGTCTTGAGCTACGCAAAGGCGAGGAGGTGATCGGACAAACAAAAAAAATGGTGCGTCTCCGCCGCAGCATGCGTAACGCGTGCTACGATAGAGGTATACCTTTTTTTGGCGAACTTTTTTCTGAATGACGGGGCTCCTTAACCCGAAATCGTCGGAAATTTCATCACTTTTTGTTTTGCATGATTTTCTCGTTGTGTACCTAGCTTGGCGATGGGATTTTTCATCCGGTCTATCTAGCGGTTTTATTTTTCTCCAAAATCTGTTTTTGGGGAGAGGTCTTAAGCTCCCAAATTGAGGAGTAGAATTAGAAAAAAAAAAAGTGGAGAACCTCTACCGTAGCAAGCATCCCGCCTCAACTAACAAATAAGCTCAACCCTTCACGAGTAAAAAACGAAAAATAACCAGTTGACTTAATTTATTTTGTTCGACATTTTTTCCATACCCCTTAGCTCAACTTACCAGTTTCCATATGTTCCATCTGTCTGCAAAGGGGGATGGTGACGGTAGAAGATTTTTCTTCGGTGATGGAGCAGCTCGGTGTTTACCTCTCCGGACAGGAAACAGACCACATCAGACGCCTCTTCGACAGGTACTATTACTGCTAAACGTTATTTTCGTCCGCGTTTGCATATCGCCGAATCATGGCTTGCTTGCTTCTCTGGTTTTTGTGTTCGCGATCCGCGTTGTATGTAGAGAGTGATCAAAAGCATCTCTTTGACACAAAAACTTTAAAAAGCCAATTTCTCAACCCTCAAACTTTAGTCTATATTATTCCAAGCGTCTTGTCCTTTATAAAGAAAGCGACAACACTTCAAGAAAAAAAAAATTACCAGTTGAGTCATCCCGCGCTATATAGAGGTGCAGCAGATTCTAAGAAATTTTCTCACAAGGAGCTCACTATTGTTTTTCACCCGACGCAACACAACTTCAAATAGACATTCGTTCGCGCGCAACCCTGACCAGCATTTGTATGTGCTGGACCAGTCCTGAATAAAACACATATGCTCGGTAATATTATCATACTAACCGATGCTTCCCACGCTTGAGGAGCTCAACCGGTAAGGTATACCGTTTCTTGGCTCAAAAAGTACCACTTTTACCGTGGCAAAAGAGCCTTCACACGGTAGGGGTGCAGCAGCATAAGTCCCTGAGCTCCTCACACGAGGAAACTCAATATCTCACCCGATACTGCATGACTTCGAAGGCATTCGTTCGCACAACCCAACCAAGCTTTTACGCCTTAGTTCCTAAAACAATATATATATATGCACTCGTGAAATTTCTTCATCAATGACTAACCGCTAGTTCCTCACTACTCAATCGGACACAAGTACATTTGTCAATCCAACAACGGCAACCCCCTAGCGTGGGACGACTCTCATGACCTTGTTGATGATTCCAGGCTATTGACAGAGGTTTAGACGGAATACAAGAGCATGGCCTCGTTTGTGCTGAAAATAGTGTAGGACACGCCCTGCCTTGCATAATAATTCCAGCCTGGTCGCAAAATAAGAGATTCTTAACTGGCGTCGCGAACTGTACCAGGAGCACCGTGCTACAGAGTTGGCCCCTTTATAACTGACCACTAGTAGTCTGTAAAAATAAGCCACGTTTATGAAGGATTATCATTGTAGTTGGGAAAAATAGCATATTTTGACCCAGACTGGTACAATGTTCTTGGTGCACCAAATGTTTCGATTTTGGGTGGGATCACTTTTACAGTAGTATTTTGCGAAGGATAGCGTCTGGCAGAGGTGATCTCGCGAAGAACGAGGTTTTCTCGGAAGCGATGAACGTGCCTACGTTGTTGTTGTTGTTGTTGTTGTCGTTGTTCTCATACTAGCGAGTTTCTAATATATTGTCCAATTTTTGGATCATAGCTCTCGGAAGTTTGCGGCGTTGCGTGGACCAATCCTGCAGGAGCGAACAGTCTCCCATTTACCATTGCCAATAAAAGTATCCCATGATAATAAAAACCCAAGATGTTTGTTTTTCTTAGAAGCTAAAAATATATTTAAAGCTGAAACACTGTTCTCGGTCTGAAACTATCTATCAATTCATTATCGGCATAATCTAGTCCGCGCTCACGACATAATATGTGGTACAGTACAGAAACTCCCCTCTACTATGCTGGTACGTGCAAGCTGAAAAAATCGCACTATAGCGGCAATCAGAGTCACTCCGCCCACGTCCACTGCTGGTTGTTCCCATCTGTGCCAAGCGATTTCACAGGCGCTAGAGTGGGAAGCAGGCACTGCTCAACCGGCACTATAGCGGCAACTGGCACTGCTCTACTCGTTGTTCCCATCTGTGCCAAGCGATTTCACAGGCACTATAGCGGGAAACCGGCATTAATCAAACGGCACTATAGAGGGACCACTGCTACTACTACTGTACCTCGAATGCGAAGACCCAACCTTTCTTTGCTTTATCTTCTCTAAACCTTGGCGCACAATCGGCTGACCAATCAGGTACGGGGACGGAGCGATTGACTACACTGATTTCTGCCAAAGCATAATGTTCGATCGCCAGGAAATGGAAGCGCTGGCGGGAAAAATCAACTCCCGCTTTGCAGAACTCAGGTGGGCTTTGTCGCGCTTTGAACGCTCGGTGTTGACAGCGTTTCTGTCCGTAGCTGGTTAGGTCCATCGACGTTGATAAGGTTGGCTTGTGTGATTTACCAGCAGAGCTTTTTCACACACTGGAGAAACGGTTAACGCGCGGCGTGCACGAGACGAAGTTTTTTTCTTCTATCCCCGAGCTCGTTGTTTTGAGTGTGTTTGGGGTAAGGCTTGCATGAATCAAAGCTTGTGTCAATCAATCATCTCGTTTGCCCGTGTAGTTGGTTGGTTCGTCGGCGTTGATTGGCTTGTGTTGGTTTAATTGGCTGACTGGCTAACTGGCTGGCTGGCTGGCTGGCTGGCTGGCTGGCTGGCTGGCTGGCTGGCTGGCTCCACCCCCCCCCCCCCCATTTACGGCATGCTCCTCGCCTCATGCTTTTGGTGCTCGAGGGCACCTTGTCCCTTAGTCGATACCATAGTTGACGGCCAGCGCTGCGTCGTATGATACGAACAGTTAGTTCAGGGCTTTATTTCCACGGGTCATGATCAAACTCTCGCGGGTCGAGTCGGGTAGGGACAGGTCAGGAGATATTTCGGACTCTCACGGATCGGAACGGGTCGGGCCAGGGGGCTTTCAAAATCTCCCGGGTCGGTTCGGGTCATCCTGTCCCGGCCCGACCCCTAGGGAGGTGACCCAACCCGCGAAAACCCCTGCCATTTTTCAGGGCTTTTCACGGGTCATGATTTTACCCACGGATCATGTCAGAAGGTTATCAAAACCTCGCGGGTCGTGTGGGGTAGGGTCAAGAGATGTTTGATACCAGGTACATCACGGGACGGGTCGGGTCGGGAAAGAAGGAATTGAAATCTCGCGGGTCGGGACGTGTTTACCCCGACTCGGCCTGACCCGTGAAAAGCTTCGCTGTTTTTCTTCTACCTTCCTGTGAAGGGTTTATGGATGTGATTCAACGCTGAAGCTCATGCTGCAATAGTAAAGGTGACCCGAACGAGTTGTCCCACGGTAGAGGGTTTTGCACACTTTTTGGAGGCCTTGACATTTCTGGCCGGTTGAGTTTCCTCTCCTCCAAGTGTGGAGCTATCATCATCATCGGTGAGTATGATACTTTTACGAAAAGGAGGATCGTGTTGGTCGGGTTGAGCGAGCGAATGTCTTCGAAGCTATTATGTCTCGGTTAATTTTGTTTTAGCTCTCCTCACGTTAGGAGCTCAGAAAGTTCTTAGAATTTGCTGCACCCCTAGCGCGGGATGGCTCAGATAATTCTCAGAATCTGCTGCACCCCTAGTGCGGGATGACTCAGAAATTTCTTAGAATCTGCTGCACCCCTAGCGCGGGATGGCTCAGAGAATTATCCAAAATCTGCTGCACCCCTAGCGCGGGATGACTCAGAAAATTTTCAGAATCTGCTGCACCCCTAGCGTGGGATGGCTCAAAAATTTCTTAGAATCTGCTGCACCCCTAGCGTGGGATGGCTCAGAAAATTATCAGAATCTGCTGCACCCCTAGCGTGGGATGGCTCAGAAATTTCTTAGAATATGCTGCACCCCTAGCGTGGGATGGTTCAGAAAGTTCTCAGAATCTGCTGCATCCCTAGCGTGGGATGGCTCAGAAAAATTTTAGAACCTGCTGCACCCCTAGCGTGGGATGGCTCAGAAAGTTTTTAGAACCTGCTGCACCCCTCGCGTGGGGTGGCTCGAACCCGTAACCTTAACCTTGACCCTAACCTCAACCCCAACTGAACGCAACAATGTGTAAGGCTAGTGCTCTTCGCGTCGTACACAGGCGCGAGTAGTGAGACGTATGCACCAGTATGGACCTGGCACATCGTAGGCTGACTCCCGATTTCACTTTTTATATTTTTCTGGCGGAGGCATGAATTGCGTCAGCTGTGATATATGCGTGTACCACCTGTGATTTGTTTGTGATTTTTCTCTGGGGTATTCCTTAGCTCCAGAGTGACTGGAGCCTGTCCTGTGACCACGGACTTGATTTTGCGAGTTAATGTGAGAACAACGACAACAACAACAGCGCGCGCCAGCGATGGTGCCGTCCGTATAAGTGGCCCATATTACTGATGACCTACATGCCGTTGTCGAACGACAAGATAAGAACAACACTCGATAACGATAACCTTTAGCTCAAACACCGGGAACGATAAACAGGCGCAGGGGCGTTGACATTCGATCGGCGTTCGACATGTACGACCTCAGCAAGACCGGCTTCGTCAGCCGGAGAGATTTTCGAGAGGCCATGAGGAAGCTAAAGGTACGAACACACATCACCACGTTGAGAAAAAAGTGAAACGCCGAAACCCACGGTACTGGGCGGGGGCAGGCACGAGGTATCCCTTTTTTTTTCCTCTACCGAGGATAGGTCACCGCCGCGTGTTGGACAGTAAGATCTCACTCAAAATATATATACACTTGGAAGTATACCCGACGCGTGCTACGATATAGGTGTCACTTTTCGCCTGCAATGGTTTCTGCATGACCGGGCTCGGAAATACGCCATTCCAGACCAAAAAAAACGTACAAGTACGCCATTTTTTTTTTGTGCATGCTTCTCGTTGTCTACAGAGTACTTAGGCCAGAGGTTTTTTTTATCTGGTTGGCAGCAGCAGTTTTATTTTTTCTCCAAATAAATCTGTTTTTTTATGGGAGAGGTCTGAAGCTCTCCCAAAACTGAGGAAACAAACCTCCAGAAAAAAAATGGTGCACCTCTATCGTAGAACGCGTCACCCCTATACTAATTCCAAGTAATTTTTACAGCTGTAAAAGCATTAACCCCTTTACAACTGGAAACCCGTTTTTGGGGAAAAAATACTTGGATTTAGTATAGGGAGGGGTTTGGGGGCTCTAAAGGGGTCAAGGTCGTCGGCACAACCATGCCAAACTATTCTTCGGTGGTGTATATATTGCGAAACCGGAACGCATAGAGATAGCTATCCCGTCGCGCGAGTGTGGCTCTGAGCTACTGAAAAAGGAAGCCTTACGGTAAGCAGTGGGGCGCCCCAATAAGGCGGTCTGAGTAGTGCGGTATCCCGGTACAAGGCGGTCAAAATCGCTTTAGGTTCCACTGGGGAAAATCAAGTGCACTCGTATTAACCTGGAATGAATAAGGCGGCTTCCCTCTATAAGGCGGTCGCATTGCTATCGCACACCACCGCTTTACACCTTACTGTAAACGCATGCTATGATAGGAGTACAGTGGGGGTTCCTCGATAAGGCGGTCTGAGTAACGCGGTATCCCGATATAAAGCGGCCAAAATCGCTTGGCACGACTGGGGAACTGCATTCATAACCTGGAATGAATAAGGCGGTTTCCCTATATAACGCGGTCATAGTGCCCTGACACACCACCGCCTTACTGGGCGACCCCTCTACAAGGCGTTCATAGTGCCCTGGCACACCACCGCCTTACTGGGTGACCCTTATATAGTGCTGCTGTGCCCACAAGCGACCCCCCCCAAACCGCACTAGTCCGTCTGACGAGCGGTTTTTGGAAGGATGCAGTTCACCCTTCATGCAACTCGCCGAACACGTCACGGCGCTTCGCGCTTGGTGCAAGCAATGTCTGCCTGGTTGGTGAAACCCCGACGTGCTCCATCCCAGCGTTGTAGGGGTGCGAGGGTCAATGGTCCTGCGACTACGGCCATGCATAAATATCGAGTACACCCCAACCCGCGCCCCCGCCCAACCGCACTAACTAATGTATCGCGTTCAGAATAGCCTACATTTGGTCGAATATTGGTGCGGACGGTAGTGCTGGCTATACCGGAAGCCAACACGGGTGTCAGACAACACCCCCCCTACGGCAATGATTTTTATCGAAACATTTTTCTCCATAACATGGCAAGAGCGGTGCTCTCAAGACGATAAAGGTATACCTTTTTGTGGCTGAAACGTCGTCTGAACGACGGGGAGATCCTTAACCCGGAAAAATCGCGAAAAACAACAAAATCTCACTTCGTTTTTTTTTTGTTTTTGTGCAACCTGCTTCGCTTGTACAGTACGCCTATTCCATGCGTGGAACGATAGCGCACCGGTTAAAACTTTAAGCTTTTCTCGAAAATCAATCAGCTCTTTTAGGGTGAGGCACAGAGGTCCGACCGCGCGTGCTGCGTGCGATGGAGAGATATTAATAGCACCGTTAGACTTTTGCGTTTCTGAAATTTCGGGGGTTCTTAACGCCAAGCCGCCGGAATGTCATCGCTTTTTTTCAAATAAATCCGTTTCTTTCTTTCTTTTTTTTGGTGTATAGACCTCGCTAGATCATGTGTTTGTTCTCGTCGGGGCTCACCTTCAGTTTGCTCAAAATCAGTTCTTGCCTCAGAAAAAGAAAAAAGAGCTCCCCAAGCGAGGAGCCTCAGAAGGCAAAAAATATACCAGGTATATATCTACACCGTAACAGGCGGTATAACAAGGGGCGGGGGGGGGGCGGGTGAGTGCGTGCGTGCGGCGTTTGTGCTTTCCGCGCGCGTTGACCCATGCTGCGGAGTGTACTCCCACGCGGCCATGTAGGGGTGCAGCAGATTCTAAGAAATTTTCCGAGCTCCTAACACGAGAAGCCGGCTCAACATCTCACCCGAAAAAAAAAACTTTCGAAGAGATTTCGTTCGCGCGAAACCCGACCAACAAAAACACTTCGATGCGCTGGTGGTCCTCGAAAAAACAAGACCTACTCGAAAACAAGTATCATCGTCGTCGATAGATAGATGTATCTCCATGCTTAAGAAGCTCACCCAGGTCAGAAAGTTTAGCCGAAAAAAGTGCAGCTCCTACCGTACGGGTGCACCATTTTTGTTTTCTGGGGGAGTCGCTCTACGGTAGCCCCCCCCCCCCGACTTTTCTTCAACCTGCCCCCGGCCAAATCTCCTGAAGTACAATGCCCCCTTTGCCACTCCGACGTCATTGTTGGATAGTCCTTTGCAAAAAAGAAAATGTGTGTGGCGGTATCTTTCTTCCATAGCGCCCTTCCTCGTGTCGAGCAGCCATGAAATGTTCGGTAAAGGAAATCGCTGGTTTTCGGGGGTGGGGTGGGGGGGGGGCTATCGTAGAATCAGTCGGCTCCTATTCTATTGAGGATTTCTTCTACAAAAAAATAAAACTGATTTGGCGTAAGCCAAAAGTGCAACCCGATGCCCAGGCCCATGGCCTAAGGGAAAAAAAAACATTTTTTTTTCTGCAGAAACAAGAATGATGTTTCCGGCGGTTTGGGGGGTTAAGACGCAGGACTCCGGAAATTTTCGCACGCAACTAACCCCACACCAACTTGAGTCCAGGTATAAGCCACTTTTCCCAAATATACCAAATATAATCCGGAGTAAACGTGGCTTCGTATTTGCGCCCAGACTGGCACCTATCATACCCAGGTAGATACTTAGAAAATATTGTAGCCGGCAAGCTTACTGTTAGAATATATAGCAAGCCACCACCACCACCGCAGCCCTAGAAATGACGCGTGACATCTTGACGTGTGATGTTTACACCACAATACCATAAGCTTTGGTACTGTTTTTTGGGTAAAATTATTTTTTTGCTCCTCAGCCCTTTATCGTCGGAATCATGCCGTTCTTGTTTTCTTCAATGTTACTCTTGGTATCGTGGTATGGGGTCACGCCGTGGGATTTGTTCATGCGGGGTTGCACCACAGTTCCTTAAACGAGGAGATGAGAGGGTTTTTTTTTTAACAGGGCCTTTTCACGGGTTGGAGAGCTGGTCACGGGTCGGGCCGGGTCGGATCAGAGTGGCCCGGCCCGACTGGTGAGATTTCGAACACCACCTCCCGACCCAACCCGTTCCATCCCGTGATATTTCGAACACCACCTCCCGACCCGACCCGTTCCATCCCGTGATATTTCGAACACCACCTCCCGACCCGACCCGTTCCCGTTCCATCCCGTGAGATTTCGAACACAACCCCTTGATCCGACCCGAATCGGCCCGCGAGATTTTGGAAGAATCCTGTCACGACGCGCGGGTCAGGTCATGACCCGTGACAAGCGCTGGCAAATTAGGTACACCCCTTTACAGCAGCATGCCTCTCTTGCGGTTCTCGTGTAATTCTCGCCCACCACCGCTCTCGTGTCCATTGTCCACCCTCGTGCCGTTTGTCAAGGTGCCGGTAACGGAACACCAGCTGCAGTCCCTCTGCTCGCGGTTCGGACAGCTGGGGGACCCCGACAGCATTAGCTACGAGGATCTCTTCTTTTTCGTGCATTCAGCCACGCCAGAGCTCAACACCACAAGGTAAAATGAACGAACTCCTCAAGGGTATGCTTTTTCTTTTATCACATGGCAAACAGCGTTAGCCACAAATGTTTCTTCTTTTTTTGCGCGATCAGCCATGCCAGAGCTCAACACCACAAGGTAGAACGAATGAAGTCTAGAAAAAGAGCATGCTTCTCTAAGGTAAATGAATGATTTCCTAAAAAAGGGCATGTTTTTTCTTAATCGCATGGCAAACAAACGGCGTTAGCCACGAACGTCGCTTCCTTTTTCGTGTAGTCAGTCGTGCCCAGAGCTTTCCGCGACAAGGCAAATACCAAGGATATACCCTGCTTATCACATGGAAACCCTACCAATACCGTCACCAAGGAAAACCTCGGCGCGAGATACGATGGGGTGCGCACCCGATATTTTTGCGGATCCTCCTTGGAGGAGCTCTATACTTCAACAAAAAAATGACGAGCACAAAAAGCTGAAAAGCGGGAATGCTGGACCCAATGCCCGATAAAAATGAAGGCAGGTACCGAGGGAGGGCGAAGGGATCATACCTGTGACCACGGCTTGTCCAGGAGGTCGCTTGCTGAGGGGGAGACCTCTTACGAGTTGAGCCGGAGAGCTAACATGACGACTAAAACAAGAAAAAAAAAAACTGCTTCAAGAAAAAAAAAGAGCTGGCTTCAAGGAAGGCTGCACGCTCGCTCTTTGAAGAATCCCAAGGCCTATGCACGCAAGGCACAAAACGAAAAAATTCTCAAAACGAAAAATTTCTCCCACTGTATGTAGTGGTCGCACTTCATGGGCCAAACGTTTCTGACTGGTTGAGCTCGCTCAAGAGAGGAACCACCGGTTACTGTATGATGCTTCTATGAGCATTTCAGTTTTAGTGTAGGGCTAGGGCGTAGAATTTTCGGTCGGGTTGCGCGAACGAGTCTGTCTCCAAAGTAACGTTTCGGATGGTGAGATCTTGAGCTCCCCATGTTAGGAGCTTAGAAACTTCTTAGAATCTGCTGCACCCCCTATTTTTTTTTCACACTCATCTACTTTCCAGCTTCTGGATTAAAACCGTTGTCACAGGTGTCGTCCCTTATCCCCCCCGGTTCTTGCCTTCAATTTTTATCGTGCATAGGGTTCAGCAAAACCCACTGCTCGTCGATTTTTCATCGAGTGTCGTGGGGTGACTCATCAGTGAGATTCCAGGTAGTTTTGGGTAGTTCCTCGGTTAGAGAGCATCCCCATCGTAGCACTCATCGCCTTTCTTGCCACATCACGAACCCACCAACGTGGCCTGTTACCGTAATTTGAGGGAATTGATCCGTCTGCGCTTCAACTTTTCCGCACTGCTCTCGTTTCGGCAAGGACACCCGGGCGTTTCAATGACTTGATTGCTACCGTAGTGGCCCCTCTATAGTGCCAGTCGAGTAGTGCCGGCTGCCCACAATAGTGACCGTTGAGTAGTGCCGAATGCTCTCAATAGTGCAGTTTGATTAGTGCTGGTTACCCGCAACAGTGCCTGTGAAATGACACATACGGGTACCAATAGTAGTGACGGTATGAGGAGTAGTGCCGGTAGCCGCTATAGTGCCGGTATTTCCCTCTATAGTGCACATACCGGCACTGTAGAGGGACCACTACTGTACGAAGTATTTCCGGTTGGCACACACCGGCAATATAGAGGGACCACTACTCTGCATGATACGATACTCTCACATTACTAATAGTTCATTTCCCTGGAAGCAAGCCCGTCCGTGGTCGCAAGAAAAAATATTGACAAAAATAAAAACACGATGGCAGCCGGGGGTCTCCCCGTTGCCGGTACAGTGCCCGAGAACTCGCTCGGTACCACTGGAACCCGGTATACTTCTCTAGCAGCATTAGTGTTCTTATGTTATATAGGATTTAGTGGGCTATTACTCCGTTTGACCACTTGCAAAAGGTTAACCAATAGCTTACCCAAACTAAGTCTTACAATATACCCACTAGTAGTGCCGATGTGCCCGGTATACTGCCGTATTGTTGGCTGCCTCATATCAGCACTAACGGGAGACCACCACTACTGCTGTATGTGGAAGTCTCTGATGCACGGCCCTGGGCGCTCCATGTGTGTGTGTGTTCTTCACATTAAACCGTTCTTCTACTCGTCGACATCCAGCACACCCAGTGTCCGTACTGATTCTTCACCCTAGAAAGATCAGCTCTGTGGTCACAAGCTACGACACAGAGATAATGCATCGTAATGCATTCGACAACGCAATGTCATGCCCTAGTACTGGGTACGACAGGCACAACATACATACGTCAGCGACAGAAATACATTGGAAGAGAGAAATACGAAATAAACAAAAACAAAAACAAAAACAAAAAACAAAAACAAAATAAGAAAACAAATAAAAACAAAGATAAAAATAAATCAAAAAATGAAACAAACAAAATGAAGGGGAAATCGAAGAAACAACCCAACCGGAAAGGAGAGCCAAAGCTCGGAAAAGAAACATACCAGGTAATAAAATGAAATAAAATAAAGTAAAGCAAAACCAAAATAAGATAATCCAAACACGAGCCAAAAACCTGGACACGGAAGGAGGGAACAAAGGGGAAAAAAATACCCCAGAAAAAGACGAAAAGTGCTATGTACCTACTAGTCGGCCTGGTACCTTGCTACCCTGTCTGCCATCTCCTTCCTGCCTTCGTCCACCGCGGTCTCCCTTCTATTCCTCCTGTTGCCCCCCCTGCCCCCATTCCCTTGGACGGCTTTCCTTCTACTCCTCCTGTTTCCCCCCCTCCCCCCTTTGTGTTCTTCTCATTAAACCAAAATACCTGAGCAAAAAACTTGGTATCCAGCTGCACTAAATCTCGTGTTGCCGGGCCGTCGAGTTTCCTGCAGGCCAATGAAGTCACAGCCGAGTTGCTGGCCTTTCGCCAGTACACGCTCGTCATGCCCATACCCGTTCTTCCCCTTTACGGCCAGGGTACGCACGTTGTAGGTCGCTACCGCCACAAGTGCCGCCTTCCGTCTCTTACGAGTCTCGCGTGCTGCTTTCTCAGCCAGCCGACGAGAGGCTCGTCCCCTCCTCCGTTTCTGTTTCTGTTGTTTCTTTTTTCTCTCTATTAATGTGAAGGTTGCCAGGGAATACCGGTGAAATTCAACATCTTGTTCTATATCCTCCGGCGGATGGGGCAAAATAAAGCGTAAGCTCACCACACTCCCACGCATTGTCATACATGTGTGTCAATTTAACTCAGTTGTATTAGCAATCCAGCACCTAGCTGGCGTATCCTTCAGTTTCCGTGTTAGCGACAGCGCGAGTTGTCCATACCGGCGGTCACCGTATTTTAAGCTCACAGAAAAATTAATCGCGTATGTCTAGCTAGCCCATGAGGTTCTGTATGATTGATTGCTACCGCAGAGTCGCGTAGTGCTACGACGACGATTGAGGTAGAGACGAAACCCATTTTCGGCAGCAGGGGAAAAAAAAAAGTGAGTGACGTAGGGAGCTCCTTAACCCAAAACCGTCGGATTTTTCGTCTTAACCCAAAATCGTCGGATTTTTCGTCTTAACCCAAAATCGTCGGATTTTTCATTTTAACCCAAAATCGTCGGATTTTTCATTTTAACCCAAAATCGTCGGATTTTTCATTTTAACCCAAAATCGTCGGATTTTTCATTTCAACCCAAAATCGTTGGATTTTTCATTTTAACCCAAAATCGTCGGATTTTTCATTTTAACCCAAAATCGTCGAATTTTTCATCTTAACCCAAAATCGTCGGATTTTTCATCTTAACCCAAAATCGTCGGATTTTTCATCTTAATCCAAAATCGTCGGATTTTCATTTTTTTGCGCAAACACGCCTCGTTTTTTATACCTGCTGTAGACCAATGGCATCGTTTCTTCGGGGGAGAAAACGTCTAATTTTCTCCCTCCAAAGATCAGTTTTTTTGCTTGAGAAGATAGACAGCTCCTCGAGTGATAAGCCCCAGAAACAAACATGGTGAACCCACGAAGATGGTGCACCTCTACCATAGCATTGCGCCAGAATAGAGATACTTACACACATCGACGCTCGGAGACAGCGGGCGCGAAAACGGGTTTTCGACCCCCGAGGTCGGGGATCAACGGATCCCAGGCTGAGGCCGAGATGGTAGACTAGATTTTTCGGGATTTCCCGATTCGATCACGGTCTTCACGGATCGATCATTCCATAGATATATCTGTGTATGGAAATCTCTGATGCGTGGCTTTCTGGGCGCTTGCTTGGCAGGGGTGGGCGGGCCGCGGTAGATGGCAATGGATACGATGGCATCCGGGGGGCGGGCAGCGGGCCGGTCTTGGCGAGGGACAACGTGCAAAGGTAAGCTACACTAGGACGCGTTCTTGGCTGAGCGGCTCATTCTGAGTGAAAAAGCAGTGTTTGACGCTCTGATTGATATCGTATTCTTCGAACATGGAGATCAATTGATGTGCTTGGATTGATATTCGTTAGTTAGCTTTTGCCACCACCCCTACACATTTCGTTTGCTTGGACGGCAGAAAATAATGTTAATGCACCACGTATATATCCTCAATTCGTGTGCATTCAATATCTTCTCCCCGAATCCCGAAAACATTTTTTTTTTTCCCGAGGTCTTCTTTTTTTTTAGAATGTTGTGAGTTCTCAAACGTTGAAAGTCGTGCGGTACATTGTCGAAATGACAAGTGCAGAACTGTAGTCAATATATATGAATTTATTGTCGCCTTAGCTATCAATTATCGGGATAGCAGTTTTCTTGTTTTTGCAATATAATTATCGCCTTAGCTATCAATTATCGGGATAGCAGTTTTTTTGTTTTTGCAGTATAATTATCGTCTTAGTTATCAATCATCGGGATGGCATAGTTCTTGTTTTTGCAGTATAATTATCGTCTTCGTTATCAATCATCGGGATAGCATAGTTCTTGTTTTTTCAACATACACAAGTACGTTTCTTTTCGTTTACCTAGGCCATGGGACTTCTGTCCATCGGGTTTCCCCTTTGATTTTTCTCAAAATCTGTTTTTTCTTTTTTTCTGTTGGGGTACAGCGCTTCCTTACCCGACAAAAAAAAACTCCGACAAAAAAAGCGTGCACTTCCCCTACCTTCGATTGTATCCATACCGTAACAGTTACCCTGTATGTTTTTGTTAGCCTTCGTGCGGGCTCAGGTGGTACACAGTGGAGTGGAGCCATACGCTACGGTACGGGGGTCGGTCCCTTTTATGGGACCTCTTTTTTGGAAGTGGCTCGGGCTCACTCGCGCGAGTGACGCCCCCCCCCTATTCCTCTGCGGGCTTAACCTTTCGTTGCTGCTCGTTGGTTGCCGTATGAAACCGCCATCGAATGGTTGGCTAACTGCGCCGCGCCAAACAAACCACCTCAAGCATATCTTTTCTAAACGTTGAGGTACAGAGTCACGCGGGCGAGTGACTGAACAAAAAAATAGCAGGTGAAGCAAGCTGGTACCCACACTCCCGTAGCTACGGTCCCCCACACGACCAACTACCGCCTCGGTTTTCGATTACCCACGCATTGGAAACGAACAAAAAGACGCATCGCAAAAGAAGTATATACACCTTGTCCGACAAACCCACGCATTTGAAACGAACAACAAAACGCATCGCAATAGAGGTAATATACACCTTGTCCGACATAAAACAACAGAAATACTTGCACCAAGTGCGTTCAGCACAGGATATCTAATGAAAAACATAAACACTGATCCAGGCCGGGCGGCTTTCGTATCTAGAAAAAATGGTGCGTTCCACACCAACTTCAGCGAAACGCCTCCCGAATTTCGTTTTTCCAGCGCTTTGACGGGTCTTGATCCGGCCCACGGGTCGGATTAGGAGGTTTTCAAGACCTCGCGGGTGATCAAGTCGGGTTGGGTCAGGGGGTGTTTGCAATCTCACGGGTCGGATCCCGTCGTTGCAGGAGGCTTTCAAATATCACGGGTCGGGTCGAGTCGGGATACTCTGACAAGATCCGTGATCTGACCCAGGAAAAGCCCTAGGATTTTCCTGTAAATCTTGGGTTTCTTTTTTTCCTAGTGTTATTAATAGGCTATAGGTATGTAGGTGTTCTGTGCTGCGGCGTACCTGGTACCTGGTGTTTGGTTTTGACAGATTGGCATCGAGGAAGCTTTTCCTCAACCATTTGCATCAACATCTCCGTACTGTGGAAACTTGCGATGTGTGTGTCTGTCTGTCTCGTAGCTTGTGACCACAGAGCTTGAGTCTCTCTAGGATGACGAATCGGCACGGGACACGGGGTGTGCCGGATATCGACGAGGATGGAAGTAACCGGGATCAATCACGAGTCGGGTCACTTCTCGCTGGACCGGTCGGGTCAGGCTGACCCAACCCGATAAGTGATACTTGAAACGTTCCTGAGCTGACCCGACCCGACCCGACCCGACCCGACCCGACCCGACCCGACCCGACCCGACTCGACCCGACCCGACCCGACTCAACCCGTGAGGTCTTGTAAACCCTGATCCGACCCGCGGATCGGTTCGCGACCCGTGAATAGCCCTGGAAATAGCAGTCCAATGTGAAGAATACACACAAAAAAAAACACACACACACACACACTCCCCTCCCTCGATCATTTGGTTCGTTTGACCCTTCGTTCGGGCGTCAGGTGGTACAGCGGGGTGGCGTCAGGGGAGGAGAAGCGGCTGTTCGACCAAGTTTATGGCCGTTTACGGAGGCAAGCAGAAGATATGACAAAAACGAGCTATATAATTTGATGGATAGTACCTTCTTCGAAGGGGGACGATAATAGTGATATAGTGATATAGTGATATATATATTTGTTTTGTCATCCAATAATGTGCACAGGCAGCATGAGCTCCAACTACAGTAGGTCGACCTCCTATGAAAATACATCCACAAAGTAGAAGAAAAATCGACGGGAACTTTCTTGTGGCATGTTCACATGCTTTATTTGTGCGAAAACCTTACCTTCGCACCTTTGGTAACCCAAGCGTAATTTTTTGTTTTTAAGGTGGAAACTTTGAAGGTTCATAGAAAATACCTATTATACAGTACTGCTACAACAATCCATACATGTCCATCAGGAGGTATATCTAAATCACACGATTTACTGCTCGATTTTCTCAATCTGTCTCTATTTCATGCTTGCCCTTCGACTGTGTGCAGCGTTGGTGTCAAGTCGCAGAACATGGTCTAAACAAACACAACTATTTATTTATTGTGCGAAGCATTCGCACTCTTGGTTGGCGTCAAGACTTAATGACCCTACCCCGCGGAAATCTCTCGCTAACAGTTTCAAGCACCAGCAAGACGTGGGCTTGAAGAGAGCCGCGCCTCCCAACCCTTTGGCGAGAGACAAAATTGATGCAAAGGTGCGATTCATCTGTACGTAGCTCAACTTGTTCGTTGGGTTTTTTATTTTTATTTCAATAAACTATTCTAATTTCGCCAGCAGCTGTTACTTCGACCTTTTTTAGAGTCGATGCTCATCTTTGCAAGCTGCGCGATACACCGTCCGCTCGTTTTTTTACATATGTACTCTCCTTTCGATGTAAACGACTCCCGTGGATGTTGCCGGCGTGAACATCACACAACAACAAAAAGTTATCAATAATAGTAGTGGTAGCTACTAGATTATGGTTTGTTTGTTGGATTGGTCTGTTTCTCGGTCGAGCCCCACCACCCCCACAACCATCGTGAACACACGGCCACGATAGAGGTTTACTATTAATACTTTCTTTTTTGCCTTCTGAGGATGGCTGTTTTTGAGTGCCGTCTGAGGGTGGCTGTTTTTGAGTGCCTTCTGAGGGTGGCTGTTTTTGAGTGCCTTCTGAGGGTGGCTGTTTGTGAGTGCCTTCTGAGGGTGGCTGTTTTGGAGTTCGTTCTAAGGGTGGCTGTTTTAGAGTGTGTTCTGAGGGTGGCTGTTTTTGAGTGCCTTCTTAGGGTGGCTGCTCGCGCGAGCTCTATGTCTCCTGAGGCGAAAAACACTGTTCTTCTTTTTGCAAACGCAAAAACCGACACCAGGCACGAACATGAAGAATCCCATGGGCTCAGCACAAAATTATTTTGCCAAAAAAGAAAATGAAATTCCCACGAGCTTTGAGTTTCTTTAATAACCACACTCAGGATACAGTAGGGGGGGCGCGCTTGAGTTTTTGTTTTTGCAATGGCTCAGGGCCGCTCGCGCGAGTGACCCGCCTGTTCCTTCGTGGTCTCAATCTTTCTTGTGGCTGAAATAATCGTTGTGAACCCGCAATGTAATGATAAACCTACGCTGCGCCTTACAAATAACCTAAAGCAAACCTGTCCTTGAGGTATACTAAGAGTCACGCGTGGTAGTGGTGAAAACCCGGTAGTGCAAAAAAGGGGGTGTATCATAACATAATCGTAACATCCTCATACCATCATCGTAACATCATAATAGCATCATCGTAATATCATTATAACGTCATCGTAATAGCATCATCATAACATCATCATAACACCATCGTATTATCGTCATAACATCATCATAACACCATCACAACATCATCATAACATCATCGTGACATCATCATAACATCATCATAACATCATCATAGCATCATAACATCATCGTAACATCATAACATTCTCGTAACATCATCACAACATCATCCTAACATCATCGTAACACCATCATAACATCACCATAACATCACCATAACATCACCACAACACCCTCATAACATCGTCGTAGCATCATCATAATATCATCACAACATCATCCTAACATCATAGCATCATCGTAACACCATCATAACATCATCATAACACCATCATAACATTATCACAACATCACCATAACATCATCATAACATCATCATAACATCATCATAACATCGTCATAACATCATCATAACATCACCATAACACCATCATAACATCATCGTAGCATCATCATAACAACGTCACAACATCATCCTAACATTATCACAACATCATCTTAACATTATCACAACATCATCATAACATTATCATAACGTCATAATAACATCATCATAACACCATCACAACATCATCATACCATCATCATAACATCATCATAACATCATCATAACATCACCATAACATCATCATAACATCATCATAACATCATCACAACATCATCCTAACATCATCATAACATCATCATAACATCATCATAACATCATCATAACATCATCATAACATCATCATAACACCATCATAACATCATCATAACATCATCAAAACATCATCATAACACCATCATAACATCATCATAACATCATCATAACACCGTCATAACATCATCATAACATCATCATAACATCATCATAACATCATCATAACATCATCATAACACCATCATAACATCATCATAACATCATCATAACATCATCATAGCATCATCATAACATCACCATAACATCATCATAACATCATCATAACATCATCATAACATCATCATAACATTATCATAACATCATCATAACATCATCATAACACCATCATAACACAGTCATAGTATCCCGTACCCTTAGTACAACCCTTTTGGATCCCGGGTATATCGAGACCAAAGAAGGACATCATGACAAGTGCGGTGCTATCCACCGTCTCCGTCAGCGCGCAGCAGTACGAATGGCGTCATCATGTGCATCTTGATGTATTGCTGCAGTGCGAATGAGATCGTGTCATGCATCTTCGACGTCAGCTGTGAGTTCGACGGTTGTAGCGTCGCTACTCATCTTTGCACGCTGCGTTGTTGGTATTTTTCCTGCAGGGCGAATGGGGTCATGTCGTGCATCTTGGTGTATCACTGGAGTGCGGACACGAAAATGTATCACCAATATCCAAGCAGGCCGGGTTGTTTCGAACGGCCGATGCTGTAAGCGCGAGACTATCAAACTTTGCTGGCCAATTTTTCCCTGTGCTACAGTCGAGTCTCCGGGGGGTCGCTTTTATTGGTAATTTTTTCCCTGTGCTACAGTCATGTCCCCGGGGGGGTTGATGCCCCGTCATTCAGATAACCCTTTAGACGGTGACTGCTTCCCCTATCGCAGCAAGAGCCCGTGCTACCGTAGGGGGTACAGTACCTCCGAGTGGCCCCACACATAGGGATGCAGCGGAAGTTTCTGCAAGCTCCTAGCTTGAGGAGCTCAACATCACCCATCATCCATCATCATCCATCATCATCCATCATTGTCCATCATCATCCATCATTGTCCATCATCATCCATCATCATCCATCAACATCAACATCAACATCCATCATCACCCAACATTATCCATCATCATCCATCAACATCAACATCAACATCATCCATCATTATCCATCATCATCCATCATCATCAACATCAACATCCATAATCATCCATTGCCACCCATCATCATCCATCATCATCCATCATCATCCATCACCATCACCCAAAACATGACTTCGAAGGCATTCGGTCGCACCACCCGACCAACACTTCTCTCTCTATATATATGTTCCTAGAACCGATAATACATACCTGGTACTCGTGAAAATTATCAGACTATAACCGGTAGGGCTTTCGCCACTCGAGGAGCTCACTCAACCGGCCAGAAACGTTTGGCCCAAAATAAAGTGCAACCCCTTTAAGAGCCCCAAAACCCCTCCCTAGGCTAACTTCAAGTAAATTTGTCCCCCAAAAAGGGTGTCCAGTTGTAAAGGCGTTAAGAAGTGCCGTCATTCAGAAAAAATTTCAGCCAAAACCAGTTCTAGCCGTGTCGTAGCATGCATCAACCGACACACGGTTAAACGCCCTTACAAATGGAAACCCTTTTGGGGGACAAATTTCCTTGAAATAATATAGGGCGGGATTTTGGGGCTCTTAAAAGGGGTTAAGACGGCGATATCCTGTTGTTGAAAGTGTCCCGCGACTGAATATTTAACTTCGGTAAGTGTTTGGGTAAACCGGCGAGCGGGGGTATTATTTTTGACCACACGGTCGATCGGATAGGGCACGAAGAGGAAAAGGGACGCGAAAAACAGAAAAATGGTTCGAGATCGGAACCAAACCAAGAATGATACTATTAATAGTAATACGCGGGAAAGTAGGCACACAAGGGAATTATTGTGTGCATGCGTAGGCTTCCTGTTTTTAAAGTTTATTTTCCCTTGTTTTTTTTTTGCTCTCTGGAAATGCTGGCGGTCACGTTTGCACGTCTGAAAAGGGGGGGGGGGGGTGATGTGGATACCAGACCGTATCCCCTAGATCGTACCGCCTCGTTATCACTATAATCCTTCAAGGTCATCCTGGCTCCTCGAAGGTGTTCCCACGTTGCTGACCGTCGAGCGTGCGGTTACGCATATTACCCACCTCCGTGTGTCTCCACACCTCCATCTTGAGGGGGAGATTGACCTTCCACGGGCTACGGGACTGCCGTCCCTCAGTAATAAGAACAATTATAACAATATCACCACCACCACCACCAACAACAACACCGACTTCGTTGTTGACCTCCTGCGGTGTTTTGAAACACCGAGTTCACAACAAACATTGAGTCAGTTTTCACCGGTTCGCAATGCACGACGTAAACACAGTTTTTTTTTCAACAAGACCGCATTCCTTTCTCCGTCCATCTGCACAACTTTTCGTTCACAAGCACTGGACGAAAAAACGTTGAACGAGCCCATCTTTCTCCACCTGTACAACGACAGGTTTCCTCTCTCCCACCGGAAGCGACAATACCTTCGCCGAGGATACAGTACGCCTCCCCCCCTCCCAGCCCCAGCCGCATCGCGAACCGGTGTTCGCCTGACTCTCCGTCGAGAACAGGACCGCGCATTTGGGGCTGCCACACGCCTATAGCCAGGAAAGGATCGTTGTCTATTTCTCGCAGCATGAGGTGAGATATAACGCGGAAAATGTTTATTTTTCTAGATTTGAGGTTAAATGAATAGAGTATGACAACGTTGCCAAGAAAGGGTGATTGTCTATTTCGCGCGGACCGAGGTGAGATATGACACAGTCAGAAAGAAGACAGTCTCTCCTTTTTTAGTTACGCCTAGCCCAACTTATCCCTCGAGGCGTGATGAAGTTGCGAGTACGTATGCTCCCTTAGTTGCGGTTGAATTCGTCATTTCTCCAAGCTGTTTTATTTTGCCTTGCGTGAAGCGTGCACGGTTTGGTGGATGTGTCCGGTGTGCTTCTCCGTCGCCTTAATACCTTAAAGAGACTCTTCTTGAGCGAAACGATTCTTCAGGGTAGATACGCCCAGTCCAACTTTTTTGTCTGTCGACGCAAACCAACGTGATCATGCTTCGATCCGCCGACGCGATAATGCTCCCTCTAACTCTGTTTCTTTTGGATACATCGTTTATTCACTGTACCGTCTCTCGATCGCAAGGTAGAAATTAAGCGATGTCTTGAAATCAGCCTTACAAATAAATAGTTGTTTTCATGCCCATGCCTACGAATTGGGTATTCTCAATCGTCTCCCTTGCATGTCGACACTAAATGAATGATATACCAGGCAATCGTTTTCTCGCTAATACCACTACGTTTTACACCTGCGTGCAGCGGGCACGGTTGCTGGATGTGTCCGGTGTGCTTCTTCGTGGAGAACTCGTCCAAGAACAAGCTGTGCGAGATATGCACGGCACCAAACCCAAGTAAGCATGTAGCCGTTGAATCGAACGGATGAGATAGCCGCTGAAGCTAACGCCGCGCAGAAGGAGCTTACGTACGTCTTTTTCCTACTGCGAAAAATAATCCCACGACAGACTGGTTCTACGATAGCCCCCGCCAAAACCAGCGATTTCCTGTGACGAACGTTTCATAGCTGCTCGACACGAGGAAGGATGCCATTTTTTAAAAGTCTCCGCAAATTGTTTTGTGTGCAAAGGTCTATCGAACGGTGACGTCGGGGTGTCAACGGACAGCGTATTTCGGGAAATTCGAACGGGAGCTGGTTTCAAAACCGGCGATTTCGTTAGAGACTATTATGTTGGGGGGGGCTACCGTAGAACGACTTACGACACATGCTACGACTTGTTTTCTTCTTTCTGAGGCTTCTTCCTCACATGGAGCGCTCTACATGTTACCCAAACTCTAATTTTTCAGTGAAACAGGAAAAGCGCTACCCGATTGAACACTACCCATGGCCTTATTAGGTGTACCAAAAAAATATCGTTGCCAAAAAAAAAGGATAATTTTCAGACGACGTTTGGGCTAAGGAGCCCCCGGCGTTCGGAAAATACTTTAGCGCAAAAAAACAATGCGACACTCGGTTGCAGCGCGCGTCCCACTCTAAATCCCAGTAGTTTGTCCCCAAAAAATCCGGTGCGGTTGTGAACGGGTCATTTAGCTCCTTCGCGGCTTCGGAGGAAAAAAAAAAACGCCCAAAATAAGAAACAAGCGGCGATTGGTTCGTCTCCCCGACGAAGAAGGAAACCCGGGTTCGCGCAGCTGGGGGAAGGGGCGTGTGTCTGAACCAGCCGTGTAAGGGGCTGTGGAAAAGACACGTGCCCAGTCAGCAAGCAGCATGGCGGTACTCGTACTGCTACCTTCTGCACACTCTTCCGTCGTATAATAAAACCGCTTGGTGAGATTGCAACCATCTTTGTTTTTTTTGGGGGGCGGGCGGTACACTGCAATCAAGATGTAATTCAGGGCTTTTCACGGGGTCGGATCACCGCTCGCGGGTCGGGCCGGCCCAGGGTGATACGACCCGACCCGACCCGTGAGATTTCCTAGACTCTTCCTGACCCGACCCGCGAAACTGTGAATACCTCCTGACCGGACCCGGCTCGATCCGCGAGATGTTGGAAACCTCCTGACCCGATCCGCGGAACGGATCCTGACTCGTGAAAAGCTCTGGGTATAGCCAAATCCAAAAGGGCTAGCGGTATATATATATAGACTGGTTGCCCCGGTGGCGTATCAGGTTATCTTCGAGCCTGGTATGGGTCAGTTTCGTGAGTTCGAGCCCCGCCGAGTGCATACTCGTTTAAATTCGTGGGAACTTTTTCTTGAGCACAAATTGACTTGCGGAAAACGCGAGAGCGTGAGTTAGCAAAACACTCGATGAAAAATCGACGAGCAGTGGGACTGCTGAACCCTATGCGCGATAAAAATTGAAGGCAAGAACCGGGGGGAAGAAGGGACGACACCTGTGACCACGGCTTGTCCAGAAGCTGGAAAAGTAGAAGTGTGAAAAAAAAAAAAAATAGACTGGTTGTACGATAGTGCCCCCCCCCAAAAAAAAAACAACAGCGATTTTCTTTAACGAACGTTTTCATGGCTGCTCGACACGAGGAAGGATACCATGGAAAAAAAACATATTTAATGTATTTTCTTGTTTGCAAGGGACGATGGAACGATGGCGTCGGGGTAGCAAGCAAGGGGCAACGCAATTCAGGAGGAGGATATGGCCGGCAGCTGGTTTTTCAAAAACCGGCGATTTTTGTAAAAGTAAAAGTTGAGGGGTGCCACCGTAGCGACTCTACGCCGTACCTGGATATCAAGATGTAATCAAGTGGGACGCGCGCTGCGAAAGGGGTACGAGTATTACAGCACTTTTTGGCTGAAAACGTTCTCTGGATGACGAGCTTGCCTTCTTAGCGCAGAATCGTCCGGAAAAAAATGCTCTCTCCAATATTTTTCGTTGTAAACCTGTTATAATAGGCCGTGGGGTTTGTTCGACGGACACAAAATTTTTATTTCCGCCCCCCAATCAATATTGTGCGGGGTGGAGAACCTTAACTCCGCACAAGGGGAATGGTTGCCTCAGGTAAAGTGTGAATATGGTAAGGCACCCACGAGGCAGTTTCATAGTCCTACCCATTACTGTCTCTGGAGTGGCCACACCAGAAAACAAAGTAACTCATTGGCGCTGTCATGCATGAGCAAGAAAGTAGGCACAAGGTGCCGAAATCCGTCTTATGAGCGGTTCTAGTAGGATGCAGTTCACCCTTCATGCGACTCCCGAACACCTCACGGCGCTTCGCGCTTGGTGCAAGCAATGTCTACCTGGTTGGTGAAAACCCGACGTGCTCCGTCCCGGCCGAGTAGGGATGCGAAGATCTATGGTCATACGACTACGGCCATGCACAAATTGAGTACACCCCCAATCAGCTTTTGGGTATGTTGTAAAGAGCTCCTCCAGGTGAAGAGCCTCGGGGAAAAAAAACTTGTGCACCTATACAATAGCATGCGCCGTGGGTACAGTGCGGGGGGTCCCGAATAGTGCCGGTTTAGTAGTGCCACTGGTCTCTACAGTGCCGGTGAAATCGCTTGCCATGACTAGAACCCCCTACGAGTATAGTAGCTCTCAGTAGTAGTCCTCTCCCCCAATAGTGCCGGTGCCCTGAATAGTGCCGGTATATTCGGCTGGCACATACCAGCACTAACGGGACCCCCCCCCCCCCCCCCCCGCCCCCGCCTCCGCCCCCCACACTGTATGCTTAAACAATACTCAGTCATGATTACGTCCATGAACATTTCCGAAAAGCCGAACCACGAACGGTCACGGACACTATCGATAATCGGAAATTGACTTTTACCGACGAGCCATTGTTTCGCTTCCCCCCCACAAAAACAGGACACAAGGATTCTCAGGTGCTTCAACAGTGCACCAACTGCACTTTTGCTAACCCGGAGCTATCGGTGGAGTGCCAGATGTGTGGCGAACCCCTGCCCTACGGACGGGCAAGGCGCAGCGTTAGGGTGAGAAGAAAGAAAGAAAGAAAGGAAGAAAGAAAGAATGAAAGAAAGAAAGAAAGAAAGAAAGAAAGAGAGAAAGAGAAAGAAACGCCGAGCCTGTGCTGTATCATACCAGGTACATCACACGTCTCCATGCACCTTTTTCAACCCCTCAAAAAACAAAAGATGGGATGGCAGCCTGATAAAAAGGAGATGATGTGCGTGACAGCGGTAGGGTAAGAAGAAGAAGAAGAAAAGAAAGGCCGAGCCTGTCTGTGCCTTACAGTTGATCACTCACCCATTTATGGTACATTATGCTCCTCAATCAAACCTCACCCCCTCAAAAAAAAAAAACTGTGGGGTTTCATGTAAATATGGCGGTTTCGCCAGCCCGGAAGTATTGGTGGAGTACCAGGCATCACTACTACGCAAAGCGTATTATATAACATGGATGTAACCGTTTTGCCAACCCGGAAGTACTGGTGGAGTGTGCCAGATGTGTGACCGTGCCAACCCGGAAGTAGTTATTTTTTCACTCTGAATGATTCTACGATAGCCCCCACCAGAGCCGGCGAATTGTTTAACGAACGAACGTTTCATGGCTGCACGACATGAGGAACGATTATACGAAAAATACAATCTTCCTATGTTTTTGCTTGCAGAGGACAGTCGAATGATGACGTCGGGGTGCCAACAAGGGGCACCGTATTTCAGGAGATACGGCCGGGAGCTGGTTTCGAAACCGGCGATTTCGTTAGAGAAATGTTGGGGGGGGTACCGTAGTACGGCTCCTCTCTTTTGAGCTCAAAACGTTTTTCTCGCCGACGGGGATTCCGATAGATCACGATCTAGATCATCTATCATTCACACCTTGGACAGATCACGATCTAGACCAAAGACGTCGGTTGACGTTCTAGTTTTGATCCATCAAGGCGTGTTTGGACTTGTCATGCTAGCTTTAGTGTGTGGAGTTCCTTGACAGCTGTCCGTCAAGTCCGCCAAGGGCCAAGAGCGCCGTCAACCCACATTTTTTTTCATCTATTAATTGACGATTCACATCTCGGACAGATCACGACCTATATAATCTAGATCACGTAGGTCAATATGTTGTCGCAGATCCTGTATCTGCCGTTGTGCGATGTTGTACAGAAGCTGCACATACCGCTCTGTCCAAAAAATATAAGCGGCCTTTGGACATTAATCTTGAAATAAAATGTCGGTTATATTTCCGGGCAGAGTGGTGAGAGTATTGTTGTTGTTGTTAGATGATGCCAGCAGTATGGCTCCCCCCCCGTGTAACATGAGCTGTTGATAGAATTCGATGCGAGTCGACGAAGGAAGAAATCGCCGGAGCCTCCTCGCGATAAAAACGAAGGCGCGCGCGTATAGTAGTGAGGAAGGGGAAGAAGAGCCTGCCTGGTGATCCGGGGTCTAACTTAGGTATAGGGAGGGAGAAGGGGAAAGAAAGTGCGAAGATAGAATCAGGATTCGCAAAAAAAAATAATAAATAAAAAACAAAAAAAAAGACCAAGCAGATCTTCCCCTGGATAATTTAGATCATCAAGTGGGGATCGGTGATCTGTCGGATGTGCATTTTTTCATTTTTGTTTTCATTTTTATTTCTAGGATGCCTAGTAATACTCTGTATTCGTACTCCTTCCGATATTAAAGCGGAGAAAAAACAAAATACACCACCTACCATACATTTGACAGAGCAGTATAGTGGAAACTACAGTGATAAATAAGATATGATGTTAGATCTAGCTCAAAATTCCCCACCTAAAGTAAAAATACCAACACCAACCATTATGGTGGAGAAAAAACATGACATTTTTTTTTTTAAACAAAATAATAGGACCCCTCCCATTAAAAAACTCACCTACGTAGTATATTACAAGTACCAACAACGCAGCTTGCAAAGACGAGTACTGACCGGAAATTCGCCGAACTCACGGCTGACGTCCTTAAAATATTTTTATCAAATAGATAGCATCTTCACATTTGGCGTCGTCGGCGCGGTAATCGATCGATATTTTACCCCATTCGCTCAGTAGGTAACATTAGCGTTGTTGACAGGATAATCGATCGACGTTTTTCCCAGTTAACACTTTCACATTTGGCGTCTTCGGCAGGCAATTGATCGATAGTTTACCTCGTTCGCTCATTAGGCAACACCTTCATATATATCCGGCGTTGCCGGCGCGGGAATCGATCGATATTCTACCCCGTTTGCTACACCTTTACATTTGGCGTCGTCGGCACAATAATCGATCGATTGTTCACCCCGTTAGCTCAGGAGGTAACATTTTCACATCTGACGTCGTCGACACAGTAATCGATCGATGGTCTACCCCATGAACTCAAGAAGTAACATATTCACATTCGGCGTCGTGGGCGTGGTGAGCGATCGATATTTTCACCCGGTTAGCTCATTAGGTATCATAACACCTTCACATTTTACGTCGTCGGCACGCTAGTCGATCGATATTTTCACCCGGATAGCTCATTATGATAAGTAACCACCTTCACGTTTGGCGCCGTCGGCACGCTAGTCGATCGATATTTTCACCCGGATAGCTCATTATGATAAGTAACCAACTTCACGTTTGGCGTCATCGGAAGAGTAATCGATCGATCTTTCACCGTTAGCTCAGTACGTAAAACCTTGTTCGCGTTGCCCCGTTTTGCCCGCCGGACCCTCGTGCACGGGTATCCTTTTGACACCCACAGAACCAGCAGAGCCCGCGGCATCTCAAGGGGACATCGGGCTGGGACACGGGAGGCCAGAGCGACGACGACGACGACGAGACGGCTCGCCGACGGACATCTCGAAGAAACAGGTGCAGCAGTGGGTACCCAGATTTACCCCCTTTTGACCACTTCAAAAAATATCCCACACTAATTCCCGGTGGTTTTTGTCCCCCAAAAAACGTGGGCGAAGTTCTGAAGGGGTTCTTAACCCTTTTAGCACCGCAATCTCGACATGGGGACAAACCACTTGGAGTTAGACTAGGAAAAACAAATGGGAGTTGGAAATGGGTTAAGAGTGCGTACGATCAGAACAGCATTCGGGTTTTTAAGAGAGGTAAAAATCGGCAGTGTCTCGTCGATACTAAAAACCATATATATTTATATATTCCCACTGACACGTGCTACGATGGAGGTGCAAGATTTTTTTCTGTTTTGCTGATGAGGTTCCTCTTCTTCACGTGAGGAGCTCTACGATGCCTTAACCCATGAAAAAACTGATTTTTCGAGTGAACCGAAAGTGTAACCCGATGATCAATCTCATGGCAAAAAAGGTTATACGACGAAAAAAAAAATTGTAAAAGGGCAAGAATGAATTATCCGACGATGTTGGGCTATTAACCCTCTTGGGAGTTGATTATATCTCGATTATAGTACATACTACATTGATTATAGTTTACAGATCAAAAAGCGACGAGCGCGATGTAATCAAGCGTCTTTTAATAGGAAAAAAAGCTTGAGGCAAGCATCCGAGTGTTATATCGTCGTGCTGCCTCACGCTTGCCTCACTCACAGCTTCCTTCGATGCGGTTCGAACAAATCTGCTACATCGTTATAAGGCTCAGTTTGGGTAGGCAATCGGTTAACCTCTTACCGGTGGTCAAAGCGTACTACTACCCTCTAATTCCTTAACAAATGGCGTCGTCGGAAGAACACGGGTTTTTGGGGTCTTGGGGTTCGAATCCCACCATCGACCAGATATTAAACTTTTACGACTTCCTCCGTGCCGACCTTGAAAGATACTCTCACCGGTATCCCCAGGAAACGAAAAACGCTTGGATATTGACACGTTCGCCCGTGTATCAGCAGCAGCTCGCATTGATTGCTTCATGTGGCCGATGCTGTAACCGTCTGTTTTTTTTTTCGGCATTTTTTGTTTCGTCTGAAGTTTCACAGGGGTTAAGGAGCCCCGCCCGCCATTCCGAAAACGAACATGACCTAAAAAGTGCTACATTCCTCTATCGTAGCACGCGCCATGTGAAGAACAAACATTCAGTCCAGAGTGTCTGGGGCCTGGTCGGTGACCACGGACTTGATTATGCGAGTTAATGTGAGAACAGCAACTGCAGTGCATATCAGGGACTGATCTGCTTACGGTAGAAACATGTATAGATAATCTAACAAAGAGGGATCTCATCTGTTCCACGTATGCGAAAACATAAAATGCAGGGGAATCCAAGACCCCCGGAGATCCAGCAGAGGCAGCAACGACGTCGGGAGACGAGCTCGGCGCGGGCGGCACCGTTCTCTATCTTCGGACGATGACAGCGACCGATATTGAGGGCGATAAAATCGTATCACTCGAATACATACTCAATATTTGTACTATGTAATATTACTACCTTGTTAGCTATTGATAAACCGTTTTCGTTATTGAGGGGATATCTCCAATATTCAGCGCGGCGGTGCCCACCCGCATTCGTGCGGTGCAGCCGCTTGATTCGTCGAGGCTGGTCTTTCGGCCTCAGGCAGCTTTTTTTCTTCACGTTTTACGCCACCAAACCTCTAGGCGGGTCCCCCTGCGGACCTCGAGTCCCCCCAAGAGTTGAGATTTGGGTTAAGATTGAGATCGGCTTGGGCCTGGGACGACGCGAGCAAGATTTCGTAAATAATTAAAACGCGGTATAGCTGTGAGCTCGACCAGTTCAGTGGTTGTCGACACCAGTATTTTTTTTTGCAAGCTGGGTGATAACTTCGGCCGCGCGTTTTTGACAGATTCTACTCCTGTTTGAGGATGTAGGTCGACGACTGCCCTGAATGCTGCACTGGACCATTGTAACCAGGGTGATTTCAGCCCACAATCATTCTACGCACTGATACACCACACAACCCATATATTAGGAGGGGGACAAATTGAAAGTGGCTGGGGCGCGGTCGTCGGTGGTGCGACGTCCCGCCGAAAGACACTTGGAAAGCTGAAAGCAGGACGGGCAGGCGGAGCAACCCGACACCACCGGCCAGGGATCCACACGAAGTCTAGAAAACGGCGAATAATGGGTCGGGCCCCGGCCGGAGCAGGAGACCCCATCCAATCCAATCCATAACATTACATGATCGGCGGCAGAGCTAAATAATACGGCGTACAGCAGCAATTTCCCGCAAAAAGCACTTGGCAAAACAAAAACAGCAAACGGCTGGAGTTGTGGCTGCGATCACGCGATAGGTGTGAACCAAATAATCGTGCTGATTCTGCTATTCTTGAGAGAAAAAAAAACAAATGTTTCAGTGGATTACTACTGTAGCGAACATAGAAGCATGGTGGTCGGATTACGAGGGCGAGCGATATGCCTTTCGAAGTCAAGTTTGGGGTGATGGTGAGATGCTGAGCTCCCCGTTTTAGGAAAGCTCAGAAATTTCCGCTGCACCACCTACCGCGAGGGTGACTCCGTATCGTACGGTAAAGGTACACCCTTTTCGTCTGAGGCTCCTCGCTTCACAAACTACTCTCATATACCTCACACAAAGCACTCTTTTTAGAGTAAACTGAAAGCGAACCCGCCGCGATGACCAACGCCATGGCCTAGGCATGAAAAACATTATTTCAAAAGTTGCTAAAAAAGAATGGAGGCATTCCGACAATTTTGGGTCAAGGTACACCCTTTTTTGTCTGAGGCTCCTCGCTTGACAGACTACTCTATCAAATACCTCACACAAAACACGGTAAAGGTACACTCTTTTTTTCTGAAGCTCCTCGCTTGACAGACTACTCTATCATATACCTCACACGAAACACGGTAAAGGTACACCCTTTTTTGTCTGAGGCTCCTGGCTTGACAAACTACCCTATCAAATACCTCACACAAAACACGGGAAAGGTACACCTTTTTTTTGTCTGAGGCTCCTGGCTTGACAAACGACTCTATCATATACCTCGCACAAAAAAACACGGTAAAGGTACACCCTTTTTTTGTCTGAGGCTCCTGGCTTGACAAACTACTCTATCATATACCTCACACAAAACACGGTAAAGGTAACACCCCTTTTGTTGTCTGAGGCTCCTCGCGTGACAAAAACTACTCTATCATATACCTCACACAAAACACGGTAAAGGTAACACCCCTTTTGTTGTCTGAGGCTCCTCGCGTGACAAACTACTCTATCATATAACTCACACAACACACGGTAGAGGCGACACCCTTGTTTTGTCTGAGGCTTCTCGCGTGACAAACCACCTCTTATCATAGACTATACCTCTCACAAAACACGGTAAAGGTACACCCTTTTTTGTCTGAGGCTCCTCGCTTCACAAACTACTCTATCATATACCTCACACAAAACACTCTTGTCAGAGTAAACTGAAAGCGCACACGCCGCGATGACCAACGCCATGGCCTAGGCATAAAAAACTTTATTTCAGAAGTTGTAAAAACAAGAATGGAGGCATTCCGACAATTTTGGGTCAAGGTACACCCTTTTTTGTCTGAGGCTCCTCGCGTGATAAACTGCTCTATCATATACCTCACACAAAACACGGTAAAGGTACACCCTTTTTTGTCTGAAGCTCCTCGCTTGACAGACTACTCCATCATATACCTCACACAAAACACGGTAAAGGTAACACCCTTTTTTTATCTGAGGCTCCTGGCTTGACAGATTACTCTATCAAATACCTCACACAAAACACGGTAAAGGTACACTCTTTTTTGTCTGAGGCTCCTCGCTTGACAAACTACTCTTGTGATATACCTCCCACAAAACACTCTTTTTTCGGTGTAAACTGAAAGCGCACCCGCCCCGATGACCAACCCCATGGCCTAGGGAAATATATATATATATATATATTTCAGAAGTTGCAAAAAACAACAATTGCGGCATTCCGACAATTTTGGGTCAAGGAGGGTTAAGGAGCGCCCCACGGGGTCAAAATCATTCAGGAAATATTTTCGCTAAAAGGGGCTGCCTCATACCGCGGCAGGCGTCATGGGCTCGGAAAAATCATGCCAGAGGGGGCGTGTCGTCGTGCGCGTTGTGCGATATGAGAGTCATCCCACGGCAGGTGTTATGTTTTTGGTGGAGCAATGTTAAGGTACGGCCTCGAAAGGCCTGCTTTGATAGGTAATTGGCCGTTTTCGTATGATACGTTGGCGTCATCTATTCGGGGTTGTCAGGAAATGAAACCGAGGCATGCGCCTCGCTTGGCCAGGTGCTATCCGGGACTCTTGTGGAAAAAATAAAGCTGCTTATTTACTAATGCTAAGAAAGTGCGCGCACGTCGAGGACGTGCTCAACAGGCAGACCTGAAGGGGACCACACCAATTACTTGAGACTGAACGTCGCTGACCGGTTGGGCTCCTCACTTATGTGGAATTCTATCGGTTCGGTTAATAATTAAATACGACAACTTTTGACGATTAGGTTTGACGAAGGACCAACGCTTATATTTGTTGGTCGGGTCGGGTTGCGCGAACGAATGTCTTCGAAGTCATCATGCTTCGGGTGAGATGTTGAGCTCTGTTCACACATGTTAGGAGCTCAGAAAAATCTTAAAATCTGCTGCACCCCTAGCGTGTGGGATGATTCATGACAACGAGAGGATAGACTGGGGAGGCTTTGATCGCGAATCGTGCCGTCTTCAGGTATAAGCCGGGCACACACACGATGAAGTTACCGCCGAAGGCCGGGAGCATACATGCGTCCCCTGCATGATCGTTCGTCGTGCTGACGCTTCGAAGCATGTCAAGCAGCGTTGCAGCTGTCATTTTATTTTACTGGCCGCCAATTACTTGGAATGAAGTCCCGTCATCATATATATATAGCGTTCAAAAACCAAGCTCAAAATCGCGCAAAAAATATGAACCGCGTGCATCGCACCCCATGCATCGTGCTCATATCGTGCACACGATACAGCTTCCACTCTGATTCGCGCTCATATCGCACACGGCACAGCCCCCCCCCCCCCAAAGCAAGTCCACTATGTATGGTATGCCACTATCTATGCACAGCCAATGGGTATCGGTGGGTGCTCTCAAACGCCCGATGTTCAAACATTCCGTAAGCCTAGCGCTTGGCAATGCATAGCGGCGGCGTCAGTTCGGACTACTCGGGTAAGCACAACACCCTTCGCGAAGCTTACCACCCGCATGGGTACCAAGTACAGTGGGTATCCCGATTTAAGAGCGCCCAGTGACAAGCCGAAACAAGCGCTCTTAACTACACATTGCTTTTTCGTGTGGTGAGATGTATATATAGCGTTTAGTACAGGCGGGACATGCCGATTTGACGTCTCTCACGTCCAGAATGCTCTTATCCTGGGCGCTCTTAAATCGGGATACCCACTATTGTAGACGATTTTCCTCCCTGCTCGACGCATGCTACGGTAGAGGTGCGCCAATTTCTTTATGAAAACTACTCGAATGAGGAGCTCTATAATATACCCCACCTTGAAGACTAATTTTGAGAAAAAAGAAAAAAAAGTACAACCCCCCGAAGAACAACCCCATGATCGATCGAGAGGTGCACAAAAAAACAAAATGTTGCACAACAAGAACGCCACTCCGACGATATTGGGTTAACCCCTTTAGAGCCCTAAAAGCCCTCCCTACACTAATTCCATTTAATTTTTCCCCGAAAACGGGTTTCCAGTTGTAAAGGCGTTAAGGATCTCCGCTTTCAGAATATACTTCGGCCCAAACGTGCCACCCTCTGTCGTAGCACGCGTCGTGAGTCACATGGTCCTACGGTAGAGAGTGTGCATCCTTTTTTTTCTGGGGCTCCTAACCTATTGAGGTGCCTTATAATAGTATACCCCTCGGGAGGAAAATGAAAGTGCAACCGGGTGAAGGGATCCGTGGACATTGGTGTACGAAAACAAAACAAAAAATCGTTTTGCCAAAAAAAACAATAATGACCAAGAAGGAGCCCCGTCAAGAAGTATAATAAAAATGACCGAAAAACGTGCTAACCCCATATGGTGGCGCGCGTTGAGTCTTAACCTTTTTAGCACCGCAGTCCCGACATGGAGACCAAACACTTAAAGTTAGACTAGGACACTTTAAGGAGTTGGAAACGTCAGGGGCATTAAGGGCATCAGGGACTAACTGCCGCAAAAGACACTTACCGCTACGGACGAGTCATCCCAGGGTAGTCGGTTACACTTTTTGGGCCAAACGTTTTTGTCCGGCTGAGCTCCCCTCAACCATCGCTCAGCATGATAAGTTTACGAGTATATGTTTGTTTTAGGACTATATACAGATTAATAGCGCATGGAAATGCTGGACGGGTTTGCGCGAGCGAAGGCCTTCGAAGTCATGTCCCGGGTGATATATTGAGCTCCTCGCCATGCTAGGAGAGCTCAGAAACTTCTTGGAATCTGCTGCACTCCTAGCGTGGGATGACTTGGACGCGGAAAGGGAAGTTCGTGTTCACGCTTGTCCGGTAAACCACCGAAACCCGGCTTCGGACTTCCTGGATAACACAAACATTTCCCGAGCAGGATGGAGGGTCTTAAGCGCTGGAAACCGCGCACCAAGTCCGTGGACTTCAAGGGCGCTTCATATTGGCGTAAATAAAAGAGTTAAATTGGCTTCAGTGGCCGTCACAATCCAAAAATCGAGGCGCTGTTCACTCGGGCTAGCATCACTGATCGCTAGCACGAAAAAATGCGCTTTCCCCATTTGTTAAAGGCGTTTTATGTTGGCGTTAATAAAACAGTTACATCGGCTTCAGTGGCTTGGCATTAACAAAACAGTTACATTGGCTTCAGTGGCCGTCAAAATCCAACAATCGAGCGCTGTTCACTCGGTCTAGCATCGCTGATCGCTAGCACAGAAGAAAAATTCGCTTTCCCCGTTTGTTATAATCATAACTTTTTCATTTCCCAGCTTCCGGACAAAGCCGTGGTCATACGTCTCTTTCCTTCTCCCTCCCCCCGAAACCTGCCGTCAATTTCATCGCGCAGAAGGTTGAGCATTTATTCCGCTGCTCATCGATCTGCATCGAACTTTGCCTACTCGCGCTCTCGCGCTTTCGGCGAGGCAAGATAAAAAAGAACAATTGTGCACCTATATTGTGGCTGGTTCTACGATAGCTCCTGCCTGGTTGGTGGAAACCCGACGTGCTCCGTTCCGGCATAGTAGGGATGCGAGGGTCTATGGTCATACGACTACGGCCATGCACAAACCGAGTACACCCCGCCCCCCCCAAAAAAAACCCCAGCGATTTCCTTTAACGAACGTTTCACGGCTGCTCGGCACGAGGAATGATTCTATGCAAAGTATTCTTCATGAATTTTCTTGTGTCCAAAGGACTCTCCAACGCTAACGTCGGGGGGGGCAAGGGGCACCGTATTTCAGTAGATACCGCCGGGATCTGGTTTCAAAACCAGCGATTTCGAGGAAGAAAAGTTGGCGGGGGCTACCGTAGAACAACTTGTGTGCACCACCCGAGGTTCGCACCCCAGCGAAGCCGTCAGCAAGGATGACAGCAATCTACCGCTGACCCATGGTCAAACTTGCCCAGCGCAAACGTGCGAGGTCACTTTGACCTTGAAACGGGAGTTCTGCCGGGAATGGTGTGCCCGAGCGTCATGATCCTTCTTTCGAGTACCGCTTGCTAGGGTTACGAACATGAAGAAAATCATTTCCACGCTGCAAAAAAAAACTTATGCTGGGTCGGGTTATCGTTGAGCTGGCAACCTTCTCCCCATCTGCGCCGTTCACTGCTCGTAGGACTACGAGCTTAAAAAAAGCGTCCACATTGCCCTGTGCACAACTGAGGCATGCCACAGTATCACCAAGATCATCTACAACATCTACAGTAGATCTCGTATCTGCTGCCGTCATGAGATGTCGCGCAGGATCTGCACATAAAGGGTACAGATTCAGCGCTAGAAACGTCCGCCATGTCATAGTAGATCGTACCGATCCCACCCGGTAACTCGAGCTATAGATCATACACTCCTTGAAAGATCTAGATCATCAAGCGAGGATCGATCGGCGATATTGTTCGACGTATGAAAGCATGCCCTGTCACTCTATAGCTATAGAGAACGCGATCTGCTGAAAATCACGCCCGTCATCATCCTACGTTTCAACCATCGTGATTCTACTTTGGAGCACAAATTACTGGGGCTGCGAGCACAAAAAAAAGCGCCCGCGTTGTACTACATGCGCCGTTACTTATGCCGAATGTCGTTGCGCCGGCAGTTTCGTCCCATCCGTGCCTTTCACTCGGGCCACGATCACACCAAAGTGCCCACGGTGCAAATATTATGCTGATTTTATATTTGGCTCGTCCCTTCTATTATCGTCGCACTTTTCTTTCTCCTCCTTCCCTAGACGAAACTCAGATCCGGGGTCACCAAGAAGGCTCTTCTCTCCCTCCCCCACTACGGTACGCGCCTTCAATTTTATCGCGGGAAGACTCCAGCTAGTTCTCCCCTCGTCGACTCGCATCCAACTGTTAGTTGAGGCGGGCATTTAGTTCGAGGACCGTTCTACTAGGCTCACGACCAAAAAGAAACGTCTACTTTGCACGCACGTGCTGTTACTTGAGCCTGATGTCGTTGCGCCGGCGCTCTTCTCCCCATCTCGCCGGCCTCGCGCTGGCCCCTCCCGTCGTGTGAGAGTCCTCTGCACCGGCGGTTACATGGAGGGTTTTCAAACGAACCAGGTCGTGGTGAAGGCGGGGGCAAGAATGTACGTCATGAAAACAAAACACTTGAAAGCATGACACCATTTATCCCGCCATTGCCGAAGGAACGGAACATCCCTGAACCGTCTTCACCCCTTCAGAGCTGCATTAAAAAAAAATGGCCAAAAAATCGTCCCATAATAACTTCAAGTAACTCGTCCCCCAAAACACGGGTGCAGTCCTAAAACGGGTTAAGATGGCGTAGCGAACGCGGCGCGGTAACCTTTTTTAGCGTGTGCGATAACTTACCTCGCATGTAGCGGTGCACGCGCTTGTACTTGTCGGGGTTGAGGATTCTGTCGCGTTTCAACTCTTCCGCGTCCCTCGCGCGACTCCGCGCGAGAGCCGAGACCCTGCGAGTCGGAAGGGAACAGGTGTTTCAGGGTGGATCAACCATCAGTGATTCCGTCCGTTGCTCGTAGGACCAAGGGTATGGCAGGAAAGGTACGCCCTTTTTCACTATCGGATCTGAGCGACTCGCACGAGCGACTCTATACCTCACTGACAAAAAAAAGGGCTTCTTTGTCGCAGCGTAGGTTACCATTCCATGGCCGTCTCATACAAGCACAATAAAAATGTCACGAAAGCTTAACCCCTTTAGAGCCCCGAATCCCTCTCTATACCCAATGCAAGTAATTTTGTCCCCAAAAACGGATTTCCAGCCGTAAAGAGGCTGAGACCAAAAAGGAAAAAGTGGGGTCACTCGCGCGAGTGACCCCGAGCCACTGCAAAAAAAAAGGACTTCAAAAGTGACCCCCCTGCCGTAGTCACAGAAAACAAACTTTAACTCATTGGCGCTGTCATCCATAATCAAGAAAATAGGCACAAGGTGCCTAAGTCCGTCTTACGGGCGGTTCTTGGGAGGATGCAGGTCACCCTTCATGCGAATCGCCGAACACCTCACGGCGCTTCGCGCTTGGTGGTGCAAGCAATGTCTGCCTGGTTGGCGAAACCCGACGTGCTCCGTCCTGGCATCGTAGGCATGCGAGGGTCCATGGTCTTACGACTACGGCCATGCACAAACTGAGTACACCCCTCCCTACCATAGATTTAGCCGCTGTGCAAAACACAAGGCTCAGGCGACACAATGAAACAACCCCCCCCCCCCCCGACAACCATCGTACACACCTCGTAAACTGTTCTGCTCGTGTTCTGAGAACCGCAGCGTGCTTGTTGCCCCTCTTGAGCATGTCCTCGTTAACTCTTTTCACCCTGGCTACCTACACGGGAAGCGCGCATCGTCAGCAAAAGGCAAAGCGAAGCGGGGGGGGGGGGGGGGGGGGGGTGCTTGTCGTCCGAGAGCCCCCGCGCGCGCGCTCAAAAGCTTCACAACGAACAACGGGTTCGGTTACAAACCCGTTGACTGTGCTTACTAGATACGATGGGAATAAGACAACGGTTTCTTGATATTCTGGGGGGTTTCCAATAATAGGTTGGCTACTCCGTTCGACGTTAAGCGCACAATCAGCAAGATCTTATGGGGTCCAAGCAGATCAACCGGCAAAACGACGAATACGATAACATCAAGCGTCTACGAAGACCTTGCAGCAGTGCGAGTATTACCACGATGCACGCGTGTCCCAAAAGCCACCCGGTATTGCAGTTTCAACACATCCCTTACCCCAGCTGCTCCGTGTCGTCTGGCCCATACTTGAAACCGTAGTTCTTTCCCTATTTTTTCATCTCCTCTGAAGGTCCAAAGGGGTCAGTTTTTGCCCTCTACAGCAAAACGTCCAGGAACTACTTCGTGCCGGATACAGCGGGAGACGAACGGAGTCGAGGAGAAGGCAACGTGCACACCGTTTCTTGTGGCCAAATCTGAAACCGCAGTGTACGGTATATCCGATATTTTTAGGGCGTTTCACGGGTCGGATGGATCACTTCTCGGTATACTAGTCGGATCGTTTCGTCAGGGTGACCCGACCCCGACCCGTGACATCTGAAAACCTCCTGACCTGACCCGATCCGACCCGCGAGTTTTCCAAAACCCTCTGGTCCAACCCGGCTCAACCCGCGAGGTTTTCGAACACCTCTTGATCCTACCGGCGGGCCGGGTCATGACCCGTGAAAAGCCCTGGATGTTTATTATTCCCAAACAGCTGTCTTAAAAGTACGTACAAACCACGGATTTCTCCTGTTCGGTTCCCAAACTCCAGCAAAAATCCTCTCCATTGTTACGACCGTGATATTTTTGCACGTGGTTGCTAGTAATACATGGAGACCGTATTGATCGGTATCTTGCGCTACCGGTATCTTTTACACGCCACCGCACCTGGTCACCACCCGCCGTAGTCCCGAACGACCCCTTCCGTTGCGCCAGCGAAGTCTGGAACCACACATTATCGGTCTCCGCATCGTAAGTCACGCGGAACACCCACGTCCCTGACCACCCCGCACCCTCCACCGCGCTCAGAGCGAGCGTGTACTACATATACCACGGGCGAAGAGAGTTGCGTGCGTGGTTTGGGTTGGAGCGAAAGTGGGCGGGCGGGGACCAATTGGGAAGACGGGAGGAGGGCGCGCGGGGGGGGGGGGGGAGGGGGGGGGGACTTAAGCACACCGAAATACTTATCCTACCGAATACAGTATATCTAACAAGTTTGTCCCCCCCCAAAAGTGCATGGAATGTACTATAGATGTCACCAACGACGCGTTGTTGTTTGAAGTTGGGGAGAGAAGGCGGGCGATGAACCGATGGGGAAGTAGGGGTGGAGCGGGGGGAGGAGGTTGTAATCACTACCATGCATGGCCAGAGTCTTAACAAGAAAAAAAAAGACCGTCGCACCCCCACAACGCCGGGAAAGAAAAGAGCACATTGGGTTTTCACCGACCAGTCAGACCCGAACACCCCGCGCCCTCGACCGCGCTCAGAGCGAGCGTGTACTATATATGTCACCATGAAAACTCGTCGTTCGTTTTGGCTTAGGGCGAGCGGGAGTGTTACAACCGGTTGGGAAGTGAGGAGGAGAGCGGCGGGGGGGAAGGGTTAGCCCTCGTACCACAGAAAACACTATATTTTACTGTTTCTGAGTTCACCGTCCCCGAAAACGAAGGCGAAGTTCCGAAAGGGATACTTAGAGACGCCTTTGGACGTGCAACCTAGCGCCAATACGCCACATCATCTACGCGGCGAGTTGCCTCGCGCCCCCTCGCTAGACATGCATACGCGCGCGGGTGAAAAACAGGGACTATTGGGAACGCATTTTCGACGCTCAAGTACGGGACGCTGCAGAGGTGCTGAGAGTGCTGATCGAACCGACTTAAAGGTGGGGAGCACAAGTCCCGAGCCCCGGTACTAACGCGAAAAACGTTCTACATTAATTCCAAGTAACTTGTCCAAAAAAACGGGGGTGTAGCTCTAACAGAGATAACGCCTTGGGGTGGGTTTCCACATCCTTTGGAGTGCGTGTCTCAGGAATCAGGAAGGGCTTTGCTTCAGGCGACCAAAGCACTCACGCGGCCAAAACACAGTTGTTACCCTCACATAAGCCCTGCTACTACCGCAAACGTGATCACACTCTTTTTTCTTCTTTTTTTTCCTTCTATTCTCTTTTTCTTTTTCTTTTTTCTTATTTTTTGCTCATCCCATTTACTATCTTCGCTCTTTATCTTTCTCCTTCTCCGTCCCTAAACATAATTCAGACCCGGGGTCACTAAGCAGGATTTTCTTTCCCCTCCCCACCATTAATACGGTACGCGCTTTAATTTCCATCGCGAGAAGAATCCAGCACTTTCTTCCCTCGTCGCCTCCCATCGGGTCGGACACTCTGATTCCGAGCACAAGGTCCCGGAAAAACGAGTTGAACTCTACATGGGTTTTAATCATCACCACATCAAAGTTAGTCCATGTCTACAGGACAGGCTCCGATAGCTCTGGGGTGGAAGACATTGCGAGTTTCGGACGGCAACCTATTTTTATTCTTCAGATTTTGACTTCAGGCCCTTACAATTGAGCGCGGCGTGTCTCGTTCCCAGCCCGGCAGGTGAAAAAACGTTGGATTCGGCGCGGATATTTTCGTTGCAGCACTTTATAGGGGTCTCCCCAGTAAGGCGGTGGTATGCCAGACGGCACTATGAACGCCTTATAGGGGGAACCCGCACTATTCAATCCAGGTTAGGAGTGCAATTCCCCAGACGCGCCAAGCGATTTTGACCGCCTTATATGGGGATACCGCACTATTGGGGGGACCCCTACTGCAGTAAACGGGAGTCTGCTACTCACCTGCAGGACTGGGAAGGAAAAACGCCGCTGTTTTTCTGAGAGCCTCACTTCTACATCTGAAAACTAAAACTCCAGCTGCAAAACTCTCTCATACCTCGTAGGAAAGACAAACGCTAGGGCGTGTGATATTATACAAAATCAAAATCACCTGCAGATGAGACTGCTCTTGCTCCTCGTCTTCTTCCTTCTCCTCGCTCTCCTTGGCCGTTCTTCCTTTCCTTCTCCTGCTCCCCTTCCTTCTGCTTTCCCCCTTCCTGTTGCTGTCCCGACGCCTGCTATCGTCCAACTCGACGCGAGGCACGGGCGAGCTACTCTCGCGGTGAAGCACAATCCTCAGCGGAGAAAGAGACCACGTGCTCAAACCAGGCCGGGTCAGAAGGACAAGAGTCGATCCCTGCAGTTTGGGGGAGAAGAGGGTCATCGTTGTAACAGCGGCGACGACCGTCATCGCTAAAAAAAACAAAACAAAAAAGTCCGCCCCGTTAAGGCACGCAACACAGACAAAAAAGGCACCAAGCGCGCTTTTTCGCCCAGATTTTTCTTTGTATTAACATACCTCAGCACAACATGCAGCGATACTTGTTGCTGTGCCGTTCCCTAGATGTTACCTGGACATAACTAAGGTTGGATTCGGGCAGACAACCGATAGCCTGGCTCTCGATTGTCGGCGCAAGGCGTGCACGGATGCGGGCAATTCTCGATAATACTGATTAGGTTCCGAGCCGCGCGCCCGGATAGAGGTAGCACATTTCGTTTTTTTTTTTCTTTTCTGGACGACGGGGCTCCTTAAGCCAAAACCCTTGGAAGGTCGTTCGTATTTTCAATCTGATTCTTTGGTGTCCCTAGTCCATGGGACTTGTTCACGGGAGTGCACTTTCCGTTTACTCATAATCATATAGTGGGTGGGTACCTGGTCTTAAAAAGGTTGGATGAGCTTTTCGCGCTATTTGTTGTTGTTGTTGTTGTTTTTTGCTGATGTTGTTTATTTTTACTTTTTTTTGGATATGGTTTTTTTTCGTGTTTTATCACAAAATTCTCCAAATTTACGGCCAGCCACTTCAGGTTTAACTTTTCACACCTTCTCAAGTGAGGCAGAGCCTCCGACAAAAACTGGTGCACCTCCATCTCAGCATGGGTCAATAATTGGCTTCCGTTGCGTTTGCAATTTGGAGCGCACGGTTAAGTTCCTCGCGACGTTAAGGTATGGTGCAGGGGCGGCAATAACATTTTCTGACGCACCCACCTTAGCACTCGAGGAAATTTACAGCTCACGCGACAACCGACCGCGAGACTAAACAAAACCTACAAGCCCGATACGCAGTCTCATCTGGCGCTTGCTAGGTGTACACCAAACAACAGCGACAAACACGCGCGGGGCTCCAGCACTGTCGGCTAGCTCCTCGCCTGAAGAGCCCGGTCGGCGAGGAATTCGTCGGGCAGAAAGCGCTACAGCAGTAGGGGTCCCCCAGTAAGGCGGTGGTATGCGAGAGGGCACTATGACCGCCTTATAGGGGAAGCCGCCTTATTCATTGCGGGTTATGAGTGCGATTTTTCAGTCATGTTCAGCGATTTTGACCGCCATATATAGGGATACCGCACTACTCAGACCGCCTTATCGAGGGACCCCCACTGTACTCCATCATAGCATGCGTGTTACAATAAGGAGTAAATCGGTGGTATGCCAGAGCAATGTGACCGCCTTATAGAGGAAAGTCGCCCTATTCATTCCAGGCTTTGAGTGCGATTCCCCAGTCATACCCAGCGATTTTGACCGCCTTTTATCGGGATGTCGCCTTATTCAGGGACCCCCACTGTACGAACTCCTACCGTCGATGCGTTTTACAATAAGGACGTTATGATCCATATCTACGTTTAACGTGCAGTTACTTCGCAAGCGTAAACTAAGCGTCTTGTTCTACTAGATTGCGGGGAATTACAACGTGCGGCGAAACTTAAAGTTGTTCCTTCTTGCCGGTGTACTGTATTAAAACCTATCTATCGGGAGGTTGAAGTGATCGCATTGCAGGGTAACTATTAATAGCATACCCACCGTAAGTATCAGGGAACGTTCCGTAGGTATCAGAGAACGTTCCAGGAAACACGCTGTAGGACGGACTGTCGGCTCGTATATACGACAACCATATACAGCTCACTTTCCAGTCCTCTTCCTTACCGCACCGCTTACGAGGTAGTATAACGCGTGTTTTGCACATGGCTTCGTGACAAAACAGAAACCAATCTGGAGAAAAAAAAACGCGACACCTCGGCCTACAAGAGCACACATCGGCATATAAGAGTACGAGGACGACCATAGACACTCAATACACAGTACCTGTCGCTACGAACTCGCGCAGAAAAAAATATATATGTGGTTATGGTCAACATGCCTGAGTTGACGTACGGCGGACGCTTCAGGAACCTCGAAAAGAGCGCCCCAATAGGTTGGCTTCGCGCGAATCTATTCCATCATAAATCCGCGGAGTCGGAGAGGCCATCCTTGGTATGTCGGCTGGGAGGGGATGCGCAGCGCAGCGCCCTTCCCCTCTTCTGTCCTGCCCATACCATCCAAGTACCGGCAAAAAACATACATTTCGAGAAGCTAGCATTTGCTTACAATTACGTTGCTGGACCATAACAAGGTTTGCTCACCACATCTTCTGGGGACGTCTCGGCCGCCATCAGCTCGCAATCGCTTCGCCCGTCGAACACGTCCAAATTTTTTAGCCCTTGCAAGACGCAATGACGGCGAGCAGATGGGCGTACGAAAACAAAAAAACAATATGTCAAGCAACCAAACAAATACTGTAAACGGGCGGCCGGCGCATCACGCAGCTTGCGAAGATGAGTATCGACCCTGAAAAAAATACCGAACTCACAGCTGACGTGTTTAGAATACTTTAATAAAATACTGCTGTGTCGGACAAACAAAAAAAAAGTTCTTTCAACGACCACATTGGTTTGGTAAACGACAACAACACCGGCTCTTTCAAGCCCATTGCCGTTTCGCGGCCAATCACCTGTTCTGGGCTAGGAGTCCCAGCGTTTAAAAATAAAACAAAAAATGCTCTGATACGAACGGAAGGGATACATCCGTGCACCTTCTCTTCCATCTCTACGACGCCACAGACCCCTTTCAGATACAGCAGTATTGACCCCTCTTTCGTGCCGGTTGCCCGCAATACTGCCTGTGAAACTTTCTTGGCACAGATGGGAACAATCTATAGTGGCAGTAAGCGCAGTAGTGCCGGTTGCCGGTATAGTGCTGGTATTTCCCTACATAGTGCGCATACGGGCACTATAGAGGGACCGACCGCTACTGTACCCGCCCCCAGTTCATTCACGCCACGTATTGACGGAAAAAGAGTAGAATAAAAACCAGGCTTTTCACGGGTCATAACCGAAAAACCGGCCCGGGGCCGGGTCAGGAGGTGTTGGAAATGTCACGGGTCGAGTCGGGTCGAGTCAAAAGGTGTTCGAATAATTCCACGGGCTGGGTCGGGTTGGGTCAAGAGGTTTTGAGGTATCACCCGCCGTGCTGGTTCACCCTGAACCGATCCGACCCGCGAGAAGCAATCCGACCCATGAAAAAAAAAACTTGAATTAAAACCACCACGAGAGTTAGCGAGCCTGCGTGCTGCGTACAAGGTAACTGCTTTTCGACGGCTGTTACGTTAGGGAGGCGTTTTGTTTTTTTCTGAGGCTCTTCACTAGAGGAGCGAAACTCTGAGCCACACCCATAAGTCAATTTCCATGAAAAAAATGTAACAAGGTATCACTCTGTCCGGAAATTTACGCAACTGTTGTACATCAACATTGGAATATACTGTTTCTTATAATCCCGGACATAGTGGTAAGCTCAACCCGACGAATATCTCCATGGGCGAAGGTAACCAGCGGAACAATACAAACGAGATTCCACAGGTACTGGATAGTTTCTCGCTTGACTGTCAAAAGCCCCATCAGTCGACACAAAATTGGGACCAAAAGTCCCACAATCGCAGAGGTGAGGGTCTATGTAGTAAAGCTACGGTCAGGCACATCATGATTACCCCCCCCCCCCTCCGTCCCACAATCGTAGGGGTGTGAGGGACTGCCGTAAGGATACGGTCATGCATAATCATGAGCAACCCCCCCCCCCCCTGACCGTGCGCGATGCCTGACCCGTCGATGGAAACCCAAAGTATTCCGCCCCGGAATTGCAGGGATGCGAGGGTTTATGGTCATACCATTACGGCCAAGCATGACACCACGTAATAAGTGTACCCGCTTGGCGCAAGCAATGCCTGCCTGGTTATGTGAAAACCCGACGTGCTTCATCCCGGCATTGTAGGGGTGCGAGGGTCATACCACAATGGTCATACGACTACGGCCATGCACAAACTAAGTACCCCCCCTCCCCCCCTAAAACATGCTGCCTGGTCGGTGAAAACCCCGACATGCTCCGTCCCGGCATTGTAGGGGTGCAAGGGTCATACCACTATGGTCATACCACTCCGGGTACGGCTACTGCTGTGCATAAAATGAGCACACACACCCCTGGCGTAGCGGTGCTCCATCTCGAAAGAGGCGCGTTGTACGCGATCACGTGACCAAAAGCGAGCAACAAATTAGAACGCGCCCCGCCTAGAAAACAAGGGCCGTGTGGTGCATGGTTACCGGACTAAGGGAAACAACAAATGAGTACGCCCCCCGTCTCGAACGGGGTGAGTGGTTAATGGCCAACTGACTAAGCCAAGCAACTAATGAGCATGCACCCCGCCCCCCTTCCAAAATACCAGGTACGCCTGTTCACCTTGCGCAAACTTGTGGTACAGCCCCAGGCCCGTGCCCACCCTGACCCCAGCGCACACCGACTTCACCTTCCCCCCCTTCCCGTGCCGCGCCTCCTCTAGATAACTCCCTGCCGCTTCCACCTCCCTCGCCCTATCCAGAACCTGCTGGATCTCGGATGCTCCCACCCCTTCCCCAGCCGCCCCCCCCGCCAAGCTCGCCGAGTTCCGCTGCCTTTTCCCCCCACTACCGACTTTTCTGCGGTTCTTCGGACCCCCAAGTGTTTTTGATAGGATTCCTTTCCGGGATCCTACGATTTCTTTGGTGGGGAGTTCCCCCTCTTCGGATTCTTCTTCGGAGTCGGGGGAGGGGATGGGGGATAGTATGACCCCGCGGAGGGGTGACGCAATGGTAGCGTCTGACGCCTTTTCGAGCACCCATGACAAGTACTCGTCCGAAGGCTGTTTTTTTGTTTCGTTTCGCGCAGACGTTTTATTTCGCGTAGAGATTATTCGTTTAGCGCAGGCGCCGTTTCGTTTCGCGCAGGTGTTGTTTCGTTTCGCGCAGGCGCCGTTTTATTTCGCGCAGTCGTCGTTTCGTTTTATGCAGGCGTTGTTTCGTTTCGCGCAGACGTCGTTTCGTTTCAAGTAAAACGCCATTTCGTTTCGCGCAGAGGGGTTGACACGTCAAGCGTGCGTTGTCGGGAAGAGATAACATGTTGGGGCGGGGCGGGGCGGGAAGGCAAGGCAAGGTAAGGTCGGATACGGCGACGCCGTTGGAAAAAAAAACGCTTTTAACTTACACAAATAGGAAAAGTGTGAGGCTGAAAAGGGCCTGACTGACCGGACTCCCCAACTGAAGGAATTACACAACAGGGTATTTGCGATGTACCAAGTTTGGTTGCATAGAGGTTGGGTAGGAATACATATGGTACATAGTATTGAACCCGTCGAACACAACAATACAAGGCCAACTCAACCCACGAAAAACCAGCCATAAATTTTGTTGTAAGAAATACGTTTTCCTACCATGTTTCAATATTTTAACCTAATTTTCCCATGAATTGGTCGGCCTTGGGCTATATATTATAAGAAACTAAAACACAGTACTGTACAGGCTGTGAGATCGAAGATTTCGTCGAAGCTCATCGTTGCAAGCTGTGTGTGATACTCCCACCACGCGTATTACTGGGTGTGTGTCCTCATTAAGGATAAAGGTCGGCGACTCCCCTTGAAACTACAATGCAGCTTGTACCAGGGTCAACAGGGTGTGGGTGATGTACATAACATAGTCCGGTTTCATTGCTATTCTCACATTTTTTCAACCCAACCAAAGTCTAGAAAAAAACGCAAACATCCTACTGTCGCCGGAATAGTTTCAAATCAAAACATTTGCCAACTACCTCTAGGTCATGGGATTTTTTCAATGGAAAAAATCCCAAACACCCTACTGTCGTCGGAATATTTGTAAATCAAATTGGTTGTTAAATACTTTTAGGTCATGGGATTTTTTCATTGAAAAAAATCGCAAACACCCTACTTTCGTCGTACTACTTTTTATCAAATTATTTGCTGAAATACTTTAGGCCATGGGATTTATTCAGTGGGGTAAGAGTGCCTTTTTAAAATCAAAATCACTGCTTGTTTATGTCAGGTATAGAGCTCAAACGAGGACAGCCTCAGAAACAATTTAGAGGCATCCGTACTGTATATATCGAAGAATACGTTCTCAGCCGAAACAAGCTCATCCGAGGCTTGCGACACACAAATACTCCCGACTGCTGCGATTCGACGCCAACCCACACATACTACTTGTACGTACAAAGACTACGTACACAAATAATATAATTGATCAATACCTACAAACATCGGTATGTATGTAGTCTACGTATGCAATTAAATAATTAACCACTAGGAGGGTACCGAGTTGCTACTTTCGTTATTGCACGGACTGTGTACGCAAAGCGAAAGGCAGCAAACAACGGTTTGTCCTCGTTTTGACTACCCTTCTGTCGTGTTGTACATATAGCCGGCGACGCTTACCCGAAACAAGCTCGTCCGAGGGCTGCGACACACCAGGATTCCCGACCTTTGCGATTCAACCCCAACCCAGACAGCCGTTGCGGTAGCAGCCGTCGTCGCTATCGCCGCCCGTGGGTGGTCAAAGGCGGACCGAGCGATGGCGGCAGTGCCCGCACCAGCAGCAGACGCGAGCTGGCCTGTGTAAAAAAACGCCGCGCAAATGGAGGAGGGGGTGGTAGGGATGAGGGGGGCGAGGGGGGGATACTCATTTGTTGCTTGCCTTAGTCATTCGACCATTGACCACGCACCCTTTGCGAGACGGAGAACTGTTCCTACTCCTAATAGAGACACCTCCAACAGCTGGGCGCTTATTAAGCTTTTTCCATATATTACGTAGAAATTGTTTGCTTATCCTTCCCCTTTCTGTTTCGCCGTCTGCGGCCACCATCTACCTCCTAGGATAGCGATCGTTTGCTCGCTACTCTCTAGTCCACGAAACTCTTCCATGTCACATACGTCTAATTTCCTCATCTCCTCTAAGGCATCCCGTTCCTCCTTGTATATAGCACATTCTCCTTCTGTGTGAGTCCTCCTCTCTATCGTTGTCCCACACGAGCACATATTTGTAGCCACGTCCTCCTCCTCCTGACTACTGGTATATCTCTTTCTTCTGTCTGTAGGTCCAGGTCCTCTACACGAAATCGAAGTTTCAGCTTTTTCGCGTAGTCCTATTGAGCCGTGCAGATACAACCTAATTCCAATATATTCCCTCAAGCCCCCGTATATGACCCCGAGTGCATACTCGTATAAATTCGTGGGGACTTTTTCTTGTGCACAAATTGACTTGCGGAAAGCGCGAGAGCGTGAGTTACCAACACTCGATGATAAATCAACGAGCAGTGGGATTGATTGCTGAACCCTATGCGCCATAAAAATTGAAGGCGAGAACCGGGGGGGACAAGGGGCGGCACCTGTGACGACGACTTGTCCAGAACTGGAAAGTAGACGCGTGTGAAATATATATAAATATATATAAAATCATTCCTTGAATATCGAGTCATTCCTTGGTGTCATGGACTTTGGTCAGGAGTTTTTTGTCTCGGCCTAAGTATGCGATTCGCGGAACTGGAATTCTCGGTCGAATATAGCTTCGTTCGAGCGCCGCCTTCGGGGGGCGGCTCCAACGCCCCTCGCCCTGCCGTGTCCGTTCCGCACATCGACGTGAACGCGGACGGGTGCCGAGCGAGACGAGCGAGTGTCGAGGAGGAATTTTGGAAAAAATGTTGAATCTTAATGGCTGCAACGCCTGAATGATTTACAAAATTGGCATCACTTCCAAACGGTACGTGATAATGTTTGGAATATTGCGGTGGCATACTCTCGAGCGTTAGTGTCTTTGCTGTACTTTTTTACTGGTTCGTTTGGTTTCTTGCTCGGCATTTTATTGCTTTTGTTTCTGCTCGTTTTGCCAGCTGGAAATTCAATTTTTTAGTGTGGGTTCACCTTAAACGTGACACAACTTACCGACGATATTCAACAACTTCGTGACACAAATTACCGACGGCAAGACGTTTCGTGACAAAATAACTCCCAAATCATGACACTTTCACGTAACAGAATTTCGAGACAAAACCAAGCAGATAGAGCCGTCTCTTCGGCCTTTGGCCCTGGCTTTAGCACGGCCGCTGACACTCCAGGCAGCCTCTGCTGTAGGCATGAACGAATGCGGTTGATTCGCAGCGAACTATCCCGCTGTGCTCGCTTCTATGTGGCCATTGTCCATGCCATTTCATGTCACCTCCCTTCTGTTTTGAGCTCGTCGTCGTACGGTTGAGGTACGAGGAAACCCGCACGTACTCGGTGAGAACAGCAGTATGTACGACGAGCATGAACGCCAACTGACGATATTGGCAAACACACAACAGCAGGTGTACAGCAGTAGCCGAAGGGCGAAACGTCTAGCACATAATGCAGCAACAAGTAGCAACCAGAACTACAGCAGATGGCTCAAAGTGCAGTGCGAGTGCCGTTCGTTGGCAAGTTTAGTCGTACACGCATCACTCTCAAGAGCCAACAAGAGGCAGGGCAGGGGCCCCCAACACAGAGACACGTGACAACCACGGCCAGCTGTCGATCGCGTAATTGGCCGGTAGTCCGTGCTTCGGTGCGTGTATCGGAAGTCGTTCGTAGTACTACTGCTGTAGCCGGTCGAAAGACCACGTGACATGTGACATCCCGTTCTGGTGGCAGCCTCGCCAGTAGACCCCCCAAAATTTATTTTTGTTTTCTTTTTCTTGGCCCCATGCACCCATTTCCTTTCCTTTCTCTTTGTTCTTTGGTTCTTTTTTCCAATTGACTTGCGTCTGTTGTGCGTATGCGTAGTGATAGATACTACGTGTGATATTACGTGGTAGTCTTTCTTGGGTGGCAAGCGGTATAGTCGGTTTTCCCAGGCGCGAGTAATGAGACGTATGCACCGGTATGGACCTGGCACATCGTAGGGTGACTCCCGATTTCACTTTTATATGTTTCTGGTGGAGGCATGAATTGCGTCAGCTGTGATTTATGCGTGTACCACCTTGGGTTGTTTGTGTTTTTCCCTAGGGTATTCCTCTGCTCCAGAGTGACTGGAACCAGTCCTGTGACCACGGACTGGATTGTGCGAGTTAATGTGAGAACAACAACAACTGAAATATTACCTGTTTCTTGACCTTTCAGCTGCTTCCTGCAAATTTGGTTTTTCTGCCAACACGATTTTGAACCCTATGCAAAGATCCTGTTTTGTTTTAATCAATTGTCAGCCGGCCGCCCCGGTGGTCTAGTTGTTGTACCCTCGAATACCTCCAACGTTTGGTTGTCCTTGAGTTCGACACCCACCACAATGAATATGACCTAATTTGCAAAAATGCAATCAAAAAAAGAGATCAACTGCTGAGAGCGCCTGCTAGGTACAATTCGACGCGAGTCGACGAGGGAAGAAAATGCTCGATTCTCCTCGCGGTAAAAATGAAGGCACGTGCCGAAGTGGGGAGGGAGGAGGAGGGCCCGCTATGTGACCCCGGATCTGAGTTACTACTGGGAGGGAGCGCGAGAATGGTGCGAGGATGATAAATAGGATGAAGAAAAAAAATATTGCAAAGAAAGGTATATGATTATTTCTACCAGTAAATAATATGTCAGTCTCTGGGAAATACGCACGGCACCATCAGCAGTCGTCATGGTAGAGACACTCCGGATATTATGTATTGAGGGGACGCGTCCGATTTGGACAAAACGTGAAAGCACCCACGAAGCAAAGATAGCAGACACACATATCCCGCCTTCTCGAGAAAAAACAGAGAAGAATCGCTACGCCAACCTCCCGTACGAGCAAAGCCACCCCCGCACCTATCTTAGACAACGCCGACGCAACGAGAGATCGCCCTCCTCTTCTTCGTTTTTCTCCTCGCCCGCAACCGCGCAGACCAATCAATGCGACAGCCTTCACGTAACAAACAAAGCAATCTTCTTCCAAAACCTCGCCGGCTGACATGGCCCCATGTCGACGTTTGATGCAAACCGACTTTGCATCCTGTCGACTTCGAACCTCCATTGCCACGGGGACAGCAGTGCAGTCTCTTCATTAATGCCAAGGCCTCTTTCGTTTCGCCTAGAGGCGACGCAAGTTCTCAATAAATACTATTTTCGGTATTTTTGTTTGATAGACGCCAACTTTTACTTGACGGCGCATTTAACATACTATGTTTCGCCTATCCTTGCCTTTTTTGTTGTATAATATTACGTTTTTTTTTCTGTCAAATCATGACTTTCATAATCCCATGTTCGTATTAAACTCTTGGCATTACTTCAAAGTTCAATGCATGCCAAATCGGACAGCTACACCTTAAGTTGTCGAAGTGCTGCCCTGCCCTACCCGAAGCATGGGCGCCGGCGAATGCCGGCGCCCATGCGGAGCCCTTGTATATATATCTAAGTGCTCCTTCTCTCTCACCTTATTCCTTAGCGCTAGCCCTTCTCTTTTTTCTATTATTTATTTTATTTCTGTCTTGTACCCGCCAAACTTGACGGAGGGGGGGGGTACTGAGCCAGAATACATCCTCTGAAGATATCTATAATAGCAGCGGAGGTGGTGGAGACATTAAAGCCCCGAGCCCAAATACTAAGCTTGCAATAATATGAAAAAGGTACAACATCAGCGGTCAACGCACAGTCAACTGAGTGTTTATATTCGGATCGGATCCGCCCGCAATAAAAGCGTTATCACGTCTTGGTGTCGTTATCACATCTTGGTATATAGTGGGTAGGGTTGCTTGGTAGTGGGCAGTAGTGGACGGGATTATACGCAAAACATTTTATTATGCTGAAAATAAAAAATACACTCCAGCTGTGAGATCGAAGATTTCGTCAAAACTCATATTTGCAAGCGGTGTGTGATACTCCGGTTGTATTATATGTCACACTACTGTATGATACCGATATATAAAAGGTTATGTTTCTACACCTTGGCTACAAACATGCCGTTGACGTGACATCCGAAACGTACACTGAAAGCTGCACTTCAGTACATGGAATATATACGTCATAGACTACCACGTAAGCTACGAGCTATGACTTCAAGTAGTACAGGACGATTACGGTACGAGTAGTAATTGTACATGTCTATACAGCTGTGCCTCCTGACCGCGACGAGTAAAAATCAAAACAAAAAAGCAACACGTGGTGTCAACGAGTATGCAAGCATCCGGTACCACATGATCCTATCAAAACACCTCCCAGCTTCCGTAGCAACGACATGAATAACCAGATATATAAAGTCCAACCGCATGCAGCGTGGAGAAAGCGCGTGCACGAATTCCCTGCACCTTCCTCTGCACCCTGTCTACACGGACTGTGAGCACGTCAAAACCTGACTGGTACGTATGACACGATACTATGACATCACATCTATTCGATTTGGCCGCGCTCCACCACCCCCTCCGCCTCCCCCCCCCACCTGCTGCTACACCCGTCTCTGCATCTCCGCCGGGTTCAACCCTCCCGTACCTCATTGGCATCTCAATATACGATACGAGAAATGCTATCGTAGAGGTGAACCATTTTTGTTCTCTGCCGGCTCACTTGAGTGGCTGTATACCTCCTCCAAAAACACATTGTGGAGTAAGCTGAGAGCGCAACCCGGTGAGAAGACTCACGGCCTAGGCTTACAAAGCAAGCATGACGCGTGCTGCGATAGAGGTATACCCTTTATTGGCTATTTTGTTTTCTGAATGACGAGACTCCTTAACCCCAAATCGTCGAAAATGGGGTATTTTTTTCGACGTGATTCTCATCGTTTACCTGGGCCATGGGGTTTTTCATCCGGTAGCAGTTTTATTTTTCTTCGAATCAGTTCTTGCGGGCGGTCTTGAGCTCCCAAAATGAGGAAACCTCGGAAAAAAATTGGTGCACCTCTACCGTAGCACGCGTCGCATACCGCAAAACCAAGAATGGCGGCGTTGCGATGATTTTGGGCTAAGGAGCCCATGCATTATTCAGAAAAACGCTACCTCTGTTGTAGCACGCGTCATGTGGTATAAAAACACCGGGTATAATACAGGACATCTCCTGAGAAACACGGGTGATAAAAACAGGCAGGCGGAGATTGACAGAAAGAAAGAAATTCGTGACTCGCCATTATATACTGAATACCAGGTTTGATAACACCCATTCTCAAATGCCAAATCCAAGCCTACATCAGCTTTCCTTTTTCTTGCAAGGGGTTCTGTGCTGAATTAAATACCTGGTACGTACCTAATCGATTTGGCCCCGCTCCACCACCCCCTCCGCACGAGCCACCACCCCCCATCTGCTGCTGAATCTGTCTCTGCATCTCCGCCGGATCCAACTGTCCATTAGACTTTGACAGAGACGCCGCCAAACACGCGCACGTGAGGCCCAAAGCTGCAGCCTTTCCCAAGCCCGGTCGCTGCCGTCCCCGGGGCAGAGCATCACCCCGGACACCACTCCTCGTATAGCCATACGTTTTGGTCGTCATCGCTTCCACTCCCCCCCCCCACTTTATTTCTACGTTGGAGGGCGCAACTAGTTGCAGACACGATCCTGTGGGAGAAAAATCGCAAGTCAGACAAAAAATATTAGTTTTGGCGTTGCTGGTGAGTAAAGGCGTACAAGATCAGGGTGTAATGGTGGGCCTGCCGGGGCCTAGTTTTATACCCAGGGTCATTTTGGAAAGCTCACGCCCGGGTGGGATCAGATCTGGATATGGGATCAGGGATAGGGGGTCAGGTTGCCAGGTGGGAAAAGGTTCGGTAAAAGCGTTGGCCCGATAAATTCCAGTAGGGAGGGCGAGAAAGAGAGAGCTCATCATGGTCAGATGACGGTTGATACAACGAGGCTCAATCAAGCACAGTTTTGGGGGGAAAACACGTATATCCAGGGTCCGTCTGGGGGGCTTTAGGTCCGGGTGAAATCAGATCCGATGGATGCGATGGGATCAGGGATCAGGGTACCAAGCAGGACCAGGTGGAAGCAGGGTTGGCAAAAGCGTCGGCCTGTGAAAACTTATGAGAGGCAAGAGAGAGCTCATGACGGTGTGGTACAGCGAGGTTCAGTCAAGCACAATCATTTTTGGGAGAAAGACCGCATGTATCACACCCAGGGTTAGTTTGGAGAGCTCAGGTCCGGGTGAGTCATATCGGGATGGGATCAGGACGTGCCAAGTGGGGGCGGGGTCGGTAAAAGCGTCGACCTCGACAAACTCTCTCAAGATCCTTCGGGACTTTAGAAGAGGAGGACAGCAACAGTAGTGTCCAAACAAAGCGACGACTACATAAGCTTCGGCCACACGAAGCAACCTAGAAGGCTGTTGGGGTATGGGGGCGCGCGAGAAGAACATTGCAAGGAAAAAACGCCTGGTGTACCACAAGCGCGCAGGAATGATAGATGGTGCCTGTGTATTGGTTCACGCTCTTCTTACATACCCTACCGGGTACCCGGGTAAAAGGTTGATACTACCGCACGCGCCGCTTTTTCGGTACGCCAGTAACTAGGCATACAACTCGGTACCTGGTACACAGCAGTCGTGGTTCCCCATTAGTGCGGTGCCTTGCCAGGTGACAACAATCGCACTAAAGTGGGACCCCGCACTATCCCAAAATGGCATCATACCGTACTCTGAAGGACGAGGGCGTGACAAGCGATTTTCACCCCACCAAACCGGGGGCCCGGACTGAAGGGTGCCGCACTAACGCAGCATCACAACTACATCTGGGCCACTAAAGGGCGAGAGAGAAGAGAGCTCATTTTTATGCGCTACAACGAGGTCCAACCAGAAGAACAGCAGCAGTTTAGTTTTGCTCTCCGATGTATATAGCGACCGGGAGTACACCACAAACGGAAACCAGCGGGCAATCAATCAGAGGAGGAATACGCTCGCCTGTCATCGGACAACTGCTGTACCGTACCAGTGCTCTGTACGCAGCTCTGTGCGGACGTGCACCAGCCAGGTCCGGTGGGTGGTGGTTCGGTTCAAGGTAGCAGCGTAGCAGCACGCACAGCGGATGTACACGTGGGAATATAAAGGACAAGAAAACAAGAACACGAAAATATGCTTGGTGCAAAAGTGGTCATGTCCGCTTAATTCAAGCTCGAGCAGGATTCACATGAAGCTACCATATACTGTTCAACCCAAGGATGCACACTTGCCATACCTGCTACTCTTTGGGCAACCGCACAACTAGGAGAAGGCACGGCAGTATGCCGAAGATTTTCAACTTTTGATCCAAAAAGGAGTTCCAGCATTTGTTTTAGATTTTCTTCATAGGGGGGCGGGATCCGTGCGTGATGAAAAAAGGTTACGGGCCTCGTTCGCCTTTTGATGTTGTTCTTGATCAGCTGTTTCTGGTTTTTCGCCGTGCTTGCTTATGCGTATTGGTACATCAGGTATCAGGGTTGCTCGGTATCCTGCTGTTTTAGGTATTTGTTGAAAGTAGAAAGGCAGTGTACACCCGCGAGTAGTACGGAGATTTTTAGGTCACTATTGTCACAGACGGTGGGGAAGCACCGAAAATGTTTGGCGCGATATGACAAAACAGGCTTTTGCAACAGCGACGGCTCGAGCGACCGAGCTACGGCGCGAGTGACCACGGCGGCCCACGGCCGCCCAGCTACCAACGGAGCGACTAGGTAGATCGTCTGAGCGGTCGGTCGATCGGCCGAGCGATGGCGACGGCGCGTTTCTCGATTACGTCGGTCTACCGAGCGATGACTCGATCGACCGAGCGACGGCGACACCGACCGAAACCACAGCCGATCGACCGACGCCATACGAGTACATAGACTACAAAAATAATTAGTACCTCCTGGTACTACAGTAGTAGATAGACCGAGGACCATCGCCCAACGCCGGAATGGGTAGGGTGGACCGTAACTGGACCAAGTATCACAAGAGCTTCATGGCCCCAGCATCAACTCCCATACATAGATGGCTGAAGAATAATCCGTTCGCGAATCTACCCACCGTGGCGGGAGTACGGGACGGAATGATCGAAACAAAAAAATCGAGGCCTGCGAAAAACTACGCCCTTCACGATTTTGTCATTTACATACTTGCACTGCACTCGAGTAGTTCCCTGGGGCAGGCTGACTAGTCTACAAGACAAGTAGTATGTCAAATGCATTCTATAAGTAGTAGTACAACGTTAAATGGCAGTTTAGAAGTACGAGAACATACCAGGTATGCAATTAGTTATTATGCTGCTTTTTGATGTGCTTCGACGGGAACAAAAAACCTTGTTGGCCTAGGAGACTGCAGCCTTTAACCAGGTCCTGGAGAATTGACACAGATAGTAGTGTTTTTCGTTCGTAGATTCAATTCAGCCAGAGCGCACAACAGCCGGTCGTCAGGGGATGTACTGGGGACATCCCCGGGTTTCCTTGGTGGATATAGATCAAAGCCGGAATAACGAAAACTGATTGCTGCTGCTATAGAACTGCACACAGCAACCGACCTCGGTTATCTCTGAGCTGTACGAAGTACAAAAAAAAAAGCAGCCAAGAATGAGTGTGACAGCTGGGAGATCACCTAGTCCGGGTGTTTCAGCGATACTCGCCCTCAGCCGAACGGCAGAATCCATTACTCGAGACCCATATATCACAGTATTAGAGTGTCTTCCGTTGGTGGGATAACTTCAGCCAGAGCGCGCGACAACCGGTCCGGTTTCGCTCGCTGAGCTCATCTCACACAAAGCGCAACCAACACGGACACTCGTCGCAAGTCACAGACCATTCCACCCCACAATATCCATTCGCAGTCTCCGAAGTGCACGGAGTGGTGCACCACAATCGGAATCGATCGATCGCCCACCTCTCAAAAAACAAGAAACGAGCCGTGTGCCTTGGATCCCCCCATCGTCACAACAGACTTCCCCCCCCCCCCCCCCCTCCTTATCCCCGCCCCATCCAACGCCACCCTCCCCCACCACCCCACTGATCAAAATGAGCAAACACAGGACAATTGGGAGTCCGACTAATCAATCAGATGACCACCCAATCCATAAATACAAGACAACAAGCTTCAGCTCCACGGACAACCTGCGGACGAGGGGAGACGGTGCGGGACGGCGCCGCGGCGCGTGGTCATGTGGTGCCACAAAAAGCCACTTTTTCGGAAACCCCTCCCACTCGATTCCAACTAGTGCGAAAGTTATCCCATACTACCTCCAAGTAGCTTGTCCCCAAAAAGGGGAATTACATTCCCGAGGGGGCTTTTAACTTTTTTAGAACTGCCCCCGCGTCCTTGGGGGGGAAACCACTTGGATTTAGTGTGATATATTTTGCAGCTGTTAAAATATCAAGGTCGGTTGGGGGGCATTGGAAATCCCCCATTCCGATTCCAAGAAGCTGTGAAGGTCTGTTGCGGCGGACTGCCAACTCTATTCAGGCTAGCCATCGACACCGCCTCCACCACCACTTCCTTTTGAGGGGGGATTGAGGGGAGATTTTCATATCTCTCCAGGCTAGCCATCGCCGCCAACGCCGCTACCGAACGAAAAGCCACTTTTTGGAAATCCCTCAGATCGATTCTAATAAGATGGTAAGGTGGGTTGGGGGAGGAATTTCAGATCTATTCACGTTCGCCATGGCCACCGCCTCCACCACTGCTGCTGCCTGCACCGCTCCGCTGCCGCTCCCACCGCATCAAACACCACTTTTTGAACCCTCACACGGATTGCAACAAGCTGTTCACGTCGGTTGGGCCACAAAAGACAAGAAGCCACTTTTCGGCAACCCTCAGACGGATCCCAAGAAGCTGTCAACGTCGGTTGGGGGGGGACTGTCACATTTATTCAGGTTAGCCATCATACCGCCAGCACCGCCGCCGCCACCGTTGCCACGGCTGTTCTCACTCCCCCCTTCCAACGCGTACCACGAAAAACCACAATTTTGGAAACGCGTTAAACCGAAAAAGCGGCTAAGGTCAGTCGGAGGGGGGCTGTCAGGTTCATTCAGGCTTGTCATCGCCGCGGCCGCCACCGCTACTGCTTCCGCCGCGGCTGTTCTCAAGCACTCCAAGGTATACCACAAAAAAAAAACACTCCTTGGAAACCCCTCAGACCGATTCCAAGAAGCTGTTAAGGTCGGTTGGAGGGGGGCTGTCAGGTTTCTTCAGGTTTGCCATCGCTGCTGCCGCCGCCTCCGCCACAGCCGTCACCGCCGCTGCCTCCGCCGCCGCTGCTGTCGACGCCGCTGTTCGCAACCCGCCCCCCTCATTTTTTGGTCCCATGGAGGGGCCTTCCTCGTCCTTCGCAAGGACTTCCTTTCCGGTAACCAGGGCTTCGATTTGCCGCTGGTCGAACCACCTGCGAGGTACGCGCGAAAAAAAGAATTAAAACAACATGGTATTACGCGCGACCTAAGCACCACACGCAGCTTGCACAACACGAGCATCGATTAAGTGATCCCAAAACGAATACCAAAAACGTGATACCTGGTACGTATTGCACGAGATACGAGTAATTGTTTTTACCTAGGCCATGGGCTTGGTCATCGAGTTGCAGTCATTTACTCCATTAGTAAGTCAGCTTCGGGGTGAGGTATAGAGCTCCTAAATAGTTTATGAGCTCCAGAAGGCAAACAAGAGCCAGCGCACCTCTACCGTACCGTGTGTCACGCACCCATCCTGAAATAACCAGAGCTTTGCACGGGTCGGATCTCCACTCGCGGGTCGGGATGACATGACCCGACCCGTGAGATTTTGATCTGTCGCCGACTCGACCCGCGAGATTTTGGCAACCCCCTGACTCGATCCGCGGATCGGATCATGACCCGCGAAAACCCCTCAAAAATAACCAGTCCAGCCCTTGTTTTTTACTAGGTGTCCTGTATTGAATGATAACTAAAAAATAAAACTAAACGAAACGAAAAACTACCGCCCCTCCCCCCTCCCTCCGAATTCCTTTTGAGACTTCAGAGGGAAAAATTCGATGACCACGAAAATTGACGATTACTACGGCATCGGCCACTGCCGGTTGGCGATGACAAAAGACAGGGCGTCCGAACGACGACAACAATGCAAAGACTCGTACGGAACGGGGGCAGCATGTTCCTACTTGTACTGCTGCGCGCTCACGCTACTGGCAGACGCTTGAGAATATCACAATCAATGGTCATTTTTTCGGTCGGCCCCCCAAGTCATCATAACATTTATTTCTCATGCAATACGCGAAAAAAACGTAATGAGGGTCCGACTGTTGAAAGTGTCCCTATTAGAACAAGGAACGGTGCTCCGTCTCGAGAAGGACGGGTGGTCAATGGCAAAATGAATAAGGCAAGCAACAAATGAGTACCCCCCCACACCCCCCCGCCCCGCCCCCCTTCTCACCTGCCATGCATGGCGTCGGCACATGCGTCAGCTCCGCTGCTGGCGGCGAACGTAACGCAAACGCTTCCGAAGTAGCCCGGAGTTTCTGGAGTAGCCACGCTGATCACCGTCCCAAACTTGACGCACTCCATCAGCATGTCAGCCTGATATACGCCGAATAAAGCAAAGGATATATGGTAATAAGATTGCACAGTAAGATGAGACTACGGCGAATAAGATGGGAGTGAGATGGGGCAAGGTGAGAGGAAGACGGGAGTAACATGAGAGTAACGTGTGAGCAAGATCAGAGTAACATGAGAGTAAGTCAAGAGAATAAGGTGAGAACAAGGTGCGAGTAAGAGGGGAGTACGAGGAGAGGAAGGCGGGAGTAGGTAAGAGTAACATGAGAGTAGGGTGGGAGTAGGATGGGCGTCATATGAGACAAACACGAGAATAGGGTGAGAGTAAGAGGAGAGTACGGTGAGTAAGGTGATACAAGGTGAGAGTAAGATCAGAGTGTCCCAAACCTGACGCACTCCATGATCATGTCCGCCGCTAGAAAGGAGCAGGTATACGTAGAGTAGAATACAGGAAGGTTAGGGTGAGACGAGAGCAGGGTTAGGGCAAGAGGCTAGCAAGAAGGGAGTAAGGTGAGTAACATGACAGAGTAAGGTAAGAGTAAGATGAGTACGACGCAAGTGGAGATTGACGCGAAATTAGGACAAAAGGATGTGGCGTAAGATTAGTACGTCAAGCGGAGATTAAGACGAGATTAAGACAAGAGGACGACGTTCGTAGGATCAGGCTAATGTGGAGGTAAGAGGACACTAAGAAAAGGCAAATATCAGACACACATAAGGGAAAAATAAGAACAAGAGCATAGTGCTTAGGATTACACCCCGGTAGTAGGATTGGGACCAAGACAAGCACCCCAAGCTAGTCGAAGAAATCAGGGTCGGCCTTCGACTCTTCCCAGGTGCAAGTCCCCAACATCCTCACCCCCCCCCCCCGTCCCCCCCTGCCTCGATGGAAACCCAACGTGCTCCGTTCCGGCATTGAAGGAATGTGCCTGATGGTCAAAAGACTACGGCCATGCATGATATGAGTACACGTCACCCCTTGCCAAGAAAACGCACAGCACCTCTCCTCTCCCCCACCCCTCGCCAAAAAGAACGCACCCCAACGCCATCGAAAAAAAACTAGGGTAGGACTCCGCTCCTCCCTGGTCTACACAAATCTGAGCACGACAACGGGGTGCTTTGCGCACGCAATTTCCGCCTGATTAGCGTAGCACGTCGTGCTCCGTCCCTGCTGTGTACGGATGCGAGTGCCTATGGTCCTAACGGCGATGCCCAAGCATGACCATGAGTCCCACCCCCCGCCGAAAAAAACGCCCCCCAAGGTCATCGAATAAGTTAGGGTTGGCCTCCGACTTTTCCACGGTGTAAACGTTTCTGAGCACAAAAATGGAGTGCCCCCGTCCCGAAAAAAAAAGACAACGCACCTCAAGGTCATCAAAGAAGTTGGGATCGGCCTCCGATTCCTCCCTGGTGTAAACATTCCGGAGCACGACAACGGGGTGCTTATCCGCACAGCACTCGGCTGGAAGAGGTGGTAACGCGCCACTTCCAAGCCCCTCCCACCCCCCCTCCTCTTCCTCCTCCTCCTCCCCCCCCCGCTCCTGCTGCTGTTGTTGTTGTTGTTGTTGTTGTTGTTGTTGCTGCTGCTGCTGCTGTGGCGGCGCCGGGTCTTCTTCTCTAGCCCCACCGGGTCCCTGGGTACCATTCCCTGAGTCTTGTAACGCCTCGTCGTCCACTTCTCCAGCCTGACGAGGGCATCGGGGAGGGAAGGGTAGGGTTGGGGGGATAACAGGATGGGGTTGAGGCATTAGGAGAGGTGAGCGGCAAAAAACACCTACTACATCCTACTGATATGTTTCGAGCGGCAGGGGAGGGGGGGGGGGAGGGGAGGGAAGGGTTGGGGCGATGAAAGGGTCAGTAAAGCGTACCGCTTATGCGAGGAAAATGTCGAGGCAGGCTGTGTACAAAACGAAGGGGGGCACCCATCCCTACGTTGGTTGGTTGGGTTCGATTGGATTAGACAAGATACAAGTCAAGATGTATGTCAGCTATTTGCTCGAACAAGTGGCAAGGTACCCTCATAAGGGAGGCGGTGTGGCGATAGGAGGGGTGAAAACTGTGTACTCACATTATACCGGTTCACCGGTACTCTTCGAGCGACGTGTGTGGGGGTGGGGCGCATCTACTGTATCACGCAAAGCCTCGTCGGTCGAAGCCTGCGGAGCTTCCGCCACCTCCCCGGTCTCACGACGCGGGTGAGGAGGCACGGGTGGGTGGGGTTGGGGCGATAGAACGGATACATGGCGAAAAACACGCGAACTGTCTCATACCCGTATGCAGCCAAGCAATTACGTAAAGAGACCAAGGTCTGACCCCTTGACTGACCGCCCCATACACCTCAACTAGTATACTACCCAGGTACCGCAAAAAGAGGCTTTGACGTGCCCAAACTACTGTAGTATGGATAGTCTCCGTTGCTCACTTTGGTTCTGTTGAAATCGGCCATCGCCACAACAATGGGTCGTCCGGCGGAAATCTCGTGGCCGTTCAACTGCCGGGACCCATGGAAAGTGGGAAAACGGCGGGGGGGGGGAGGGAGGGAGGGAGGGAGGGAGGGAGGGAGGGAGGGAGGGAGGGAGAGAGGGAGGGAGGGAGGGAGAGAGGGAGGGAGGGAGGGAGGGAGGGAGGGAGGGAGGGAGGAAGGGCGTGTCCGAGGACCACCATCACTTTGAGATGTCGACTCATTTGCAGGGCTGGGGACCGACGATGCCGATCGTTTCCAACTAGTATTGAGTTTAAAATGTGGGTGTAACTAAAAAAAGGTTAATAGGTGAGGTATGGAGCCCCTCATGTTATTAACCAAAAATAAAGAACCTGTCTTTAACGTGGTATAACTCCTCCCCCACTGCCCTTCCTCCCCCCCGGCCCTACCGCCTCCCTACATCCCACTGTAGCGAAGACGAGATCAGATCAGCGGACGCCGGCTTGGCGAACGTTTCGCCCCTCCCCGCCCCTGCCCCCCCAATATCCCACCTTAGCGACGGCGAGATCAGTAGATGCCGCTTTGGCGAACGTAACGAGGCCATCCCCCTTAACCTGCCCTTTTTCGTCGCGGTAGATCTTCGTCCTCTTCACGTTACCGAACTGAGAGAAGACCAGGTCTACCAGCAAAAAAAAAAAAGCACACAACAAAAAAAAATGAAAAAAAAGTGCAAGGTTGAGTTCTCAACCCCTTTTAAAAACGGCACGTGAAAAAAAAAAATGGAAGGTTAAATGCATGCAGGAAATCTGTTGGCGATGGGATTGCCTTTTTTTGTTTGTTACGAAATATAACAACACAACCTCAGATGTGAGATCGAGGAAAAAGAGAGGCAACGGTGCACGAAAAAAAAAAAATGTCGCCCACCCTTGATTTTTCAAGGAGCAAGCCAGACAGGAATAGCGGGGGGTTACCATAACCAAGTAAAAAAAAAAGCAACTCCCCCCCCCCTTAATTGTCTCGATTCGCACAGAAATCATATCGCTCCGCGTTATTTTTCGTTTCGACCTTTCCAGGAGGGCGGCCTCGTTTTCTCTTATTTGTGTGCTCCCTGCCCTGGGAGAGGAGGCGTTCGTGGAGTGGAGTGCAAGAGGGCGGAGGAGGGAGGCATCACCTATGAATGAGACGACACTCACCAATTTTGGACTGGGTCACGTCCGGTGGAAGCCCGGTGATATAAACGCTCGTGTTCTGCGCTTTCGATCCCGGCGCCCCTATCCCCGGCCTGTCGCCATCGCGGTAAGCGAAAACATCACAATATAAAGGAAAAAAACGACTACGTAAGAGTAAGAAACAAAGGCTAGGGACATGTAAGGGCACATGACAAGATAAGAGCGAGGGATAGAGGTAAGCGGCAGATAAGAGAAGATAATTTGCTAAGAGCAAAGGGGCATAGGTAAGGGGAAGCTACGGGCAGATGTGCAGACATTGGTAGAGGACAGAGAAGATGCAGATAAGCGAAAAAGGGATGGCTGATTAATACCAGTTGGGGGGCGAACGTACAACTGTACATCGCTGTAGATGTGATTTCGTGATAACAAAAATGCGTTTGGTGATGAAAAAAACCAAAATTACCATGAAAAACGGCGCTTGAACATACAACAACGAGAGCTTTCAAGTCTTGGCAAAATTGTCGCTGTATTGAGAGCTGTAAGCTTTTCCAAAAATGAACCCAAACAGCAGAGACCTGCGCAATGTGAATAGTTGGTTCGTACAACGGAGTTTCCCCTTGCACCGCATGAACGCGTGAATACATGTTTCCCGGTGCTCTCCAAGTCGCAAGCTTTTTCCCCATCCGTTGCAAACAGTCGAATATTAGTATGGCGATGGCGAAAACGATGGTTAGTTGATTGGATGGTTGGATGGGTGATCGGCTCGCTTGTGACGACGATGTTCCCCCCTTGAACTGCATGAATGCGCAAACACAAAATCCCCGGTGCTGCCCAGTCGCATGTGTTTATTTTCAAGGCTTTTCGCGGTTTACGACCCGACCAGTGGGCCGGATTAGGACCTTTTCAAAATATCGCGGTTTGAGTGCATTAGGTCAGGAAGTGCCCGAAATCTCACGGGTCGGGTCGGGTTGGGTCGGGTCGGGTCTGATCGTGTCAGTATCGGGTCGAATCTGGTCAGGAGATGTTCGAAATCTCCCGGGTCGGGTTGTGCGTCGGGTGGGTCGGGTCGGGAAGGAGGTAAAAAACATCACGGGTCGGATCGGATCACCTCGATCCGACCCGCCTCGCGAGTAGAGAAACGACAACTGGGAAACTCTGCCCCCCCGCCTCCCCCCGCCAATTTCCTATAGTATGATAGTACTGCGAAAAGTAAAAGCGAAAATCTGCACCTGCTTTGTCCCCCTCCCCCTGGAGCTGGCGTTCGGGGTGGGGGTTTTGAGCCCCCCTTCCCCCCCCCCCCCACACCACCACCGCCTCCTCCGTTTACTGCGGGTTTCTTGTTCATGACCAGGCCGTCCAAGGGCAACCCCAGTCGTTTTCTCCGTGCGATCTCATCTTTCCTGGGGTCGGATAGAGGAGGGGGGGGGGTTGGCAATGCTTTGTGTGAGATAGAAGGGTGGGGGAGGAAGGGAGAGGGGGGGGGAGGGGGTGATGATTCACATGATATTCAGACGAACCGGTCAATTCCTTTCCGAGTTTCACCTACGTTTTTGAGGTCAAACTGTTCGGAATTAGAGTCCCCCACTTTTTTGCAGTAGTATGAGTAAAAGGGTTTACATGACAAACTCCGTAGAGTAAAGTCAATTCACCGGATAACGCGAACACATAAGTCACACGGACCCCCCCCCCCGGTCCTCTGCCATACGCAATTTAGGCATTGCGTGCCCACGCCCGCGCTAAGCTTGGTTTAAGCCCCCTCGTCCGGATGACGGTGCCGCTAGCAACATGCGCTATCGACTTTGTTGTTATATGTACCCACCACCACCACCATCACTACCACCACCACCTCGCTAAGTGTCAGCGCACCGGCGGCGTCAACCCCGCACCGCCTTCCAACGGGAAACCCCACACCCCGAGACAGCGAACCCCCTGACACCATGCAAACCTCTCCGTCGTTTTCGCGCGCTCGCCGCCCTCTCCCTCCGCCAAGCACTCCTCAGCGGTGGCGTACAAATTAGAGCTGTAAATTGGCTGACTACAACGGGGGGGGGAGGGAGAGGGGACGGATATCCATGCTCCCCTACCTGTTGCGGCCTCCGCTGACTATACTATAAGTAAGTCGCCGACTATTTACCAGTGAATAGTTGGCTAGGAGCTGGTTCCAAAAAGAAGCGTAACATTCCACCTCCCGGCGATTGAACAGTAACTATGTAGAAGTTTTCGACAATAGACATATCCACATGACGGCATCAACAAGGCTAACACATCGGTGAAGCTTGATTTGGTGTGTGAGTCGTAGTTCGCGAGATTCGAAACAAACACATATATATATCCCCAATAAGAAAGATAGGTCACATCAAGACACATGTCTCAAGCTCATTCAGGGTGTGCACTTCAATGGGGCGACTTGAGTTGTTCCAAAACCCTAAACCCTTTAATAGCATACCCCAAAATTGCGTTTTTTTACGCACGAACATGGTTTTTCGTGCTCCTATTAAACAACTACACGCTCCTTACCGTTTTGGGATGCTGCTGTTAGTTCTGCATTCCAAACAAGCAAAGAAATAAATATCTGGGACGAAAGATAGCTCATGTCGAGACGCATCTATGAATTCATCGAGAGTCGTTGATTTCAATGGGGCGAGCTTGAAAAGTTTGATAACCGTAAACCTTGATCGCGCCCTTCTATTTTACACCAACTTTTAACTCTTAAGCGATTTCTAGAATGCATCCGATAAAAGACAAAACCCTAGGCAAAACGTAAGAATTGACCGATCGAAAACCCTACAAAGTGCCAGCCAACAAATCACTAATCACTAGCCGCCAAATACAGCCAATCGAAAGCCCCAGAGATAGCGAACCCGACAGAGGCTGACGCTCTCCTCTGCTCAGCACCCACAGTGTGTACGGAACCGAGAAGAAGAAGCAGGTGGGGGTGACGAGGGCTTGTAAAAGTGTGGGAGCTGTATGCGTGTATGCGTGTGCGTGTTGAGGGGGGGGGGCGGGGGTACCGCGACCCGGACATTGGAGTATATAAACATGACAGACTAACGCCATACGACGTCATGCCATGTGACGTCAGGTCAACGAGGAGCGGGGGGAGGGAAGGGGGGAAGTGAGCGAGGAGTGCGGGGAAGGGGTGGGGGGAAGGGGGAGTGCGGCGGTAGGGGAAGTGCGGCGGGAGGGGGAGTGCGGCGGGAGGGGGAGTGCGGGGGGAGGGGGCGGGGAGAGGGGGCGGGGGGAGGGCGGGGGGGGAAGGACGTGCCTGCTTGTCCTACCTGCGCGCGTGTCATTATTGGAACCCCCGCCCGCACCCGCCCCTGCGCGCATCCATCTTTTGGTCACGGTAACACTCTGTGTGGTGGTTCGGTGACACGGTACTTGGGTTCCGTCGATTCAGACAAGACCAAAGTCCTTACTATAAATACTCTTCGGTATACAGTGAAGATGGTCATGGCGTTGTTTCGATCCGTGAAACTAGTTGCCTGGTACCCGGTAGGTATTAATATACCCTGCGAGACACGCAATGCAACCACTACTACTACTAGAACAGCTAGGGCCCCAAACAACTAATGTTCTGTCGCCTATCTACGAAATACCATTCCTACCGTGTACCGGGTATCAGGGACGAATTGAGCGCGACAAACACGCACGCGCGCGCAGAAAGTCAAAAATATATTTTGACACCAGGCAAGCAAGCAAGACGGCGAGGCGTCAATCGTGCTGTATATTGAGTCTATACGAAGTACATACCTGGGGGATAAACCCAGATCTCAACGGGGGGGGGTGGGCCAAGCGGTTAAATAAAGGCAAAACAAGTCGCGGCTCATGCGGTACAGAGGGGTTGTGCTGTTTGATACGGCAATTGATTGGTGCGCTTGCTGGTTGGTTGAGTATATGTAGTTAGGTGGTAGCTGATTGATTATTTTTGGACGATTGATTGATTGGATGGGCTGGTTGGGTGCTTGTTTGGTTGGGTGGTTAGTTGATTATCTAAAAGGGAGGTTAGCTGGCTTGATCTGGTCATTGGTTGATTGGATGGTTGTTGGTTCGTTCGTTGATTTCGTTGGGCGATTGGGTTGTTGGATTGGCTTGCTGGGAATAGTCCGCTAAACGGTTGGTTGATTAAGTTATTTGGCGGGTTGGTTTGCTGTCTGCTGACATGTTGATTGATATCTGGTATACTCATTTCGTTGCATGAATAGTGAATTTTACTCGCTGGTTGGTTGTTCGGCTGTTCGGGTAGTTTAGTTGGTATTCGTCCATTAGTTGGTTGGGTGACCATTAATACTTGGTTGGTCGGTTGATGTTGATTTTGTTGGGTAGATAGTTGACTAGATTGCCTGGTGTGGGTGATCGGTCAGTTGGCTACACCCCTTGCTTATTTATAATCGGTATTGGTCCGGGGAGGCACCTTCGAACGTAGGCCTCGTTCTTTTCGGCCGCTCGCTCCAGCCGCGCCTTTTCCATCTGCGGGGGAAAACAGCAACGTAAAAAAAAGGCCAAGGGTTATCTTTTTTATCTGTATGAACTCCCACACATCGGACAGATCAGACCCCCATATCATATCATTATCTAGATATTTTGGGGCAGATAAGAGTCTCGATAGAGTCCTGATTTACATTACCTGCAACTTCTAGATCATGGCTGCTGAGTGGGATCTGTATTTGGCACGGCTCTTGCGCACATGTTCGCCGGGCGGGATCTGTATGATACGGCTCATGCAGACCATCTCATGACGGCATATATAGCAGGGTCTATATGGGTATCTAGGTTGTTTTCTGTCCGATGTGCGCAAAGTCTTGCTACGGGTATGATCTACCTGGCTCTCACTAGTGCTCTGTGGCATCATACCAGCGTCGGTTTCATACCTAGTACGAGCTACCGGTACGATACTGCTGCTGTGCTGTGCGCTATACCACACCGTCCATCAAACTAAGGACCCTTTGGATAAGAAAAAAAAAAAAAACGGTCCTTGAATTTCCGAAATTCGTGGTTGTACTCCACGTGTACAGAACTGCTCTCACAAGCTTAGGGGGTCGGTAGGTTTAGGAGTTATTAACCCCTTTCGTAGAGCTCTCAAGTAAACTTGTCCCCAAAACCGGGTTTCCAGTTGTAAAGGCGTTAACAAGGGCATTCTTACGTGCACGACCAAACCCGAGAACGGAGGACGGCGAAAATCACGACGGCAAACTTCAAGCCAAGTACCTGGTACACAGTAGTAGTATAGGCCCGTCAATAAGAAAGTACCCGATGAGAAAGTGGTGCTCACCTTCGGGCGGACGTTGAGAATATTGGACTTACTAAGAAATTGTGCTCAGCGGCGAGCGCTACACTAAATCATATATACCTGGTAATAGCCTATGCTCAAGGCTCTTCAACCCCTTTAGAGCCCCCAAAACCCTCCCTATACTAATTTCCAAGTAAAAATGCCCCCAAAAAGGATTTCCAGTTGTAAAGGCGTTAAGGGTGGTGTACACGAATCTAAGGCTCACTCCACATACCCAGGTAGGAGTTTCTTGGCCAATACTGTAATGCAAAGACAGGGGATAGCTGCTGTTGTGGTGGTGGCATACTGGTGCATACAAGTAGCAGTGCTGCGGAAAGAAGCAAAATGCCAGCACATATAGCACCCGTGCACACGTGCGGTACGTACCTCTCCGATGAGGTTTCCGTGAAGGTAACCCCGTCGGTTGTCGAACACGTGCCCAGCAGGAAGCGTCTGCTGCATCGACGCCATCGTCTTCGCTATCGCCTCCTGCGCTACCTGCTGCGGGGTGATGGGCTGCCCCGGTATCTGCTGCTGCTGCTGCTGGTGCGGGTGCTGCCCGACAGCAGCACCTCCTGCTGCTGGAGCACCACCCCCCCCAGGGTACGCGTACGCAGCCAGGCTCTGCCCTGCGGCCGCGGGTACAGGCTGATGCGCCGTCGCCAAGAGAGGCAACGTCAACGATTGCTGCTGCTGCTGCGGTAGTTGCTGAGGCTGTTGCTGCGGGTGCGCGTAGGCACCGGGAATTGCCGCAGGTTGCGCGTAGTGGCCATAGATTGCCGGGGCGGGGGCGTAGCCGGCAGCGGGCGCAGCGGAGGCCGCGGTGGCGGGGGCGGTGTAGCCATAATGCTGCGGTGCGGCGTGTTGCGGCTGCTGCTGCAGAGAAGCAGAAGCGTAAGCAGGTTGCTGCAGCTGCTGTTGATGGGACGGTGCCGAGGCCCAGGCCTGCTGCTGCTGGTACGCGGGGTAGGTCACTCCGGAGGCAGGATCAGGTTGTGGAGCATACTGCTGCTGCTGTACGAGAGACTGCTGCTGTGCGGTGGTGGGCGGGGCGGCCGCCGGCGATGGTGCTGGTGCTGCTGGTACGGGCGATGATTGTTGTTGAGGGTAGGGGTAAGAGTAAGCTTGAGGGGTCGGGTACCCCGCGGCCGGCTGAGGCTGCATGACCTAAAAGGCGATGGATCTCAAGTTCCAACCTTCACGGGTGCACGGCAGCCACTTGCTCTAGGTTGCTGGCTCAGATAAAGGGAAGCAAGGGCCCACCCCGCTAGTATCCCCGCGAAAACCCAGATAACTACGAATATCGGGATATCCCTTGTGGCATAGGGGGATGATAGAATACCATCCCCTTGTCCCCAAGCAGGTTTCATAGTGTTTAGAGGGGATGATATTGTATCCTCCCCCATTCCCCAAGCAGGGTTTCATAGTGTCGAAGATGCGTAGATCGAAGGAACAAGCCGCAACGTTTAACGTTCCTCTCACCTGACAGCGCCGCCGAGCAAGCACGAGATGGCTGAGATGCAGCAGGAGGAGCCGCCGATGTGTGCCGTCTGTAACCACTGCCACCACCAGGTAACTCAAAAGTCCTGGTCGGGAAAGCCCGAGACCTTGCTTGACCAGCCTCGCTGATTTCCGCGTAATTCCAGCTCCCGGATCTATATTAGTGCTTGTAGTACTGATGTGCTGATGCTACCGCAGTGATCGTTCCTTATTAGTGCGGTACGCGATACTCTGGGTACCCATTTTAGTGCTGTTAAAATAGCTGGTCACGGCTTTATTATATCCTAAATCATACGGCGCTATCAATGGGTAATGCGTTGTTTCAATTTAGTGCGTGTATTCATATTCTAAGGCACAGCACTATCGACGGACGACGAGCTGTAAAATGTACATCAAGGTCCATCTTTTCCCGAACACTCGCTTGTGCAGCCTCGCGCGGACTGCTAGGCTGGTCACGCCTGTCCCAAGGGACCCATGCCCTTACCCCTACCCAGTTGCCTTCTTGCTCGCTCGATGGTCCCTCTTGAAAAAGACCGCTTAGATCGGTGGCCTGACCGGCTTATCGGGCGGCCTCGTGCGTTGTTGTGTTACCCGGTCGCCTACAGCATGAGTTGATTCTGCTGATATGACTGCACGTCTAGTCTGCTGCTGTACCAGGTGGGAGTGTATCAGGCTTGCATACAGCAGTAGTATATACTTCGTCCAGCAAGTCGGCACAGCAGCAGCAGCGGTGGTATATATCTACAGCAGCGTAGCAGCATATCAGCAGTAAATATAAATTAATGCAACATATGATACCTTCGTTTGAGGAGTCACGAGCTGCATTGACAAGTAAGGCACAGGACGACAGGCATTGACTGACCGATGCCAAACACTACTCTCAGGTGGAGGATGCACCTGGTATGTATACCGATACCAGGTACTGCCTTTGTACTCTTTGAAAAGTCTAGAGGTACAAGTATAGACACATACGCAGAGATAGCACTAGGAACACATTACCGGCCCTCTCACAAGAAAGCCTCATCTGCTAATTTTAGCGTACGTACAAATTACGGGGAACTGCTGCACTGCTGTGATATTCGACAGAGCTGCTATACTAAGGTTTTGTGCCTCATGTTGTGACCACAGCATGACAGAGCTCGCCTCTCCATCAATAGGAGGCATCGCCACGGACACTGGTTGTGCTGGATGTATATGGGTGAAACTGTCAGTTTTGTGTGAAGAACACACGTCGTGTAGGCGCACACCCTCTGTCAAAACGAATGAAATATTTAACTATCAATACAGCAGTAACATAAGCCTAAAAACCAGCACATAGGGGGTTCGTTTTCATACTCTTAGTACTACTGCTTAAGTAGTACCAGGTTCATATCAGAGGGCCGGCGCTGTAGGCTGCAGAGCTGGAGGAGTACGCGGGATAGCTTATATCTTGTATAAACCCCCTCCCAAAAACATTTCACCCACATAGCATAGTACAAGTATCAGCAAGCAGATTCAAAATTCGTCGAACTCACACCTTATGTCCTGAAAATATATACGATCGTACATGTATTAAAATATTAGAGTGACAGCGTATCAATTTGGAACCGTGGGTTCGTGTCCCACAGAGTTTTAAATCCTTTTGGGGGTGGGAGTAGATGACTTTAATTCTTGAATGCTGTATTAAGAGCAACATATAGATAACTTATAATATTCTGTATTCGTACTCTTCCCGATATTAAAGCCCCGGGGGGAGAAAAACAAAATAAACCGCCTACCATACATATGATAAAGCAGTATAGTGGAAACTACAGTAATAAATTTATAAATTAGATGTGATGTTTTACCGAGCTCAAAATTCTCCACCTAAAGTATAAATGCCAATACTTACCATTATAGTGGACAAAAAATAAGACACCTCCAAATAAAAACTCACTCATAGAGTATATTACGAGTACCAACAACGCAGCTTGCAAATATGAGTATTGACCTGAAATTCGTCAAACTCACGGCTGACGTCCTTGAAAATTAGTTATAAAATAATACCATACCTGGTAAGCGATAGCCGGTCGCCCCGGTGGCGTATCAGGTTATCCTCGAGCCTGGTATAGGTCAGTTTCGTGAGTTCGAAGCCCCCCGAGTGCATACTCGTATAAATTCGTGGGGACTTTTTCTTGCGCACAAATTGACTTGCGGAAAGCGCGAGAGCGTGAGTTCGCACTCGATGGACAATCGACGAGCATTGGGATTGCTGAACCCTATGCGCGATAAAAATTGAAGGCAAGAAACAGGGGGGAGAAGGAACGACACATGGGACGACGTCTTGTCCAGAAGCTGGAAAGTAGATGTGTGTGGATATAAATGAATACATAAAAATGGAGAGGTACCAAAGCTGAAACAAACATACATATATATATGTATACCCACCTATTTTATCCGTCAATTGTTTTCCTCTGAAGGCCCCAAAAGGGCGATATAACCGTTTTTAGCACCGCAGTCCCGAAGTGGGCATAAAACATTTGGAGTTAGACTAGGATTGTTCTAGGATTTGGAAATGAGTAAAACTCTTTTGTTGAATTGGCACCCGCGTTTTTCTGGGAGGTACCACTTAAAATTCGTGTGGGATCATTGAGACCGCAGAGGGAGAAGCGACGAAAGCTATTATTGTTGGTAACAGCTTGCCTTGATGCCTGGGACGTCACCAATGTCGATTGCTGTGATCGGGCTGCGAAGTTGGCTGGCAATACTAATAGGCCGGTCGCCCCAGTGGTCTAGTGGTTACCCTCGAATGCTATGGCACTCGGGTTGGTTCTGGAGTTCGAATCTCATGTGAGTCGGACTTTTAAAGCATATTATAGAAATGATACGCTCCAGCTGTGAGATCGAAGATTATGTCGAAACTAATCTTTGCAAGCTGTGTGTGATACTCCGATCGCGCGTATCACGGGTTGTGTGTCCTCATTAAGGATATAGGTCGGCGACTCCCCTTGGAACTACAGTGTAGCTTGTACCAGGGTCAACAGGGTGATGTTAGTCAGTCTGTGCGCGGAAACTATAAAACCCGTTTTTGAGAGGGACAAAATCTGACAGCTGTGGAGGGAAATGCATCAGTTTATCAAGTGGATGCTGTAAGTCGTATAACCGGTGAGGGGAGGGCGGAGTTTTGAAGGGCGTGGGGGCCTGGGTTTAAAAAAGAGGGAGCGGGGGGGGGGGGGGGGGGGGGATGGGGAATCGGGCGGGGCAACTCAATCTGTGCGCGGAAACTATAAATGCTTTAAGGGAACACATCTGACGGTTGTGGAAGGAGTGCATCAGTTTATCATGTATATCCTGTAAGTCGTACAATCAGTGAGGAGAAAGGGGAGTGTTCGAAGGGGTGTGCGGGGGGTGAGGGGTTTCCAATAGCTTTATGTCGCATAGATGTAGGGGTTTGCCATACGCGTGGTGCTAGGTCTAGACGATGGTGCGGGTGATGGGGAAGGAGGGGGCGTTGGGGGGAAAATATATGTGCTAAAATACAAATAAAAGCAATCAAATGCTGAGAGCGCCTAGCAGCGTGGGTAGACGCACTTCGATTCGAGTCGACGGGGGAAGAAAGGCGTGAAGTCTTATCGCGATAAAAACGAAGGCACGTACCGCAGTGGGGGGGGGGGGGAGAAGAGCCTGCTTAGTGACCCCGGGTCTGAGTTGGGTCCAGGGAGGGAGATGGAGAAAGAAAAGTGCGAAGATAATAGATGGGATGGGCGAAGAAAATAAAAAAGAAACGGAAAAATAATAAGAAAGCTATACGTAAGTCGGCGAGGTAGTAGCTGGTACAGCTGCAGCTGCGTGCCATGATTTGCGGATTTACTGCGCTGTGGTATCTGACTATCAACAGTGTGTTCTTGGCTCGCAATAGCTTTATGCCGAGAAGGAGGGACAAAGCCAGCTACCCGGTGTTTGCAGTTTGGCTAACTGCGCCGCCCAAGTACAGCACTAACCCATATATTAATAGCCGTCAAGTCCAGGCAACCCACAGCCCTAACGGTACCGTAGCGTATCGGCTACTGGTGTTTCGTATCGGAACGAGAATCGATTCCGATATTATAAGCGGCCACCTACCGGGTATACTGCAAGGAGTTGATGGCACAATCGCCCAGCGCGGCACCACCATACTCGAACGTATGTACCGGTGTGGGCCTGATGCGCAAGTATGCTGACTTCCGATTTCGCTTTTTTGCTCTTGTTTTTGGCTGATGTATATAATGCACGAGTTGCTTCAGCTGTAATACACGAGGTGTACCCGTACCACCTTTTGGTTTGTTTTCTTGGTTTTTGCTCTGGAGGGTATTATCCCGCTCCAGAGTGACTGGAGCCTATCCTGTGACCACGGACTTGATTGCTCAAGTTAATGTTGGAACAGCATCTCGTACTGCTGCGCAGTGACACCATATCCGCACGTGCGTGTATACGCAGTACGCAGTAGCTCCGGGCTCTCTACGAGTACCCTGGCCTCACAGGCAGGAGACCCCCCTCTCCCCGTGCTCTGGTCTCGGGCCTCTCTGTGAGATCGATCCATACCCTAGACGACGACATACGCTCAATATACAGTGCTGCTGCTACAGCTGGTGCTGGTGCTGCTGGTGTTGGCGCTGCTTGCGGGTATTGCTTGGGATATCGTTCCAGATGCGCTCGTGCAGGAGTTACTTAGATGTCCGACGGGACTGCTGGCACTGTCGTTACTGCTGCTGCTGCTGCAGCTGCTGCTACTGCCACTTCTGTTTCTGCTGGACAATTTACTGATGTGCATGTCTGCATACAAGTACCCGTATGTGGGTAGGTGTGTATGTGACTGCGGTTTGCGGAAATGGTGTTGATGTTTACAATGCCCGCGGCGTTGGATTCGTGTTTGGTACGGAGTACCAGGTACTGCTTCCGTAAGTCCGCAACTTTCGGTCAGGACTGATTGTAGAGTCTGTATTCTTAGAATTGTGGTAGCTCTTCTACCATCAATCTACCACCAATCATCTGCTGGTGATGTTGTCGGATTTACCGAGATTTACGTATGGTACCAGGTTAGGGTTTGCCCTTTGTCGGCGTTGAAGGGCGGGGGGGGGGGGGGGGGGGGAGGGGCACTGGCTGCGTCTCACCGTATGTATGCTACACCAGTGTGTGTTCTTCAGTTTAAACTGATCTCTCGACCATCTGCATCCAGCACAACCAGTGTCCCTGCTGATGCCTCATAGAGAGACGAGCTCTGTGGTCACAAACTACGAGGTAGAGATACACATTGCATATACAGCAAGGTGATTTGGCCATGCAATGCCAACCTCAATGAACACGTGGGCTAAAAACAAAAAATACCCAAGCCAGCACAGCAGAGTGTTTGCAGTACAGGAAATGAAAAGGAAAAGATGAACGAGAAAGAAGACAAAACAAAACGGAAAAGGTAACCGGAAAGAAAGAGGGGAACCGGACGGCACGACAAAATAAAAACAAAGCACGACAGATAGCCAGCAACTAGCAACACAGCAGATGACGCTATCCAACCAATATCGGGGACAGCAAGCATATTGGGTTTCGAATGACCCGATTGTAGGAGTAGGCGCATGGCCGCATGGTCTGTCACCCCAAAAATGCATACACCATACACCCTTAGGGGCGCATATAAGACATGCAGCCCTACCCAAGACACTGGATTTTCTATACACCCCCTGATCCCACCCCGTATGATTTTGGGGCTAGGTTAGGGCTTAGACCTATAATTATTTTTTGGGGGCGACTATTTCTGGCGATTATTTTTGTACACCATACACCCCTAGGGGCGCATATAAGACATGCACCCCTACCCGAAGACATTGGATTTTCTATACGCCCCCTGATCCCACCCCGTATGATTTTGGGGCTAGGTTAGGGCGTAGACCTACTATTATTTTTTGGGGGCGATTATTTCTGGCGATTATTTTTGTAGTTTTGAGGCTCCGGATAAATAACTGCATGAGAAATAATTGGCGTCCATTATGGCTTCTCATTTCTGGAAAGTGTTTTATTTTGAATTGGTAGGTCTTCTATTCCCGTTTGCCTTTATTTTTGAAAATCTGGCACGTACACTGTCGCCGGCGACGTTATGTCATCACCGCCTCTGCTGCTGTCTCTGCTGCTGTGGTGCTTCTGTGGTGCTGGTGTGGTGCTATTGTGTGGTGGTCTTGATGGTGGTGGCGGTGTAGCTGTCGCGTTTGTGTGGGGACGAGGCTCTGTCTCGCACACAACAGGCGCAGTATGCTGTAGTAGGTGTGTTTGTGATTGTTTGTTGTGGGTGATGGGTGACGTGTGCAGCAGACATATATCATACCAGGTTCAGAGTAGGCACTGGTCTGGATATGTGATACTTGGTACGAGCTAGTATCCAAAAGTCAAATATTCCTAGTTCTGAGAGGATGGAAGAGCTGCTATTTCTGGGCTCAGAAATCACCAAATCCTCTGATTTCTGGCCTCGATAATTTCTGAACCCAGAAATAACGACGATTTCTGGTCCCATAATGAATGGTTGTTATTTTTGGCGTCGGAGATCCCTGTTAAAGAGAGAAACTATCGCTCAAAATATTTTCCATAATGGTAGGTCTTGGGCTTGTGGTCGGGTTGGGACCTGGTACCGGGTATATCTGTATACTATCATACCAGTAGTAGCATAATGAATAGGGGTGGGCATAGTTCTTGTTGTCTTATCGCCTGCGCACTGGTTCTGACGACAGCGGTGCCAATACCTTCATCGTCGCCACCGTACCAAATGCCAGGTACAAAACGAAGCCTAATAGTTGAGCGAGCAAACACGCAGCAACACAGCAGTAGCAGATGACACTGATGACACACCCAACCGGCGTCGGGGCAGCACCCGAACTGGGTTCCGAACGCAACTACTTCTAGAGGGTTAGGAGCATTGCTGCCTGGTCTGTCCTCTACTTGCTGTATCGTTGATGGCGGTGTTCATACTGATATAGTCGTCTCAATAGCCCCCAAGGGTATCCGAAAGGAAAACAGAAAAAAGCAAAAGCAAAAGGGGGGAAAAAAAAATCAAATTATGATTTAAGTACTCGCGCCCCCCGGGTTGAACCACGCCGGAAAGTTCAAGGCTGTTGAGGAAGGTCCTTGTTAATCTTGCGTTCCATTCTTCGTTCAACGCCTTCTCCTCCGACTATATATGCCCATGACGCTAGGGAATACTCTTCTCGTGTTTCAATGCACATATGTTCAGGTGCTTGAGTGTTGTGAGTTATCAAACACAGTCAGTGGGTACCTGGATCAAGAGCTAGAGATGCAAAAAACCGCTAGTCACGCCTTTCGACGCCTGTGCTACAACCTGTACGACACCCAACATGAGACAAGGAGCTGCACAGAGATAAGGGTGGTAGTCCTGGCCTGTGCCGAGAGGCTCGAGAATCTGATACCCTGCTACTACTGATGAGCGTGAGAGGGAGGAAACAAGGGATGAAAGGGAAGAGGGGAAAAATCGTTTCAGCGAGAACCCCCATTTAGGCGGTGGTGGTGCCGCAGTATCGGCTGACACTTTACCCCCAAGGCGTGTGTGTGTCCTTCACAGTTAACTGGCCTTTGTAACCGTCTTCAGGGTGGAGCAGGCAATCCAAATAACAAAAAAAAAAGCAAAAACAAAACACAAGGTAGGTAGTCGCAGTAGCTTGAGGTTACGTAGACAAGTTCTACCTTCGTTAGTCGGCCTGGTGCCTTGCTATACCCTGTCTGCCGTCTCTCTGCTTTCTTCAACAGTGGTTTCCCTACTGCCCCCACGCCCCTTTCGGCTTTGTGCGTCCCGCATCCGGGCTGCACGGGGCTCCGAGCTCTTCTTTTCCTCTTTTGCGTGCCACGTGGGCATGAACCGTTCGGCTGCTTCGAGGATCCTCCGGTGCTACTTGCTCGCCTTCTTTGCTGCATGGACCCGCAGTACGGTTTCAACACCAGACTGCCGTGCGGAATCTTCCGTGGAACGTTCAGTGGATCAAGAAAAGGCGAGGTCGTCTCTCAGGGTTCTGAGCCAGTTGTTCGGTGGCCCTCCTGGTCCCGGCTTTTTTCCACCGGCTATCTGCGCAAACATCATCCGACTGGGTAATCGCTCCTTGTTTTGCCGTACCGTTGCCCCAGCGAAGAAGAGCCGCCGTCTTCGGGTGGTCGTTTCGATACTCTCGCAGTTCGTCTTCTTGAGGGCCTTGGCGGACGAGAGGTTGGTGTGGTGGTGTGGTTCGCGCGACGCTGGAAGCCGAGGACTCGCCGGAGAGCTTCGAGAGACAGACGCCTAATTGGTCACGGTCCTAACTGCATTAGGCTACTGCGTTGGCAGTCACTGTATTCAAGTTATCAGGTAGACCCCTCCCTGAACGAAAGCCGCGATCTATACATACAGTAGTAAGTAGTAGTTCAGGCTTGGGATCATTTCGTGAATCGATGCGCGGCCAATGCACCCAACGACGCAGCTGAATGCACCCGACTCGCGCACCTGAGGCACCCCTGAGAGTGGGCGGCGCTCGTGGTCCAACCCACTCCCCTGGGAGTGCTCTAGAAGTTGTGTTTTGGTCATGGTTGTTCGTCGGCAGCCGTTGGATTACTGAGTGGCACCCTCATCGAAAAATATATCGCCACAGCCATGTCCTGGCCCTCTGGTCTCCTGCATATAGCCACCCGTTGGTCACACCCTAACTGTATGCGCTGGCTTCCACGGCGGACAAGCGCCATGGCAGCCTCACGCACTACCCCACCCACCGTGCGCTTGCGAACCAGTCATCCGTTTGCGCTGTTTATCCCACATTTCGATAATTTCACCACCTTCGATAAAATCAAAATGGGTTTGCTATTAAAAAAAACGAAAAAAGCAAAACGGGGTTATCGGGATCTCTACTGCTAGTTTCTGCTTGCTGACCAATGGAGGGAGGCTCGGTTGTTTGGTTCTGCTTTTTTTCATTTCCGACAATTTTTCCTCGTGTGGATTATCCCTCTCGTTTGGACTGGCCTTAGTTGTTTGTTTCGCCGTCGTTGACTCACGTGTGTACCTGTCCCCTCAGCTCTCCAATTAAAAACAATATCTCTAAGAAACCCACTTATACCCCACGACCTGAGACCACGCCCTCGCGGGGTCAGGAGCTAACGCAGTCCGGAAGAGCTCAAGCCACACAGCCTCTCGAGCTCTCTTCTTTGACAGAGACCGTTTATTTGATCTGTCAGATACGTCGTGTGCGTCAGGCGGCGTGGAGACTCGTGTGAACGAATTTCTGGCGGTAATTTTTTTTCCAAGTTTGGTTGTTGGCCAAAAAATACGTGTACAGGGGCTTCGCAGCGCGAGGGGCAGGCGTTAAATAGGGACGTACCGCAAGCAGGGTCAGCGACGTCGGCACAGCAGGTCACGCGAGTGGCTCTGGAGGCGTTATTTAGAGGCGTTCGTAGACCGCGTCGGCTTCGAAATCGATTCTGGTCCTTTCGTGGAGGACGGTCACAAGGCGCACCAATTTCGATTCACACGCGGTCGTTCGTCGTTCGTCGTTCGGCGGGTGTCGTACATTATTGTGTTTTTTTAACCATGCTAACTAACCCTAACCCTAACCCTAGCCCATACGAAATAATACCGGTCGAAGCGCCCCGTGCTGACATCACTGGGGTAAAATGGTTGAAAAAACACAATTATGATGTGTATCTCTGCGTTCGTGGTTCGCCGGTCGTGAAGAATCTTCAGCTTGCACAAAATTTTTGTCCCATGATCGGAAAATTATTCCTCCGTTCATGCGCCACGTACCCCCAGACCTGACCGTTATAAAGAGGTTTAAAAAAAAAAAACTCTCTCCCCTTCGGCTTTTTTGTGTCCTCAATGTTATTCCTTTTCTATCGGTTTTCTTGCCGTTTATTTTTTCTCGTTATTATTATTATTATTATTATTATTATTATTATTATTATTATTATTATTATTATTATTATTATTATTATTATTATTATTATTATTATTATTATTATTATTATTATTATTATTATTATTATTATTATTATTATTATTATTATTATTATTATTATTATTATTATTATTATTATTATTATTATTATTATTATTATTATTATTATTTTCTTGTAAATAGTCTGGTGTGCTGGCTTGCACATGTTATGCCCTCATGTCCGTTGCGCTTGGCATCGCAAGGCCAAATCACCTTGCTTGCTGTATCTGCAATGTGTAGCTGTCTTGTAAATTGTGACCACAGAGTTTGTCTCTCTAGCAAGCATCGGCACGGATGCTGATTGGGCTGGATGTAGATTGGCGGAAATATCAGTTTGATGTGAAGAACGCCCACATGGCACCAGTATCGGCGCTGCACCCAATCGCAGTATCGGTGTCTATACCTAAAACTGGCGGAGACATCCCACGGTAGGGGATGTGCTTGGTTTTTAGCCAAAAAAAGGTATACCTGAGCGGTTGAGCTCCTCGAGTGTGGATACTATCGGTTGGGTAACAGTGAGGACTCATGCCACGGTAAGGCTTGCACGTTTTGAGTAAAAAAAAGTGTATCTGAGCGGTCGAGCTCCTCAAGTGTGGAACTATGGGTTAGTATGGCTATTGTTTACGGGAATATTGTTTTAGGACTAGTGCATAGAAATGTTGGTCGGGTTGCGCGAACGAATGCCTTCGAAGTCATGTCTCGGGTGAGTGACATATTGAGCTCCTCATGGTAGGAGCCCAGAAACATATTAGAGTCTGCTGCACCTCTACGTAACGTGGGATGGATCGCGGTGTCCGGTATCCTGAGTCGCGGTGTCTGGTATCCTGGCTGAATTGATTGACTGATTTGATCGATTGCTTGGTTGAGTGATTGGTTGATTGATTGATCAATGGTCTGGTTGATTGGCTGATGGGTTGATTATTGCTGTGTAGGTTGGCTGAGTGATTATTGATTGGTTATTGATTGAAATGGACTGATTGATTGTTGGTTTTATGGACTGATTGATTGCTTGATTTTTTGTTATCATTTTTGCCCTCCGACTGTATAGCGGAGATGCTGTTCCGATGTAAATCGGTTATCCTTCCGCAAAGCAGTAGAAGGTAGATCGATTGATTGATTGGTTAGTCGATTGGTATATTTTCAGCTGATTTATCGGCTGATCGATTGGTTGACTGATTGATGGGTGGGTGAGCGAATGGATGGACCGATGGATGGATGGGCGGGTGGGCGGGTGGGTGGACGAGGGCATGGATGGATGGATGGACCGATAGATGGATGGATGGATGGATGGATGGATGGATGGGTGGATGGGTACGTCCGTGGGTGGACGGGTGGGTGATTGTTTAGTTGATTGATTGATAGATTGATTGGCTGTTTGTTTGGTTGATTGGTTGAGGGTTTGGTTGGTTGGTTAACAAAGGGAAGGGTGGGGGGTTGGTTGGGTGGGTAGGTGGGTGAACGAGTGAGTGGGTGTGTGGGTGGATGGGTGGGTAAATGGGTGGGTGAATGGTTGGTGGGTGGGTTGGTGCGCGGTTAGATGGGTGGGTAGATCGGTGTGGGTGAGTGGGCGATTGGTTGGTCGGGTGGTTGATTGCTTGACTTATTGATTGGTTGATTAATGGATTGGTTAATTGGTCGGTGGCTTGGTTTATCTGAAGGGGTGGGCGGTTGTTTGGTCGGTTCGGCGGGTGTGTGGATTGGCGGGCTCCTGGGGTCGACTCTCATTTTTTTGTAAACTAGGAGCTGACCAGGACCGATTTGACACCGGCGCTGGCGATGGTTTTTTGTGATTGTCGTTTGTAGTGTTTCTCACGATGATTCCTTTTTCGTTGGTATCAGCATATTTTCAAGCCCAATGATACGAAATGCATCCAAGAATGACGATGCAAGCCGAAAATTACCGAGGACACTCTTGAATTTTATGTATTTTTCTTCCCTCGGGAGGCTGATTTGGCGCGGGCAGTGGTGATTTGATGTGCGCGTACCGCGCAATTGCAAGTTGTCTCAGTTGCCGAGCTATAAGACGAGTATACGGCCATCCGTGGGTCTTTTCATGTTTATACCGGTATTGTACAAACTTGTACTTATGCTTGTGCTTGTACGTGTTTTTGTCCTTACACTTTGCTTATTTTTTACTTACATATATAGACTATATACTTGCACTTTTTTTTTTTTATATGCTTGAACTTACAGTTACACACCATTTGTGCTTGTACTTGCGCTTGTGGTTGTATTTATACATATATTGCACTTATACTTGTACTTGAACGTTTACTTATACTTGTGCTTAGACTTGGACTTGAACGTGGACACTTATTTTGACTTGGACTTATTTTTGGACTTATAGTTCCACGTATGGCTGGACTTATAATATGCTTTTCTTCGACTTGTTATTATTCTTATGATCTACTTGGTACTTACACGTACTTGAAATTGTACTCACAGACTTCTTGTATTAATAGTACTCCGTAGTTAATATACGCGGCGACCTCAAATGTAGGAGCTCCGTTTCAGCTGGGTGAAGCCGGAGGTCGTCCGAACGAAAATCTCCATTTTTGTTCTATTGCATGCCAACAACGCGCACAGTTGACGGCAGGTACAATACAAATATGCATATAAGTTTCTAGCAACAGTTTTACTCTAGACTTTATTTCATTTAGACCAACCATGATGGGAAATATTTTGAGCGATAATTTCTCTCTTTATCAGGGATCTCCGACGCCAAAAATAACAACCATCTATTATCGGACTAGAAATCGTCGTTATTTCTGGGTTAAGAAATTATCGAGGCCAGAAATCAGAGGATCTGGTGATTTCTGAGCCCAGAAATAGCAGCTCTTCCATCCTCTCAGAACTGGGATTAATTGACTTTTGGATACTAGCTCGTATCAAGGATCACATGTCCAGACCAGTGCCTACTCTGAACTTGGTATGACACCTGTCTGCTGTACACGTCACCCATCACCCACAATAAACAATCACAAACACACGCACTACAGCACACCGCGCTTGTTGTGTGCGAGACAGAGCCTCGTCCCCACACACACGCGACAGCAGCAGCAGCCCCACCATGAAAACCACCACACCAGCACCACACCACCACCACAGCAGCAGCACAACACCAAAGACAGCAGCAGAGACGGTGGTGACCTAATGTCGCCGGCGACAGTGTACGTGCCAGATTTTTAAAAATCCAGGCAGACGGGAAACAAGACCTACCAATTCAACGTATAACCAGTTTCCAAAAATCAGAAGCCATAATGGACGCCACTTGTTTCTCATGCAGTTATATCTGGAGCCTCGAAACTACAAGAATAATTGCCAGAAGTAATCGCTCAAAGTCTCCATGACAGTAGGTCTTACCTCAAAAACTAATTGTCCCTGACACACTTGATTAGAAGCCCGTGCTGCGCTCCTATAGCTCGTACCCGGGACACGCCTGCCTAATTCCTCTTCTCGGAGAACCTTCTTGGCGTTCTTTGCGTTCTTCGCTTTCTTCGCTTTTTCCTTGTTCTTTCTTCCCCGTTTCTATTCGTTTCCCCTTCCTGTCGTCGTTATTTTGCGTCTTTCTCGATGTTCTAGCTCAGCTTTGACCGCTTTTCGATTCTGAATGAAGCTTCGAAAAATCGTTTTTTTTGTTTTACATTTTTGCGTTTTTGTTTTTGGAGATCCCCGCCCCTCTCGATTTTCGTTATTTTATCGTTTTTTTTCCCGTTTTTCTCTATTCTCTCGCTCAGTGTCAACCGTTTTACTGTTCTGACTCGGGTTCCCATTTTTATTGTCTGTTTTTTCCCATAGTTCTTATATTGTGGACGTTTTAATCAAGGACGAAAATGTCATACTAATACGCACGTGCACGTATACTTTGCACGTAAGGCCAACTCTCATTCGGTCGGATTTGTCGGTCGAAAACAGCCCTTTTCGACTTGAACCCCAATCGGTAGGGCTGTGAGTTGGCTGGAGACTTTGGAGTGGAAGAATACCTCAGGAAACAATCAGACAAAAATATTCGCTGATGCACAAAGAAGTAAAACTGAAATCAGCGCTCAGGCAAGGAGGGGCCATCGGAACGACCGCTTGATCGATGCAGGCTCCATCGCCGCCGTGGTCATTTGACGAGCCGGGTTCAACGCCGCCAGCGCCTTCGACACTGCCATCGGCACCAGCACCGTCGATGGCGATGGGTCGATGCGCCATGATCTGCCTCTCTGCTCGCAGCGAGTTCGGGCTCCTGTCGCAGGGAAATGCGTGTCCCGTACGAAACAAACCTTCCTACAATCAAGGAAACCCCAATACACAAAATAGTGGCACCGCCGCAACTAACATAAAGAACTTGCCAACTAATAACTAGCTGGAAACTTACAGTCAGCCAACTCACAGCCTTACACATCGGGCTTTCTTGCACAGTCGAAAAATAGCTTTTTGGACTCAACTTTTTTTGACTGAGTTTTCCGACTGGCAGATCCAGTCCAAAAAGTCTCTGCCAATCGAAACTGTCGGTCGAAAAAGTTTTGCACGTGTTTTTTAGCCCATGGCATCGCTCATCCTACCACAAAAAACACACCCACACGCCCACACACCTATACCAGTTACCGCACAGCAGTATCATACATCACACAACAGCGCCGACGCTGGCTTGGTTGCTATCACTGCTATCACTGCTGCTGCTTCTTGCCGCAAGTCAGCGTGCCCCATTCCTAGCTCCGCTCGCCAGCAGCGCGCGGTATCGATATCATTTTGCCAACAACGGCTACGCCTGCTGTAGCGTTGGCGGCTCTCGGCTGAGTGCAACGCCACGAACGTAGCTTTGGCGGCTTTCGGCTGAGTCCAACGCCACCAACCCGCTTGGACGAGGGCTCGTCGCGCGCGAAGCACGCGTTGCTCGCGAAGAACGCACGAAGCACAGCGCTTCCGACGGATTTTCGCCTGCCGTATAGCAGTACTCCCTCACACCAACCGCTCTCCAGAAAGAGCACAAAAACTACAAAATCGACTCGACTGACGATAAGAAGGAGGCCTAAAACTATCCAGTCCAAAAAAAGTCCAGTCGTAAAGGGCCGTTTTCGACTTGACCGAATCCGACTGGGTAATAATTGGCCTAACATATCATGGTATACGTTCGTAGACCACACGCTTTTTTTGCACCTGCTTCTTCTGCTTTAATCACATTAAAAACACGCCCACCCACAGCTCTTACAGCTGCGGCAGTAGTAGCATGTTATCGTCGAGCATCTACCACGAGGACAGCATAGAACAACACATTCAGGCCTCAAAACGCCAATGCACGCGTAGTAGCTGCTGCACAACAGCGCAATTATTTTATAACTAATTTTCAAGGACGTACGTTCGAGTAGTCAGAGTTGGCGAGATCCAGCATGATGGTGTTTATGTCGTCGAAATTTTACAGCTAGTTTTTCTTCTAGATTTGCTCATGTGTTCCTTCTTTTTATGTACTAGTACGAGCAGGCTTAGGTTCGGACGTACAGCACGTGTTTATTTATGCGTCTATCTGCTTCTGCTAAAATCACGCAACAAGCACACCACAGCCCAGCACAACGGAGCAAAACACGTTGTACGTGCCGATCATAGCGCGGCAATTCAAGCAAAAGCAGACAGAGCTGCCGAGACCCATCATGTCGCCGATCATCGTCTACGGCTCGCTGTGTTTTCAAAGCCAAGGAATACATGGAAACCTGCCCGGCCAAAACACGTATGCAACCACAAGCCGCAGCTGGTAACGCGCGAAAACTTGCCTTAATTTCCAACTCATTGAAACACATTGCTACTACTCTTCTCTCCACGTCCTTTTTCGGTCGTACGAACGATGTGAATATGCGACGTCCGGGTTATTTTCCTGGAGCGTGGATCTCTTGGAATTTGCAAAAGTCGTCAGTTGCACCAAATCATGAACCTCTGTCCGCTTCACGTTTTGTTGTACTTGAGCTAGCGTAGCGCGCGGATGCCGCCCGCGGAGCGAAGCGCGTTGTACGCAATTACTATACCCCTCATCACGCTCACGCTTGTTGTGATTATGTTTCGTTGCAGGGAGAGAAGTGCTCGGTGTGCGGGCACAAGGGGAAGGGGAAGATTTACCAGCTGTTGACGGACATGCCGTGTGAAAAGGGGTTGAACTTTCGATTCTTCGATCAACGCACGAACGAGCAGTGGTTCAAGGGGTACTGGGCTTTGGCACGGATTATACGAAGGTACGAGACCCCCGCCTCCCCCCCCCCTCCCTCACTGGTGCACGCGATGTCTGCCTGGTCGGCGAAGGCCCGACGTGCTCCGCCCAGCTGTGCAGGGATGCCAGGATCTATGGGTCTGCGGACCACGGCCTTGCATGATACGACTATTAGACCCCCTTGCCATGCATGCCTCGTTACCGTCCCATTGCTCTGCCTTGCCCCGCTCGTCTGGGCTCCTGCTGTAGACGGCACTGCGACCACCCGTGATTATCTTCCGGGCGAGTGTACCTTGAGGGTATAAAGGTTGATGAGCCCTCACGTCGTTTTGCTCTGCTCCGCTCTTACCGTTCCGTTGTTCTGCGTTGCTCTACCCTGTTCCGCTCCTGCTGCATGTTGCCACCCACCCGTGTTTATATCCCAGGCGAGTGTACTTAGAGGAGATGGGGTTGACGGCGCCTCAGGAGTTCACCGACGTCGATCCTACCAGCAGACACGTGCTCATACAAAGTGAGTCCGGTTAGCAGCGCCGCACACCCAACCGTAGCAGACACGTGTCCATAAGAAGCAAGTCGAGTCAGCGGCGATTCGCGTAGCAGGCACGTGGACATACGTAGCAAGTACAGTCAGCGGCGATTCGCGTTGCAGACAGTTGTTCGTACGTAGTAAGTCCAATCGGCAGTTATTCGCGGAGAAGACACGTGACCATAAAGAGTTAGCCCAGCTAGCAGCAATTCACGTAAGCTGACACGTGTTCACACAGAGTGAGTCCTATCAAAAGCGCTATGTATGCTCGCTGTTCGCGATGCTTGGGGACGCAAGGCTTGCCCGCACGCTTCCGCGAGTTCCTTGTCCTTGACGTTGTTTTTTATTTATGTCTGGAAGCCACGCGGGAAGCTATTGTAACGTTGAAAATCAGCCAGGCTTATCCCTGGCACCCATTGTGCTAGCAATTTTTGTAGCATGACGGAGCCTTTGTAGGAGCTTGAACAGAGCATGGATGGCGTTTTTTTAGAGCATAACGGGCATCACGAGGGGAAAATATGGTATTTATTTTTCGTTTGTACTCCTTTTCCAGAAAAACGCGTAAAAATACGAAAAAGAAAACAGCACTGGGTGTGAGCCTAGAAACGGCCGCCACGCTCACGGTACTCGCCATGTCGCGCCGCGGTATTATACTGTTTTGTTTGCTGCGGCCCGGCGCCCCTTCGACAGCACCATCGCGTCTTAGATCTTTTGTTATGGGTGGGGAGTAGTTGCATGTTTTTTTCGGGTCGGGAGACGAAAACAGAAAAAAAAGTGAAAACGAAAACGAAAACGAAAGCGAAAACGTAAAATGAGGGTTAGCTTTAAAAAGAAAAATGAAAATGAAAATGAAAATGAAAATGAAAATGAAAATGAAAATGAAAATGAAAACGAAAATGAAAACGAAATCGAAATCGAAGACGAAAATAGAAAACTGAAAATCAAGACGACACGGCTTTGAACACCTTAAGCGGTGGACGTGGAGTGGCTGTGGCGTCCTTCAGGTAGAAGCGCGGTATCAATGAGACATCTGGTTTGGTACTGAGGTAGGTCCGTGTCATCGCTTTCTGTGAGCACGGTGCCATTTGCGGGCCTGGCAGTAAGTATCTGCCGGACCTGCGGATGATACCGCTCTTTGAGTAAGGGATTGCACTCGTCTAGCCTGGTACCGAACCAGTTGTTCAATCGATACCGTGCTTCTACCTCAGGCACGGCCACAACCATTCAAGATGAACACCAACACGAAAACGAAGACGAAACTAAAACAACTAAGAAATGAAGACGACACGGCCTTGAACACCTTAAGCGGTGGACGTGAAGTGGCTTTGGCATCCTTGAGGTAGAATCACGGTATCGATGGGACATCTCGTTTGGTACTGAGGTAGACCCGTGTCATTGCTTTCTGTATGAACGGCGCCATTTACAGGTTAGTATCTGCCGAACCTGCAGATGATACCGCTGTTTCAGTAAGGGATTGCACTCGTCTAGCCTAGTATCGAACCAGCTGTTCATTCGATACCGTGCTTCTTCCTCAGGAACGGCCGCGACCATTCCTCTTCCACTGTCAGGGTGCTCAAGGCCTCTCCCCTGTTGAGCGAGCACCTTTCCCGAACGGAACGAATCTAAACGGAAGCGAAAGCGAAAACGAAAACGAAAACAAAAACAAAAACGAAAACGAAAACGAAAGTGAAAATTAAATTCGAGCTAGAACAGCTAAAAATGAATTGTGAATTGAATGAATAATACCACAGTCTTGAACACCTTAGACGGTGAACCTGGAGTGGCTGTGGCGTTTTCAGGTAGAAGCACGGTATCGATGGGACATCTGGTTTGGTACTGAGGTAGGCCCGTGTCATCGCTTTCTTAAAGAACGGCTCCGTTTGCAGGTCTGGCAGTTAGTATCTGCCGGACTCGCAGATGATACCGCTCTTTGAGTAAGGGATTGCACTTGTCTAGCCTGGTACCGAACCAGCTCTTCAATCGAGACCGTGACTCTGCCTCAGGAACGGCCACAAGCATTCCTCGTTCACTGTCAAGGTGCTCAAGGCCGCTCCGCTGTTGAGCGAGCACCTTTCCAGAACGGAACGAATCTGCGCGAAAACGAAAACGAGAAAGAAGAAAACGAAAACGAAAACGAACAAGAAAGTGAATACGACAACGAGACATAATAACTAAAACCGAGATCGAACTGGCCTTGAACACCTTAGACGGTGGACGTGGAGTGACTGTGGCGTCCTTCAGGTAAAAGCACGGTATCGATGGACATCTGGTTGGTACTGAGGTAGGTCCGTGTCATCGTTTTCTGGAAGAACGGTGCCATTTGCAGGTCCGGCAGTTAGTATTGATGGTACCGCTTTCAGTAAGAGATATCACCTGTCTACCCCAGTACCATACCAGGTGTTCAATCGATACCGTGCTTGTACCCCAGGAACGGCTACAGCCATTCCTCGTCCACGGTCAAGGTGCTCAAGGCCTCTCCCCTGTTGAGCGAGCACCTTTCCCGAACGGAAAGTAGAACAACTAACACCGAAGACGAAATTGTCTCGAGCCCTTTGGATGGGCGTGCAGTGGCTGTGATGTAGCCGTTCTTGAGGTAGTATCGCGTTATCGATTGAGTATCTGGTTCGGTACTGATATGGACTTTCATCATCCTGTCCCGGGAACACGGCAACACCTGTATGACCCGCAGTCGGGGTGACTGTTAGCCCTATAGATTGTGCAGTTGTTCCGGGAAGGGATGGTGCGGGTGTACCGTGGTGCCCAACCAGGTGTGTAGTCGATACCGCACTTCTACCTCAATGACGGCCAAACCCGTTCCTCGGTGCGCCGTCAGGATGCTCAAGGCCTTACCTCTGTTGAGCGAGCACCTCTCCCGAACAAAACGAAACGAAACGAAACCATCTTTTCGTTCACCAGCCCTCCCCCCCCTCACTTTTTCTTCGCCGTGAAATCATGCGTTTGCATATCAGTGGGAGACGCCCCGATGGGCTACGGGCGTTGGCGTTTCGAAAGCGGGCCGGCGGGGCAGGGGCAACAGTTCGCCATGGTGGATCGATTATGCGTCCTGAAGGAGTACCGCCTACGGGGCTTCGCTAGGGCTTGCCTGGAGAAGATTGTGCAGGACGTATCCGCGCAAACCGCACAGGTAGGTTAGGTGGGTTGTGAACAGGGTTTCGGGGAGAACATGGAGGCAGGGTTTTTATTTTTTCCGCAGATCGTGAAACACGAGCGGCTCGATTCAACCCTGTTTTTTTTTCGGCAGATCGTGGAACGTTTGTAGTGGGTATCGGCGCTGCAGCAGTATAATAAGAGTATTCTCTGGTAAGGACTGAGCAGTGTTCAGCCCGGAAAATATGGTGCACGGCGTATCCGCGCGAACCCAAGCGGTGGGCGGGGAGAGTTTGCGGGAAATGTCTGAATTTCGGTTCGATTTCACTCAATTTTTTGTTCCCACGCAGAGATATGGAGGCTTGCGGGTGATTCTGTTTGGTTTCCCTGAAACGCACGTCGACGGCGGCACTGACCGGCTATGGTGCGCCGTTTTCTCTATTGTGTATGGAGCTGTGCGCTGTGCGGAGCGTCTCGTCTGGCCCAGAGGTCGGCTTCGGCTTGATTCTGCTCGTCGAATTCTCGTTTGATTCGTGGGTTTAGCCTGCCGCGTTCATTTGATTGGACGGTTCAACTCGCCGCACTAATTTCAGTGGGCGAATGAATATTGAAGCCCTCATTAGGTTGGTGGCAACTTGCCGTTGTGCTGTCGGTTGATTGCGCCGCCTGCTCACATTGCTCCGCTCCCCCTTCCCCTCCCCCCCCCACCGCCTGCTGGGTCAATGTAGATGAAGGTGGCGATTGCGGCGATCGTTGTTCCGGCGCCACCAAACACTTTCAGCCACGATAAGCTCAGTAAAAACGGCTTCACGGCGCAGGTAAGCTGGGGCCGAGCTGACAGGATGGGACTGGTCTCTGAACCTGAGATGTCGCCCCATTGGCTGTTTCAGCGCTCTTCCTGTGCTTTTCTTGCGTTTTCGTACCCTTTGCCCTTTGCTTGATGTTTTTTTGTGCCTGTCGTGCACCACAGCGTTGGAAGATGAAGCTGACAAGGTGTTCAAAAGGAGGGGAGGCCGGAGGGGGGGTAGCGTTGCTCTCCTTTTGTAGTATACACATTATTTAACAGTAGTATAGTAATAGCACAACCATATTGTTGGTGCATAAGTAGCGCAACAGTACAAGAATAATAACGCATTTGCTTGTTAAGTACCAGGGAACCCTTTGGGGGGGGGGCGGGGGATGTACTCATTTCATGCATGGCCGTAGTCTGAAGACCATAGACGAGGGGGGGAGTAGCATTGTAATGGCATTGATATCGCTGGGGCCGCGGCCTGTCGCATGGTAGTGCTGCTTTTTCATCGACACGTAATACCAAAAAATTACCAGAATCCCCCCCCTCTCTGCCAAAATGCGCCGCAACAAAGTAACCAGCCCCCCCCCCCCCCTCTATCTGAACCGTCTGCCGTCTCTCCTCTAAAGCAGGGCGATGCGTTCGACGTTCACGGCTCCCCATACGTCCGGATGTGTCTTTTCCCGTCTGCCCAACCGGCCACAGCTGGGGGATGAAATTAAACGTCCCCTCCCTCCCCCCCCCCGCCTCCTTCCATTGGGAAGACGATGCCGTATTCCCTCACCCGTCTCCCGCCAGTTTCACGTTCATGGTAAGAACGTATCATTTCTACAAATTTCCTTCCAGAGTGGGAATGCGGACGTATTTTTCCCTCGTTGTCCGACAGTTTTTTTTGTTTCCACATGGAAAACACCGAATCTTCATAATTTCCCACGAGAGGGTTTTGCCCACTTAGGTGGCTCTGTTTTGAAAAGGGCCTGAGGCCGCGCCGCTGGAGGGTTGCAGATAGCGACAAAATTCAGGTTAATGCGAGGCTGTTAAGTTTTTATCGTGCAGCGCTGGACTCTAGCGTTCGTCATGCAGTACGTTGCTGAGGGCGAGATCGAGAGATTCGCGGGAGTTAGTGTTGCTCTTCTAACCTTCATTGCAATCCAGTGCTTTGCTGAGGGCACGCTCAAGACACAGGGCGAGTTCCGTGTTGGATGGCAGGGGGGGAGAGGGGAGGAGGGGGGGGGGGGGGGGGCGGGGGGGGGGGGTGCTGGGTTAGCTTATCCATGATTTCTGTTGGCTTTGTCGTTTTGGCTGTGGTCGTGGTGTCTCGAAAGGTTCGGGCTGGCTTTTGTGGCAATTCCACGGCGCGGGCGGCGTACAGGGTGCGACGTTGTTTTTATTCGATCGGCGTGTCCTCTTTTTCCGCCACCATGTAGGTATTGGTTTTCGTCCCCGGTCGAAAGGCTGGCACGTTTTCGTTCGTGCTCCCAATGCTGGAGTCAGGCGAGGAAAAACTGTTTTTGTGATCTGTTGAGGGTGTTGTGGCGGAGGGGGGCGGAGGAGAGGGGATGGAGTTTTGGATGGGGTGTGTTAGGGCGGGGATGGGGGTGAGGCGGAGGGGTGTGCGGTGGGGGTTGACAAGGAGGTGTCGCTCTTGAGGTATATAGTGGTGTGATGGTGGGTTTGTTTCGCTTCGAGTAAGGCCGTGTTTGTAGTTTCTCTACCTTGCGCGAGTGTTTGGCAAGCCGGCAGGCCCCTGGGTGTTTCCGGCTCAGCCGCTGGCAGCCACAATGCGTAGCGAACCAATTCGAATTGAGTCGAGTTGAAACGAATCGAATTTAATCAAATCGAATGGAATGAAACTGATTGAAATCGAATCGAGTGCGCTCCCGAAGTCGCTTGGTTTTGTTCTGGAACTGCCACTCAAAATATTTATGTTGGCTTGTTTGTATTTGTTCTGGAACGACCACTCAAACGTACGGTTGTCTTTTGTGGACGTCATGTTTGCCCGGGAGCTTGTATCAACCAGCACTTTATATTGGCTTGTTTTAATTTGTTCTAGAACGATCACTCAAACGTAGTGTTGGCTTGCGGACGTTACATTTGCACGGGAGCATGTATCATCCAGCACAGCAGTGTTTCATCGGAACAGCCCCCCAAGTTGTTTTTTTTCTTTCGTCTGGAACTGTCACTCTAATATAGTGTTGGTTTTGTGGACGCAATACTTTTGTTTTCTTCTGCAAGAGCCGTTCGAGCGCAGTGTTGGCTTGCGGACATTATGTTTGCACGGGAGCCTGTATCAATTAGCACAGCAGTGTTACGTCGGAAGCGCCCCCCACGTTTTTTTCGTTGCTTTCTTGTGGAATTGCCACTCAGACGTGGTGTTGGCTTTTTGGGGGTGCAATACATTTCGTATTCTGGAAGTGCCATTCAAGCTTAATGCTGGCTTGCGGACGTTAAATTTGCACGACACCTTGTATCAATCAAGCCTGTATCAATCAGCGCAAGCCAGTGTCACACGGGCGGGGGAGTTGTACACCCGCGAGTCGATTTGCCCGGCTAGCGGGGAGCGGAGCGAGACAAAGGCCTTGAATTGAAGAAGCCTTCGGGTACAAAGCCCACTCGCCTGATGATCAGGGAAGCTCACATAATATGACGGCGCCGTAGATGCCGCACGCCACCTCTCGCCGCGTGTTGGTGCATACGATATCGTGTAAACGGCAAGATAACACACCCCCTCGGGGATATTTTTCGTGACTGTTTTTTTCTCGACAGCAGGGAAAAAAGTGTAAATGTCAAGCGATGCGTCTGTGGAAATATCTCGGAAGCCATTTTCGGTGCGCACGTGTGCCGCCCTTGTTCGAAAAAAATCGACTCTGAAATTCAACCATGGGTGTCTGCCGTCTTGCGTATTGTACGGTACATCGAAGGCAGAAACTTCATCGCCCGCTCTCGGTTGATGTTTTTTGGAGGATGATTCGCCGTTTAGCCGAGGCGGTCCGTGCCCTCATTGTTTGCTTGTGTTCTTCAGCACACGCTGTTGACCTTCCTACCGCGTGTAAAAGGAGGGCGTGGGGATTTGTCTTCGGGGGTGGGTTGGGCAACCTTACTATGTCCCTCCCACATTGGCGTCCCCTCAGGGAGGCCCGCTCTCTCTCACGCGCGAAAACTGTGTGTGATGCGATTGAACGATGTCTCGAGTTTTTCTCCGTTGCTCCCTCCTCTTGGAGGTTGCTGCGTGTGAAGCGATTGGAATCATCCTCGAGATTTTTTCACGGCTGTTCACGGGTCATGACCCAACATGCAGACCTGGTCAGGAGGTTTTAAGCACTCCCGGATCGGTTCGGTTTGGGTCAGTAAATTTTCACCTTATCATGCGCCGGGTCGGGTCCGGTCGGGTCAGGTAAAAGCCAGCTGGTTAAAACACCCCTAACATATGGCGAGTCGGGTCGAGTGCGGTCAGACCCGGCCCGACCTGACCCTCCCCGACAAGTTTTCCTGGCCGGTGATAGCCCTGTTTTTGTCCCCTTTGTGCCGGAAAACTATTTTTTTCATGTATGGCAACGTGAGGAGTTGTTGTATCTACAGTACTAGGGCAGCCGCCGGCATTTTGTTTACCGCCGGAGACTACAAGATTCGCGGGACGACCCCGAAGCCCCGTGAAACATGTGAAACCCCGTTCCCGTTCCCGTCCTACCCGATCCCGCGCAGATTGTGATGTCCCGATCTCCACACTGACCCCGAGCAGCTTCGGATTTTTCTTCCGGCGGGCCTTCGGCGCGTCGTCTCAACTTACGCTTTTAGAGACTGACGATGTGTGGATTCGTACTTTAATCTGGTCGCGGCCAACGCTGCCACGTATATCATGGCATATTGAGGTAATTATATGTTGCCGTGTTTTGACTTCACAGCTTATGTAGGCCGCCGCTACCGCCGCTTCGGTATCAGCGTGGGCGCGGGAGGGGAGGGGCGAGGGGCGCGGGTGGATGCGTATGACCGCGACAGCATGCGAAGTCAGTTTCGTGCCTCATCCAGCAGTCTAGAGAGGGGAGAAAATGGAGCGGCGTTGATACCGCGTGATTGTGCATGCGATACCGCGTGTGTGTGCATGCACGCGTACACTGCGTACGTCCGTGTGTGCGTGAGTGCTTGCGTTTGTGCGTGTCGGCTCTCTCCTGATGTTTTGTACTTTGACGGCACTACGTACGCCTTTCTTTTTTTGGCCATGGAGGTTTTCTTTTGAGATCACAGAGGGTTTTCGTTTTTTGGAAAACACGCAGGTGTGCTTTGGACATCGGAGAAGTGCTTTGGAGACTACGGAGATTTTGTTGGGACGCCAAGGAGATTTTCTCCGTGGATCACGAAGGTTTCATTTGGATATTGCCGAGATTTCCTTTGGATATAAAGGAGATTTCCTACAGATACTACGGACGGTCCGCTTCGCGAGATCACAGATATTTGCTTTGGAACTCATCATGGAGATTTAGCTTTTGGAAATGACGGAGATTTACGTTTGATATGACAGAGGTTTGCTATGAATATCATTGGGCTTCATTTTGGAAGTCAAGGATTTTTTTCGGAAGTTTCGGAGATTTTCTTTGGGTGTTACGGAGATTTGCTACGGAGACCATTAAGTATTTTTCGCTTTTGGAGATGATGGATATTTATTTGCTTTGGATATTAGGATCGTTCCGCGGTCGCCCCCCAACCTTTCTTGAACGAAATCGCCGGTTTTGAAAACAGCTCCCGGCAGTATCTCCTGAAATACGTTGCCCCTTGACATCCTGACGTCATCATTCGATAGTCCTTTTGCAAACAAGAAACTATCTGAAGATGTTTTGTTCATAATACATTCTTTCTCGTGTCGAGTAGCCATGAAACTTTCGTTGAAGAAAAACGCTGGTTGCAAGGGGAAGTTATCGTAGAATCAGTCATGACGGAGGTTTTCTTTGGAGATCGCGGAGATTTTCGCTTTGGAGATTACAGTGAGTGATGGTTGAAGATTGGCTTGGAGATCGTGGAGATTTGCCTTGGAGATCGTGGAGATTTGCTATGGAGATCACGGAGATTTGCCTTGGAAACCACGGAGATTTTCGTTGGGTGTCACGGAGGTTTCGCTTTTTTCGGAGATGACGAAGATTTTCTTAGATTTTCTTTTGAATCGCGGAAATTTTCTTCGGTAATCACAGATTTTTCTTTCTTTAGAAGTCATGGAGATTTGCTATGGAGACCGCGGAGGTTTTCTATGGAGATTTTACGGACATTTGCGACGGAGATCACTGAGGTTTACTTTGGAAGTCATAGAGGTTTCGCTTTTGGACATCAGGGGGGTCGGCTTTGGATACTACGGAGATGTTTTGTGGAGGTCACGGAGATTTTGCTGAGGAGATCACGGAGACTTTTCTGGGAGATCATGGAGGGCTGTAGTTTGTGACGACCTCTGACCGGATTAGACTCTTGACCAAACCACTCACGCCGTCGGTCGGCCGCGGGAGCCGTGCGAGTGAGCGAGGGAGACACGAAAACCGAAAATGTAGAACGTATCGAGACTGGCTCTACCAAAGAGGAGGATAACGCGTTTAGGATACGGAGTTCAAACAACGAAAGGCAGCCCTAGCCTGAAGAAAGAACACCTTATTGTACTACCGTACGTTTTGCTGCCCGCCCTTTAATGCGTAGGGCTCGGTGAGTGTGGGTGTCTGGGTGTGACGTGGGTGCGTGTTGGATTTTGCACGTTACGCTCGCGGAGATCGTCGCACCAAGTGTACAGCGCAAACATAGAACCTTTTGGCGTGCATGACCGCCCCTTCCCCACGGTCGGTGTTACAGCCATTTATTTATACACTCCTTCCGTACTCGTGCCCGCAACCGTTGAATTGTTCCACACCTTGCGAGGCGTTTGTTCTTGTTCCAATGGATCGTTTCCTGGATGCCATGTGTGTATATGCTGATGTACCCACTTTTTCGTACAGCTGGTTTCCATCCCCCGACCCAGTGTGGCTGTAATACTCTGTGCGTTACGGGTCGTGTGTAGCTGTGCGCGTTTGAAGCACGGGATCTGATATTAAGCGTTTGGTTATGCGTACAAGTCCCTCTGGCAGGGTTGTTTGGCCACTGTATAGCCGTACGTGAAACGTGCTTGTAAGTGAAGTAAGTTACGTTTTGTGTAACCTTGCTGGCAGGTATATTTATACGAAAGTGACCCTCTACTGATTTTGACACGCTAAGATACACGGCCCAACGCTTCGAGAAGGACTTGGCACCTTTCGATGGAAACTTGGTGTCTGCTACGTAGGGTTAGGAACGAGTCTTGCACGATTCGGTTCATTCGGTGGCCCCTCAGAGACGCGGGTACACTGTACAACGCGAGCTTTGTCTGCTCTTTACCAAGTGAGCGCATTCGTATATGTCATTTTGTAATCACTTTTGCGTTAGAGCTCACCTCGTGCTGAGCTTGTATTGGACGGCCATTGAAAACAATGCGTGGCCACACGTTTCTATCCCTTGGTACACGGCCTTGGGTTTTCTCGCCTGGAGGGATCATCTTTCCCGCAGTCCGCCGTGACCGCACTACGATAATAAATATTAAATCACATGTCAGTCATGCCCTCGTTCTACTACCCACGCGTATACTATTCCTTTAGAGGGGCACGGCCCCAAAAAGGACATGTTCCATACCGACATTCCGAAGGCGTGTTCGTCCGATCGTGTGTTCGGTCGTGTCGGGATACTTCTCTCGTACATATTTCGTCATCCGCCTCAACAAACAAAACTTGACCGATATTCTACATATGTTTGTGGGCTCGGTCGTGTCCGCTTGGTTCACTCTAAGGGGAATCCTTTCGAGCGCAACATAGCAAGTTGCCCTGTGGCTCTATGCGCGACTCCCGACCTGCCATCGGTAATGTAAATACCGTCACCACCAATTTTATAGTCAGCGTACCGAGTCTCGTAGCCTATCAACAAGGTGACGGGTCCTCTCTGAGCTATTCTTTGTCATGTGGGTGTCGCGGAATGTAAATTCCTTCTCGCCGAAGCAACTTTTAACTCGACACCCAAAGCTGCTATACTGCGCGCCAGCTGATCAACACTCAACAGTAGTCAAGACTGTAAATACATAGAATGCGCGCAGGGTGATGGAGACCGCTGATCGTGTCCTAAGAGTAACTGTTTTGTCGATATGGTAAGTTCGCATCGACACTCGAACCGGTTAGACTGTAAAAAAACGTCGTTGTTGTTCCTCCAAAGGGACACAGCCCCGAAAAAGTATCTTCCAGGCCGGAACCCTAAACATGTATTCGTACTTACGTTTGTTCGGGTGCCTTTGATTAATTCTGAGGGGAACCCTCTTGAATATAGCACAGCAAGTCACCCAGTGACGTGCGTGACCGACAATCCGCTGTGTCAATATCTATGCTTTCTATCACCTGGTCGCCGCGGTACGTAAACCACCTTCCTTCCCGCCGCCGAAACAACAGCTACGTGGCTCCCCACTCAAATCGGATATACTTCCCACCAACTCATCAACACCCACCAGTAGCCAGACTACAAATGAATAGAACGCGCGCGCGGTGATAGAGACCGCGCACTGATTCCTAAGGGTTATTTTCCTTCTATATGGTAAGCAAGCATCGGCACTCGAGCCAGTCAGGCAGTAAATAAATGAAGAGGATGTGCAATGTGCCAATTCACTTAGTGCGCGAACCACAACTCGCCGTCTCAACCTCTTCCGAGTTCCTTTTTGTCAAAACGGTCGACGAGGTACAGTATGGGGCCGGCAGTGAGAAACGGTATTCTCATCAAGGCTTGATTCCTTACTGCGACACCAACCTCGAGCAACCTTGAACATAGGCCATTAAGTACAAGGGTGGTAGCACTTAGTCTAACGCTCGCTGCTCAGCATGTTTTTTTTACTCCAATTTATTTGCATTCCAAACACGTGATCCTGGCGGTGTTGTTGGATTGTTCCCTGTCCGTAAGCCTATAATGCACGCGTCACAGAACAAAGTAGACGTACTACCACAGGTCACCCCTAGCGCTGTGCGCAACTCACAACCCGTCGTCTTTTAGATATACCAGGTATGCCACAACCACTGATTTAGTAGCCAGAGCATCGAGGCTCATAGCCTATTAGAATGTGATGGGTCCTCTGTGGATTTTGTTCGTTATGTTATTGTAGAGTTATCCAGGAGCGAAGCGGTAGCCACGATCGCGCGCTCGATCTTGTCCTGCGGGGTCGACGCCGCGTCTTCCCACTTAAGCATGGCCACCCTCGCAATGCCTTCCAAAAACTCCGGATACGTCATCTGCAAGAAAGCCGATTAAAATTCATATGATCGGGTTTGAAGACTTGACTTCAGGATGGTCGAGTGCTGCTCTGCTAGGCGTCAAAAACAAAATTATACCTGGTACGAAGTGTGTGCTTGTTGTACACTGCGTACACAAGCATGTAGTATGGTACCGGTATGCAGTCTAACCACACGTACTAAGCAAACTATGAATAGCATTTTGATTGTGAAATCGCCCATTTTTCAGACGAAAATTCCAATGCGATGCTTCAAGATAAAAATTGAGATACATACGCCGTCTGAGCGAAAGTCGGTTAAATACGACTGAGTTCAAGTTCACCGTGGGCACTAATGAAGTCAGAAAAGAGGCGCACACACGGTGTGTGGTGGGAGGAGGAAGAGGTAATCTCACGATGCCTTCTAAACCCTCGGGATACGTCATGAAAAAACGACGTAATGATAAACGCCTTTGGTTGAATTCGAATACGTATGATAGTAATAGCAGCAACGGAATTTTAGCTCAGGGAAAAATACATATATAAAAAAGAGACGATTGCAGCATCGACCACGTCCAATGTGGCCGGTGATAACTTGAGAAAGCGAACTGCAACGATGCAAGGGACTCTACGATACCGGCGCAGCATGGAACTGCCCGTACTGCTGCGCAATCACACTTACAATAATAATAGGCGGTTAATGACACCGAAATTTCATTGTTTCGATCGCCATCTCAGTTTTGGTTCCGAAAGGGTAAGTTATCCGCCGAATGTGAACAATGACCGCATTACCTGTTCGATCGGAGCTCCCACTTCTAAGGGAGGGGCCGCTGTTGAAGCGTCCCCGCCACAGAGGTCGTTCTGCGCCCCTGCGAACGCCTGTCTGGCCTCCTTCACCGTTAGCTCGTCGTCCTCCTATCCGTACATGGCAGGAGGTCGTAAGCAATAATGGAACGACTTAACTTACCGCACTCCCGTTTCAGGGGGGGAGGTACTTGAAATTAGACCTTTGGTACGTGTTGCTACACGGTGCATTATCAGTAAAAGCAAACGTAACAACAAAACCAACCACAAACTTCTTCCCCCGGGACATAAAACACATATCTATCTCGCCCCCTTGATATCGGCGTCGCGAAGAAGCATCCTAGATTCCATGATGTTCGTCAGGATACCACATAACAAGAACAAGAACAAGAACAAGAACAAGAACATATATCACCCCCTTGTTATTGCCGCCCAAGAGGCCGGCGTCGCGAAGAAGCATCCTGAACTCCACGATGTTCAGCAAGACGCACAGGGCCGCAGTGCCCCCCCCAGCTCTGTCGTCCGCCTTGCTGTACTTATCGAACACCAGTTGCAGTTTCGCGTCGTTGTCGTGATAGAGCGCCAGAATATCGTCGGAGCCAAGCGCTCTTGGGACAAGAGACAGGTCGAGGAGGGTACGGAGGAAACGCGGGAGGGACAGTAAAGAAGGGAGTGCGTAACCACCGATTAAGCCGCCAGCGCTGACTGCACGGGGTTCGAGGCCCAGACTGTGCTTGAGTTAGGGAAACACCAACTGCTAGCTCAACAGCTATGTTAGATAGAGATGCACCACAACCAAGGGGCTGACGGTTACCCTCATTGGATATGATTTGAGTGACTGTTCTAGTCCCTTGGTTATGCAGCATCTCCATTGGACATAACCATTGAGCTAGCAGTTAGCGCCGACTGCTAGCTCAGCGGTTGTGGAGTATATTTGACATGGGGTGTTTCGGGATGGCAGAGAGGAGGGGCACCACCCGGACAACGAGCGTTGCGTACCCGCCCCCCTTCTCTCCCCATCTTCATCCGACCAAGGCTACGGTGGTGAAAGGCGTAGCCTTATTTTCGCTACAGGGGGGACACATACTACGGCAGAGGTGCGCCTTTTTTTGCTGGAACTCCTTGCTTGAGGAGCTCTAGACTATACCTCACCCACTTCATTTCGAGAAAAAAACTTAAAGTGAAACTCAATGAAAAAAAACGTGTCTCGGGGATACAAAACAACAATTCTGCCAAACAAGAATATGGCATTCCACCGACGGTTTTGGTTTACTAATAGGTTACGGAGTCTCGTCATTCGTAGGCTATTTAGGCAAACAAACACTGCTTCTTCTGTCGTAGCACGCGTCGGCGGTACCTCCATTAGCACTACCGCGCGAGCGGACCTCGCTCAAAAACGTATTTTAACTTCTTTGTTGTCGCAGCGTACCAAAACAATTGTATGGTGGTGAGTAAATTAGGTAGCCGCTGCCGCGAGTGGTGCTGGGTCGCCGACAAAAGAGATCCCAAAAGTAACTTCAAGGACTGCCGTACCCTCGGTTCTCCGTGAGGAACCACATTGTCAACGCGTGGGAACAGAGCACGGGGTTTGCAGAGCAGCACGACGAGAAACCCTTTGAGTTGACTGAGAGCAAAACAACAATTCAAAAAGAGATAACTATCAGGTGGGGAGACAAAGTAACCATCGTTTTCCCCAGAACAGGTAAGCCTTGCAACGATTTGTGGAGACCCGTGCATGTGAGGCTCCCAGGGACACTCGCTTCTTATTCATTGCGAATTATCATATTGAACTGAGCAAAGGTACGTACCAACACGATACAAACGCTGGTTTTAATAGATACCTGGTAAACAACACGGTACGGGGGTAGCTGAGCTGTTTGTGCGGGGGGTATCGACACTTTGTGAAGAGATAAAGGAGGGAGAGAGGGAGAATGGAGAGAAGCGAAGGTTCAGACAGATGTACCAGTTGCTTTTATAGCAGGACACTGGGTGAATCGCTGCAGCTGCAACGCTGACACCGGGCAGCGTATGGCGGTGGAATAAGCTACACTGGAAAACCGTTTGTAAACGCTTGTCCTCGTACGTTTTGATTTGTAGGCCGATGACCTTGCGATGTGCCAGCGGCACTATCACGTCTTCCATGAACAGTGTCACCGCCTCGTGAACGCTGTGAACACAACGACAGACAGACAGACAGACAGACAGACAAACAGACAGACAGACAGACAGACAGACAGACAGACAAACAGACAGACAGACAGACAGACAGACAGACAGACAGACAGACAGACAGACAGACAGACAGACAGACAGACAGACAGACAGACAGACAGACAGACAGACAGGCAGGCAGGCAGACAGACACACAGACAGACAGACAGACGGACAGACAGACAGACAGACAGACAGACAGACAGACAGACAGACAGACAGACAGACAGACAGACAGACAGGCAGACAGACAGACAGATAGACAGGCAGACAGACAGACAGACAGACAGACAGACAGACAGACAGACAGACAGACGGACAGACAGACAGACAGACAGACAGACAGACAGACAGACAGACAGACAGACAGACAGACAGACAGACAGGCAGACAGACAGACAGATAGACAGGCAGACAGACAGACAGACAGATAGACAGACAGACAGACAGACAGACAGACAGACAGACAGACAGACAGACAGACAGACAGACAGACAGGCAGACAGACAGACAGACAGACAGGCAGACAGACAGACAGACAGACAGACAGACAGACAGACAGACAGACAGACAGACAGACAGACAGACAGACAGACAGACAGACAAACAGACAGACAGACAGACATGTAAAATAGATACACCAGAGAAAAAACGAAAAAGGACAAATGCTTTGCAGCAATCAGACAGTTTTTATGCCTAGGCGATGGGTTTATTCATCGGGACTGTTGCGCCTTCAGTTTGTTCAGGCCAGGCTCCTCAACCCAAAACTGTCAGAATTTAATTTTTTTGGCGGGGGAATACTAAACAGTTTTTGTACCTAGGCCATCCGTTTGTTCATCGGATTGTCGTGCTTTCAGTTTGCTCACAATCACTGTTTTGGGTCAAAGAGGTATGGTACTCCTCAAAATTTGAGGAGCTCCGGAAAAAAAAAAAAACTGTGCCCCCTTCATTCAGATATATGTTTTCACCAAAAAGTGGTACCTCTACCTTAACACGCGTTAGATCTCAAGCAAACCATGACGCCGCCTGTTTTTATAGGAACGCCATGACGCATAACCACAATAACAACGCCTGCCTACATGGGGAACATGGAAACCACAACACAGTGCAAAGCTCGGTTTCGTTTTCACAGCGGAGGCATGACGCCCCGCCCCTCCAACCCCCCCGTCCGTGCTCTGTGTCAAAGCCTTTGAAGGCTTTCGAATACATCACCGAGCTCCCCAATACCCGATATTCCCCCCCTCGAACGTGCAAATTAAAGAACGTTTGTAACCACCCCCACGATCTACCTACGGTGATGACAAATACACGTGCTACGATAGACGTGCACCACTTTTTTTCTAATTATATTCTTCAATTTGGGAGCTTGAGACCTCTCCCAAAAACTGATTTGGAGAAAAAATAAAACTGCCACCGGATGAATAATCCCATGGCCTGAGTTCACAACGGAACGAGAATCACGCAAAACGAAAGTGGTCTATTTCCGACGAATTTGAGTTGAGGAGCCCGTCATTCAGAAAACAAAAGAGCCAAGAAAAAATGCTGCCCCTATCGTAGCATGCGTCTAAATACAGTCAAGGATAAATTACAGCTAAAAATGACTTGTGTGAGGAAGGGAAATTTGGAAATGGTTGGCGGCGAGTCATAGAAGAGGCACTGAAGAGGTACTGCTGCTTTGTGGGCGGATACTCGATTTCTATCGGAATGGCGTCCACATTATATTGTTGGAGGGCGAAACGATAAGACAAATGTTACTAATCGCAGCCGTGTTTTTAAGTACCTCCTACCTGCTGGCGTTTTCTGTTTTGGGCGAGCCTCTGGCCGACTCCCCCGCGACGCCTCCTCGACCCCCCGCAGAGGCGCCAGAGGAAATGTCGTGCCGGCCACCTCACCCCCCCCCACTCCCCCGTCCCCTTCCTTCTTCCCCCCTCCTCCCCACGCTCGATTTACAGCCCTTTGGGTCAAGCTTCATCAGATTCCCCACTGGGCAAGAAATACCCTACCTGTTAGTGGGTATTAGCCGACATATTCTACCATAATAACTGTACCTGCAAGCGTTTTTTTTAGTTTGGACGAGCCTCTGACTATCTCTCCAGCTTCGCCCCCTCCTCCCGCGGAGGCACCGCTCGAGGAAATATTATGCCGCCGCCCCCGCACCCCATGCTCCGTTTGATGCCCTTTGGGGGAAGTCAAGCGCCACCAACAATCCCGTTAGCCGAGGATTACCTTACTCGCTAGCGTTTTTTTTTTTGCCAAGAAATATTTTACCTGCTAGCGGTTTTTACTTTGGACGAACCGCTGGCCGACTCCCCAATAGTGCCTCCGCCACCTCCCGCGGAGGTGCCACCCGAAGAAACGTGGTGCCGGCCGCAAGCTAACCATATCACCGAAAAAATGAATCCCACAACGCCCATTGCGGGCGTTGAGCCTCGCCCCTGGACGCACCAAGGGGAGATCCGAGTGATTCGGGATGCACAAATAAGGGTTTCAAGTGGTCGTGGTTAGGGTTGGCGTTGTCACGCAGAAAAACATTCCCGCATTTCGGTGTTTTACATCCTTGAATCAAGCTGAGCAACAAATATAGCAGAAATGCGAAGCCGATCACGAGTGTCTGGCATGCATCGGCGGCCTTGAGACTGACTCACCTTGCCACCGCTGCAGGCGTTGATAGCCTCTCCGAAGCTTTTCTCCACGAGATCGCGGGATTTCGCGGCGCCGAACCCTCTCAGATCGTGGATGAACGCCGAAAACTTTACCGAACGGTGTCGGGGGAAGAACGGGTTGGCGAAAACGGGGGCATCGGCAAACCGTTGAGAACGTCTTGCCGTGTGTGTAACCGCGGAGCATCACGACGGCGTAGCTTCCCTTCTGCTCTGTGGGCGACTCGTGGTGAGCAGCGCAAGCAGACTGCAGCAATGGGGTTCCCCCCCCTGGGGAATAATCTGCCTACGTTTTGGAACGTGAAATGCCACACAACGCGCATATTTGCCCCCGTTCGGCGGGCGGCTTGAGACGCGCGTTTGGGTCTTCGACATGGTGCTTTCAAAGGCTGCCGTCTGGATTCGGCCGACGCAGGACGCGTTCTACGATAGAGGTGTTAAGGTATGCCACCTTTTGGCAAACATATTTTCTGAATATCCGAGCTCCTTGACGCCCCCTCGTCGGAATGCCGTTCTTGTTTTGCAGTATGGATACTTGGGTCGTTCTGCGGTAGTCCCCCCGGCTATTATTTGACGAAATCGCCGGTTATGAAACCAGCTCCCGGCCGTATCTCCTGACATACGGTGCCCCTTGCCACGCCGACGTCACCCCTTGATAGTCTTTTACAAACAAGAAAATATGTGAAGATCCGTTTTCTCATAGCAATCTATTTTTTCTCGTGCCAAGCAGCCAGGGTCGGACTGCCTGCACCAATATTTAAAGAACTATAATATAGGAACTAGAATAGAAATATGGAATTGTAATTCCGCCGCGCCTTTGCGGAGGTGTTGTGGAATCTTCCCGACCTAGCCGGCTAGCCTAGTAGCAAGCAGTCGTGCATCGGAGTGCGAGCAGGGAACAGTCCCAGCAGTAGCAGGGTGTACCAGCAGTAGCAGGGTAACCCTAACCCTAACCCTAACCCAGAGATTTCTCGGTTTTCAATCTTTATTTCATATAATAAGAAAAAATGCTCGCGTACACTACCGTGAAACCCTCAATCCTTTCCTACGCTAACTTCAAGTAAACTTGCTCCCAAACATAATTCTAATCGTCAAGGCGTTAAATGAAGTCGCTGGTTTTCGGGGGGGGGGGCTACACTAGAATCAGAAGAAGTTTTTGTACCTAGGCCATGGGTTTGGTCATCGGGCTGCCCCGTAAGTTTGCTCAAAATAAGATTCCTTAGAGGGGTATATATAGATCTCCTCATTAGGTTAGGAGCCTCACAACAATTTTTTTACAACAGGTATAATAGGTATATAGCTCTTCACCAGGTTAGAAGCGTTATATCAAAAATGGTACAATAAGTATAATAGGTATATAGCTTCTCATCGGGTTAGGAGCCTGATAACAGAAAACAGTAAAATAGGTATCATAGATATACAGCTCCTCCTCAGGTTAGGAGCCTCTAAACAAAAATGGTATGATACAAGGGCTCCGCATGGGTGCCGGCATTCGCCGGCGCCCATGCTTCGGGTGGGGCAGGGCAGCACTTCGACAACTTAAGGTGTAGCTGTCCGATTTGGCATGCATTGAACTTTAAAGTAATGCCAAGAGTTTGATACGAACATGGGATTATGAAAGTCATGCTTTGACAAAAGAAAATACGTAATATTATACAACAAAGAAGGCAAGGATAGGCAAAACAAACTATGTTAAATGCGCCGTCAAGTAAAAGTTGGCGTCTATCAAACAAAAATACCGAAAAGAGTATTATTGTTGAGAACCTGCGTCGCCTCTAGGCGAAACAAAAGAGGCCTTGAGACTGCACTGCTGTCCCTGTGGCAATGGAGGTTCAAAGTCGACAGGATGCAAAGTCGGTTTGCATCAAACGTCGACATGCCATTGGGGACATGTCAGCCGGCGAGGTTTTGGAAGATTGTTGTGTTAGTTACGTGAAGGCTGTCGCATTGATTAGTCTGCGTGGTCGCGGGCGAGGAAGAAAACGTAGAAAAGGAGGGCGATCTCTCGTTGAGGCGGCGTTGTCTAAGATTGGCGCCGGGGTGGCTTTGCTCGTACGGGAGGTTGGCGTCGCGCTTCTTCTCTGTTTTTTCTCGGGAAGGCGGGATATTTGTATCTGCTGTCTTTGCTTCGTGGGTGCTTTCACGTTGTCGAAATCGGACGCGTCCCCTCGAACATAATATCCGGAGTGTCTCTACCATGACGACTGCTGATAGTGCCGTGCGTATTTCCTAGAGACTGACATATTATTTACTGGTAGTAACAATAATAATATACCTTTGCAACATTTTTTTTTCTTCATCCCATTTATTATCCCCGCACCACTTTCGAGCTCCCTCCCAGTAGTAACTCAGATCATCCGGGGTCACATAGCGGGCCCTCCTCCTCCCTCCTCACTTCGGCACGTGCCTTCATTTTTACCGCGAGGAGAATCCAGCATTTTCTTCCCTCGTCGACTCGCGTCGAATTGTACCTACCCACGCTCCTAGGCGCTCTCAGCACTTGATCCCTTTTTTTTTTGCATTTTTGCAAATGAAGTCAAATCTCATCGTGGTGGGTGTCGAACTCAAGGACAACCAAACCTTAGTAGTATTCGAGGGTAAAACCACTAGACCACCGGGGCGGCCGGCTGACAATTGATTAAAACAAAACAGGATCTTTGCATAGAGATTACATTTCCTCCCCCATATTGTATGATATTACGATGGTTGACGCGGTATGTATAGAATAAAGCGCCAAATACCTAAATATCAGCGTACGCGGAGTTTTAGATATCATGAATAACGAACGACCGCGACGGCAGAGCACGGCAAAGCATAGCGCTTCGCTCTGCTGAGGTAGCGCTGCGGTGCGCTGCTGAGCTGAGCCGCAGGGCATCGCAGGGCACTGCACGGCGCTTCGTTGCTGTAAGCTATAGCGCTGCGATGGGGTGCTGGGCGGTGTCGAGCTGATGAGCCAAGCCCAGATCTCAGCCGATGAACCTTCGTCAAGTACAAAACAAATGGTGGGAATCAAAGAAAAGCTAAAGCTGGACCGTTCCGCAACTAATGCACAGGCGGAAAATTAGCGGCAAATGGTAGGAAGTTCAACTTACTAGACAAAGAGGAAGGAAAAACCGCGAAAAAGTTTACAATCGTGTTGGCAGAAAAACCAAATTTGCAGGAAGCAGCTGAAAGGTCAAGAAACAGGCAATATTTCAGTTGTTGTTGTTGTCGTTCTCACATTAACTCGCATAATCAAGTCCGTGGTCACAGGACAGGCTCCAGTCACTCTGGACCTGAGGAATACCCTAGGGGAAAAACACAAACAACCCAAGGTGGTACACGCATAGATCACACGCAATTCATGCCTCCACCAGAAACATATAAAAGTGAAATCGGGAGTCAGTCTACGATGTGCCAGGTCCATACCGGTGCATACGTCTCATTACTCGCGCCTGGAAAAACCGACTATACCGCTTGCCACCCAAGAAAGACTACCACGTATATATTACATGTGGTATCCATCACTACGCATACGCACAACAGACGCAAGTCAATTGGAAAAAAGAAACAAAAAAAGAAGAGAAAGGAAAGGAAATGGGTGCATGGGGCCAAGAAAAAGAAAAGGTAAATAAATTGTGGGGTCTACTGGCGAGTCTGCCACCAGAACGATGCCACGTGGTTTTTCGACGATCTACAGCAGTACTACGAACGACTTCCGATACACCCACCGAAGCACGGACTACCGGCCAATTGCGCGATCGACAGCTGGCCGTGGTTGTCACGTGTCTCTGTGTTGGGGGCCCCTGTGCGCTGCCTCTTGTTGGCTCTTGTTTGGGTAAAACATGCGGTGTGCTCGATGGTCTCACGGCAGCAGCACACCAGAATCAGAACGTCCGCTCGTACGACGTATCATTCTTACAGGAAATGTAATATTTTTTCTTCATCAATATGAACATAAAACGGTTGTTATATATTGGACAGAGTGATGCGTGTACGACTAAACTTGCCAACTGCACTCGTACTGCACTTTGAGCTATCTGCTGTGGTTCTGGTTGCTACTAGTTGCTGCAGTATGTGCTAGAAGTTTCGCCCTTCGGCTACTGCTGCTGCACCTGATGTTGTGTGTTTGCCAATGTCGTCAGTTGGCGTTCATGCTCGTCGTACATACTGCTGTTCTCACCCAGTACGTAAGGGTTTCCTCGTACCTCGACGGCACGACGACGAGCTTAAAACAGAAGGGAGGTGACATGAAATGGCGTGGACAACGGCCACATAGAAGCGAGCACAGCGGGATAGTTCGCTGCGAATCAACCGCACTCGTTCATACCTACAACAGAGGCTGACTGGAGTGTCAGCGGCCATGCTAAAGCCAGGGCCAAAGGCCGAAGAGACGGCTCTACCTGCTTGGTTTTGTCTCGAGATTCTGTTACGTGAAAATATCATGATTTGGGAGTTACTTTGTCACGAAACGTCTTGCCGTCGGTAATTTGTGTCGTGAAGTTGTTGGATATCGTCGGTAACTTGTGTCACGTTTTAGGTGAACCCCACTAAAAAAATGAACTTTCAGCTGGCAAAACGAGCAGAAACAACAGCAATAAAAAGTCCGGGCAAGAAACCAAACGAACTAGTAAAAAAGTACAGCAAAGGAACTAACGCTCGAGATTATGCCACCTCAAAATTCCAAACACTATCAAGTACCGTTTGGAAATGATGCCAATTTTGTAAATCATCCAGGCGTTGCAGACATAGTCTAAAGATGCATCCGAAATCTTCGAAATTCCTCCTCGACATGCGGTATTTTTGCAACTTCTCGCTTGTCTCGCTCGGCATCCCTCCGCGTTCACGTCGATGTACGGAACGGACACGGAAGGGCGAGGGTTGGAGCCGCCCCCCGAAGGCGGCGCTCGAACCAAGCTATATTCGACCGAGAATTCCAGTTCCGCGAATCGCATACTTCGACCGAGACAAAAAAACTCCTGGCTAAATACCAAGCACCAAAGAAGGATTTTATATATATTTATTTATAATGGGTATACAGCTCTTCATCAGGTTAGGAGCCTCAAGACAAAAATGGTATAATAGGTACAATATTAGGTATACAGCTCCTCATCAGGTTACGAGCCTCAATACAAAAAGGGTTAGAAATAGGTACAATAGGTATAGAGCTCCTCATCAGGTTAGGAGCCTCATATTAAAAATGATATAATAGGTATAATAGATATACAGCTCCTCATCAGGTTACGAGCCTCAAAACAAAAATGATATAATAGGTATAATAGGTATACAGCTCCTCATCAGGTTAAGAGCCTCAAAACAAAAAAGGCTATAATATGTATAATAGGTATACAGCTCCCCATCAGGTTAAGAGCTTCGGAAACAAAAAGGGTATAATGGGTATCATAGGTACACAGCTCCTCATCAGGTTAGGAGCCTCAAGACAAAAAATGGTATAATAGGTACAATAATAGGTATACAGCTCCTCATCAGGTTACGAGCCTCCAAACATAAATGGTATAATAATAGGTATAACAGGTGAAGAGCTCCTCATCAGGTTAGGAGCCTCATATTAAAATGGTATAATAGATACAATAGGTATACAGTTCCTCATCAGGTTAGGAGCCTCATAACAAAGTTGGTATCATAGGTATAATAGGTGTACAGCTATTTATCAGGTTACGAGCCTCAAAATAAAAATGGTATAATAGGTGTAATAGGTATATAGCTCGTCACCAGGTTAGGAGCCCTTCATAACAGAAATGGTATAATAGGTATAATAGGTATAGAGCTCTTCATCAGGTTAGGAGCGCCATATCAAAAGTGGTACACTAGGTATAATAGGTATGCAGCTCCTCATCGGGTTAGGAACCTCTTAACAAAAAATGATATAACAGGTATAATAGGTGTACAGCTCCTCACTAGGTTAGGAGCCTCATAACAAAAGTTGTATGATAGATACACAGCGGCTCATCAGGTTAGGAGCCTCAAAACAAAAGAGGTATATTAGGTATAATGGGTATACAGCTCCTCATCAGGTTAGGAGCCTTTTAATAAAAAAAGGTGTAATAGGTATAATAGGTGTACAGCTATTCATCAGGTTAGGAGCTTCGGATACAACAATGGTAGAATAGGTATAATAGGTATACAATTCTTCACCAAGTTACGATCCTCAAAACAAAATGGTGTAATATCTGTAGTAGGTATACAGCGCCTCATCAGGTAACGAGCCTCAAAACGATTATGGTATATTATGTATAATAGGCATACAGCTCCTCATCAGGTTACGAGCCTCAAAACAACAATGGTATAATAATAGGTATATTAGGTATAGAGCTCCTCATCAGGTTAGGGGCCTCATAACGAAAATTATATAATAGGTATAATGGGTCTACAGCTCCTCATCAGGTTAAGAGTCAGAACAAAAATGGTATAATAGGTAAAATAGGTGTACAGCTCCTCATCAGGTTACGAGCCTCATAACAAAAAATGGCATAATAGGTATAATAGGTATGCAACCCCTCATCGGGTTAGGAGCCTCATAACAAAAATTGTGTAGTAGGCGTGATAGGTATAGAGCTCTTCATCAGGTTAGAAGCGTCATATAAAGAATGGTACAAAAATATATCATAGGTATACAGCCCTTCATCAGGTTAGGAGCCTAAAAAAAAAAAGGTGTAATCGGTATAATAGGTATACAGCTCCTCACCAGGTTAGGAGCCCTTCATAACAAAAATTGTATAATAGGTATAATAGGTATACAGCTCCTCATCAGGTTACGAGCCTCGTAACAAAACGTGGTATAATAGGTATAGTAGGTATACAGCTCCTCATCAGGTTAGGAGCGTCATATCAAAAATGATATAATAGGTATAATAGGTAAACAGCTATTCATCAGATTAGAAGCGTCATAACGAAAACGGTATAACAGGTATAATATGTATATAGCTCCTCATCAGGTTAGGAGCCTCAAAAAAAAAAAGGCAAAATAATAGGTATATTGGGTATATAGCTCCTCATCAGGTTACGAGCCTCAAGACAAAAACTGGTATAATAGGTATAATAGGTATAGAGCTCCTCATCAGGTTACACGCCTCATAACAAAAAATGCTGTAACAGGTATAATAGGTATACAGCTCTTCATCAGGTTAGGCGCGTTATATTAAAAATGGTATAATGGGTATAATCGGTATACAGCTCCTCATCAGGTTACGAGCCTCAACACAAAAATGGTATAATAGGTGTAATAGGTATACAGCTCGTCGTCAGGTCAGGAGCCCTTCATAACAAAAATGGTATAATAGGTATAATCGGTATATAGCTCATCAGGTTAGGAGCGTAATATATAAATATGGTATTTTAGGTATACAGCCCCTCGTCACGTTAGGAGCCTTATATCAAAAAAGGTTATAATAGGTATAATAGGTATACAGCTCCTCATTAGGTTTGGAGCATTAGAAAAAAGCAACGGTTGGTGCACCATTGCCGTATCATGTGACGTGGTACGGATTTTGTGCCGTGCATGGCGTTCCAGAAGGTGCTCTCAGAAGCTCTTCTGATTTTTGCCCACCTTGTACTATGTCAACAAAACAGTGGAGGGGAGGGGGGTGGGGGTGCCGTACACCCTTTGGGATAAGCTGGGCGTGAGCAGCGATCTGCTCACTACGATAATGGTGGAATCCCGCACTTGCCTCGACGAGTCATCCCATGGCAGGAGTTGCACCCTTCGGGACAAACGTTTGTTACCTGTTACCAGTTGAGCTCCTTGGGTGTGGAACTATCGGTTTAGTATGATAACTTTACGATCATGCGAATTATGTGTTTTAGGGCTAGTGCGCAGCCACGTAGGTCGGGTTGCGCGAAGCGAATGTCTTCGAAGTCATGTTCCGGGTGAGATATGGAGCTCCTCGTGGGTAGGAGCTCAGAAGCTTCTGGGGCCCCCCTAGGGTGGGGTGACTCCTCCAGCCGTATTCTGCTGTTGCATCCCTGTATAGCGTGGGATGACTCCTCCGGTCGTATACCACCGTAGATGATAAGACGCAAGGTAAGCGCACACGCCCTCCCGACATTCTTCAAAGTAGCAAGGGGGGCACACCCAAAGGAAGGCGGTGGGCTTAGAAATCAATTCATAACCTTGACACATGCTACTACTCCGGCAGAAGAGGCACACCAATGATTTTGTTCCAATGAGGCTCCTCTCTCGACGCGCTGTATACTCCAGGCGCATGACACGATAGAGGTGCTGCACATGCCACGATGGAGGTGCTGCAGCAGTTTCTTTCTGGGGCTCCTGACTTGAAGAGAGCTCTATTGATATCTCACACACAAAATAATTCTGAGTCGTAAGCTGGAAGTGCAACCCCGACGAACAAGTCCATCGCTTAGGGGTACATGAAGTTCAGGTTGAAAAACGGCAACGACATTTCGATGATGTTTGGTTAAGGAGGCCCGTCGTTCTGAAAATATTTCAGCCAAAGAGCGGTATACCTTTTCACCTCTATCGTAGCAACTACTCGTTCCGTGGGCACCCAAAATCTGTTATCTTTTATACGAAAAATGGAAGTGCAAACCCGATAAATAACCTCATCATGTCCTAGGTATACATAAAACGAAAAAAAACGAGGTGAAAGTGGAAGATGACAGTCCAGCTGTATCGGGTTAAGAAAGTCCCGAAGTTCCGAGAGTGTATTTTTAACGAAAAGGTGCTACCTCTATCAGAGCAGTTGTCTCCCCCCATAGACACATCTCTCTGTGTTTGCGCCCTCTATGTTGTCGTAAAAACCAGCCTACCAAGGTTCAAGGTTACAGCAGTAGTGGGGGAGTCACTTTTGGGGGGGGGGCTTTTTCGCAGTGGCTCGGGGTCACTCGCGCGAGTGACCCCTTCTGTTGCGGTCTTGACCTATCGTGACTGCTCGAATTTTTTCGATGCGAATCTGTAATGGCATGGTAAAATCTATGCTGCACCAAAAAGAACGCCTCAAGCATTCTCGGCAAGTACAGAGTCACTCGGGCGAGTGGCTCAAACCCGGTAATGAAAATGTTGGGGGTATATCGTAATATCATCCTAACATCATCCTAACATCATCCTAACATCATCCTAACATCATCATAACATCATCATAACATCATCATAACATCATCATAACATCATCATAACATCATCATAACATCATCATAACATCATCATAACATCATCATAACACCATCATAGCATCATCATAACATCATCATAACACCATTATAACATCATCATAACATCATCATAACATCATCATAACATCATCATAACATCATCATAGCATCATCATAACATCATCATAACATCATCGTAACATTATCGTAACATCATCGTAACATCATGATATTAATAAAATCATCATAACATCATCATATAATCATCACAATATCATCATAACATCATCATAACATCATCATAACATCATTATAACATCGTCAGAACACCATCACAACATCATCGTAACATCATCATAACATCATCATAACATCATCATAACATCATCATAACATCATCATAACATCGTCAGCATAACATCATCATAACATTATCATAACATCCCCCCTACTTCCGTATCCTTGGTACTCCCAAGGCGTCCGAGGGGTTGTGTGTTGTCTTGATAGTTTTTTTTTTGTATTTTTTTTCGGTGCACTCAACATCCCCTTGTTGTTTCCCCACACCCGGATTTGTGATTGACTCGCCTCCATAATGTCGAGCTCCCCTGTGGCTATCGCCGAGCCCACGCTAGCGTAGTGCTTGAAAATCTCCACCAAAGTAACGTAGTGCGCCAGAACGACCCTCTTCACGTTCGCTTGCTCTTCGAGGTCCTCCGTTATCCTGAAAACAGAAAAAAACGCGAGGGACCCAATCGATCCCCCGGACAGAAGAGGGAGGGAGGTGAGGGTACGGGAGCGGAATAGGTGTGTTCAAGACCATGCACGGCTGGCTGTAGGTTTATAGGCCATAAGCCTTCCCACACCCCTATGATGCCAGGACGGCACGAGTCGTCGGATTTGCATCGACCAGGCAGAGGGAGAGCGGTAACCTCATTTCATGCATGGCCCTATCCTTTAATAAAACCATAGACCCTCCGGTGACACATGGTACTGTAGAGAGTGTGCACCCACTTTTTGTGTTCTGAGGCTCCTAACCTATTGAGGTGCTCTATACTATTAATAGTATATCTCTCTGAGGCAAAAAACTGATAAAGAGAAAACTGAACGCGAAACCCGATGAACAAATTCCCGTGGCCTATATATATAAACCGGTATGACACATGCCACGGCAGAGGTGCACCACTCGTTTTCTTAATACTATTTCTCACTTGATGCATTCTACACCCCTCTGAGGCAAAAGCTGATTTCAGGAGTTAAACCGAAAGTGCTACGTACTCGATCAACAAACCCAACATGGCCTAGATGTATTCAATTATAATGGCAAAAAGAAAAGAAACGAAATTGGGACGATTTCAGGTTAAGGATCCCCGTCATTCAGGAACCATTTTCGCCAACAAAGGTATACCTTGATACCTCTATCGTTGCATGCTTCTCATACAACAAAAAACGCGAGTCCAAAAATAATTTCGGGCGACTTTGGGATAAGGAGGGGCCCCGTCATTCAGATTATAAGTTCGTCAAAAAGTGCTTCGTGCCTCTATTGGTAGCGCCCGTCCCGTACAAGTCTACAATGCCGGGACGGAGCACATCGAGTTTTCAACCTGGACCAGGCGGATAACGCTTGCACCCAAGCGTATATCATCCGTGGACACGCATGCTGCAATGGAGGAGTCATCGCCCACGGTATAGGGGTGCAGCGGGAGTTCCTGAGCTCCTAACACGAGGAGCGCTCAAATTATATCACGCCGAAACATGACTTCGAAGGTGTTCGTTCGCGCAATTCGACAAACTCTCTACGTATACTTCGCAAGGGTTAAAAACAATTACTATGCTTGTACAGTATCAGACGAACCGGTAGGCTTTTCCTCACTTGAGGAGCTCAACCAAAGGGGCCCAACCGGGCCCGACGCTTGGAGCCATCCCACGGTAGGGGAGCAGCATCAGTCCCTGAGTTCCTCACAAGAGGAATTCAATATCTCACCCGATACTACATGACTTCGAAGGCATTCGTTCGCACATCCCGACCAAGCTTCTATGCCTTAGTCCTAAAACAATACGTACTCGTGAAATTGCTTGATCAATGAATAACCTCTAGTTCCTCACTTGAGGAGCTCAATCGGACAGGTACTTTACAGCTGGTACTTTATTAGTTAATCCAACAACTGCAACCCCAACTGTGGGATGACTCCGTGTTACGATAGAGGTGCACCGATTTTTTCTGAGGTCCCCTCACTTTCGGAGGTTAAGACATGTCCTTCTTAACCCCAAAAAAACTGATTTGGGTGAGAAAGCTAAACCTGCTTAAATCGCGGATGAAAACAAACATGGCCTAGGTACACGCAACGAAATCATCCCCCCAAAAAAATGACCTAATTTCCGACGATTTTGGGTTAAGGAGTGTCTTAAGTCGTTCAGAACCCATTTCAGACGAAACGTGCTACCTCTATCGTGGCAAGAGTTGGCCATAATCGTTTGGTCCAAGACGTTCCACCCCTACCGTGGGATGGGTCAGAGGTGCGAGGTATATTTACCCCAAGTCCGGTCGCCCCGGTGGCGTATCAGGCTATCCTCGAGCCTGGCATAGTTCAGTTTCGTGAGTTCGAATCTCCCTGAGTGCATACTCTATAGATGCGTGGGGATTCTTTTTCTTGTGCACAAATTGACTTGCGTAAAGCGCGAGAGCGTGAGTTAGCAGCACTCGATGAACAATCGACGAGCAGTGGGATTGCTGAACCCTATGCGCGATAAAAATTGAAGGCAATAACCGGGGGGGGAAGGAGGGACGACACCTGTGACCACGGCTTGACCAGAAGCTGGAAAGTAGAAATACGCAAAAAAAAAAGAAGAAAAAAAAAACTTTTCGGCAAAAACTATTCTCTGAACATGACGAGACTCAAACCCAAAACCGTCCGACATTTTCAGTTCTTGCTTCGTTGCAATACTATTTTTTGGTATACCTAGGGCATGAGATTTTGTTATCGAGGGCTGGTATAGTTTACTTCGGAGGTGGAAATTAATCCATTGTTGTACCTCCACACTGTTAATAACAATTTACAGGGGCTCCGCTGCGCGGACGGCGTCAACCACAAGCTACGCTCGCGCAAGGAATAACACAACTAATAAATGTGAAGGGGGCAGAAAGAAGAAGCCCATGATTTGGTGCAACCAGCGATTTGATGATGCCAAGAGCTACTTGAGCAGAGCTGATTGGCTCATAAAAACAAAATCATAGCTCCTCGAGTGCGGAGTCCTAGAAAACCAATTAGTTGGAGGACATCTACCGTAGCACGTGTCCGTGAAGTGTTCGGTGAGTTGCATAAAGGGCAATGGTGCAGCGGAAGTTTCTGTGCTCTTACCCATGAGGAGCTCAATGTCTCACCATCATCACCCGAAATATTACGTCGAAGGCATTCGTTCGCGTAATCGGACCAGCACTTGTATTTTTTTATATAATATATCCTCCGGCGGATGGGGAAAAATGGAGCTTAAGCTCACCACACTTCCACGTATTTTCATACACGTCGTGTGTCGACTTGACTCAAGTACGTTCGCAATCCAGCGCTAGCTGGCGTGTCCTTCGGTTCCAACTACAGTGATAGCGCGAGCTGTCCTTACCGGCGTCCCCCGTTACTACTCCGGCAGCGCAAGCTATAGCTGTATACGGATGTGTGAGTATGTCGACCCGGCCTTCTAATCATGAAACAAATATACTCGTAAGAGTATCAGAGCAACCGGCAGTTTGCCACTGGAGGAGCTCAACCGGACACAAATGATCAACCCAGCAAATGCAGCGCCCACCGTGGGATAACTCTCGCGTGAAGGGCCGGGACGGGGGTTATGTTGGCCCAAGGGGTACAGTACGGGTACTAGTTACTACTACTTGTCATTTTTAAGACCTTTCGCTCTAGCGGCTCAGGGCTATTCACTCGCACGAGTGGGCCAACCCTATTTTTTCGTTTTGTGTTTCGGGGGCTCCCATTCTTAGGTGACTCTCTCACTCACTTTAGCACGTTTCACTTCTGCGTCGGTGATATTTTTCACTGTTATGTAATAGAGCTACGTACAGCATTCGTGCCTCACTTGTCCATTGGCTGCGTGACAGGGTGGCATAGCTTAGCCCAATCGCTTTCGAACGCCTTCTCCACCTTCTCCGAGCAGTATAGCTGCGAGCTCATCACGCGCCGCATCTTTGCACCCTTCTTCGCCGCTATGTCTTTCGCTTTAGCCTCCGCATCTTTCGTCTGCTGCGCCTGAGCGTCCTCCATCGCCCTGCGGTGGTGTTCTAGGTAGGGTGCAGGTAACTGACGAGGCATGCTTGCGGCAGACGCTTCCGATAGAAGCAGCTATTATTATAAGCTGAAAAAAAACAACACAAACGATGTGGCTCCTTGAGCGAAAACCGTGGGAATCTCGTTCCTTTTATTTCTTTTTTTTGCCATAACTTTGTTGAATACCTAGACCATGGACTTCTTCCATCATCGGGTAGCGAGTCATCCCTAACCCTGACCCAAGGTGGGTGGGTGCGGCGGAAGTTTCTGTGCTGATTCAATTTTCGCTATGCGAATCCGCAATGCAATAGTTAGAGCTACGCTGCGCCAAGCGAACCGCCTGAAATATTTTTCGTCGGTGAGGTACAGAGTCACTCGTGCGAAGTGCCTCAAATCCGCTCGTGCAAAATAAGGGTACCCCCCCCCTACAGTAGCCGACGCGTGCTACGATGGAGGTGCACCACTTATTTTCTTAATACTACCCCTCAATTTGGGGGCTTAAGACCTCTCCCGAAAAAAAACGATTTGGAGAAAAATCAAAACTGCTATGATACCGGATGAAAACTCCCACGGCATAGGTACACAACTAGAGTCATGCGAAAACCTAAAATGGCCTATTTCCGACGACTTTGGGTTGAGGAGCCCCGTCGTTCAGAAAAAAATTTCGCCAAAAAAAGGTATATGTGAAATTAAAGGTGGGGGACACAGAGTGCCCCCTGCAGGTCTGCCAATTGAGCAGGTCCTCGGAGAGTACTCACTTTCGTTCCTTCGTAGAGATGTAGCTTTATTCGTTTCCACCAGAGCCCGGGATAGCTTCTGAGATCGGAGGCGCGTGCCTCCGATCTAATTCCTAACTTCCCCGAATATAAACCGCCAACCTTATCATACGAAACCCATCCAAATGATCTTAAATTCGGATACCTACAGGCCTTTCGAGGCCGTATCTTTACATATAGCTCTATCGTAGCACGCGTCAACCTTTGGTCGTCAACAAAAAAAAAAAACAGATCGAGAACAAGAATGCAGGGTTCACGTTACGACGATTTTGGGGGGTTAAGGAGCCGCATCATTCAGGAAAACAAAAAAAGTAGCAAGAAAAAAGTGCCACCGAATCATCCCGCCCCATAGGAATAGGAATGGATGCCCGTTGAAGAAGTTTCTGAGCTCCTAAAATGAAACAATAGCTCGATGTCTCATTCATCCCGAAACATGATTTCGAAGGTTTTCCATTCGTTCGCTGCAACCCGACCAACATTTCTATGGCTAGTCAAGAGAAAGAAAAAAACGAAAAACGTAAAATCATTACACTAACCGACAGTTTCACGCTTACTTGAGGAGCTCAACCGGTCGGTCAGAAACGTTTCGCCCAAACAGTGCAACCCCCTACCGACGTGGTATGACTCTACCTCTATCGTACCACGGGTGTCCAAGGAGACCCCGACGCCCCGGCCATTTATTGGCTTTGCGGTGGGACAACCCCCCCCCCCCCCCCCCCTCCTCCGATTTCCAATACCTGTATTCCCCGTCGATTGCCTTTTTTCTCTCCTCGGCATTGTGGTCGCCGGTGCTGAAGGCGATGAACATCCAACGCTCTCGCAGCGGACGCCCGATTTGGTTCACGGCACTGCGATGAAAACAACGAAAGTTCAACAGCATCCGGCGGGGCATCGATCGACAATCCGACTAACCTTGCTTAGTGGAGCGGGGGGAGGGGAGTGTGTGTATTTAGCGTGTCGTGAACGGCCGTAGGGGCCACAGGGACCCTCGCTCCTACAATGCCGGCACGAAGCAAGTCGGGACCAAGGGTAAGGTGGCTAGGGGGGTTTCGTTGTTTTGGGGCCTTTTTTTTCAGTGGCTCGGGGCCACCCGCGCAAGTGAACCCCTTCTTCCTTTGCGGTGTTAAGATTTCGTGATATTCACATTGTGCTTACATGAATCTGCAACGGAATAATGGTAAGCTACGAGGCGTTCTACGGTAGTCCCCCGCCCAACTTTTCTTTAACGAAATTGCCGGTTTTTGAAACCAGCTCCCGGTCGCATCTCCTTAAATACGGTGTCCGTTGAAACCCCGACGTCGTCGTTCGATAGACTTTTGGGCGCAGTAAAATGTATGGAGAACTTTTGTTTATTGCATCCGTCCTCGTGTCGAGCAGACATGAAACGTTCGTTTAAGAAAATGGCTGGTTTTAAGGGGGGCTATCGTAGAATCAGTCCTACGCTGCGACAAAAAAGCTGCGTGAATTACTCTTGTCCGTGAGGTGCACAGAGTCACTCGGGTGAGTGGCGGCTTAAACTCGGCAGTGAAATGGTAGAGCTGCGAGTCGCCACGACTCTAGTAACCAACTAGTTATTAGTTGGACCAATAGTTAGTTGTTGCCCGGAAGTGCCGACTATCCCACTTATTGAGTTTCCATTCTCTTGCACGAATGGTTGTTTACCGCGAGATGTATTTTTCCTTTCCTGGGCCGGGGCCACCTCGGCCGGGTGTAGCTGATTGGCTCGCTTTGCTCGCCCCCGACCTAAGTCGGCAAGTCGGCTGGCCATCAGCTGGATTCTCCAGTCGACTTACAGACTAAAGTCAGTTAGTTGGCTAACCTCACCTGCTGATTTGTTATTACTCGTGAAATCCAGCGAACTCACAGCTCTAGAACGTGGGGTACTCTTCCTGCCGTAGCCTTGATCTCGGAGGTATACCGACCACGCAGACATTGCATGCGCCAAGAGGGGTACTCATGACGCTTGCTACCTGGTACGACAGAGGTAGCAGCTTTTAGGAGTATTTGCCTTTGGAGTCATCCCACGGTAAAGGAGTTTTTTTTTTAGCCAAAAAAAGGTATACCTGAGCGGTCGAGCTCCACAAGTGAGGAACTAACTGTCAGCCTGTTTTTTTTTACGAGTATACTTTTGTTTTAGGACTAGGGCAATCGATGCTTGTTTGGGTTGCGCGAACGAATATCATTGCCTTCGAAGTCATGTTTCGGGTGATGGTGATGGTGAGATGTCGAGCTCCCTCGTGTTAGGAGCTCAGAAATTGTTAGAATCTGCTGGACCCCTACTGTGGGACGGCTCGAAAATGTTTCTGAATGACGGGATTCACTTAACCCTAAATTCGTCGGGAATAAGGTTACGCTTTTGCATGATTCTCGCTGTGTACCTATTATGGTGGGCCATGGGATTCACCGGTATATATGCAGGTAGCAGTTTCACTTTTTTCCAAAATCGTTTTTTGGGGGAGGTCTTAAGCTCCCAAAATTGAGGAACCTTCTCAGAAAAAACGTGGGTGTGCCTCTAGCGTAACATGAACGGGTCAACAGTCATGCATGGCCGTGGTTCTTGAGACCATACACCCTCGCACTGCCCCTACAATGCCGGGACGGAGCACTTCGTGCTTTCACCGCCCGGGGGGCAGATATTGCGTGCACCAAGCGCGAAGCACCGTAAGGTCTTCGGCGAGTCGCATGTAGCTCCAATGCTACGATACAGGTAACACTTTCTTCTGAAATGTTTTCTGACTGGCGGGGGCTCCTTAACCGACTTTCGTCTTGAAATAGGCCATTTTTTGCTTCGTGATTTTCGTTGTATACCTAGGCCTATGGGATTTTTCATTCGGTCTAGCAGTTTTATTTTTTTCTCCAAATCAGGTTTCTGGGGGGAGGTCTTAAGCTCCCAAATTGAGGAGTATAGTTAGAAAAAAACTGGTGCACCTCCATCGCAGCACGCGTCTTAAAAAAACATATTTCGCATCCGACTATAATAACCACTCGTGAGGCGAAATCTGCGCGCATTGTGCGTACTTCCTTGCATATTGATGACAGCTTCTCGACTTGAACAGAGTTGGCAGACATCTTGCCTTGATTGCTAGCGTCAAGCGTGAAACGCCGTGTGGTCTTCGGCGAGCTCTATTGAGTCACCCCACGGTAGGTGTGCCAAAAATTCCAAGAGTTTTCTGAGCTCTCGAGCTCTATTGAGTCACCCCACGGTAGGTGTGCCAAAAATTCTAAGAGTTTTCTGAGCTCTCCTAACATGATGAGGAGGTCAATTTCTCACCCGAAACATGGCTTGGAAGGCATTCGCTCCCGCGATTCGACCGACACTTCCGGGCGCTATGACAGTCCAAAAACAAATATATGACCGATTGTACTGTAGCTTCCCCCCCAAAAACCAGCCATTCTCTTTAATTAACGTTTCACGGCTGCTCGACAGGAGGAAGGATGCTATGAAAAAGATATCTTCAACAAATGTTTCCTAGTTTGCAAAGAACTATCGAACACTGGCGTCGGGGTGGCAAGGGGCGCTGTGTGTCAGAAGATACGACCGCGGAGCTGGGTTGAAAACCATCGATTTCGTCAAAGAAAGGTTGGAGGAGCTACCGTAGACTCATCATCGACTCATCATACTCGTATAATAGTATCACAATAAGCGGTAGTTCCTCAGTAGGGTTGGACACGCGCTACGATAGAGGTAGCACTTTTTTTATTGTTTCTCTAGATGACGGGGTTCCTTAACCCGCCCTAACCCGAAATCGTCCCGGCCGGGATTGTCATTTTTTTTCGTTTTTTTTGCTCGCAAAGTTTTTCTTTTGTGTGCCACTGAGGCCATTCATTGAGTGGTCTATCGGGTTGCGCTTCTTTCCGTTCACGAAATAAATCAGCTTTTTTTGCCTTAGAATGCAAAAATAAATTCCTCAATAGGTCAGGAGCCTCAGAAAATGATTGGCGCACATCTACCGTGGCATGTGTCGTTAGGGTTAGGGTTAGGAATAGCATTGTCCACAAAATAGTTTAGCCAAACGATCTCACGCCCTATCGTGGAACTTGTCGTTAGGTGGCACGTTAGAGTCATCCCACGGTACCGTAGGGGTTACATGTTTCGGGGCCAAAAACGTTTTTGATCGGTTGACCTCCCTGGGAGTGGACCCATCATCGCCTGGCGTGAAAAAACTTTGCGAGTATAATACTTGTTTTTTTTAGGTCTAGCGCATAGATAATAGTTGGTCGGGAAACTTGGGCGGACAAATACTTTTCGAACTCATGTTTCGGGTAAGATATTGGGCTCCTCGTGTTGGGAGTTTCAGAAAATTCTGCTGCACTCCGGGCGTGAGATGACTCCTGAGGTAGCCGATGATATCTCTAGCAGCAACACACGTGAAGCAGCCGTCGGTTATACTTTATGGCCCTACCAATTCGCGTATACTCGGTCGCACGACTCTTTCTTACGTTAGTTTTTTTACTGCTACAACAACACAAAGCTTGCATCTCATCTGATCGCAGGGCGGGCGGTCAGACCAGTCGGACTCAAAACAGCGGCGGAAATTTCTGAAGGATGTTGTTGGCTAAACCTGCGCAGAGGATGTTCTTCTCCACCAGAATTCGGTAATATTTAACAATTCTGCAATGCCCCCCCCCCCCCCCCCTACGCCTTTTTTCGCCGTTCCATGACCCACTTCGGTCGCAACACGCCGTATACACCGTATGCGCTGTATGCGCTGTTTGCGCCTTTGCTATGGCAGGGATGAGTTTTCTTAGGGTCCTCGCTTGAGGAGCTCTATACCTCACCAAACATCGACTTTGAGAAAAAGGAAAGTACAACCCAGTGCACAGCAGTGCACAGCTCGGACAGATCACCAAAATACCTGCTTGATGATCTAGATGTTCAGGGAAGGTCTGGGTCGTCTAGTTCATGATGTTACCCGGTGGGAGCCGTACGATCTGTATGATTTAGCACATGTTTCCTGGGTTGAATATATATGCCCTCGATAGATACATATCCACCATGGCATCTCATAGCGGCAGATATGGGATGTACTGTTGTAGATGATCTGGATGATCTGGATGATCTAGATCATGATCTATCTGTGTCCGAGATGTGCAACAGTCCCAACGCCGCTTAAACTAGGTATACAACGAGGCCCGGGCTACGGTAGACACACGCTACGGTAGAGGTGGCCCAGATTTTCTGGGGATTCGTCACTTCCGGAGCTCTACCAGGTATACTTCCACCCAAAATTTTGATTGAGAGATGTGGAGCAAACTAAAATTGCAAATCGAGGGTGGAACAGACCGATGGTCATGTGGCCTAGAAAATACTCAAATAAATTCAAAACGAGCACCATAGCTAAACGAGGACTTTGACATCCTGACGATTTCGGGGCTAACGTGCCCCGCAGTACGCACGCTACGGTAGGTAGAGGTGCGGCCTTTTCTCCCTGCAGAGTTCTCGACTTGAAGCGCTCTACACCCAACCCGCAAAACTGATTCTTTGGGGAAAACGAAAAGTGCAACCCAATCGATGCAGAATCCCGTGGCCCAGGTGTTCCAACACAAAAGAAAATATCGTACGAAGTCGCCAAATAAGAAATTGTCCCCGCCGTTCCTTGGGGTCTTATAGACTCTCGTGCTGTTTTTAAAATTTTCGAAGTAAAGCCCCAACGGCGTGGTTCGCTAGGCTGCGCCAAACAAATCGCCTGACGTGCTTATGTCAGCGAGGTACAGAGTCACTCGTGCGAGTACGATATGATATGATATGATAGCTCAGATCCAGTAGTGAAAAAGGGGGTATATCATAACACCATCAGAACACCGTCGTAACGTTCCCCCTACTATTGCCGTAGTTGAGACCAAGGCTATGGTCAGAGGTGCACCACAGAATTTTCTTATTTATGAAAATCATCACTTGCTTGTGAGGAGCTCTACGCCTGTCCCAAAAACGGATCGGGAAAAAAAGTGTTATATACGAACACCATGAACACTCCCACGGCCTATGCATCCAACGAACATTATCCCCCCCAAAACAAATATTGGAAGATTTTGGAAGATTTTGGGTTAAGAATCCCTACCAGTCACAAATCGATTCAGCCAAAAAGGGGTATACCTATATCGTAGCAGTGAATGGCTCGTAACGGTAGGAGGGATACCCCCCATTTTTTAACCACCCGGTTTATGCCGCTCTCGCGAGTGCTCCTTGTCTCGTTGAAAAGGCAGACTTCAGAACGCAGAAAAACAAAATGGGGTAGCCGCTCAGGCGAGTGTCTCCGGGGGCCGCTGAAAGACGAAGCTACAAAAGTGACCTATTTACCGTAGTCGTGGTCAACACGCGTCTTCAGGAGCCCCGTCGGTCATACACATTTTGACCCAGAGAGTGCTACCCCTAGCGCGGTAGGCGTCTATTCGCCTGTGTCGTGCCCCATGTCACGCGCCTATACCTTTTACGGGATGTATGCGCCTACTTTGTATGCGGTGTATGCGCCGTCATGGTGTTTGGTGACGACAACGATTAGAGTCAGTCCACGGTAGGGTTTGCACGTTTTTGGCCAAAAAAAGGTATACCTGGGCCGGTTGAGCTCCTCAAGTGAAGAACTAACGGTTAGCCTAAATATTTTTTGCCCGTACATTTGTTTCAGGACTAGGGCATGGACGCTTGTTCGGGTTGCGCGAACCAATGCCTTCGAAATCACGTGTCGGGTAATGATGAGATGTTGAGCTCCTCATGTGAGTGGAGCTCAGGAACTACCTTGGGATGGCTCGATAACCATTACCCTCCCCCGCCCCCCCCGCACGCGCGCGCTCACACAGTTTGCTCAGGAGATCGACCACACCTTCCTCCCCCGATGTGAGATAGTCGACTTCTCCAGGTGGGTTATCCCGCGGTAGTGATTGCACTTTTTCGGCCAAACGTTCTCTGACCGACCGGTTGAGATCCTCACACGTGGAACTATTGGTTTGTATGATGCTGTTACGACTACGTTGATTTTTAGGACTATTAATATCGCATATCAATATTTTGTCGGGTTGCGCGCACGAATGCCTCAAATTTTATGTTACGGGCGAGATATTGAGCTCCTCGTGTTAAGAGCTCAAAACATTCAGCGGCACCCGTAGCGTGGGATGACTCAGATGCAAGATCGTAGACTTAAACGAACGATATATGATATGTTGTGTACGGGCCTAGACGTTGGATGCGCTGTATGCGCATACATTGTACCGACACACGCCTCCTATGGTGTGTGGCGACAACGGCAAAAATCGACCCCGGGCTCACATTTTGCTCAGGAGGTCCACAAAAACTTCCTCCCCCGATGTGAGTTCCTCGCTGATCAACTTCTCCGGATGCAAGAAGGTCGCCTTGAAGAAACGAAACGAATCATGGGATGCGACACGAGGCAGTGCACGACGGATGACTTTAGCAACGTAGATGGACGCAGACATGTTATTCTTAAAATTAAAGTTGCATAGATACGTCAGCTGTGGGCTAGATTTAACCTACTTGAACCAAAACGAGAAACGTGGACGCGGCGCCTGCCTTTTTCTCAAAGCCCCATTGCTGATGCGTGCAATTGACTGTGGACGCGCGCTTGTGCGAGGAAATCATAGGGCGCCGGACGCAATATCCTGCATGTGTGTGTGTTTTTTTTTTGTGTTGCTCTCGACTTGTTTTAGCAGGGTGTATCTACTCCAACACACGCCACGGTAACTGTGCACCAACCATTGTTTTTTCTGAGGCACCTAACCGCTCTAGGGGGCTCTATACCCCTCTAAGACAAAAGCTTATTTCGAAGAAAAATGAAGGTCCAACCATATTACGCACAGCCTCGTGTCCTATTATAGGTACCCCCAAAGGATATAACGTTTTGAAAAACAAGAAAAAAACGTAAATGTTTTCGACGATTTTTGGGGGGGGTTCAGGAGCCCCGTCATTTCATCATTTTTTTTTTCGGTATACCAAACAAAGGCCATGGGTTCGTTCGTCGGGGATTTGATGCACTTTTGGTTTGATCAAAAACGTTTTTCGGGTGGAGGTATGATAGCACACATATTTGGCGCGAGTCGACGAGGGAAGAAAATGGTGACTTCTTCTCACGAAAAATAAAAACGAAGGCACGTACCGCCGTATAGTAGTGGGGAGGGGGGGGAAGGGCCCGCTAAGTGACCCCGGATCTGAGTTACTAATACTACTACTACTACTACTGGGAGGGAGCGCGAGGGATAGCAGTGCGAGGATAATAAACGGGACAAAGAAAAAAAAAATGACAAGAGCTCCAAAAAGTAAGGAGCCTCCAAAAAACAAAAAAGCGGTCCACTTTTTCTGCCGTATCGTGTGTCGCAGCCTCGCCATGGCTACGCTAGAAGGAGTGACCTCATTTTCACCGCCGGCTTTTGACCACTCTCGCACGAGTTACTCTGCACCTGACGAGGGCGTAACTACTTCTCGGCCATTTTGTTGGCGCAGCGTGGCTTACTTACCATTCCGTTGTGGGTTCTTGTCGCACGCTTGAAACAACTCGAAAGATCTTGGGCCCACAAAATAACAGGAGTGATGACCCCGAGCCAAACCAAAATCAAGCTCCTATAGAGCGACTCCCCTACCACCACCGTGGTCTGAGTCGCCCCGGCCTATGCTATGCTGTTGTACCTGTGCGGTGTACACCCTGCACGGCAGGAGATTAGCCGAAGTGCTTATCAGCTTGATTGGTCCAGTATGTTCCCGGTGCCGTCGAGAACCGCGCGGCTTAACTGTTGCCGAAAAGTGCCGAGCCGCCGCTAAGCCTGCACCGCGCGAACAAAACAAGTTTAGCCTCAGGTTTTCTTATTTCTAAAAAAGTTTAGCCTCAGGCTTTCTTATTTCTAGGTATATGTGTATGAGCGTATCGGCGTTGAAGCACAAACAAATTGTGCACATTAAGGTTTCGGATGGAAAAAATACATAACAAGAGCAATGCCTGAGCACATGCCTGCAGTAGGTACAGAAGGGAGAGGCATATGGAGTCCGTGCATATAGGCATGTAAAAGCTACGGCCAGTACGAAGAGGTGCACCTTTTTTTTTCTGGATCTCCTCGCCTGAGGAGCTTCGTACCTCGCCGAAAACTCGAATTTAAGACGCGTGCTACGATAGAGGTGTACCTTTTTTTGGCGAAAATGGTTTCTGAATGACGGGGCTCCTTAACCCAGAATCGTCGGAAATACGACATTGTTTTGGCGTGATTCTCGTTGTGTACCTAGGCGATGGGAGTTTTCATCCGGTATGTAGCATTTTTTATTTGTCTCCAAATCAGGTTTTGGGAGAGGTCTTGAGCTCCCGAATGGCAGAACCTCAGAAGGAAAAAGTGGTGCACCTCTATCGTAGCACGCGTCTTAAAAAAAACATGTTTCGCCTCGACCGACAAACAATCCCGTGTGCATGCATGGGATGTCATCCCTGTACAACTACACTTGGGGTCCCTCGATAAGGCGGTGTCCCTATATATATGGCGGTATCCCTATATAAGGCGGTATCCCGATACAAGGCGGTCAAAATCGCTTGGTGCCACGGGGGGATTGCACTCATAACCTGGAATGAATAAAGCGGCTTCCCCCTATCAGGCGGTCGTATTGCCCTTTGGCGCACCACCGCCTTTGACCGGGGGACCTCTACTGCTGCAATGAACTAGGAACCACAGAAGGGTTTGTCAATATGTTGGGCAGTTTCCTCAGTAGAGGGGCCGGTCGCTCGGAAGAAAGACGACCAAAACAAGGTGTTTCCCTTACCATAACTGACGCCATTGTTAAGAAATACGCAACAGCAGCGTATTCTCATGATAAATGCTCAGTAGAGACCACAACAATAAAGCAATATACCTAGTCAATGCTCAGCAGCGGAGAGTACTGCCAATACAGCAGAAGCATCGTAGTCAGCGTTATGCGATCCATCTAGCTAAGCAGTGCAGGTAGTACGTACGAGCAATGTGGTGTAATTGGATACTAGCAATAATACGGCGCAATGACGTACGTTTAGCAATCTTCAGAGAATCTGATTTTAGGTTGACGGTCGGCGCGTTAACGTAGCTACATTCCCACGAGTACCTCGGGGCACGTTGCCGTAGGCACGGTAGACCACGGGCAGGCCTCAGGGAACGTTGCTGTAGGTAGTTCGGGCCACTAACCGTAGGGTACATCTGTCCGTAGCATGGCCGCTGTGCCGTCTGGATCAGGTGATGGTCAGGCCCATCTCGGTCACTCTCGTGTTCCTCTCCTTCCTCTCCTTTTTTCTCCTTCTGGCCTTTCTTGCCTAAAAGCGGCACTTTTGAACATGAAACATCTTCTTTGAGTTCCAAGAGCCAGCAAGCAAGGTAGTTTGATCACTACCAGCGCAAGCCTGTGCTACCACTTGCCAGCGGTGTTCCAACCGAATATCGAACAGGTTATGAGCCTCGATATACGATGCGCACAGCAAGTTCGTTGGAAAGACGTTCCTGAAGATCTCAATTTGGCTGGGATCTACTGCGAAGAGGACAGCTGCATCATCAACGGGCGGCGAGATTTCAAGAAAGCTACACGAACAACAACAGATATTTAAGTGAGAACAACAGCAAAGAGTCAAAACGCGGCTTAGCAGCAGACTGATCATCTACTACTGCTGCTGAGATTACTATACGGTTCTAGGAAGGGCGCGTGTACCGCACATACTACGAGACAGCATCTGCATCAGCACACTGAGCCATCACTGACCGGTTCGAAGCGCGAGAATAGGTAGCATTCGCAGTTCATTTTTGTTTGGGTCGAGAATAGGAAGGATACGCTCTCGGGGTGACAATTGGACCCAAGCGTTACGTCCGTACATCAAGCCCACAAAGTCGTGGGTGAAGCTCGTACCTACAGTAGGACAGCAAGAAAGTGCATATCGTAAAGTTACGGTATCAAAAGCCCGCCATACGTACGTACACTGTGATGGCTGAACGCGCGCACGAAGTAAACTGCGGCGAAGACAGCAAGACAATCACACGCAAGTTGGTGCATGCTCGTACGAAATGCGGCGTCCGTCAAACAAGTCCACAAAGTTGTGGCTGAAGCTCGCCCAAGCAAGTGCGTACCGAAAAGTTACGGCATCCGAAGCCCACAAAGGTGGCAGAAAGCTCGCAGCTGCTGCAGCTAAGATCAAGAGTAGAGTTGTGCTCGCTCGTACCACGAAGAAATCTCCTTGGTTACCCAGGCATTTTTGGAGGTTGGGGTCCCAAATTACAACAGTACAGTAGTACCGCATAGGTGCGGCGCAATTAAAAACACTCTTCACAACATGGAAGGCACCAGCACAAACAAAGTAGCGACAATGGCAAGCGCCTCCCGCTTGACGGGAAGAATAAGCACGCCTATCACGACTGGAAATATAGGGAATAGGCCCGCCTCAGTACGTCAGCTCCAACTATCTACGATGTATTCATGGGACAGGAAATTACCAATCCAACACTAGGCAGCAACTTGACCAACTGGCGGCGGAACAATGCCAACTCAGTTCTCTTCTTAGCTACGAATGGGGGAGCCACTACAGTTGTACGGCGCCATGAGGGCAAGACGCCGGGAGGTGATCTCGGAGATGGACAGGAAGCCTGGGAGGCACCTGAGGAGAAATACGACGCCGCCAGTAACGCCACTCGTCAGGATCTCCACGTGGAACTGGGAAAGGCGATTTTTAACATCGATGCACGCGGAGTTTGTCGGTTCGTGTCGCTGTTTTCGTCGCTTCAGGGACCCCAAGTTCAGGCTGGAGGACATTAAATCCAGGATGCGACACATGCTACGATAGAGGTGCACCACTTTTTTTCTGAGGTTCGCACCACTTTAGGAGCTTAAGACATGACCCTCCCAAAAACTGATTTGGGGGCAAAAAAAAACTGCTGGCCGGATAAAAATCTCATGGCCGAGGTATAGAACGAGAACCACACAAAACAATGACCTATTTCCGATTATTTTGGGTTAAGGAGCCCCGTCAATCAAAAAACACTTCAGACGAAAAGTGCTAACTCTATCGTAGCACGTGCCGTGCGTAGTATGTACGCGGGTCTCCTCTCACGCTCGTCAAGCGCATCATCAATCACAGGACGCGGGATCGCCATGCAAGCACAGGACAACCTCAGTGGTGTGATGTGCTACATCTTCAGGCAGTGTGGACACCGCAAGGCAGACTGTCCCAAGTACAATCCTAACTACAAGAATACCAGGAAAGAAGGGTCTTCCGAATGGTGCTCTCTGCACAAACGACGTCTCATTCCGACGATGAGTGCAGAGCGAAAGGAAACAAGCATCATGTTAAACAGCAAAATAAATAAGGTGGAAGAGGAGCCAAGTGGTGATCAGTACATTTGGCTACACTGCAGGGCGCCACCACTACGTTCGCGGCCAACGCTTCACGCATCATCAAGACGGACAACAACGGGATGCACTTCATCGGGGGAGTGTCGGACTGCGACGTCTGCGCAATCGGGAAAGGTACCCAACGAGCCCACCCGAAGAAAGTCCACCTCAACGTCAGCAATACGTGTGGGCTGGTCTAAACCGATCTTGTGGGATCAACTTCACCTACAGCACAGTGAGGTTTCGCGTACGTGATCAAGATCACCGATAAGTACACCAAGTGGACAGCAGTATTCCTCATCCAGGCTAAACGGGAAGCCAAGACAATCGACCGCCCTACAAAACAGTCCAGCATGTTCGGATGTCGCGAGAAGGACCTCAACGGGCCTCAATCAAGACGCTTAGACTGTTCGGGCAGACCCCGGACAACTGAAAAGCCGTTCAAATGGGGGAGAAAATGGCGATAAATTTCGAACACCTTTCCAAAGTCGTGGGAAACTCAGACGCGGCTCATTGGAGGGACGCGTCGACACGGTATCGACAAGGATATGGGATCATGGAGAAGCAACAACATCTACAGCCTAGTTACAGGCCTCCAACCGAAGTACCGCAGCAAATTCGTGTTGTACTTATAAGACTACTTCTTAATTTTCCATCAGCGACTCATCCATCGCTGCGACGACACCATCACGCCCGTCAACGTTTCAACGACTACCTCTCCGATCAGCTATCTGTCATCCATCACAGTGCCGTCATCACCACGAACATCAACGTCTTAACGCCAAACGGAAATGACGCGTTCCGTAAATCATGACACGGAACCTTCAGCGGATCAAGACACGTAGAAAGCATCTTCGGTAGCATTATCATCATAGTTATCAACATCATCGTCATCAGCAAACCTGGCGGAAGCTACATCAGCCTCATCACTACTGCACACAGCAAAGGCGGCTTCAGCAGGACTAGCGGCAGCTACTACATCAGTTTCGATAGCTTCATTTGCTTCATCACAAGCTTCGGCGTCGTCGGCTGCTTCAGCTTCAACAGCAACAACAACAGCAGGCCGGCAATCGTCCTCTACGAGCCGTACCAAGACGCGATACCAAGGCGCGACGACCACGAGAGGACGGGATAACAGCACACCTCAAATGGTAAAAGCGATCATCGATATCGTCATGAGCTCTACAGGCCATCACCCAGTTTAACAGCAGCATCATCAATATCATCAGCTTTGTCGAGTAAAACACCATGATGGTCTACGTCTACTACACAACCGACGACTCCATCAACAACACGGCGTACACGAGCAAAAAGCAAGAAGCCATCGTCACCCTCTGCGCGACCTGATCCTTACTGGAGGCGACAAGGCGGTACTCAAGATGCTAGATGAGAAGTAAATGAGTCGCTTTGCTACAACGGGCATGAGAGACAAATCGCTGACACTCGGTGTGCAAGTCACCCGAAACCATGAAAGCGAGACACTCCCATCTCTCAGGCAGACTACACCAGGAACGAGCTCGAAAAATACGGAATGGGGGAGTGCAAACCCGTGAGCACGCCCGCAGCAGGAAAGGAACTGTCTAGGGACTAGCCAGAAGGAGGTCTTCATAACGACTCAGAGAAGCAACAATATCAGGTAATCACGGGTTCAGTAATATGCCTAGCAAGTGACGCTACGACATCCCCCATGGCGTCAACCCACTTGCGAGGGCAGTGTCAAGGCCATCCAATAAGTACATGGGGGCTGCCAAGCACGTTCTCCAACATCTTGCCGGCACGATCAACTACGGCATCCCCTACAACCTACAAAAGAGGGGGTTTCACCCTAGCCACGTTTTCCGACTCTAACGGGGTAACAGCCCGGACACCAGCCCAGTGAATTTTAAGGAACGCAGGTTAGCACTCAGTACGTGCCGACAGAGGACAGTACCTCAGATTTAGGGATGAAGTCCCCCAACAAGCATCGTCACCGTCACGTCATCGGGCTGATCAAGGATTTCAGGGCCTAAACAAGCATCACCAACTTCAACGGGACGATCTGACAACGGTACGGACATATATTTGAGGCGGATACAGCAGAGGCTTCTACAACAGGGACTACTGCAGAGCTAGCGGCGGATATATAATTTTCAACCTTGTTTTCGTCAGCTGCTTCAGCTTCATCATTCCATCGTCATCCGTTCAGCATCATCAGTTCAGCTACATCAGTTCAGCTACATCAGCTTCATCAGCTTAATTAGTGGCTTCTTAGGCTGAAAGCCCCTGGGGAAGCCGCCAGCTGACCTCCCGCGCTCGACAGAGCCCCACCGCCGCCACCCGGGCTCTCCACGCTCGGCCGAGCGCCACCCCCAGAGCTCCCAAAACCGGGGCACCCATGCTGACACCCACTCGGACTTGACTTCTGAGGTGGCGCGGGCCAAGGGAGCGTTCGAAGACGCAAAAGCGACAATACCTCGGCGTGAGGCACGCCAATGGCGCCATGAGGAGGACATCGAGTTGGCGAAGAACGCTGCGTGGGAGGCGTCTCTGGTAGTGGACAGGGCGCAACGAGCACTCGCCCTATCTGCTACGTATAACTGGAGCATAGAGCGTGTTCGTGGGGGGGCGGTTATCAATACACGGAACGCTGTGACGTGCACACTTTGTGTGGCATCATAATGGGAACTATTTCATTATTAATTTTTGAGTTCAGTTTAACATACGGTAGACTTTGAACTCTTGCATTTGTCTTCAAAAGACATTCACTGCGACGTACATGGTGCATTTGAATAGGTAATGATGCCGTTCGACTGACGTTTTGTAATTTCAGAGTCTCGCTCGTATTCAAACCATAAGCTTGTTAGAAATACAATAGGACTTGTCTAGATCCACGTTGCCGCCGTCAACGAACGGGCCTGAATGTGCTGTTCTTGAATATTTCGATTTTCTGAGTATTGGTTTCCACATTGATATCGTACACATGCATAAACATGCATGAAGTTGGCAAACTTGCAACAGTGAAAGAAGACACCAATTGCAACGAAACTTCACTGCACAAGCTTTATGTTAAGGGGGTAGACCCAGGGTAGGGTGTGACAAGGTATTTGTTTGCGTAAATACCTTTTGTTGCAGACGCGTCTTCCATTCAGGAGAAGTATTAAGAAAAAAGCAACAGCATCCTATTCTGATGATAAACGTGCAGTAGCGACCACAGCAATACAGCAGTATACCTAGTCAATGCTCGGCAGCAGAGAGTCAAGATGGCGGAAGCGTCGTAGTCAGCGATATGTGATCCATCTACCTAAGCAGTAGTACGTACGAGCAATGCGGTGTAATTGGGCACGAGCAATAATACGGCGCAATGACGTACGTTTAGCAACGTATAGAGAATCTGATTTTAGGTTGGCTGTCGGCGCGTTAACGTAGCTGCGTTCCCACGAGCAAACCTCACGGAACGTTGCCGTAGGTGCGGTAGACCATGGGAAAGCCTCGGGGAACGTTGCTGTAGGTAGTTCAGGCCACTACCCGTAGGGTGCATCTGTCCGTGGCATAGGCGCTGTGCCGTCTCGATCAGGTGATGGTCAGGCCCATCTCGGTCACTCTCGCGTTCCTCTCCTTCCTCTCCTTTTTTCTCCTTCTGGCCTTACTTAAAAGCGGCACTTTCAGCATGAAATATCTTTTTTGAGTTCCAAGCGCCAGCAAGCAAGGTAGTTTGACCACTACCAGCGTAAGCCTGTGCTACCACTTGCCCGCGGTATTTCAACTGAATATCGAACAGCGTTCGTATAGGTTTCATTTTTTGTGGGCTTCCATTTGGCTCGTTTCTTCTTTTCTGCGAGTGTATTTGGGCGATCGACGTCATGTATAATAGCTCAAGCCTCGGCGAGGATATACACCCCCCGTAAAACGCGTTATCGAGTTATCGCACGCAGCTTGCAAATATGAGTTTTGATCCTTTTTGGCCGATCTTACAGCTGAAGTGTGTTTTTGTCGTTTTTTCTTTTGTTGCGCGTGCCGCACATTGTCGGGTTGAAAAACTAATACTAAAAATGCTGTTCCCGGTGTTTTCCCGATGCCATCGATAGCCGCGGGGCTTGCCCTTCGCGGAGAGGTGCTCAGCCGCCGCTACCTTAGACCTTCACCAGAACATATACAAGAACAAGTTTGGCGTATTCTTCAGCTCCTCCGCCGATGTTTTTGATTGGATGACCTCCTCGTGCCCCGGCCGGTCTTCCACCAAGAATTTCTTCCGTTGTCTTCTGGGCTTTGGGACAGGGTCAGAATTCTGGGCACCTGGCCTCTGGTGTCGATTTTTTTGTCTAACCCACCCTTCCCACTTGCTAAGGGTCAAGCATAGCTCTGCGCACACGCAGTGGCCACATGCTCAGTATACTTCCAACGACAGCCACGGCGCTTAACTTTCGCCGAGAAGTGCTGAGCCGCCGCTAGACTGCACCAGAACACATAAAATAAAATGTATGCATCTCAATTTTTAGAGGTTATTTCCGTAAACCTCATGGGAGTCCGCTGCTGCCATGGGAGACCCGAGGGATACCCAAGGGAAACCCATGGACGACCCATAGGCGATTCATGGGCTATGCAAGCCCATAGATACCCCGTGTGGGTATCGCATAGGCCTTACGTGGGACACGCTTTAAATGCCTCGAATATCCACATAAACATCAAACAATATCCGTCATCCCAGCTACATGGGAAATATAAGTTGCATGACAGCAGACACACGTCGATTGTTTGTCGTCACCTTTATCGTGACACCAAATGACCAAACGTTAGTCTGAGTGACACGCTTCGGCAATACGGTACTACAGCAGCACCGTGTCTGGTCAGACGACACGGTTTTGTGCTTGGTCGACCCGGCCTGGTCGAATGTACCACACACACTGCTGGTGATGACACACGCGACAACGAGCAAATAGATGTGCACCACAACAACCCCTGAACAAACAACAACAATAACAACAACAACAACAACAACAGTCAGCGCTGACTGATAGCCAAGTGGCTGCACCCAGACAGACACCAATTTGCGTTTTCGTTTGGCGCACCTTACAACCACTGAGCTAGCACTCGTCACTGACTGACATCTCCGTGGTGTTGCCCGGCCGAGGGCTGGACATCCACGACGGAGCGTATTACATGCTTCAATAATCGTGCAAAATAACCCTCTGACTATGTGCAGCGTTACATTGTATATGGCGTCACCCGACGACCCGGAGAGCATGGTCGGCTTTGTGGTGCGCTAAGGACGTACCAGGCATGCTGTCATCGCCATCGACGCGTACGAAGTATCAATGGCATGGTAGCTATTCCCCGTTCTGAGACCCATGGATATCGACCTCTAATAAGCGACAAGTAAATGCGATCTTACTTACCAGGTATCTTCTCGTGAAGCACGTGCTACTACGATAGAGAGAGGTAGCGTTATCATTTTGGCCAAAAGCATTTTCGGAAGGGACGACGCTCCTTGGCCCCCAAATCGTTGAAATTTCATCATTCTTTTTTAGCAAAACGACTGGTTTTGTTCGCCTTGGGCCGATGCGTGCTAATGTTATAAGGCTTAGTTTGGGTAAGCTATTGGTTAACCAGTTGCAAGTGGTCAAACGGACTAATACCCCACTAAAGTCCTTAACAAATGGCGTCGTCGACAGACCATGGGTTTTTGGGTCGTGGGTTCGATCCCCACCATCCACAAAAATAAATTTTTCAGACTTTCCCCATGTCGAACTTGAAAAACACTCTCCCTGGTATCCCCAGGAAATGAAACGGCTTGGGTAAATGACAGGTCCGCCCGTGTATCCGGCCGACCTGCTATCCCGCCGTTTAAGGGGGGGAGAGTGTTATAAGGCTTAGTTTGGGTAAGCTATTGGTTAATTTAACCAGTTGCAAGTGGTCAAACGGACTAATACCCCACTAATTCCTTAACACTAAGATGTCGGTATTGAGGTATTTCTATACCATTTTTTGGCTGAAAACGTTTTCGGAATGACGGGGCTTCTTAGGCCAAAATCGTCGGAATTTCGCTGCTGGTTTCGCTACAATTTTCGTTGGATACCTACGAGGCCATGCGATTGTTCGCCGTGTAAACACGTTGTTGATGTTTACCCAACAATTCAGTTTTCGGGGAAGGTACGGACAGCTTTTCAAAGGGAGTCGCCTCAGAAAAGAAACGCTTCACATCTACCATACAGCATGATGAGTCGACCACGGGGTGGGTTTGTTCATCGAATTTCACCTTCAGTCTGCTCAAAATCACGTTTCGTGTGGGGGTATGGAGCGCGCCTCACAATGTACATGAGGAGTTCCAGGAAAAAAAAGTGTGTGTGTGCTCACTCTCTGCTGCGGCATGCGTGTAGCTAGCTAGTACAGGAAAAACGTGCAACAGTGCGATTTTAACCGCAAATAGACACGCGCTTGTCGCACACCCTCCTCCGTACTACGTTGCATGCATGCATTTCGGGCGTGTCACCAAGTACCCCGGCAACCCGCGTGCTGATTCGTTTTTGCCGATCGACGTTGTTTCCACTTTTTGTCATCATTTTTCCCCTCGAGGATTACTCAGGGCTAGGTCAAGGGCAAAAAGGGTGTTCGAGTTAGGGTGATGGGAAGAAGAGGACGGTACGTGCAGTTCGTGCTAGGGAGAGCGAAACAATACAGGGAAAGCAAAGGAGCTTGTTACGAACTCACCTAACCACTTGATGGTCATCTCTCCTCTCCCAACGCACATATCGTACGCGATCTCCTCTCCTTCGTAGACCACGCGCATCGAAAGCACCATCTTCTTCGCCATGATGATGTGGGGGTGATTCTCGACAACGAACGACAGAAATTTGTAATATTAATACCCGGTACCTGGTACCCCGTACGCAGGTACTGTCCACTCCGATCTCTACAGAGAGCCGCACTCTCCGAAGAGATGCGAGTTAGGCCAGCCTAGAACCGGACACCATTTCCCGAGGCTTGTAGGTACTAAAAACTAACAAAAGGGGCGCTTTGCTGTTGTTGTACAGGACACGTTTGAGACTAAAAAGCCGGGGCGAAGATCGAGATCGACTTGCCAGCGCAAATCAACCCCCCTGAGCAATATGTCGAGTAGGCACCGGCACGAGCTACGATTTTTGCAACCTTCACATGACTGCCTGATGTGATGTCCCCGCCCTTGGATGGAGAGGGCAAACTAATATTCGCGATATGCTGGGACTCGTACTTGGTATCTATACAGTACGATATGTGTATGTTTTGTCGGTTTCACTTGGCGTTTCACTTGGCGTTTCACTTTATTACGGGCTGCAGCAGCGGTGTTGCCCTTTCATCTAATAATCTATTTCTCCTTACTGCCCAGGAAGGGTCATTTCACTTACTATCTTAAATAATAAAGGTGCACGAACTTTTGCCCAAAAGATACATACGAGAACCTCGTTTTCGAATAGTATTGCACTTGTTAATAGCGTAGGACACGCCCTGCCTGCGAAAGATCTCAACGGGATACACGGAAATGTCTCAATGGGATCTTGGAAAAATATGAAAGTATCTCACATACTATTAGATAGATAGATATCCCATCAGGATGTTTTTGAAGCTACCGTTTTCGCTTTGCGTGTGTGCCCGTGGTTTTGGAGAACATCGATTCGGAAATTTGTCCCAAGGACGTGTGCTACCGTACCAGGTATGCTTCTATATGGTAGGAGTGGGTTACACCGCACAAACGCGCGTGCCTGGTGGTATCCGGTGCATGCGTCGTCACATTGTCTGCTGTCCCCAGTCTGTCACTGCACCGCATCTACTTGCTCCAGATACAAAACTAAAAAAACAACGCAACTGCTGCACCTGTTGCGCGCGAGTAGCTGACTATGATACGTAGACACTGCGAGAGGCCGCAAATCTTAGAGCCCTGTATACGCCATCGAAGACCCCAGCGACTGCGCCCCGGTCAACCCATTGCATCTCTTGTGAGACCAGAACGCGGCCATACGACAGCGCAACAGCAGAACACAGACAGCTGCACAGCAGCAACAGCAGCATGATCTTGCTTCCCGAACCGGTACACGTTTCGCCGCGGTTTTGGCGCGATGTCTTACATCTTATAGACAGGCGCCATGGCATACCATGGCAATACCATGAATCATGCGACATGGCATTGCCGTTGCATTGCAGCAAGATGTGCCGCACGGCATTGCCATGGCACGATTGTGGAGTTTGAACGCAACAACGTACTATGGCATACCTCGGAGAAACCATGGGCATGCCATGGTAGTGCATGGCAATGCCATGGTAGTGCATGGCAATACCATTGTAGTGCATGGCAATGCCATGGTCGCCCACGGTAATGCCATGGCCATACATGGTCATGCCATGGTCGTCCATAAGAAGGTCATTGTCACCTGCCATGGTCACCCATGGGAATGCAACGTTGGCGTGGTCACCCATGGAAATGCCATGGGCGTCCGTGGCAACCATGGCACCCATGGGAATGCCAGTGGCGTCGTGGCAGCCCATGGTCATCCATGGTACTACCACGAGTAACCATGGCCATACATCGAGCAACCATGGGAATGCCATGCCCCCCATGAGAATTCCGTGGGGTCATCGATGGGAATGCCATCGGCGTCCGTGGCAACCCATGGTCATCCGTGGCAAATGCCACGAGCAACCATGGCAACCCCTGGTCACCCGTGGCAATTTCGTGGCAACCCATGGTCATCCGTGGCAAATGCCACGAGCAGCCGTGGCAACGCCATGGTCACCCGTGGGAATGCCAAGAGCGTCCGTGGCAACCCATGGTCATCCGTGGCAATGGCATGGCCACCCATGGGAATGACATGGTCACCCATGGGAATGCCATGAGCGTCCGTGCCAAAACATGGTCATCCATGGCAATACCACGAGAAACCATGGCTATACATCGCGCAATCATGGGAATACCATAATCACCCATGGGGATGCCATGGTCAACCATGGTCATCAGCGGCAATGCCTCGGTCACCCGTAGGAATTCCATGGCCATCCATGGCAACACTACGAGCAACTATGCGCATTTCACGAGCAACCATGGGAATGCCATGGTCACCCATGGGAATGCTGTGGGCGTCCGTGGCAACCAATCGTCATCCATGACAATACCACGAGCAATCATGGGAATGCCATGGTCACCCATGGGAATGCCGTGGTCACTCATGGAAATGCCAAGGTCACCCATGGACATCCGTAGCAATGCCACGAGCAACCATGGGAATACCATGGTCACCCATGGCCATCCGTGGCAATGCCTCGCTCAATCATGGCAATGCCACGGTCACCCATGGAAATTAACATGGTCACCCATAGACATGCCACGGGCGTACGTGGCAACTCATAGTCATCCGTGGCAATGCCACGGTCAACCATGGTCACTCATGGAAAAGCAATGGTCACCCATGGGAATGTCATGGGCGTCCGTGGCAACCCATGGTCATCCATGCTTGCCCCCGGCAATATGGCATGGATAACCATGGCATGCCATATCTTGCCATGGCACACGCCATGACATTGCCATGACCATTGCCACGGCCTTACATGGCCCATGGCCCATACAAGGTCCATGGCATATGCCATGGTGTTATCATGGCATGCCATGGCATCGCCATGACATGCTCACCGGTCGCCCCGGTGGCGTATCAGGTTATCCTCGAGCCTGGTATAGGTCAGTTTCGTGAGTTCGAGCCCCGCCGAGTGCATACTCGTATATATTCGTTGGGACTTTTTCTTGTGGACAAATTGACTTGCGGAAAGTGCGAGAGCGTGAGTTAGCAACACTCGATGAACAATCGACGAGCAGTGGGATTGCTGAACCCTATGCGCGATAAAAATTGAAGGCAAGAACCGGAGAGGAGAAGGGATGACACCTGTGACCACGGCTTGTCCAGAAGCTGGAAAGACCACGGCTTGTCCAGAAGCTGGAAAGTAAAAGTGTGCAAAAAAAAAAAAAAAAAAAAAAAATGCCATGGATGTCCCATGACATGCCAGGACATTGCCATGGCATTGTTAGGATGGCCCATGACATGCCAGGACGTTGCCAAGGCATTATTACCATGGCAATGCCATGGTTCGGCATGGGCATGCCATGGCATGTCCAATTAATGTACAGCACGCTTTTGGCCGTGTCTACACATACATGTCTATGTGTCTATCATGAGCCGGATACCGGGCAAAGGGTTAGGGCTGAACTAGAAGTCTCCCAATGCCATCCTGTTGACCCTGGTGTTATCAGGAAAGTTGCCGGCCTACGTAGACTATAGACTAAAGCCGCCACGAGAAATCGTAATCGCCGAACACGCGCGACGATTGCAGAGGTGAGCTTTGAGTGTTGACCGATGAAAAAAACGTGTTACTGTTTGGTTTTCCTTCTCAGATACTAAAAATCCGGGACGTACATATCTCTGAAGCCACTTTCTTGAAGCTGTTAAAATTTCTTGAAGTTACCTTCTTGAAGTGTGGTTCCTAGACGATTGTTGAGTCCACTTTTGTTTTAGGCCGGTTGCCAGTCTAATTTTTTCTCGAAGGTTTTGGGGGGCGGGTGTGAGGCGACTAACAAAGTTTATGGTGACGAGATGCATTACCCTGGCTGACGATAAGCGTTGCGCCCGCACCAACGTAGCTCGCGCACCGCCGTACACCCCCAACACACACATATCGCACACCGTCGTACGCTCCCACATGATAGCATTGTGTCGGCCCTTCTCTTAGCTCATCAAGCTCTACCATAGAGAAAGCTGATGAGACGAATTCTGCGTCGTGTCGTAGCTTATCATTTAACGCGGAATAGCATCCACGACAGCATTTTTGAATCACACACCCTGTCACGTCCCACAGATACTGCCTCGTACGAGCGCACCACATAATAACCTCATCTATCTCTCTTCGTCCTCTCGCCTTCAGTGATTCTTCCTCCCGGGCAACGCAAATGACGCTTGTGATTCCGCATACTGGTCGCATGGCGGGGGACTCCATGCGTCTCAACTCGAGCTCTACCATAGAGAAAGCTGATGAGACGAGTCCCGCGTCCAATAGCGCATCCTTTCGTGTAACATCGCATCCACAATAGCGTTGCTGAATCACACACAATTTCACGGTCCATGCAGACCGCCTCGTACGAGCACCCCGCAGAACCACCCGTGTCTCCCTTCGCTCTCCCACCCTCATCGCTCTTTCACCCGGAAGAGCGCGGAAGATGCTTGTGATTCCGCACGTACTGGTCGCATGGTGGTGGATTCCGCGTGTGCTTTATAGCCCTTGTGGAGCTGTTGTATGGTCTGCCGTTGTTGGTGCCTGCGAGCACGTCCCCGGTATCTATATGTCTGCCATTTTTGTGGAAAACAGCATACATCGGCCGCGCGTTTCGGCTTCGTGTGCCAGTTACCGCACGAGTAGGTTTCCCGTGTGTATCTCTCCGCCGTTTCTCTGTGGGTGTGCCTGCTGTGGTACGACGTCCCCGGCAGCTATCTATCTGTGATGTCTGCGCGGTGCGTTGGCGGCGCGCATGTCCTGTGTTCTTGTGAACTGTGTTATTGATCGTCAGCTCTTCAAACCGTATGGTATGCGGTTCGCGCGTTTTCTACAGTCAGTCCTCGTGAAGCATGCAGGTCGGTGACACCTGCGGATGCTACCACGACCAACAAAACTATTATTGCAGAAGAAGAGCGGCTTTGTCCGTAATAATTATGCGCAGTCCATGCGAAAAACATGCAAGTAACGCCAAGAAAATATGCACGATGCGATACGATTTACACCGCTCGACCTGTACATACATACGTCGTATCACGTCGAACGGACGACAGATGACAACATCGCGGGGAAGATCACACTAGGCATTCCAACGTGCTTTTTAGTGGTATTAATAGTAAGCAACTAAAATAAGCATCTTTAGTCAAGTTTTAGGCTTGCTTGAATCATAAGCCTACAGTATTCAAAGCAGCCATGTCGCGGTTATTTGTTTGTTTTTGCTATATGGATTTTAGTATGGCATACTAACCACCATAGAAAAAAGAATGGGTTTAACATGCCCGTTGTAAACTCTATCGAAACAAAAAGTGTGTATGTTTCAGTGTACACATAATCGTATGGGTTTAACTATGGCCATACTGAAAGTCCATATAATTTTGTGAGTATGTACCAGGTATGTTTTAGTATGCATACATTAAACGCCGACAAACGAAATAAGCAACTAACTAACTGAGCATACTCTTCACCAAATAAGTGAAACAACCCCGTTATTTAGATGCTTACTAACACGAATGATCTAAAAAATTTGTAAATATTTGCGCCCCGTGAACACACGCTGGCAGCCTTGCCTGTCGTTTCGCATGTACCAACGCTCTTTTTTTGGCAACTCTTAAGACACGTTGCGCGGCCCCGATCACTCAGCGCACAGTTTATATCAGATAATAACAGTACGGTAACAATTAAAAAAACGTTCAAACTGCCAACGAACCATACAACACTCGTGCATGTAACGAGAAGGAAGACGGTGGAGCAAGGACAGCAGATCGATGGCGCCAGGTAAGCTGGCTGTAGATACAGAAACGTGTTGGATTTGGAGCACAGGTTTCCTTGATTGGACTCCTTTGGTTGTTCCTTCTTTCTGAGACGCTAATAATGAGTTATCGACGTTGAACCTCATGCTGAAAATTGTCGGATTGCAAAAACAGTATCGAGCAAAGAACTTGTTACATACAGCTGCCTGGCTTGTCATCATCGCTTCGTCGGCGCAGCCAGTGAACTCTCCTTGATGCAAAGACGAAGAACAGTCAAAAACATGGCGAAAAAAACCATAACATCCCCCACTCCACTCCCCCCGCCCCTCGCCCCCCCCCGCGTAACTCGTATCGTGGACGCATACCCCTTTGGGGAGACACACAATTAATTCGCGATGCAATCATAAATCATGTCGTGTTCGAAGTCTGCCCAACCGGTGCACGGATTATTTGTCGGTGCCATCATAACTGATGTCACGCCCAAGGTCTGCCCTACCGAAAAAGACGCCCCCCCCCCCCACCCCACCCCCCGCCGCCGCCCTCTCCTCTACGCATAACTCGTATCGTGGAAGCATGTCCACTTGGAGAGAGATATATCTAGTCGTCGATACCGTCATGAGCTCATGTCGCGCCTGAGGATCTCCCAGCTTCAACTGATAGCGGGAGGCGAGTACAGGGTACTGCAGCAGTACCACCCGACTTTCCGGTCCTATCGATAATAGTGCTGTTTCGTCCAAACCAACGTCCAACCCCCCCCCAACCCTAGTGCATAATTGTTTCTTGGTGTTATCAAAGATCATGCCGCTAGTTCGAGGTATTCCCAGGCCTATCCCCTCTGCTAATGACGGGAGGAGAATACAGAATGCTGCAGTACCACCCCACTTTCTGGGCCTATCGACAGCAGCGCTGTTCCATCGGAGTTGAATCGCACCCTCCCCGCGGCGGTGGAGTGACCGCTAGCAGATATCGACCTCGCTCCCTGGTTTTGGCAAGGGTACCTGTCCCGTTGAGGTTTTTGTTCAGGAGAGACGTAGCAGAGAGGAGGATGGGGCATTCAATCGGCCTAACGAAAACGTATGTTCCATGCATTGTCCATTGATTTAAGGCGTTAACTAATTTCTAGGGCTCGTCACGGGTCATGACCCGACCCACGGATCATGTCAGGAAGTTATCAAAATCACACGGGGTCGAGTGAGGTCGGGTCAGGAGGTGTTCGAAAAAAACACGGGACGGATCGGATCTGGTCAGGATGTTTTTTAAATCTCGCGGGTCGGAACGGGTTGCTTACCCTAACGCGACCTGACCCGTGAAAAAACCTGCTAATTTCCACATTCAAGGACAGACGATGTTCGGCAAGGGTGACTCTGTCTCTTTCCGGCAGAGTTACTATGCCTCACGAGCGCCGGAAACAAGAGGTTGTGGCAATCTCAGCGCTCGGCGTACAGGCTGGTTCGATTCGGTGAAAAGTCAAACTTGCAGAAGCTATCGTCGTCTTTTTCTCCCAGGTCGGTTTGCGCCGATCGTGAGACACGTGCTACAACAAGGCCGGCTAAACTCGATGCAAATCGACGCGCACAAAAAAAACTGAAAAGTGGGAAATGCTGAACCCTATGAGCAACAAAAATGAAGGCAAGTATCGCGGGGGGGGGAGGAAAAGATAAGACACTTGAGACCACGGCTTTTGTCCAGAAGGTCGCTCACTGAGAGCATAGGAAAATCTCTTACGAGTTGAGCTGGAGAGTAAAAGCGACAATAACGAAACGCGAGAGGCATCGTGGCACTTTCCTGCCGAAACTAATATTTGTCATTGACGGGCCTCCTCAACTGGAGGGAGGATCAAGGGTACGGTGCTAGGGGGGATGTTATGATATACCCCCTTTCTCGCCGCCGAGTACGGAGCCACTCGCACGAGTGACTCGGTGCCTCACTAAAAAAAACACGTTAGGCGGTCTGTTTGGTGCAGCGTAGCTAACCATCCCGTTGGGGATACACATCGAAACGTTAAGACAGCACGAAAGCCTATGACGGCATGATGCAGGTTGTCACTTGCGCGAGTGACCCCGAGCCACTGCGTAAAAAATTGCATGGAGCAGGGGGTAAGCATTGGTCTTCTCACCGGAAAATTTCGACTTCGCCGGTCTTGTACCCCGCCGCGAGCAAAGGTCCCTGCTGCAGCTGCCCTTCCACCACGGACGGGGTGCACCGATCGCTCGTCACCGGCTCCATGTCCGGCCGCCCTTGCGGCCAGGCCGCCTAGCCCCGAAAACACAATGAAATGCAAAAAAAAAGGAGTGACATAGACTAAATAAGTAATTAATCTTTTTCTTGAGTAGACCAGAAGACAATGATCTTTTTTTTTTAAATGTTTAGGACAAAACGCCAGCAAGTTTAGGAATGGGATGATATAATCAACACCACTAGGATACTACACTACCTGTACACTCAATCGCTAGTTATTAGGAGACGGTACTACCCTTCCGTTGGTGTTGTGCTTTATATAGCCTTGCGAAGGAAAACACTGCCACAACATCGCGAAACCCCTAACAACTGGAACGCCACCGGGCCATAAACTTATGTATTATGAGATCCAGACTCGACGCGTGCCAAGGACCACATGTTACGGAGGACCATAGTAATCAAGACCTACGACGAAGACAAAAAACTAGATATTCCTTTTTTTTCCCGACCATATTTGGTGTTGGTTACTACACTATGTTACCGCGTAAATAGCATTATTTGGCTGAAACAAACGTGTTCTGAATGACGCTGACCTTAACTTGAAATCGACGGAATTTTCGTCATTGTTTTGGGATCATTTCCTTTGTATACCCTAATCATGGGATCGTTTATCTCGGGTAGCAGTTTTGTGCCTCCCCCAAGAGTCGTTCTACGGTAGGTAGCCAACTATTCTTTAACGAAATCGCCGTTTTGAAGTCAGCCCCCGGTCGTATTTACTGAACTACGCTGCCCCTTGCCAGCCCGACGTCATTCCTTGATAGTCCTTTGCAAACAAGAAAATACGTGAAGCTACGATTTTAATAGCATCCTTCCTCGTTTCGAGCAGCCAGGAAGCTCCCGTTAAAATAAAAGTCGCTGTTTTTTGGGGGGAGAGGGGGGGCTATCGTAGAATAATTATTTTCTCTTTGAATTTTTTCAGAGCACCTCAAGTGAGGAAAGGAGGAGGCCCAGAAATTAACGGGCGCGTCCCAACCGTACGTAGCGTCCGTCTACCGCAGCGTTGGTTCCTCACCTGGACCATCCAACCAGCGGGACAGGTCTGGGTCTGAAACGAGACGTCCTTGGTTTTGCTCTTGACCGTCAGCCTTTTCGCGTCCGCCGTCCGAAAGAAGAGAAGATCCTTCGAGCTTCATTCCGTTCGGATCACACACACAAGACAGCAGCGCATCGATCGGCGGGAAAGTTTTTTTTGAGGTTCTGCTCACTCTGTATTCATTTGTGGAACCCATACGCAAACAGCAATTACTGCAGTTAAAATCAAATTCCTGGTCTATACGAGTAGCACGATCTTACCACAATGTGAGCGTACGACATACGGTAGTTCATGCTATGCTCGTGATGTGCAACTTCCGACACAATCTACTAATAGTACTAAGAGCACGGTAGAGCTGCACCATTCTTTTTCCGAGGCTCCTAACCTGATGCGCTTAGCGGTACTAAGAGGGATGTTAATACCCCAATTTTCACTCCCGGGTTTGAGCTATCATGTTCGCACGAGTGACTCTGTTCCTCTCTCAGAAAAATACTTCAGGCAATTTTGTTTGGCGCATCAAAGTTCACCCTTCCATTGCGAGTTACTAGCCAGCCATTAAAACGGCACGACAGCTTATTGTAAGGGTATTGAGTAGGCTACACAAAGGAACAGGGGCATCATGTCACTCGCGCGAGTGACCCCGAGCCACCTGCGAAAACGCCCTCAAAAGTGACCCCCCTATCATACCGTATCCTAGGTAAGCTCTACCAGGTATACCCCACCCAAAAACTGACTTTGATAACAAAAACTAAAACTGCAATCCGATGAACCCCATGGTCTAGATTTTCCAAAAAACAAAAAACACATCGACAAAAACAAAATGACGTTCCCCGACGATTTTGGAGTTAAGGAGCCCCGCCCTTCATATATTGGTTTAGCCAAAAAAAAGTGCTTCATACGATAAAACATCATCGTAGCACGCGTCTCCTTGCATTGGAAGCCGACATGAAAAACACCATCCCCTAACCTGGCCCACCGCGTTGCTGCGCGTGGACTATGCAGCAATCGCAACATCTTCTCGTCATTTCGTCCCTCTGTTGTTCCAAAGGGGATACATCTGCAGTTTGGACTATACCAGATACAATAGAAGTCCCCCAATAAGGCGGTATGCCCATATAAGGGAGTATACCGATGTAAGGCGGTCAAAAGCGCATGGGCGTCGTTCAACGGTAGCCCCCCCAACGTTTCTTTAACGAAATCGTCGGTTTCAAAACCAGCGCCCGGTCGTATCTCCTGAAATGCGGTGTCCATCGACACCCCGACATCATCGATCGATAGACCTTTGCACACAGGAAAATATATGGAGAGTTTTTTTTTAAGAGTATCTTGCCTTGTGTCGAGCAGCCGTGATACGTTCGATAAAGGAAACCACTGGTTTTGGGGGGGGTTATCGTAGGATCACTCTTGGCGCGACTGGGAGATTGCACTCACCACCTCAAATAAATATGGCGGCTTCCCCCAATAAGGCGGTCACATTTCTCTGACACACCATCCCTTCCCACTAGCGACCCCCAATAATGTAGATAGCAACGCATCACTCCGCGGGAAAGGTTCGGGGCGTTGCTTACCCAGGGGGGCAGGACGAACCGCTCTCATCTACCCTGCTCAGGGTTGCTCCGTGCGAGGAAAGAGGCTAACTGTAAGTCAACGTTTGTTATTTTACCTAACTGTAAGTCAACGTTTGTTATTTTACCCTACAGTCGAGGTGCTTCATGAGTAACGTGCCTTGCCAGCACGACGATGCCCGCACTAGAGTGAGACCGCGCACAATCCCGGGATGGCGCAGTACACTTAGCACTCTAAAGGACGACCAAGATCGTCACGAGCGATTCCCACCGCACTAAAAAACCGGGGTACCGCACTAAAGGGTACCGCACGGTCGCGGGACCGTGGTCCCTCATTAGCGCCGTGCCTTGCCAGTACGACGATACCGGCACTATCCCGGTATAAAGCGGTAAACTAGCACTCTATAGGACGATCAAGGTCGTGACAAACGATTATCCCCGCACTAAACTGAGTCACGGCACTAGAGTCGTTCTACGGTAGCCCCCCCAACATTTCTTTAGCGAAATCGCTGGTTTTTTAAACGGCCGGCCGTATCTCCTGAAATATGGTGCTCCTTGCCCCCCCGACGTCATCGTTCGATAGTCCTTTGCAAACAATAAAACATGTGAAAAGTGTTGTTTTCATAGTATCCTTCCTCTCGCCGAGCAGCCACGAAACGTTCATTAAAGAAAAACGCCGATTTTTCGAGGGGGCTATCGTAGAATCAGTCACTAAAGGATACCGCGCTAACGCGGAACCATGGTACCTCATTGGAGCCGTGCCTTGCCAGCATGATGATGCCCGCAGTAAAGTGGGACCGCACTATCCCGGGATGGTGCAGAACAATAGCACTCTATAGGATGAGCAAGGTCGCAACAAGCGATTATCACCGCACTAAAATGGGTCATCGCACTAAAGGGTACCGCACTATCACGGGACCATGGTCCCTCAATGGTGCGGTGCTTTGCCAGCACGACGATGTCCGCCCTAAAGTGGGACCTCGCACTATCCAGGGATGGCGCCGTACACTACAGTTGCACTCTACAGGACGAGCAAGCTCGTGACAAGCGATTGTCACCACTCGAAACTGGGCCGCCGCACTAAAGGGCACCGCACTAACGCGGAACCATGACTGTGCCGCAAAAATCGTACCTTGTAGTAGCTTGAAGTATGTCGTTGTCCGCGGAGAAGTCGACGTTCGTTATGGAGCTACCATCCTCGGGTTTTTCTAGTATTGGGTACGTTGCGACAACATACCACGGGAGTTGGGGGGATAAGATATGAGATCGAAGGATAAATCGACGATTGTTATGGATCTGCCGTCTTTGGGATTTTCTGGAAATTTTCAGGAACGTTACAGAGCCATAACAGGACAAGTAAGCGAGGAGGAGTGCGGTGGTTAGGATGGGGGGGGGGGCGAGGACGCCCCGGTACCCTTGGAAATGGCATGCTCAAGCGAAATGCGCAAGTTGAACGTTCGATTCAAACAGAGATTATTTTTGTGAAAAACAGTCAATTACGCTGGAAACTCTGTATACGCGGTCGCGCTACGTGAGTCGCTGATTAGGATGGCTCTGCGAGATAGATTTTGAATACTCACGGGTGGTCGTCTTCAAGCTGTAGTTGTCCTTCGCATCGTGGACATAGATCTGCCCGCCGCTTGACGCGACGGCAAGCAAGCTACCATCCCGGGTGTACTTCATATCCGATATCCACGTCTTAGCGCTACGAACCTGACAACAAGAGAATCATCCCACGGTAGTGGTGCAGCGGAAAGTTCTGAGCGCCTAACATCAGATCAACATCTCACCCGAAGCAAGACTTCGAATGCATTCAATCGCGCAACCCGACCTACTTCTATGCGCTAGTCCTAAATCAAACATACGCGTAAAAGTATCAGAATAACCGGTAGTTCCTCGCTTGAGGGGCTCAACCGGCGAGGTATACCTTTTTTTGGTTCAAAACGTGTAAGCCCTACCGTGGGATGACTCAAGAGTAAAGTGTTAACATGGTTTCTTACTAATCTGTTGGGCTAATGGTAAAATGTTCTAGATCTAGATCTAGATCCTGAGTTAAAAAATAGCTCCCAGGGCAACGCAATACATGGCACAAACAAGAACGCCATAATACTTTGGGTGTTGGGGTTGAGGCTGTCTACTCGTAGCTCTTGGGAGGGACGCACTGGGTGATTTGAACCCCCAACTTTATCAGAGAATGCGACGGCAACTAAGTTACCCTCCAGGGTGTACTTCGTGTCCAATTACCAGGCTTTACCGCTTCGAACCTGCGTTTCGAACCTGAAAGCATAAAGATAAAATTGTTGGCATCATTCTGTTCGGGCTACTGGAAAAATGTTCTAGATCCTGAGTCGTTACAGGCTTCCCAGGGTAACGCCATATCATAGGTTCATTCCGAACGAACAAAGAAAAGGTCACCAATCGTACCAAAAAAAATTGATGTTGTTATGTAAACATGTCATGTCCTCAATCTTCAACCGTCACGAGTCGCGAATTTTACGTTCACCAGTAATGACCCTAACAAAACGACATTTTCCGGGCGCTGGGACATCCAGCTCTCGAGAGGACTGAACTGGATGACTTAACCCCTCTATGTTCATACAGAACGACATCCAATAGCACGTCTACAGGGAGATGCCACTGACTCATATTGTTGCATCCTCGGACGATGGTCCAATACGCCCCTTTGATGATAAGTCAGTATCTAAACGAAGAATCACAATATGGAACCTGATACTCAGAAAATCAAAACAAGACTGGAACAACATTCAGGCCCGTGTATGAACAGCGGCAAAGTATGTGTAGTCATGTACCGAACTAGCAGTGATAATACCAGCGCACTACACTCTGGAAAAAAAGCGCAAAGACATCTGCTGTGTGTTCAACAACTTGTGGTGGATGAGGAGTGGTGCGCGGATACTCATACTCCCCCCGCCCCCTTTTCCCCAGAAAACTGATCCTATGGTATTTTAAGCCGCACCTGAAGAGCAGCATGCTTGCAGACCAAAACGTCTGAAGAGCAACACGCCAAAAGAACAACACGCCTGAAGAGCAACACGCTTCAAGAACAACACACGTGAAGAGCAACACGTCTAAAGAGTAGCATACCTCAAGGGCACTTGCCTAAAGAGCAACATGCCTAATGAGTAGCATGCCTGAAGAGCAGCATGCCTGAAGAGCAACATCCCCGAAGAGCAACATGCACGAAGGGTGACATGCATAAAGACCAGCATGCTTGAACAGCAACATATCTAAATATCAACATGCCTAAACAGCAGCATGCCTGGCGAGCAACATTTCTCCATCCGTTGCTTCGTCGATTTCCACGGCCTTGCTGGGCTACTTGCTAAAACACTCAACACAACATCTCCCTCGAGGTGGTCTGACCTTTACCGACATGGCCGACATTCTTATAGTTTACCGTTGGCCAGTGTGAATAGGAGGGGTTTACCTCTTCCAGAATCTCCAGGGTGTTGACAGAGAGAACTACCACCGCCCCCTCCTTTACCATGGCGTCGCGATCCCCTCCCAAGCCGACGGCCAGGTGGTGACCGGAGGGCGAGAAGGCCAGGGATCGGGCGGCCGAGTCGATCTTCATCGTCCGCGTGAAACGTCGAAGGCTCACGCTCCACACCTAAACGAGGAAAAACGTTGTTTGAAAGAAAATTGTATAATTTCATTATTTAGGCTCCCGTTGTTCATCGAGTTGCGCTTTTATCGGCTTGAAAGGCGGCTTTAGGGTTAAGGCATTAAGCCCCTCAAGTGAGTGGCCTCGGAAATCTCGGGTGATGCATACCCCTACCGTACCATGCGTGAACATTACGGTGTTTGCGAGGTACCAAACGAGTCATCCCACGGTGGTGGGGGTTGCGCGTGTTGGGCCATATGGTGTTTCTGGCCAGTTGAGGTCCTCAAGGTAGGAACTACCTGTCAGTCTATCAATCTTACGTGTAAAACTTGTTTTAGAACTGGGGCGTAGAAGGTTTGGCGGGTTGCGCGAACGAATGCCTTCGAAGTAATGCTTCGGGTGAGTGAGATATTAAGCTCTTCATGTTAGGAGCTCAGAAAATTCTTAGAATATGTTGCACCTTTAACGTGGGATGGCTCCAAACTTTGGTTGGGTAGGAATTGTGCGTAGGAAGTCATACCTCGTACAGGATGATATTAGTGTTGAAAACCGTCGAACGTTACAATCCAAGGTCAGCCCAACCCACAAAAAAATCATCGAAATGATCTTGGTGAGAAATATGGTTTCCTACCTTTGAAAAATAAAACTACACCTACTTTCTTCATGGGGGTTGGTTGGTCTTGGGTTATATGGCATTCGTCGGCTTCAATCCTGTTATTATTGTTTTTCCCGACCCAACCGATTTTGAAGACCACAAACACCCTAGTCGGTAATAGTGGAACATACATCGGGTTCGAAAGACATTGAGTCGCTCGTCAGTTGAGGAGCTCGCGTCACAACGAGAAAAGGTTGGGCTCAAAAGTGCAAACCCTTCCACCGCAGAACGCTCCTTACGAAGGTTTTCTTCACCCTAACACAAAAGGCGTCGTCCTCAACAGTGGCATCTACGTCCGGATCCGTTCTTCATCGAGTTGCATTTTGTTTTTCTCAAGGTCTGTCGAGATGGGTGAGGTATTGAGCTCCACAAGTACTGAGCGAGGGGCCTAAAGAAAAGTAGGTCGCTACCCCTGCCACAGCATGCGCCATGTGTAGATGTGTAGAAATCGGTGCGTGTTGGCTGGCGAGTTACCCCACGCTAGGAGCGCAGCAAAAAAATCGGAGCTCGTAGCATGAAGAGCTCAATGCATCGCATCCGAAGCGTGATTTCGACGACATTTGATTCGCGCGACCTGACGAGCGTTTCTAATGCTCCAATCCTGAAACAAGTGCACTCGTACATTCATCATGCTGACCGGTAGTTCCACACATGAGGAGCTGAACCTGTTAAAATAAAAACGTTGGGCCCAAAACGTGCAACCCCTACGGTGAGATGACCTCTCGACAGCGACTACTGTACTGAGTTATTTGCGATATCCTGACTGGTGTGCTCGACACTCGCTGCATATGTACCGGTCCCTGCAGAGGTGACCGCAACATCTTGCGCGTCGCTCCTACGAGACAAAGAAATCATATCACAGCACGCCTCGTGCAAGGGTTTGCCTTACCCGCACAAAGGCGTCATCCCCAACCGTGGCGTATACATCGGGGTCCGTAGGATGCGTTGCCAGTCCATGCAGCTGGCCCTTTCCGTGACCTTTTGCGATCAAAAGTAGGCGACCGCTGATTTTGTGGTGTTCGTACGAAATAGCGCGCGGGCGGGCGGGAAGGGGGAGTTTAGACCGTCGGCCGAAGGTGATGAGGAGGTGGATGCACGCGAGAACAGCGACTTTGATCAGACTACTGGTAGACATATTTTTCAGGCGCGTTTTTTGAAAGGACGGAAGGAACCCGGGGAGGGGGGGGGTGGGGTAATCATCATATCAAGCATGCCGATTGTCCGTAGAACGGTAGACGATGGCATCCCTACGCTGCCGGACAGGACGAGGCACGTCGGGGTTTCATCGATGAGGCAGACATGGTATGCACCAAGCGGCAAGTGCCGCGATGTGTTCGGCAAGGCGCTTGAGGAGTGAGCATTATCCAAATAAGAACCTTCGGGGGTGGAGAGACCGGTATATATATCGTTACAACGCGTCGAGAAGTAGGAAAATTGGCCAGCGACCCATGGGTCAAAAAGTATGCTCTTGTTCTCCAGGTGCAACGTTGCATGATAGATCGACATAACATCCTTTGAGCTGTCGTCGCGTAAAATTTACGACTACGTGCGGTCACCCGACAAAAAGCTAGTGTCGACACCGCACTTTTTGTTTAGGCCCGGACAGAGAGAGTTTACCAAAAATCAAGTAAAACAACGGAGTCACCGCACGGTAGGGGTTGCAGTGTTTCCCGATTTTTCTCGCGGGCGCCTGGGTCACCTGTCTTTTGAGATCTCGAACACCTCTCCGGCTCTGGTGCAAGTGACGAACTTGCACGCCGATCTCACGGCGCAGATGGAGTGAAGCACTGAGCTGGCCGGGTGTACCTCGAACATTCCGTACTAAGCAGAGAGTTCACGGAATTAGAGGCGGTTCACAACGATGACGTCGAGAAAACACGAACCAAACGTGCGGTGGGTATTTGCATAAGGATTTGCTCAGAACACTGCATGGATCACTGCGATTTGATTGCTGCGCTCACGATAGTATCATCGTTAGGGGAGGTAGGCTACGCTCAGTTTCAAACTATGGAGTTCACAGGGTTGGAGGCGTTTTGCAGTGATGCCGAGCAACGACAAAGCAAAAAAAGTTCATGTACGATGGCCGTTCGCGCAAGGGTTACCTCAAACACTACATCACAGCGGCTGCTGCGTTCGACATCGTAGTTAGGGCATAAAGCACATGCCCTTCGTAGTGCTCGGTTTCTACACAGTAGGTGTTTTGTGCTGTATGTTACCTGCTTGAGCTTCTGCAGCTCCGCGTCCCACAACATAACGAAGCCGTCCTTTCCTGAGGTTACGTATCCTTTAACTCCCGCTCTGGCGCAAGCGTACACCGGACCGGCGTGGGCGGTAACGCTTCGCTGCACGCTGTGGGCCTGATTGTGATGGTGCGGTTCGCGCAGTTCGGGAGGTCGCAAATCAGCGGCTTGTGAGGGCCGGGGGCTGGATTTGTTTTGTTGCCTCGCTCGGATGTTTGTACACGTTCGTTCCCATAAAAAATAACAAAACAAAAACAAGGGCAAACAACAAATGAAGCCCATGTTCGATTTCTAACTCGGCAGCCAACAACTTGCTACGCGTGTTCATCCCAAAGGAGGATTGAGCCGGAGAGGGGTTCGACTATTTGGTGCTCGCCTGGGGGCCGGATAAACGCACGCCGCTGAAGAGGTGGCTAGGCGAAGGAGGGCAAGACAACAAAAAATACCAGATTTTTCATTGTCCAAAACAATGAACTTATTGAAAGGCTTAGACAAAAGGATTATGAGTCTAGTGGTATAATGCAAACAACCTTCTTCCTGTGTTGTCCACCAAAACCTTACGCGATTTGAATGTCTGCAACTTGGACGTCTACCTTCCAGGAATATAGGTGGCCTGACACCGTCCCCGTCAATGCTGTCTGATCCCCGCTCATCTTCACGGCACACATGATCGGCTGGATCTTCTTGCGAAACCTGACACCACCAGTGGTACATCGACAAATATTGCATGCGGCACAAATGATAAGACGTCACGGCGCCATGTCTGAACCTTCTCGAAAAATCTGAGTCTGGGCGTCGGCGCGAAGACAAACACGAGATAGATCTACACCATCACAGCAGCGTGGATTGTGCATGTTCTTGTGAAGCATGCGGCACCAGTGCATCGACCCACGGGCGAATGGGACAGAGCGTAACGGTACGGAGCGTACATCGTGGCCATGTTGACCGTGCGCATCAGACTCAGATGGAATAACGACAAAAGCACACGGGATTAATAATCACAATACGATGCGGATTACGCAAGTCTTAGTAGTAAGCGCATCAGCAAACAAGCACTCTGAGTAAAGCATGACGTGACGGGCGGTGGTATTTGTGTAGCGACCAATCTCACCCAAACACGCCTCGTTTTCGTCGCAACCCCCTGGATCCTGTCGTGTGCTCGAAGAACGAAACGGCTTTTATCCCCCCCGCCATAAGCGGAAACGCCTCTTGGCCCGTGAAAACCAGGCACAAGAAACGAGTGAAGCCTGCCTTCATCGTTGCCACCGGAAAAGCGTCTCCCCATTGTCCCGATGGACTCCTGGAAAATACACGTTTCATTAGGTTTACACGGGGAAAACCGGTGGTAGCATGATGCCATGTTTTTTGTTTCGTTTGTTATTGGGAAGCATTAAAAAATGGGATCATTTTTAGAGTAGTTGAAGGATCAAAGCTTGTATGCTGGTTGGTTGATGGTAGGTACCGCTAGAGATTGTTGAAAATACGGATATTGGTTCATTATCGTTGTTTGTGTTATTCGATTGTTCAGATGCTGGTCTGCAGGGACTTGGGGCTTTGCATGTGTAGCGAGGCATTGTTGCTCGGAGTGATGGAGCTCGATTGGACAACTGTTCGGGGCCGCCAGTCGATATAATACGGTACGACTCAGGTGTGTGTATGGCATGGCATGGAATGGGTGACTTATTGGTACCACTCTGTGTAAGGAGACGGCGAAAGAATGGTACGACTCATCATGTGCTATAGGTATGCTGGGAGCCCGTGACAGAACGATGCGGCTCATGTATGCGTGTCTGGAGTGGGGTGAACGCGGTCTGTCTGCTGTTCGTGAATCAGAACTTGCTAAAATATCCCCTCCCTCTTCAAGGACAAGATGGCACGCCGCGTAGTTATACAACAACAACTAAATACACACATCATGCCAGCAGCACCATACACGAACAAAACGTTTGGGTGGACTGTCTGTTTTCGATGGTGGTCGTATATTTCTCGCCTGTATACCGCCAATAGGTGTTCCGCCTCGTGTCCCATAGAAGCCAACCAGAGGCCATCCGCTGAAAATGCTAGCAGACTTACCCCGACCCTATGGAGGGACGGCAGCAACCCAGACTCCTCTCCTCCGGCACCGCAAACGACCCCTGCAGGGCCAAAGGGGCGAGAAAAGCATTGGCGCGGAGCGGGTGGGAAGGACGGAGAAAGTATAGACTATTAACACTGCATTTTGAACTTTTAATTGGTTGATAAATCGGATGTAGACACGCATAGTACCGACCGGCAGTTCAAAGGGCGGGTAGCGTGCGAGTACGAGGGCTGGTTTTCCTTCTTTCTGCTGTTGCTGTACAGCGAATGGTCGGCGTTTAAGTTGTGCTGCACATCTTCGGATGACAAGCACGATTCGTAACAACACAATAACGCAGAAACACAAAGGCGGCAATAAATATAGTCTATACTACCAGGTAGGAAATAGGGCCGGCCCCTTCCCCACAATGACGGAGGGGCCATATTACGGAAATAAGAGATCAAGGGGATATCATGCAGTACGTGCCATACGACGTACAAGGTTCCCCTCCGGGATGGGGTTGACTTGATATCCCCGGGGCGTCGCAAGTCGAAAAGGCGAAGAGGGAGAACAAAGGCGTTCCGATTATACGTACAGGTTTGAGCTACAGCACTGATTGGATTCGTTCCTGCCGTGTGCTTCGTATACCCGGTTTGAGGTCCGACGATGTGTGGCGACCGGAAACATATAATATACGTACACAGGGAGGAATGGGGGTGAGGGTGACAAAAACAGCTGTTAGTGTTTTTAATGGAGTTTTTTAGTTTGTTGTATCAATCCAGCGCAGTTCAAGGCATTAACTAATCCTCACCTTCAAGAGGGACGATTCTATTCAATTTGAGGTGCTGTATCGTAGCATTGACAATGTGTCAGGACGCGTGCTACGATAGAGGTATACCTTTTTTGACGAAAATGGTTTCTGAATCACGGAGCTCCTTAACCCAAAATCTTCGGAAAAAAACGCCATTTTTTTGGCATTATCATTGTTCTCGTTGCGTACCTAGGCCATGAGGTTTTTTCATCCGGTATATAGCAGTTTTATTTTTCTTCAAATCAGTTTTTTGGGATAGGTCTTAAGCTCCCAAATTGAGGAACCCCAGAGAAAAAGTGGTGCACCTCGATCGTAGCATTCGACTCTGTGGGTGGATTCTCGAATGAAGGTTTATACTCGTACTTTTAGCTAGAATCTCTACCTCTTTTGGTGCCCCCTATACTTGAACGTATGCTCCTATTCGAATTCCTCGCCTGCACCGGTTACCGCGTCCCAGACGTGAACGCGTGGAGGGTTGGCCGCGTCTCCAGACGCAGCGAAGTGCCTGCAGGATGAAACCGTGAGAGATATCACGTCGCCCATGTGCCCCTTGTGGTACGATTGCCGACCCGTGCGGGGGTCGTATATAACGCCCAACGCCGCTGCAGGGTAGACGATACCTGTCAAACAGACGGAACAGTTGTATTCTTTGGTTTCCCTCGGATTTCTTATTTGTGGTTTTAGTTAGTGATCGATGCTAAGGTTCATGCTGAACATTGTCGGGTGGCAAGTGGAGTAATATGGTTGCATGCATCTAGTCATGGTGACGATTTTGAGTTGTTTACGTGAAATAATCACCCGGTTCTTTAAAACAACATACTTCGTGTACTCGAACCCGTACGTTGTGACCGCACATCAACCGGATACGTATGCACCACGATTTTCATAATCCAACACGCCCTCTTGATGAAAAATCGGGTAGATAAAGTTCACCTAGTGACTGGCACCACCCAGATATGTGGCACTGCACATCAACTGCGGTAGATACCGATGGACCTCAAAGTCCATAGTCCAACACGCCCCTTGGTGAGAAGTCAGTATTAATAGCTACACAATCATTTGCGTTGGGATTGCACATCAAGTAAATACTTATGGACCTCAAAGTCTGTAAGCCAACACGCCCCCTTGATGAGACGTCAGTAGCTACAGAAACATTCACGCGAGCACTGTACATCAACTAGAGAGGTACGTACACGTCAAAGTCAACAATATAATATCACGAGGGGTCTGTGGACCATTCACTATGCTCAGTAAGAGCCAAGTCGGGGGATGAAAACCCCTGAGGACTGCACCTCCGACATTGCTTGGAATCATTGTGGACTACTTTTCCAGTTTAAACCGGTTAACCCTTTTAAGAGAGCACTCCCGTTTTGGAACAGAATTCTTGGAATTGGTGTGGAATATTGCTTGCACTTATAAACGAGTTAACTCTTGCAACATTTTGCAGGTCTAAGTGGGTTAACCCTTTTGAGACTGAAGTCTCGTTTTGGGACTCTTTACCGGGAATTATTGTGGATTTTTTTTCAGTTCTAAACAAGGTAACCCGTTTAAGGCTGCACGTCCGTTTTGGTATATCTTACTAGGAAGTAGTGTGGAATATTTTACGCGTTTTTCAACGGGTGAACCTATTTAAGACTGCACTCCCATTTTGGGACGTTTTACTTGGATTTTTTGTGGAATAGTTATGCAGTTCTTAACAGGTTGACCCTTTTAAGACAGCACTCTCGTTTTGGGAAAATCTACTTGGAATTAGTGCCAAACCAGTTTTGCACTTCTAAACAGGTTAGCCCTTTTTTAGATTACACTCCTGTTCCGGGACATTACTCGGGATTGGTGTGGAGTAAGTTTTCTTTTTCTAAGCGGGCTTGCACATCTAAAGGGGTTTACTTTCTTAAGGCTGTAATTTGGTTTGTCTTGGTTTCTCAGCGCTTCCTATGCTACAACAACAATAATCCCCCATTTGGCACCATATTACCAAACCCACCTTCTTCGTGGTTGTACCAGAGGCACCCCCGAACATCGCCTGCCCTGCATCCGTGGACGGCCTCCAATCTGGTGCTAATCTCTGGGGCAGTGGTGTCTGACATCTAACGGAAACAAAACCACACGAGGGAAACCACGATTTAGGGTCGCTGGTACCCGCAAGGGTATGCAACCCTAACCCTAACCCTCTCATGCTTGACCGCGAAAAACATTCTATAACCGATCTAGCACACCCCGACACAACCGACGACCAAGCAACTCTACCCTAAATGTATGCCGTGGCGACTGCGCTTTGGATCAACGACAAAAAGTGAGCGTTCCAATGCTAGCTCTCCTACGCGGGCCAGCTTATTTTTGGGCAGCTCGGCGTCCCCTTTGCTGGTTTCAGCTAGCTCCCGCAAGAACCCCCCCCCCCTTCCAAAGAGAACAGCGGACGGGACGCATCTGGATCTAGGCCAATAAAAGCGTACATATATGCTATTTTCTTGTTGAGGTGACCAGACTAATAGTCGGGGAGGTGAAATAACTATTTTTTAGGGGTTTCTTAGGCAAAGATATGACTGGTTTTAACCTCTTTGCATTGACGCAAAATCGGAACCTCCTCAAGGCGAAACGGTGACCATTAACTGCGCTAAACCACCCGGCGTGCACCTTTACATTGGAAGGAGGCACCATCGCCGTTACCCACGGGAGTTTCGCTTTGCTCCCGCCGGCCGCCGCAACACCCCCGCCTCCAGCGCTCGCGGCATCCGCTCCCGCGCCCCCCCCTCCGGCGCTAACTTCCGCGTTTCCCGACAAGTCACCATCTGTCGAATCGTTGTTGCTGCTGCCTTGTACTATTGGGATTTGTTGTACGCAACAGCGTAGCCCACCGTCTCCCTCGAGTTCACTGTCCTCTCCGCTTCGCTCTGCTTCGTCGCCGCTGTCGATAACGTCGGGTTCTACGACTCTTCGCCATTGCATCACGCATCCATCCTCACCGGAGCTATGACATAATGGCGCAGGTGTCAATCGTAATGGGTAGAGAAGTGTTGCTTCAGCACCCGAGTTAAAAAATATGTGCATTACGCTTTTTGTTCATCCGACAAGTTGAAGCATGACAATGCGCAGCGTGAGCTTCAACATCGATCGCTCATGATAAACCTTGTCGATGTTTTCTGATCCTGCAAGTCTTCTCTACTGCATTGCGCGCCCGCCGTCGTCAGAGATGACCGATAGAGCAGGCATCACACGCACTGGGCATATCGTATCGGACTTAGCGCAAGAACATGGCTTCAGCAATCGAGTTGAAATATGTTTTTATTATTTACTAGCATTTGTTTATCGTGTGCTTAGATCCGATGATACCGACATGACGACGGTTAACTATAGTAGGGTTTCTATTAATGCGTTGGCTACTATGTGGATGGCGGAATGAGATTCGATTCAATTAGCCTCCTATTGAATAATGTTTATTGTTACCAGTAGGTGTTAGCATCCGACCATGTGCAGCTCATCGTCGCTATGGACGACGTCGGGTTCTACGACTATCCTCGATTGTGTCACGCACCCATCCTCACTAGACCCATGATATAGCATGTCAGCGCAAAAGGTGTTGATTCAACCGCCAAGTTGAAACACATTCTTATGTAGTTGCCGTTGGACAAGTAGCAGCTTGCCCCGATTGGTTGGTTTTTGATTTTGAGTGGCAGCCCCGCCGCGCTCAGTTACGCCCCGTCCGCCCCATGTTCAGTCGATGAACATAAATGGACTTGACCGAGGGCGCAATAGTTTTATGGAATGATACTTATCAAAAACAGTGATTGATTTTTAACTTTGAAAGGGACTTCGAGAGGGTAGATGTGCAGCTTCGTTGCCGCTGTCGATCGCGTCTGGTTCTACGAACCTCCTCCTCTGCATCGCACAACCGTCCTCACGGGAGATATTACTAGGCCAGGCAGGGTCACGCGCAAAGAGCATAGTGAAGACAGCGCGGTGACCGAGTTGGATTAACACCAGACACATTTATTTCGGGAGCGGTGAGCTTCACTCTCACCCATCCGCCCCCGCCGATAAACAACAACGCACCTATCCTCACCGGAGCTATGGCACGATAGGGGCGGCGTCACGCGTAACGTGTATGCCATCGAGGTGGCGGCGCAGGGGCAGTAAGGTCGAGTGGGTAGACGGTTTGATGCGGCGGATATGGTCTCTTACGGTGCCAGAGCGCCCTGGGCCTCAGAGACTACCAACCTTCGCATGCTGAAGCTGAAGCGAAGTAATGTAATCTGCCCACCGCTGAAGGCTTTTTTTAATTTGCTTTTTATCCCACGGTAAGGGTTGCATTTTTTTAGCCAAAAAAAGGTGTACCTGGCCGGTTGAACTCTCCTCAAATAAGGAACTACCGGTGAGTCCGATACTCTTACGATTGTATTTGTTTTTAGGAATTCTAGCGCATAGAAATGTTGGGAGGGTTGCACGAGCGAATGCCTCTTCGAAGCCATGCTTCGGGTTATGGTGAGATATTGAGCCCCTCATGTTCGGAGTTCAGAAACTTCTTAGAATCTGCTGCAACCCTACCACCGTGGGAGGGCCCTTGTGGGAACAAAACTATTGGAATTAGACCAGGATAGTTCTAGGAGTTGAAAGAGAGTTAACCGGGCACTTTTCCATGATATCGCAAAACATCCACATGGTTATGAGGTACAATACCTCAGCAGATGTGTGTCTCCCGCAGACCAACACACTCTCCTTATCGCCGCGGAATGCGCTCGGTACTCGGAGCAAGCAGACCCGGGAAGTGGCGCCGGGTACTTGAACAGACGCATCCGCCTTTGAGTCACAACAAGCGGTCCAGCAGACGTTAGCGGAGGGGGCGAGCGGTTTGTTAGAGGTACTTCGGACACCCCCGCGTCCTCGAAATATGAATGACGTCACCAGCGTCAAAAGTGAACGGTGATAAGGGTAAGGGGTGTAGGGATACAGACGCTGGCAGAGATACGAGTACCGTCGTTTTGTTACGATCTCCCACGTGAATTCGTCTTCCTGGCCGCGCGTGGGTTGAAGAGAAACCGAAGCAGGATGGAGCCAAGGCTACGGGGGCTGTTACGACGGTGTTATGATGTACCCCCATCTTCACTACCGACCTTTCACCACAACCACCACGACTGACTTTTAGTATTTACCTCACGGGCAAAGATAATTTTGTTGTAGTTGTTGTTGTGTTGGGCGCAGCGTAGCGTAGCTTTTTACCGTTCGATTGCGGATTCATATCACAAAACTAGAACAGCACGAAAGCTCAAGGTCGCAAAAGGAGCAGGGGGATCACTCGCGCGAATGACCCTGAGCCGCTGAAAAAGAAGGCCCCAAAAGTGATCCCCCGACCGCAGCCTTGGTCATGAGAGAAATTAACGACAAGACTGCGCCTCCGCCACCCCAGTGACTGCTGTGTCCCGCCGCCCCTTACTGTTAGCGCCTTAACATTATCTACACATTACCATCTAAATACAAAATTGAGCGAACCTCTTCAGCTGTGAGATGGAATAGAGTTGCGAAGGTGGCGACAAGGCCCCGAGCAAGGGGAATGGGAACAGGTACGTGCTCCAGGTGAGTGCCAATTGGTGCGTGTGAGTCATCCGCCAGCAGGGGTTGCATTTTTGAGCCGAAAAAAGGTAACTACCTTAACGGTTATGCTCCTCAAGTGTGGGCCTATGGGTTAACATGATAAACGTTTTTCGGGAGCGCTTGTTTTAGGACTAGCGCATACCAATGTTGGTCGGGTTGCGCGAACGAATGCCTTCGAAGTCATATTTCGGGAATTGAGATATTTAGCTCCTCATGTTAGGAGCTCAGAAGTTTCTTAGAATCTGCCGCACCCCTAGCGGGGGATGACTTTGAAGCTTAACCCTATTAGAACCACACCGACTTTTTTTGCGACAAACTACTTGGATTTTTTACGGAATCGGTTTTGCAACAGCATAATTCTACGGTCGTTTTGGGCGATAAACCACTTGGAATTAGTGTATGGTGAGTTTCGAAGCTGAAAAAGGGCTAAGGCGCTCACCCGAAATTGTCCCCGGCTGCGAGCAGAGTAGCATCGCCCGACCGTTTTGTGCACGTCACGTTCATCCTACGATCACTGCCGTCGACTGGCCACACGCCTCTGGCCGCCCAACCAAAGGGTAGCGTCCACGTGCTCCACTCCACGTCTTTCATCGCCGCCGCACCTTGTTGTGGCCCGATAGGAGCGTGAGGAGGGGGAAACAGGGGAAGGGAACCATATTTACTAACCATACTGGTATTTATGTTATTTTGCCTTTGTTTTGCTATCCAAAAACATATGCAGCATAATGAGGTTCGACATCGGTCGCTCGCAAACATTCCCATTAAGGAAAAACAAAAAACAACGGGGGCCGGAAAAGAAGACCTGTAGCATGAGCCGTGCTTCGGTAAAGGTGTGCGCTAATTTTGTTTTCTGAGGCTCATAACCACTTGAGGAGGTCTATACTATTAGTACTATTAGTACTGTTATTAATAGCACCTCACCCAAAAAACGTTTTTGAGCAACCCGATGGACAAACCTGTGGCCTGGGTCCAAAAAACATGTTTATTGCCGAAAATAAATGGGGCGTATTTCCTACGAATTTGGGTTAAGGAGCCCCATCGTTCAGAAAGTATTGTAGCCCAAACAAACTCTACCTCTATCATAATATATGCACAAAATCGTTTGCCTGCCATCCGACAATGTCAGCAAGAGTTTCCACGTCGATCACTCGCAACCATGGCTACAAAGAAAGGACGAAACCAAGGTGAAAACCCGAAGAAAGGTTTGTTTTACTTTGGAGACGATACGATAAGAATCGAGCTGCCGAAATAAATTGCTCACTCGGAATCAGCATCCCCGTCGCGGCATCCGCGAACAAAAGGGACCGGGCGCCGTCCGCGCTCTGAATATAGTTGCCGTCCGTGGAAAAGTCCACTTGGGTCACAAAGCTCTGGTGTGTCGATATTGTGCAGAGCTTGGCGAACCCGTCCCGTGTGGCGTAGACGTAGATCTTGCAGTCATTCGACGCCACGGCTAACCGAGTTCCATCTTCGGAGTAGTTCAGGTCTCGGATCCAGTCGTCGGCATCCTGCACGCACGCATGATGAGTTTTTTTTGCAGATGGCTTAACCGGAGAACGATAATCCACGTCACGGATCCAGTCGTCCGCATTCCGTACGCATGCATGGGGACTTTGAGGATAGCTGAGAGATAAAGAAGGCTAAATAATTACGCTTGTCCGCCTAATTGCACAGATCTTGCTGTTTGTCGACGCAACGGCCAGTCGAGTTCCGTTCTTCGGGTAGTTTAGGTCGCGGATCCAATCCAATCGGCATCCTATACGTAGGCATGAGGGTTTCGCAGATATATATGCGAGACGACAAACGCTAAGCTACCTTGACCCGTATCAGTTTGTTGTGCGAACAGTGAGATGTACTGCTCTATTAATAGTACACGAAGTGGCCCTAAGTGATACAAATTGTTGTGCCAACAGTAAGAAAAAAAAAAAACATAAATGACGCTGACCCGACTCTATTCGTGGCCGAGACGTTATTGGCTGTCAGTTTCATCCTCCCAGTACTTCAGAACGCGGATCCAATCGTCAGCATCTTGTACGCACGCATGACGGTTGTGTAAATAATACGAAAAGCCTCCTCGTGCTATATGGTACCATACGCCCTTTCTGTGAGCTGTGTTAGAGATTCGAGCCAATGGAGATAGACGAGATGCCAGTAGCTTAAGGAAAGTGACAATCCAGCACCGACTACGCTGCATCTCCTCGGGGATGCCTTCACACTCAGCTATAAGATCGAGAAAGTTGTTAAAGTTCGTATTTGCCAGCTACGTGTGATAAATCGATCGCACGTGCGACGGGATGTGTGTGTCCTCACGAAGGATATACGAGTGGGTCTTTTCCAGTTAGGAGAGACATTGCGCGCTAAATCACGTCGATCCGGAATCAATTCGCTGCACAAGCACAGCACTGGGGACACGCTACGGCAGCACCTAACAATAGTGAGGTTCCTCGTTCGAGGAGCTCTCCATCATTGAGAAACCGCCGTTGCAGGCCAAAAGTGATTCGTACCTCTATTGTAGCACGCGTCTTCCAACCATGTTAAGTGGTTCGTTCATCAGTTGGGGGGCTATCGTAGCTCCGTTTTACTCGGAAATGTTTTGGGCAAAAGTGCTACTCCTCCTATTGTTACACCTTCCAGTACTGGGTGTCATCGCCACACCGTTGAGGACAGAGCGCTGACGCCAGCCGCTGGCCCTTGATCTTCGCTTTTGGCGATACATCAGAGTCATGTATAGATGTGCTCACGGAAGCGGGGGGGGCTGCTTTTTCTCGGGTTCCTCGTGTGAGGAGCCCTCAATTTTTCACACAAAATATCATATTCTCCATGAGGGGCAGTCAGAATATGTACATGAGGAGCTCTCAGGTCCTGCGCGTGAGGAGCTCTCAGATTTCTCACGTCAAGGGCGCTCATGTCACCCACAATAGGAGCTCCCGGATTCTTCGCATGAGAGAGCCTCTCAGATTCCTGGTATATGAGAAGTCCTGAGCTTCTCGCACGAGGGGCTTTTTTCTGGTTCTCCACACGAGAAGCTCTCAAAGTTTTCGATTGGAACAATTATCTTATTCTCCACGCGAGGCGCTCTCAGATTTCTCACATGAAATCTCTCGGGTTACTCGCACGAGGACCCCTCAGATTTTCCATAGAGAGGTGTCAGATCTACCTTGAGAAGCTCTCGGAGTACCCACGTGAAGAGCTCTCAGATTTCTCGTGTGGGGGGATACTCACTTGAGAAGCTCTCAGATTCATCAAAAGAACAGCTCGCTCATACTGTTCACTTGAGGGCCTCTCAGATTCCTCAAAAGAACAGTTCTCAGATTCGACACATAAGGGCGTCGCAGATTCCTCAAACGGGGAACTCTCACATTTCCCATTAAGGAGCTCTCAGATTCTTCGCTTGAGCATCTCTTAGATTCGTCGCGTGGGTAGCTCTCGTGTCCTCGCACGAGAAGCCCTCGCACTTCCTATGAGAAGTTCTCAAAGTCCAGCACATGAGGAGATCTCAAGGTTGTCCATCAGAAACTCCCGCCGTTCTCGCATGAAAAATTCTCAACTTCTCCATGTGGGAAGCTTTCAGATTCCTCGCGTGGAGGTATCTCAGATTCATCACACGAAGACCTCTCAGACTATCTGTGATAAACTCTGAGACTACTCGCACGAGTAGCTCTTAGCATCCTCACATGAGGGGCTCTGAGATTCTTCAGGAGCTCTCAGAACCCTCACAAGAGGGGCTCTCAGGATCCTCATCTGAGGAGCTCTCAGATTCCTCACATGAGGAGCTCTCAGATTTTTTACATGAGGAGGTCTCAGGTTTTTCACACGAGAAGATGCCAGATTCTCCATGAGGAGCTATCAGGTTCGTCGCATGAAGAGCTCCCACATTCCTGGTATGAAGAGCTCTTACATTCCTCCCCCGAGGAGCTCTCATATTGCCCGACGAGTAGCTCCCCCCAGAATTCTCACAAGGGGAGCTCTCAGATCCCTCCTCCCAAGGAGTCCCCAAGAGGCTCAGATAACTGGCCCAAAAGGTTTTGAACTCTGGACTTTGAGGTGCATATGGTGCTATCTCTGCATATCTTCTCATATATGCAGCGACGGGACACGCATCAATGTATCGACAGGCAACCCTCTGCCGAAGCGTATGCCTCATTACTCATCATAGTCTTCTGTTAACATTTTCAGACCTTGACCTCGTGACGCAGTGCGAGACTGAGTACGAGGGTTGTAGCGCTTGCCGTTGAGGAGAGCGATTTCTTCATCCAAAGTTCTTGGAGTCCCCCAAAACTTGAGTCTCTGGCGCTATTATGTGGTTGTTTCTTGCTCGTGGGCCAATACTGCATCATTCGCATATCCTCATCACGCAGCACGAGAACCTCGGATTTAACTACGTAGAAGTAATCCCTCGCGCCGACCACGGTTTCTTATTACATTTCAATAGCGTCCTCGAAACTTTGAGCCTGGTGTTCTTATGATAAGTCGAGTTTTGCTCGTGGATGAATACTGTACGTCTCACCTTACCCTCGTGACGCAATGCGAGGTTCTCAGACTTGAGTACGAGGAAGGTACCGGATTTGGAGGCGTCCGCTTTACCCTTGCCTCCACCGCACCCCACCTGATGCACCGAAGGTTGGTCAACGTCGAAGGTGGGCCAAATATCAATTCAAAAATATATATATATATATCGCGTTGGGCGTGTCAAAGGGGTCGGCGGCATATGCGTGTTCTTTACATCACATTCTTTTTGTGTTAGTTCCACCCATCGTCGTCCAGCACACTCAGTGTCCATAGCGATCCATCCTCCTGTAGAGATACAAGCTCTGTGGTCACAAGCCACGAGACATATATCAACATCACAAACACATTAAGGGGGATTGAGCATGCAATGCCAAACGTGCTGACCACGAAAAGCGGATCGTACGTAAGCCATCAAACCATGGGGGCGGACAAAGCGACCTCTGGGAACAAAACAACTTGTGGCGTCAACTTTGTCGTTCAATTCTGCATGCATTTAACCCTCCATTTTGCGTTCTTCTCATTGCCCGACAACAAACGTCGCGCTACAATATATGCATCAGCGCCGGTCGCCCCGGTGGCGTATCAGGTTATCCTCGAGCCTGGTATAGGTCAGTTTCGTGAGTTCGAGCCCCGCCGAGTGCATACTCGTATAAATTCGTTGGGACCTTTTCTTGTGGACAAATTGACTTGCGGAAAGCGCGAGAGCGTGAGTTAGCAACACTCGATGAGAAATCGACGAGCAGTGGGATTGCTGAACCCTATGCGCGATAAAAATTGAAGGCAAGAACCGGGGGGGAGAAGGGACGACACCCGTAACCACGGCTTGTCCAGAAGCTGGAAATTAGAAGTGTGAGAAAAAAAAATATATATATATATATATGCCACCCTAGCCATGCCCACTTGACCGGTACGCGCATCCTGACAAGACCTCCGACCCCCGTTGTGAACCCCAATCCCTCCCCCAAAAAATCCCCCAACCAAGGTTGCGGAAGAGGGGCTAGACCCATTTTCTGTGCCGAGTTGAGGCCACTCCCACGAATATACCTGTACCTCGCTAAACACTCCAAGATTGTGTTGGCCCAGCTCAACAGGCAATTCTGCCTAACGAGGCACACCGAGAAGCCAAAACAACCTCGCCATCGTTCAAAACACGGCAAAGAGAAAAAGTAGGGTATCGACTCGCGCACGTGGCTTGTGAAACTCTCACAACACAGTACCCGATTCATCCCACGGTAGGGCTTGCAATTTGCGCCACGGACAAGAAACGTTTCTGGCCGGTTGAGCTCCTCAAGCGAGTAAGCATCGCTTACCCTGATTAGTTTGCGAAAACGTTTGTTTCAATACTGACGCAAAACAAGTGTTGGTCGGGTTCGCGCGAACGAACGCCTTCGAAGTCATGTTTCGGGTGACATGTTGAGCTTTTCCTCATGTTAGGAGCTCGAAAATCTTAGAATCTGCTGCAGCCCTAGTAGCGTGGGACGACTGACCCTTAGAAACGTGACGGGATGCCGCCTTTAGTGTGAAAGCTCACCGCAAGGCTAGCACCACAGCCGGGGCTGAAGCAAAAGCGCACGGCGCGAGCAGGGCACCTCTGTGAGATGCTGCTTCCCCATTACCCTCCTATAATCCAACGACCAAATCACCACCCGAAGTAAATCTCCACCCTTCAACCTCACAAAACCTCCCCACCTGAAGATTCTCCCCTTAGAATGCGTGCTACGACATGGGGCACTAAGTTTCAAGGTTTTTCATGGGTCGAATAATTTCTCCCGGGTCGAATCGGGTCAGAGTGACCCGGCCTGGCGTCTCACACTTGAAAACCTCCTGACCCGGCCCGACCCGACCCGACCCGACCCGTGACATTTCGAGCAACTCCTGGCCCGACCCGACTCGAGCCGTGATATTATTTAAAACCTCCTATCTCGATCCGCGGGGCCGGGTCATGACCCGTGAAGAGCCCCGGCAAATTTTGGCCAAAAACATGTTGTGTGACCGAAGAGCTCCTTGACCGAGGAACTAAACACGTCCTAGCATTTTTTTTCGCCATTTTTCTTTTTCCTGAATGAGAGGGCTCCTTCACCCCAAGTCGTCGGAAAGTCACCATTTTGTTTAGCCTTGTGAATATCTGTGGCATGCCTACCTCGGTAGGCCATTCATTGGCTTTGTTGGTCGGTTTTGCACCTTCAGTTTATAATCAAGTCGGACTTTGGGTGAGGCATGCACACCTCGTTAACCCCTTTAGAGTCCCCCAAATCCCTCCCTATACTAAATTCAAGTAAAATTGTGAAAAAAAACGGGTTTCCAATTGTAAAGGCTTTTAGTAAGGAACCTCAGAAAAGAAAATACGGTGCACCCATAGCGTAGCACCGTGCCACTACCCACTACCGTTCGAATCCCACGAGCGTTTGAACACGCAATTCGTGTCGGTTATATAGCACTACTCGCTGAGCTACTTACTGCTCACGGCGACTAAGTAGATTAGTGGGTAGTGCTGTCCAAAGAAAAACACATATATACTTTTTCGAGTTCGTTGCTGACTTGCTGACTACGTGGCGCAATGGGTAGTGCTAACATAAACCAACACAAGATATGTTCCCGAGTTCGTTGACTGTCCCGCCGACTTCGAATCAGGGATCTCCAGGGTTTCACCGCTATATAACCAACAATTCGGTTTATATCTAGGCCTTAGTATTATTCTAGGATTATTCCACACCTCGGACAGATCACCATACAGGTCATATAGATCATACAAATCATATAGATCATACAGACCATATAGTTCATCTACAATAGATCCTGTATCTGTCGTTACGATATGTTGCGCAGGATATGTATATTGTAGATACTACAGATCGTACAGATCACATATATCGTACAAATCATACACATTACAATATAGATCATATAGATCATTTGGATCACGATATGGACAATATGGATCATCTAGATCATATATATCACGATATATGTCATATATATCACGATATAGACCATATAGATCTTGAAGATCATATAGATCATCTACAGTAGATCTTGTATCTGTCGTTGCAAGATGTTGTGCGGAACTTGTGCGTGTAGAGTACAGAGCTAACCCAGGAAGCATGTTTTAGATCCTGCAGATCGTACAGCTCCCACCCGGTAGCATGAGCTATAGATCATATAGATTTTCCCTGAAATATTTAGATCATCAAGAGGGGATAGATCATCTGTCCGGCGTGTGGATTGTTCATCGGGCTAAGTGCTACGATGTTTGTCACAGTCAGGTTTCTGGGTTGTGTATGGAGCTCCTAACGCGAGGGGTCTCAGGAAATTCCACATTCACCCCCCTGCACCGCGGCATTGCTTGTTGTTGTAACTCTCTTACCGCAAGGCTGGCACCATCCGGGCTGTAGCAAAGCGCACGGCACGAGCAGTCGGTAGAGATGCTCCCAACCACCCTCCTGTCGTCTAGCGACCAGATCCTCACGCTGCCATCGTCGCCGCACGTGGCATACAACCTTTCCTTGGGGTGTGCTGATAACCCCCAAACCTGGTACGAATGAATGACGTTTGGGTGCCGTCCGCGCGGGAAGGGGGCCAAACGTTAGGATCGTGGGTTGAGACCACGTCTACCGTATTATATATAGCCTGACCAAGGGTACGGTATTAGTAGGGGGGATGTAGCGACGGTGTTATGATAATGTTATGATAATGTTATGATAATGTTATGATAATGTTATGATAATGTTATGATAATGTTATGATAAAGTTATGATAGTGTCGCCAAAGCTACGGTAGGGGGGGGGCACCTCTTTTTTAGCTGCTGGAAATTTGCCACTCGCACGAGTGACTCTGAACCTCACCGACGGAATACTTTTTTGGGGGCGATCTTGTTTCTTTGGCGCATTGTATAGCAACCCATTCCGTTTTGCGGATTGATACCGCGAAAATTAAAACAGCACGATAGCTTAAAAACGACCGCAAAACGAGTAGGCGGGTCACTCGCGGGAATGACCCCGAGCAAACTGCGGGAAAGGGACCCCAAATGCGTCCCCCCTACGGCTGCTTTCGTCTCTCCTTAACTGAGCAACTACCGACGGTCAGTGAAATATCGCTTGGGCTTCACCACGTGGTGCAACATATTGTTATTATTTTTGCCCTCCGACGATATAGCGTAGATGACGCCGTTCCGATGCAGAGCGAATATATTTCCAAAAAAGCGGTAGTGTATATATATGACCTTCTGCTAACCATTTCTTCTGCTAACCATTTCTCCGCTTCCTTTCCCCACATCATGTCAATGTAGATACTACTTCATTTTCCCACATCCTCTCAATGTACCTACTACTTCCTCTCCCTACGTCTGCCAATATATTCGTATGTACCCTAGGCCATAGGGCTGATGATCGCTTTTCCCGCGTGCTTGGTTTATGACCAAAAATAAAGAAAGAACTCTCCTCAGGTGAGAAGCAGGGGAAAACTTGACTGTGCCCCCCCTGTGAGAGCACGCCGCCTTGGGTGTCGAAGTAGACCAACCAACCAACCAACCAACTGCGGTTGTTCTCGATGAAAAACAATGTAACAGGGAGAGCCGTCCCGCCAGACAAAGTCATGCTCTTAAATGGAACAATGAGAGAGAGCACTGAGACGATGCGCGGTGCTCTTCCTCAGAGCGTCACCGACTACTTCGACCGATAGACTACTGCGTATACACACATCACAGGTGGTCTTGACAGTAGACACCTGCTGCGATAGAAGTCGTGGCATCAATTTGCGAAAAAAAAAAAATCGGATTCGACGAGGCCCCCTTAAAACCCCCCAAAGAAATGTCGCCGTGTCGCGTCTCGTTTTGAAAACATTTCTTCGTTGTATAGCTATTAATAGCCTAAGGCGATGTACATCGGGTTAAACGTTTTCGTTCTTCTAATAGCCGTAAAATGCTATTTTTGGAGCAGCATAAAGAGCTCCTCAAACCAAAATGCCTCGCAGGTCAAGGGTCAGGATGTCAGCAAGAAACTGTAGAGCTGTGTGAAGCGTGGGATCGTCGGTGCAGCAGAGTAACCAAGAAGAGATAGCTAACGGGCGAGGGCCTGCACGAGCTGAAGACGACCGTGGCACCAGGAAAGGGACGTCAGGGGTCGTCAAGAGTTTTTTTTTTTATCCTTTCCCTTTTAGGAAGAGGGGCAGCAGGAAGTGGAGTGAAGAGGTGGGTGCACATATCTACCCGTGTAGCAGCAGCAGGTGTCGTAAACAATCGCGACCGTGTTCACACCAAATAGGCCAGCCCTATCCATCTACGTAGAGCATTCTACAACAAAAAGAAACACATTGCTACTGTAGCTGTAGCCACAAACGCAGCAGTCAACGAGCCCCGTGCCACAATAGAGGCACACATTTCATGAATGACGGGGGGCTCCTTAACGCCACCTCAACTGGAAACCCTTTTGGGGGACAAATTTACTTGAAGTTAGTATAGCGAATGGTTTTGGGGCCCTATAAAGGGGGTTACTTAAAATCAATCGGAACGTCAATAATCGTTCCTGCTTTGTTTTGCAGTGTGAATATTTTCGGGATGGGTGGGCGCACTCTCAGTTTATTACTCGAAATAAGTGTTTGCCTCGGAAGGCATACAGAATCATACGAAATCCTCGAGTGAAAAGTCATCCCGTCGGAAGGGAGTTGCACTTTTGTTTTCTCTGTTTGGGCCAAAAACCGTTTCTGGCCGGTGGAGCCCCTCAAAAGCGGGGAACCATCGGTTAGGTACGATGGCCTTACGAATGTACTTTGTGTTACATACATAGGATTGACGCATAGAAAATATCGGTCGGGGTTGTGCGAATGAGCGGATGTTTTGGAAGTCTCGGGTGAGATGTTGAGTCAGCCCCCCAAGATTAGGAGCTCAGGAAACTTTTTAGAATCTGCACCCCCCCCTCGCGTGGGATGACTCCGAGACAAGAGCCTCAGAAAAAAAAAAAACGATTCACCTTTGCCGTAGCTGAAATCCGCAAAAAAAAAAAAACAACGCGCGCAACTACAGCAGTAGTTGTAACACCTACCTACTGTAGCGAGCTACAACTAGTCGGCGACGTAAAGTCAGCTCACAGCTCTAGAGAAAGGGGGGGTGGAGGGGAATAGGGCGGGAACATTGAGCCCGGCGTGCCGATAGAATTTTGCCTGGCAGCATGAAGAGCAGGCCATCGTCTACGTACCCACGCAATTCGACCGCGTTGGACCCTCTTGAGCTTTGGAAATTATCTTCCGTTTTGATGAAAAACTACTTGGGATTAGAGTCAAACCAGACGAAGACTACCGTAGGGTGGCCAATTTTAAGGGTATACTGTTCGAGTCATCCCACGGTACGGGTTGGCATTTTTTTAGCCGAAAAAAGGTATACCTGAGCGGTTGACCTCCTCAAGTGTGGAACAATGGGTTAGCATGATAATTGTTTACGGGAGTGCTTGTTTCAGGGCTAGCGCATTGGAATTTTGGGTCGGGCTGTGGGAAACAAACGTCTTCGAAATCAATCATATTTTCGGGTGATGGTGAGATATTGAGAAGTTTCTGAGCTCTTTCTTCATGTTAGGAACTCAGAAATTTCTTAGAATCTGCTGCACACCCCTACCGCGGGATGGCTCGTTCAGCGACTCAGAGTCACTCGCGCGAGTGGCTATCGTACGAGAAACCTTGGTCGCTTTTCAAACTTCGCGATAGGTGTCCACCGCCCAATGAAAAACGTTTAGTACGCCACACCCCCTAAACCAAAACTTACGTCCGCGTTTGAGCGGACTCTTCATCGGAGAAATGGAAATTGGGGTACCCCCCCCCCCTACCAGGTACATGTTTCCGTGCAGTGCAGTAGTACAAGGATTGAGGCCAGCTTTCACATTCACGGGTCAGGCGAAAAAACACAAGTGTAGCTACAGGGGTGAAAGCGCTCCAGTCGACGCTTCCCCACCTGGCCTCTCCCGTGACCGGCGGTCAACGGTCCGGCTCCTCCCGCGACTCCCCCCATCCCCGCTCCCCTAGCATCGCTTCCGTCCGCAGTCGACATCTCGTATAACTCCCCTCCTCGCGTTCCTATCAGCAGCCGGCAACCGTCTCTCGACGCGCAGACGCTCCTTACCGCGGGATCTAGGCTAACGCTGGACCCCCCCGCGCCGGGTCTCTTCTTGCCTCCCGCTGGACCAGGGGTAACGCCTCCTACTGCAGCTGCTGAAGCAGCGAGCGCCTGTGTGGGGGATAGGGTAGTTTTGGGCGAGAGGGCGGCTTTAGTTGTCGCGGTGATGTTTTTGTTTTCACGGGCGTTTATCGTTGGGTTGAATCACGACAACGTGTCCCAACAAACGATGCTTTCCGCCGAAAGGAACGATACCGTTGGGGGTAATCGCGCGAAAAGGTTCTAGTAAAGGACACACGTTCGTCACGCGCGTTGATCTTTTTTGTTTCCCCCCCCCCCCTCCCCCTGAACTAGAGGTGCCGCCCCACTACTGCAGCTGCCGAAGCCACCCTTGGGCCTGCCTGAGAGAAACTCACCACGAGTGAGAAGAAAGGGAAGGCGCTTTGCACGCTTCGACGTCGTAACAATGGCATTTTGTGGGTGTACTTCAGAAAAGAAAAAGGGTTTTCATCACGGGAAGTTTTCCCGTAAACAACATTTTATCGAACGAGGGTTTTTTTTCACCCCCGCCCTCAAGGACAAGGGGTGCCAGCCCCTGCTGCAGCTGCCGAAGCATTGAGCGCCTGCGGTAGTTCGCGGTATTGTGGGTAGAGGGCGGCTCAGATCCCGTGATGGCGGTTTTTATGCAGGCATTCAACGATGGGTCAGTCCTAAACATTTTCCCGATTTCTTGTTTTTAATCCCGCACCAGGCCTTTTCCTGTCCTCCCCGGAACCACGGGTGCCGCCTTCTACTGCAGATATCGCAGCAACGACGGCGTAGGTACCAGCAGTAAGGAGAGAAGGAAGGCGGTTTGCACGCGGCGATGTTGTGGTGGCGTCTTTTGGGTGACTTCGAACATTGTTTTACTCGCGGCAAGTTTCTCGCAAAAAAACACATTTGATCACAAGCGGGGGTCACCCCCACCCGGGGGGGGTGCGGAGGCGCCGTCCCCTGCTGCAGATGCCGAAGCGGCGAGGATCTCCATGCGCGGCGGTGTGTGTTGAGAGGGCGGTATATACAGAGTGAAGGCGTTTGCTGGGGTATTCCTCCACTCCGGAGTTATTGGGGCTTGACTTGTGACCATGGACTAGCTAAAGTGTAGCGATAAGTCAACGTGAGAACAACAGCAACGACAACGATACTGCATTTTTGTCTCAACTGGTCCCCGTTGGTTCGAACAAGACTGCACTCGGGTGTTGTTGAGTTAGGTCTGATCAGCGGTAGAGGACTCCTGTTCATGAACGAGAACCGAGGAAGCCAGGCTTAGACTCACAGGAAAACGAGAAACTCCGGAGCCGTTATACTGACATTGGTAAAAAACACACTCGTTCTTAGCCCCTATGTTCCCCTATCTTAATTCCAAGTGATTATTCCCCAAAAACGTCAAGAATCCAGTCTGAGCCAGCATTCCTGCCTGTTCTTATCTGTGGACTGCACTGTATTGTGCTGCACTGCACTGTACTGTACTTGACGCGTTGGTCTTCGCGGCAGCCTTTTTTTTTTGTTCGATGTCCCAACCAACACACAACTCCCAAAAGCCACCAGAACGAAGTGAGTGACATATCGCACAACCAAAAAACGAAGCGTGTTACGATGGAGGTAGCCACTTTTTTTCCGGGTTCTCTTTTCTCTTGAGTGAGGACGCTCCAAATTCGCCCAAACATTTTTTTTTTTTTGGCCAATATTTTTGTTTATATGTATGCCAACGCCATCGGATGGTTTGTTCATTGGGTTGAATTTTCGAATTTTCAACCCGTACTACGATAGGAGTATTAAGGTATACCTTTTTTTGGCGAAAATGTTTTCTGAATGACGGGGCTCCTTAACCTACTAATACTATACTAATACTATACTAATACTATACTAATACTATACTAATACTATACTAATACTATACTAATACTATACTAATACTATACTAATACTATACTAATACTATACTAATACTATACTAATACTATACTAATACTATACTAATACTATACTAATACTATACTAATACTATACTAATACTATACTAATACTATACTAATACTATATTAATACTATATTAATACTATACTAATACTATACTAATACTATACTAATACTATACTAATACTATACTTATACTATACTAATACTGTACTAAAACTATACTAATACTATACTAATACTATAGTAATACTATACTAATACTATACTATACTATACTAATACTATACTTATACTATACTAATACTATACTAATACTATACTAATACTATACTAATACTATACTAATACTATACTAATACTATACTAATACTGTACTAATACTGTACTAATACTATATTAATACTATACTAAAACTATATTAATACTATATTAATACTATATTAATACTATACTAATACTATACTAATACTATACTATACTAATACTATACTAATACTGTACTAATACTATACTAATACTATACTAATACTATCGTCGGAAAAAATTAGATAATACCCATTTTTTTGCATGACTCTTTTCGTTGTGTGCGTATGACAGGCCATGGGCTCGTCTCATCCATCATGTACGTAGCGGTTTTATTTTCCTAAAAAATCACTCTTTTGGGGAGAGACCTTAAGCTCCCGAATCGAGGAATCTCGGAAAAAAACGTGGTGAACCACTACCGTAGCACGCGTGAAACGTTTCGTCCTTCTCGCCCGCAACCCCTTGAACTACATCCTCAGAAAAAACTCGAAATTCACAGGGGCTTCTACGGGTCAGGCCGGGTCAGAGTACCTCGTCCCGACCCGCGAGACTTCAAAACCTGCTGACCCGACGAGATCCGACCCGACCCGACCCGACCAGTCCCGCGATATATCAAACACCTCCTGACCCGACCCCAGTCGACCCGCGACTTTTTGAGAACCTGCTGAGCCGACCCGTGGGCCGGATCACGACCCGTGAAAGGGGGTGGAAATGTACTCCCACCATCCCAGCATGATTTCCTTTTTAGGGCCGTCCCACGCTAGGGGTGCAGCAGTTTCTAAGAAGTTTCTGAGCTCCTGACAGCATGCGGAGCTCAATATCTCCCCGAAAACACGGCTTGGAAATACATTCGCTGGTGCAACCAAGCCAACAAATATATCCTCGTAAAAAAAATATCGCACTAACCGATAGTTACGCTGCTTGAGAAGCTCAACCGGCCACACAAACGTTTAGTCCGACAACTGCAACCCCTACCGTGGGATGCAACCCCTACCGTGGGATGATTTTTTTTTTTTCAAGTTTACCTTCAGAGCCCCCGCCGCGCCCCCTGCTGCCCCGTTGGAGGCAATCGTCGCCACGCTGTACTCCTTCACGCCGTAGACCTGTTCAAAAAAAAAGAGAGTAAATGGAGAGGTTTCCGTCCATTTTTTCTTTGTCCGCTGTTCTAAAAAAATACCGATCGAAAAAAGGCGAGAATACAGCGCCCCAAGTTTAAATTATTCGTTTTTTCCCGCTATTCTAAATATCGCAGAAGGCGAAAGTACAACGCCCCAAATTCAGTCAATTTCGTACTGTACTTCAAAGCATTCATTGTTTTCCTGTCGTTGAAGCGGACGATATCTCAAAATGAAGTCGAGCGTACCAACAGAACGATGGTGTGAGTACCGAGGGCAAAGCTTTTTATGACCAAAAGGCAAACGTTTGTCAGGGTTTACCCACAGCAACCCCCCCGGCTGTCTCCTTGGAGATTATGATATCGTAGCCGCGCTAAACTCCTTCGCGCTATAGATCAGTTACATAAAACAAATGCCGACGTTTCCGTCATTTTACCGCATTTCTAAATATGCAAGGAGGCGAAACGCAACATGAAGTCGAGCATGCCAACAGAACGGCAAAGTATCCGCGACAAAGAAAGATTCTGGCAGTAGAGGTAAACGTTAGCAGGGTCACCCGCCGCACCCCCTGCTGCCCGATTGGAGGGTATCGTAGCGACGCCAAACTCCTTTACGACGTAGACCTGTTTCGTAATCCAATTTGGCTAAAAAATAGCCCGTCATTTTACCGCGCTATATGTACGTTAATGTATATACAAGGTATGTACATGAAGAGCAGGCAAAATTAAAGGTACGCAGTTGAGGGTGTCAATGTCGCAGAATGACGAATCCTAAGCGCAGGACATGTGTCCTTCTTGTACCGAAGGGAGGGGGGGGGGGGGTATCCCGAGCTCATGCAGCCTGCGGTGCTGCTTGTTTCCAGCCCCATTCTTGTTGGGCTTGAAAACATCAACCAAGGCGCACGAGCAACGTGTACCACACGTTAATGAGAAATAAAGCGCTACGAAAAGCGCGCACTTATCTGGGGCACGCCACATTTGTTTGTTGGATTCATGCCGTGCAAGGAGGATGACACCATCGTGACTAAACTTCGCACCCCTGGGCACAAGCTACGTACGGTTAGACGCGTGCCACGATAGAAGTGTACCTTTTTTTGGCGAAAATGTTTTCTGAATGACCGGGCTCCTTATCCCAAAATCGTCGGGAAAAAAATAAGTAATAGGCCATGTTTTTTTGTGCATGATTCTTGTCGTGTACCTATGCCATGAGCTTTTTCATCCGGTCTCTAGCAGTTTTTTTTTTTAATTTTCTCCAAATAAGGTTTTGGGGACAGGCCTTAGTACACCCCTTTAGAGCCCCAAAATCCCTCCCTATACTAAATTCATGTAAATTTGCCCCCAAAAAGAGTTTCCAGTGGTGAAGGCGTTTAGCTCCCAAAATTGAGAGGTAGCATTAGAAAAAAAAAAGTGGTGCACCTCTAGCATGCTACAGTAGAGGTGCGCACCATTTTTTTTGTTCGGAGGCTCCTGATCTATTGAGAAGCTCTATACAGTATCCCACGCTTGAGTTCCAACTCCAATCAAATACAAGATCCTATTAATAGTCTAACCCCAAGTGGTTTGCCCCCACGTCGGGAGAGCGGTGCTAAACAAGGGGTTAAAACGGGGTTTGTAGCACACTGTACAAAACCCATGGGCTGGGTATACTAAAAAAAAATGAAGAAAAAAAACACATTCCGGTGAGATTGGGCTAGACCTTCTTGGGGGGCCCATGTACAGCGACCAAAAAGAAAAATCATTAAACGCGTCCTTTATTTTCATGGCGCGAGCATGCGGCACACGGAAGCAGTACAAGCTGTACGCGTGTCTTATCATAGAGGGTTCGTAGTGTCCGACTGGAAAGTCGTCGTGAGCTAATCTATAAGCAGCCCGGGTTGCTTCGCGTGAAGGATGCTGCAATCAGCAGCTTTCGTTCGTCAATGTTTTCATTCTCTGAACCCCACAAAAACGTTAAAGAGCCGCATAAAATGGTTTCTTCAAAATTGGCCCTACTGCGCGCTACAATACCGACTTCGACAAAATTGGGGTGCTGTAGGCGGTGGCCCGTTTCAAGGGATCACAGTGGGTCGGGGCAGCAGGGACCCTTATATACCGGCGTCCCTTAACAAATGTCACCCTGTTTAAGGGGCATACGTAGTCCTTCGCAGTGAGTGGGTCCGACAGCAGGGACCCTTATATACCGGCGTCCCTTAACAAATGTCACCCTGTTTAAGGGGCATGCGTAGTCCTTCGCAGTGAGTGGGTCCGACAGCAGGGACCCTTATATACCGGCGTCCCTTAACAAATGTCACCCTGTTTCAGGGGCATGCGTAGTCCTTCGCAGTGAGTGGGACGGACCGTTTATCTGGTACCTGGGAGCACATCACTTGTTTCTTCTAGCAATCTATGGTGGCGATTTTCAAGCGAAAGGCGGTACAGTGGCCCCCTGTTAAGGGGCTTGGGGTCTATTATTGGGTGTTCTGTCCATTTCATATAAGGGATTAGGCCTCCTAAAAAGGGGGGGAAACGGTGGGAAGCAACTTGAAGTACCGCATGTATCGCTTTCCCTTATCTCTAGGCCCCCTACAAGGGGCCGCAGGCCTACCGTACTCTTGTTAGGTTGGGTGTCGGTGTCGAGGTGACAATGCACAAAGGTCGATGAATATCGATGAGAAGTGGGAATGCTGAACCTTCTGTCGGATAAAAACGAAGGCGCGTACCGGACGGGGGGGGGGGGGGGGAAGGGACGTCACCTGTGGCCACGGCGTGTCCTGAAGATGGAAAGTACATTTGAGAACAAAAGAACGAAAAAAAGGTGACCATGGTTTGTCTCGAAAATTTTCAAGGTAAAACTGATGATTCAGAAAATAAAAACGTCCATCACGTGTACCTCGATGTTGTAGGAAAGTTCTAGCCCGTGCTAGCCCATCCTTGCCTCCGCGCAAACCCCCCGCCTGACCACCGCTCCCTCTTTCCGCCTGACCACGACCCCCCCTTTGCCCTCCGATGGCTTGGATGCGTACGATTTCAAGGGCGTAGTTAGTAGGGTATTTTGTATATACTCTAGAGCACTTGGGTATCAACCCTGGCCATACCCGGGTATACCATACCAGGGTACATCTAGAGTATACCCGGTATACCCTGCGCTATGCACATCACGCCCGGTATACCCTGCGCTATGCACATGACCACCCCGCCACCGTCTTGATGGTAAAATAATCGACTTCAAAAACGTGTCCATCATACCTCGTTGTGTAGAGCTTTACTGGCCGGTCCTTTCCTCCACTCCAAACCCCCGCCGGACCATCACCATTACCACCACCACCATATTTACGGCAAATCAAGATCAGGGTCCCTCGTACCTGGTTGTTGTAGAACTTCACCAGCCCGTCCTTGCCTCCACTCCATACCCCCGCCTGGCCGTCACCACCACCGCCACCGTCGGCAATAGAGTGGAGGGTGTAGACCGACCCTGTGTGGGCTTTAACCGAACGGGTCAAGGTGGTGGAGCCGTTCTCGAAGAGGTATAGGTGGCCGTCGCCGGTGCCCACCTGGGCAATCGCAGTGATATAACGCGAAGTAGCGTCGTTACGCGAAGTTATAGCTGGTGGTGTGTAGAGTCGCCATGAGCCATCCCACGGTAAGGGATGTGCTTGGTTTTGAGCCATAAAAAGGTATACCTTGCCGGTTTACCTCCTCGAGTGTGGACCTATCGGTTATTAGTATGTTTTAGGGCTAGCGCATGGAAATGTTGGTCGGGTTTGCGCGAACGAACGCCTTCGAGGTCGCGTTTTCGGGTGAGATGATGAGCTCCTCGTGTTAGAGGAGCTCAGAAACTTCCGCCGCATCCCTCAGAAACTTCTGCCGCATCATGACAACCATAGTCGCGGTAATATGGTAGAAGTGCGCCAAGCATTATTTTTTTGCCCTGCAAGGTTCTTGGCTTGAGCTTTCTACCCCACCCACAACCTGTTTTTTGGGGGGGGGATAAAACTGAAAGTGCAAACTCGATTAAAAGACCCATGGCCTACAGGTACAAAACGCAAACGCATCAGTTTTGCGAAAAAAAACACAATGGCATTCCGTCCTTTAGAAAATGAAAATAAAAAGCCAAAAAAACGTTCTGCCTCTTTCGTAGCACGCGTCCGCGGCAAGTGATACGCGAACACGCCACGACAACGGTTTGCGATTTTTTGTATCCCGTGTGGGGTTTGACTGGGCGGGTCAAGACCGTGGGATCGTATTCGAACAATGCATAGATGGCCGTCACCGGTGCCCGCCTGGTTACCGCAGTGACATTAAACGCAGTAGTGCTATTTCTTCGCGGAGTTAGCTGATGGTATGAACAGTGTCACCACATATAAGTGCGGAAACACGGAGCGGGTCAGGTAAGAGCTACGGCAGCACGATCGATGGCTTTCGCAGCTCTCTGGCGTTGAAGGCGACGTTTTCTATGCGAACGCGCACGGCCTCACAAAAAACTGAGACGGCATTCTCAGAAAGAACGATCTTGTCCGAAACTATACTTTCGTCTCTGCGACGGTGTACGTGTGGCCCTTTAACCGGCCTATTGAGAAGTCACTTGATAATCATAGCCGCGTGTACGCGCGACAAATGTACGTGCCCCCCCCCCCCCCCCCCCCCCCACCCCCAGGCCCCTCCTTCTTACCACAGCGGTGTCCCCCATGAAAGTACAACAGGGAAGGGTCTGTCTCCTCCCTTTCCCTCCGAACACTCCCCGGCAGTGGATCATATTTTTTCCGTCGAGCGTCCAGAAGCTAACGTGCCGCAAGCCGCACGTGACCATGCGGGTGCCGGAGCCGTTCCACGCGACAGCCAGGGCTTTCCGACGCCCCCCTTTAGCAGTCGCCTGTCGTTTTTAAGATATTAGAGGGGATTTAATCCGTTTGGTTCCTCCTAAGAAGGTTAACCAAACACCTACCCGAACTACGCCTTAGAGAATTGTTTGCCAAACAAAAAAAGTTATCCTTGTAACACTCTTCCCCCCTGGAACGGCGGGATGCAGGTCGGCGGATATTCGGGTGGACCCATCCTACATACTCGAACTAACCCCTGTAAACTATATTTGGCAAGCAACATTAAACACGGGGTTGACTTATTTATCTAATTCTTGGTTATTTTCATCTTCCCGCGCTTGATTAATCATGATTCATTTTCTGATTATATAGTTTTTTTTATCGCATTTAGTCCATAGGCATACGAAAAAAAAACACACGCAACCACGCGGGTGCCGGAGCCATTCCACGCGATGTCCAGGGATTTTCGACGCCCCTCCCTTTTAGCGGTCGCATAAAGTGTTGGCAATCAACAAAAAAAACGGAGTTGATTTGGGTTGTTTCTACTTTTTTTTCGTCCGAAAAGGTGCACAATTGACCTCAGCATCGATCACTCCTTGAAACATTACACGCGTGATACGTTAGAGGCAGCATCTTTGTTTTCGGCTAGTCAATCCCTGCCCGGAGTGGAAATCGGAGGAATTCATGGGTACAGCTGGATGCTGAATACGAACTCTCGAGGCAGCAAGGTGAGTCGTGACTAGCTCCGTGGAAGAGCAGTGCCGTAGATCCGACTCGCTGCTGTAACATGGTGAACGAACAGGGAGATAAGGGTAGCACATGAAAGACAGCAGTGATTCATCCCACACTGCGGGTGCAGCAGAACTTTCTGAGCTCCAACACAAAGAGGAGCTCAAAATGTCTCACCCGAAGCATGACTTCGAAGACATTCGTTTCCCGCAACTCGACCAAAGACATCTATGCGCTAGTCCTGAAAACAAATATACCCGCAAAAAAAATATAAAACAATGGTAGGTGGCACACGCTACGATAGAGGTATACCTTTTTTTGGCGAAATTTTTTTCTGAATGACGGGGCTCCTTAACCTGGGCAAAATCGTCGGAGATTGACCATTTTGTGTTTTTTTTTGCGTGATTTTTGTTGTATGCCTGGGCCATGGGGTTTTTTCATCCGGTATATAGCAGTTTTATTTTTATCCAAATCAGTTTTTTGGGAGAGGTCTTAAGCTCCTAAAGCCAGGAGAAAAAAAAAAAAAAAAAGTGGTGTACCTCTGCCGTAGCAGGCGTCCACACTTGAGGACCTCACTCAACCAATCTGAAGCGTTCGGCCCCAAAAAGTGCAAAACCCCTACCGTTGGATAGCTCTAAGGGGAGACAAAAGTGCGAGTACAACGGGAATAGTCTAACGTGCGCGCCTTGAGTAATTGGTTGTCCCAGTCGTAGACGGCAACGCTGTGGTCACCTTAATACCCAAAAGAAAAGCAAGGTGTCAGCAATGCTGTGGTAATCTTTTACATCCAAAAGGAACCAAGACGTCTTCCGTTCGGAGAAGGGCATGACGCAATCGGTGGAAAAGCACGAGACAGCACTAAAAAACTACCAGGTAAGTTTTTTCGTCTCTACAAAAACAGATCCCAAAAGATTTACAATATTACTACAGCAGTGGTGAAAAACATCGCACCGTACGAATTCCGTACGGTGCCCCCCCCCCTTGACCCCTTCAGAGCTCCAAAAAACCCTCCCTGTACTAATCCCAAAGAAATTGTCGCCAAAAACGGGTTTCGAGTTGTAAAGGCGTTAGAATCGTGGGTGTGGTTCGAAACTGGTCAATCAACGCACCTTGAGCAAGCGGTTGCCCCAGTCGTAGACGGCAATGCTGTGGTCATCGTCGCACCCAAGAGAAGCGAGGTGTCTTCCGTCAGGAGAAAATGACAGCGCTGTGATGGCGCGCTTGTGGAAGCCCGACAGCGTCTGACGATTCGTTCGCACAGAGGTGGGAAACAGGCAAGAGGGGATCGTCAAGAATTTTCTTTTTAGTGAGTCAAGCCCCGCTTAGGGTTACACTTTTGGGCTAAAAAAGGTATGCCTGGCCGGTTGAGCTCCTCAATCGAAGAACTACCGATTTTTATGTGATACTTTTCACGAGCACACTTGTCTTAGGACTAGCGCATAGAAATGTTCGGTCGGGTTGCGCGAACGAGGGTCTTCGAAGGCATGTTTAGGTCGGGTAAAATATCGAGCCCCTCACGTTAGGCGTCCAGAGACTTCTCCTGCTGCATCCTTAACGTGGGATGACTCCTGATTGGATTACTCCTCCGGACTCGTCTTTTGTGTGGTGGCAATTTCTGGGGATCACGGCTACGGCACTATAGTACTACGACCTCATATTTTTCTGAGAAGTCCCACTTGAAGAGCTCCACGTCCAACACGAACCTCTCAAGTAAATTTGAACAACCTGCAGATTTTAATGTACGTACACCTTGCCTAATACAGGAGAGGTCCCCCAATAAGGCTGTGGTGTGCTATAGAGGGCACTATGACCGCCTTATAGGGGGAAGCCGCCTTACTCATTGCGGGTTATGATTGCTATTTCCCAGACGCGCCAAGCGATTTTGACTGCCTTATATCGGGTTACCGCCTTACTATCATGCCTCTCGTCATTACATTATTCCAAATACGTCAACTGTGAAACTCGATATTTTTTTTAGGGTCGACGCTCGTGTTTTGTTCAAGCTGCGTGATGCTCAGGTGAAAAACAAACAGACGGCCTTTTTTCGAGACAGTACGTCGCCGCACTCGCACGAGAGCGGGCTAAAAATTGGCAGTAAATGAAAAACAATTCAGGTACTCCTCTCTACCGCATAGCGTGTTATGCATATCTTGCCTGCACCACGTCTCCGCTGTCCGCCTGCCAGACAAGAACGCAGGGTCGCCTCGAAACTTCCCCAGTGGCGACAAGCAAGCCATTCGGCGAGACCGCAAGACACGTCACGTCTCCCGAGTGCCCCAGCTGGAAGCTCTGCAATGGTGGTTTTTGTGTTATTGTCGACGGATGCGTCGTCCGATTAGTTTGTGTTGTCCAGGGGTGTTGTCCGATTAATTCGCGTTGTTGTCCGGTGTTTGTTTTCCGGTGTTTTTTTGTTGTCCAGAGGTGATGTTGTCCAGAAGTGATGTTGTCCATAGTTGTTGTGGCCCGATGAGTGTTTTTTTTTTGTCCAGAGGGACGAACATGGAAAGGTGGCAGGAGCAGGCGAAGGGGAGGGGGGGGGGGGGGGGGGGGAGGGGGCCCATTTTGCAGGGGGGGCAGAGCGTAACTGATACCTGTCCGAACGGAAATGTAAGGAACGGTAAAGTTTTGATAACATTAGCTAAGCCGTCCTGACATTTCCGTCCAGAGTGGTATAAGTAAGACATATAAAGTATCCCGAGGGCCTCAGCTGGAAGCACTGCAAAACAATATTTTGGTTGTCAGAGGAGCAAAGATGGAACGGTTGCCGGGGCAGGCAACAGCAGTGGTGAAAAACCATGTCTCGAGGGCGAGAGTGTCACCTAGGCGTCAATTTTTCATACGTGTGTAGCTGATGTGAAGTCGCTACGCTCGATTAAACTGCGTATCCTGTTTAACGACACCTCCCTGCAATCCTAGACCTGCAGCACTAAATTGCGAGCAACACGCCATTGTTAGGGTTTTGTAAGGGCAAAAAGCAGTGTCGGATCATCCCCAATAGACCGCACCTCAATTTCGATTTATCAACCCTAATCCCATCCCACACTCTGGCATCCCACCCCCTATAATATTTTGGGGTTAGGTTATTCTGGTTGGGTGGGTGCCTGAGCCCATCCGGAGGCAGTGAGCGCGTAAGCGCGAACCGTTGTTCTAGGATTGCAAGCGGCTTCGCCCATCTTACTTACGGTTTCCCCCACCATCACAGCAACACAGCCACTTGGTGGCACCTCGGTACCTCTGCGCACAGACACAGAGCCGTTATCGTGTGGCTTGCACCTAGCGCTGCACTCCTAGGATTGCAAGCGGCTACGTCCATCATATTTAGGATTTTCCCCACCATCACAACAACACGGTCACGTCTTGGCACCTCAGTATCTCTGCTCGCAGAAACAAGAGCTTCGACACGCATCATGAACACAATCCGCTCGCGACGTCGCCTTGGATACTGCTGTACCCCTGTTAGATGACCTTGAACCAAGGGCGTAGCGATCAAAATACATGTTCCCAGTTTAACAGCGGACGCGCGTTTTCTGTCTTGCCTGCGTGTGATTGGTCAAGTCGAGGATAATCCCCGCAGCAGCCGCCGTGTAGACGGCCCTACCGCCTCCCGCACCCGCGTAGAACGCGTTGCTCCGAGAATCTCGGCCACGATATCTGCACGTTGCGATCGTTTTCATGGCAATCGTTCAGGTGGGGCATATGTTGTAAGCTTTCTCATGAAACTTGCGTCGTATAATTGCTTGATTCGTACCTGGTATGTATTTGGATACGCGTAACCGGATGGCACATTCCTTAATTTTTTACAAACGCATGTTACCTTTTGGCCCAGAGATATGTACCAGGTATAGTTCGGGATCAAAGAGGGGTCTCTACTGCGGCACGGGATCACAGCTGATGCAGGCTTGTGCTGTCGCCTGGCAAATGCGACCGTCTTTCTCGCTCTACCAGTGCAACAAGGAGGCTTTCTTGAAAAGGGACCCGCCCTGTTGGCGCCTCCTTCTTTCTCGTTTCGGGTTACCCTCACCGCAAACCCAGTCGGGGGGTCCAATGAACGGCCTTTATGCAGTGTATCCGTCGCCGTTCTGGGTAAATCTTACTGCTCATAGTTGCAGAATGATTATGCACCGAAATCTCCCTTAGCAAACTTATCCTGTTCACCCTGACGACATCCAGAGGAGTCACATATAATCAAAAAAGTAATACAACATGTAATAACGCGCGATCGGAATATCACGCAGCTTGCAAAAAAATGTTAGTGTCTGCTCTTGAATAGATCGAAAGAACTCCACAGTTGACGTATTTTTGAAAGAAATTCCGACGATTCTCACTACCGCCTCACCCGTGCATTTTTTCTATAACGCCAAGCCGTCGGTTTTAGAGACGAACGGTCGATTGGGGGCGGTCGGGATGGCGCAAATGTTGCAACTGTACAACACGGGCGTAGGCAGCTGCATGATAGCATGGGCACTCTTGCGCGGTTGCACTTTCTTTTGTTCTTTTGCTCCTCTCTTCTATTGCCTTCGCGCTTTTTCTTTTCACCTTCTCCTCCCCTAGACGTAACTCAGATCCGGGGGTCACCAAGTAAGCAGGCTCTTATCTCCCCTTCCCACTACGGTACGAGACTTCATTTTTGTGGTGAAAAGACTCCAGCTATTTCTTCCCTCGTCGACTCGCACCGTACTGCATTACCAACGGACGGCAGAAATCGGATACGTATGCTGTTCTGTTCAAAATCTCATGTTTCCTGTCGCCATGTATGGGTCTCAACAGGGTTAATAGATTTCGCTCACTACCACTGCACCCGTGTAGCATTCTCTCTAACTCCAGTCCGTCGCCGGGGGAACGCACGGTCGGTAGGAAGCCGTCGTCGGGATGACACAGTAAGCGTAGCTTGTTCCCACAGACAATTGGGGCGGCCGAAAACAAAAAAAAACAAAACTCTTTAGTCCTTCTCGCCCCCTCTGGTTCCGAAAAGGCTTAACTTTTTAGCTCCGCAGTCCCGAGATGGGGACAAAATACTTGGAATTAGACTAGACTACTCTTAGGAGTTGGGAATGCTACACAACCGGCACTACAGAGGAACAACGACCGCAAAACAACGCCTCACCCGTGCATTCTCTCCAACTCCAAGCCGTCGGCGGGCGACGCCCGGTCGGTAGGGGGCGGTCGGGAAGGCGCAACCGTTGCTTGTTCCCACAGCTGGGGCGGCTCCGGTGGAGCGTTTTCTCCGAACCCTGATGCGGTCGCGGCTGCGGTGGCGGTTGTGGCCCCGGCTCCGGCGCGTCCCCGCTTTCTCGTCTCTCTCACGGCCTGGAGCGATACGGACCGTCAAGTTCAAAGAAAGAAGATGAGACGCATTCTGAGTCGTCTTCATCCCACGGTAGGGGTGCTGCAGCGGATTCTAAGAAATCTCTGAGTTCCGAACATGAGGAGCTCGATATCTCACCATCACCCCGAAGCATGACTTCGAAGACGTTCTTTCGTTCGCGCAATCTGGCTAACACTTCTTGTATGCCTCCTAGTCCTAAAACAAATATATATATACTCCAAAAAGTACCAGACCAAACCGGTAGTTACTCACGTGAGGGACTCAACCGCACTATAGAGGAAAGAAACGTTTGACCTCCCGAAAAAAATCAACCAGTTAGTACACCGTGGGATGGCTCTGCTTTGATGCGTTGGGAGCGCACTGGCTCTTTTTCCTTCTTGAGGGTGTTGGCGTGAGAAAGCTCTTATAATACCTCACCCCAAAACCTGATTTTGAGAGAGAACATTGAAATTCCAACCCGATATTGAGCAATGCCATGGCCTACTACAGATGTAGGTACATATGGCTATAAAAAACGTGCACTTTTTTATTCCCACCATTTTTGTTTCACCTACCTGGTATAATTTGTTCGTGCCTTGGTTGGCCTTGGGTTATTTATGACGCTCGTCGGTTTCAATACTGCTATTATATGTGATATTTTTACCTCTTTCCAGGGATTTCCACGGGTCATGACCCGGTGCGCGGGTCGAATCAGGAGTTTTTTCAAGTCGCGGGGGTCGAGTCGGGACAGGTCAGGAGGTGTTCGAAATCTCAAAGAGTCGGGGCGGGTCGGGTCAGGAGCTTCGCACAGACCACGGGTCGCGAACCGGGTCAGACTGATTCTACGATAGCCCCCCCTAAAATTTGCTGTTTTGTTTAACGAATGTTTCACGGCTGCGAGGCACGAAAAAGGATGCTATGAAAAACATATTCTCAAACATTTTTTTTGCGTGCAAAGGTCTATCGAATGATGGCATCGGGGCGGCAACGGGCACCGTATTGCAGGAGATACGGCCGGGAGTTGGTTTCAAAACCGGCGTTTTCGTTAGAGAACAGTTGGGGGGGCTACCTACCGTAGAACGACTCGTCAGCCTGACCTCGAGTCGACCCGCAAGCCATTATCCGAGATCCGAGAAAAGCCCGGGTGTTTTCCAACACAAAGATGTTTGGGAAATCGCGCACACCCTGCCGTACTCCAAACAATTTTGGGTAATTTGCGAGGTGAGGAGCCTCGCCGGTCAGGAAAAAAATTGGCTACCGTAAGTCTTAAGGAGTTCCACAACGCACGCTGCGGCAGAGGTGCACCATTTTTTTTTTCGCTGCTGAGACTCCAAACCTATTGAGGAGCTCTAGTATATACCTCTATATCTGAGAAACCAAAGGTGCTACCAGAGTATATGTAGTATATACGACACGATCGATTCTACGATAGCCCCCCCCCAAAAAACAGAGGTTTTCTTTAACGAACGTTTCACGGCTACTCGACACGACGAAGGGTGCCATTAACAAAAAGGTTCCATACATTTTCTTGTTTTGCAAATGGCTATCGAACGATGACGTCGGGGTGAAAATGGACAAGGTACTTCAGGAGATACGCCCAGAAGCTGGTTTCAAAACCGGCAATTTCGTCAAAGAAAAGTTGGGGCTAGCGTAGAACGAATCACACCCGAGGAACAATCCCATGGCCTACCTATTAATAGCAGGTAGGTAGGTATACAATGACTCCCCCCCCCCCGCCCTCCAAAAAAAAATAACAAAAAACGATGAAATTCCGACGATTTTATTAATAGGCTAAGGAGCCCCTGTCATCATTCAGAAAGGCTTTCAGCCTAAAAGTGGTATACCTTAATGCCTCGATCGCACGTTGTGTCCCTCCACCTCTCCCTATCGTACCACGCTTTTCAAAAAACATACCAGGGTACCGGGGTACCAGGCCATTAAGTATTCGGGTGGACCGAACGGAGTCTATCGGCAGCAACACACACAACATGTTGCTTGATACCTGGTACTTTTTGTAAACCTACTCACAATACGTCAGCTGCGAGTTGGATAAACTAGACGGTCGATACTCATCTTTGCAAGCTGCGTGATACACCGGCCCCTCATTTGGACTACTTCGAAGTATTATTTGAATAAATGTATATATTTTGTATGCAGCAGTCTGTCAGCAGCTGTCACCTTAGTAAAGCGAGGAAAATAATCGTATGTTCTTTTTAGTTTTGGGCCGCGATTGGGGCTACAATTTTACAAGCTTACCGGCGCTCTGCGCTCATCTGCAGCAGCTTCGAAATCGCTTCCCCTATCCAAATCGCTTCCGTCGCGCAAGTCCAAAACATAACCGTCGCTCTCCTCTTCCACCACATCTTCGGCGATGTCCTTTAAGCCTTCCGAAGCCTTTCTGTCCTGCCCGGCTCCTGCACCGCTGAGCTCCCACTGAAGAATGCATCTGTACAAGTAAGATTTTAGGTGGTTAGTTGGTTATTTAGTTGGTTAGTTGGTAGTTTGGTTGGTTAGTTAGTTATTTAGTTAGCTAGTTGGTTGGTTGGTCAGCTAGGTGGGTGGTTGGTTGGTTGGTGAATTAGTTGGTTGTTTGGTTGGTGACTTGGTTGGTGAGTGAGTGAGTGAGTGAGTGAGTGAGTGAGTGAGTGAGTGAGTGAGTGAGTGAGTGAGTGAGTGAGTGAGTGAGTGAGTTAGTCAGTCAGTCAGTGAGTGAGTGAGTTAGTTAGTTAGTTAGTTAGTTAGTTAGTTAGTTAGTTAGTTAGTTAGTTAGTTAGTTAGTTAGTTAGTTAATTAGTTAGTTAGTTAGTTAGTTAGTTAGTTAGTCAGTCAGTCAGTCAGTCAGTTAGTCAGTTAGTTAGTTAGTTTGTTTGTTTGTTTGTTTGTTTGTTAGTTAGTTAGTTAGTTGGTTAGCCAGTTAGCTAGTCAGTCAGTCAGTTAGTTATTTAGCTAGTTATTAGTTATTAGTTAGTTATTAGTTAATTCTCACGGTGGAAAGTTGTTATCACGGCTGAAATCGCATTTTGTTTCACTTTTATTTTTTATAATTCCCCGTTTTTCTTCGTTCGTTCAATCACAGAGAAAACTGATTATTACAACTGGAATCGCATGTAATTTTCGTTTATTCTTTAAATAAAATCCCCATGTCTCTCTTCGTTCTAGCCCACCTGGCGATAGGTCGTCCCTGTTTGGAACAACGTAAAGGCGCAAGCCCTAATCAAACTGCGGCTAATCACACTGGAGGCATTGACTGGAAGATTAACTATTAGCATTTAGCCTTCACATGGTTGTGGCTTCGTACCTTAATACAAAAGCCCAGCGTACAGGTGGGGGAAGCAAAAATGCAGTTCACTCGAATCTGTCGTACTGTATGACGTGGCTGGAAAAGTTACAAAACTGCAGCGATAACCAAGACCACGAAATCCCAAGCTTTTCGTGGGTACTGCTGGACGTTTGCCACTCTTCTTCACGAATTTTTGGACACGGTAGGAAACTCTCATCGGAGCATGGGTCCTGACTTGCCTGTCAGATGCACCAATAGTGACTAGCAGCTTCCCTCCGCGCAAGAACCTCGCCCGGCTCACGCTCCCCGCTCCGTGCCCCTTCAGCTCGTGGAACAGAGGAACTGGGGGGCGGTCTGCCGAGCAGGGGTATCTGTACAGCCTGACTCGGCCGCAGCAGTCGCCGATAGTGATCACTTGTCCGTTCGGCGATCGATCGGTGCAGGTGATTTTCGTGTCGTTCTCTGTACCGATGAAGATACCCTTCGGATGTTTGGGGAGAGGAGGGGGGGCGAGTAACCACGCCAGGAGCGGGGGGGGGACTGTACTCAGTTTGTGCATGGCCGTAGTCGTATGACCGTTGACCCTCGCATCCCTACTATGCCGGGACGGAGCACGTCGGGTTTTCACTGCCGAGCATTTAGGCTACTCGCGGGCAAGTGACTCCATACCTCGCTCCAAAAACGGCACTGAAAACTATTTTGTTGGCGCTGCATAACGAAAGCATTGATGCTATTACCTTTTGGGGGACTTTCAGAGAGGGGGGGGGGGGAAAGACGAATAGAAATGACGATTACTGCAGCACCGACCATTCGAAAGCAACGCGGGCTGCTGCCCGGACTACAGCTGGCCTTGGCGGGTGTGTTTAGCTTACCGTTCCGAACTACACTCCATGGAGTTCGCACGACACGCGTGGTAGCAATTGCATGACATGGACTATCTACCGCAAGCTGCACGCACCCACGAAGACCCACATTCCTCATTTTTGTTTTATCGCTAGGAAATGCCCCGCCCCCAAAAAAGGGTTCACAGTTTACAGTGCATAAAACGAAAAACGTTAACCCATTAGGGTAGCCATCACTAGCACGAGTCCTGACAGTGACCCCATCCCCCCCCTACCTACCGTGAGCGGTTAGGGCCAAAGCTACGGTAGGGCGGTCACTTTGTTTTTTTTTGCACTAGCTCGGGGTCACTCGCGCGACTGATCCCCCCCCTATTCCTTCGCGGTCTTAGCTTTCCGTTGCAAATTTCATTTGGCGACACGAATCCACCATGGAATGGTTAACAGTCTTGCAGCAGGAAGATCGCCTAACGTATTTTTTGTCGGTGAGGTGCGAGTATGGAAAAAAAGGGAACATCATCATAACACCGTCACAACATCCTCCCTGCTAGTACCGTACCCTTGGTGTTAAGTCAAGAACGCTTACCCTAGTCGGCCAGGCGAACGCGCATGTCTCCGTGCTCCATTCCACGTCCTTGTACTTGGTGGTGTTGCTCTGCGTTGGTGTCGACGATCAAACAACAACAAAAACAAAATGGGTGGGCAAAATGGGTGGGCAAGTGTATTGGGACGCCTGTCGCGATAGAGGTAGCACATTTGGACAAACGTGTTTTTCTTTTTGCTGAATGAACGACGGGACTTTCTTAACCCAAAATCGTCGGAATCTCACCATTCTTGTTTCGCAAGATTTGACGACTTTTTTTTTCAACTAGGCCACGGGTTTGGTCATAGGGTTTTGCATTTTCTGTTCACTTGACCCTTTTTTGCACCGCAGTCCCGACATGAGTACAAAACACTTGGAGTTAGACTGGATTAATGTTAGGAGTTGGTGAAAGGGTTAAAATATGTTGTTTTGGTGCTGCTTAAGCGGTTAGGAGCCTCTGAAAACAAATGGTGCACACTGTTTTTAACCGTAGAAGGCATTTATACGTTTTGGAGAAGTTTCAGATAAAATATAGTTCCTCATGAAAAAAAAAAAAAAAAGTGCGGCGCTATAATAGCTTTGCTGCTATTATTAGTGTTTGCCGCTCTGTATCGGGACCATCTTCAGAGCTGTTTCGTTCCGCACCATCCTTGTGTATACGTGCTGGTGTTTCTCTGTAATGACGATCGACAAAAATGTGGGAAAGTCATTGGTGGAAGCTAAAGATAGTGAACTAACGACGACGACAAAGCTACAGTAGTGTTTTCGCTAAGGTTTACCGCTCTCTGCCTTGGGACATCCTTTTAACTAATTTCTGCTATGTTGTAGTACGTAGATATGGAATTCAAAATTCTACTTTGTCGTCGATGTAAGCGATCACGTAGCGTATACCAGGTAGGTAGCAGTGCGGGATGGGGGGCTTGCCCCTTTGCTGGTTTCCTTAGTAATTTAATCATTGACCACGCATCCCTGTCGAAAATCATTGACCACCGTTCCTGCTCCTGATAAAGACTCCTACAACATTTTGAGCGCTAGGTTTGTTTCTCTCCACATATTACATTGGTTGTCTTTGCTTATCTACCCCGCTTCCTGTCTGGCCGTCCTGTGGCCGTCCTTTTTCCTCCAGGACAGCGATCGCTTTCTCGCTACTCATGTTTCGTTACGTCTTCTTTTGTCATGCCATACCCGTGCCTAAGGTCAACAGGAGCACAAGCAAAGATCGCGAAAAAAGGAGTGTGTGTGGCTTCGAGGTTTTTGTTTTACTCCTGAGTTGCGTTTCTTATATTTTTATTGGCGACTTTTTTTTCGCCAACCGGCTAGAGACGTTTGGCCCATAAATTGCGGTCCATAATGTGGGATGTTCTGTTAATCGGTGAAACGTTGCTTAAATTTTCTTCAAATTCGTTCGTAAGGGTGAGCTACAGAGATATTCAAGGGAATAACTCAAAAAAATAAAATAACGGTGGTACTTTCTACCACAGCACGCGTGGATGAGACGCTTGCCCGCGCCACACCTGATGCTTGCCCTTGTTGGAATCCCAGATGTGTAACTGCCCCCCCTCGCAGTTAGATCGAATCCAGTCGCCATCTTTACTGAAGTCCACCGATGTCACCTTCAAAATCGTTTTTCGGGAGGATGAAATGAAAGTTAGGTCGCATCCAGTCACGGTATTGCCTAGAAGTTTGCGGAGTCTTCGACACAAGGATGAGATTCATGCGAATCCCCTTCAAATAGAACGCGTCCTAGATGATGAGATTTAATGTTTCACGGCGTCGGTGCCAACTGAGGCCGACTATTACATATATATATATATATATATATATTTATTTATTTTTTCAAGGGTATTACACATCTTGGACGCGTGCTACAATTAAGGTATACCGCATTTTGGCAGTTTCGTTTTCTGAAAGGCAGGGGTTCCTTAACCCAAAATCGTCAGAATTTCGTTTCTATTCTTGGAAATGCGTTTTCTTGGAGTATGTCGTAGGCGGCGGTGCTTGTTCGTGGGGGAAACTCTTTTGATTTTCTTCACATCAGTTTTTTTGGATGGGGTTTTAGAGAGCTCCTCACGCGAGGATCAAGGGTACGGTTTTGGTAGGGGGGATGTTACGACGGTGCTATGGTGATGTTATGGTGATGTTATGATGATGTTAGGAGGGTGTTATGATGATGGTATGATGATGTTACGATGATGTTACGATGATGTTATGATGATGTTATGATGATGTTACGATGATGTTATGATGGTGTTATGATGATGTTACAATGATGCTGTTATTATGTTATGATGATGTTATGATGATGCTATGATAGTGTTATGATGATGTTAGGATATACGCCCAATTTTCCCCGCTGAAATCGAGCCACTTGCACGAGTGATTCTGCCAAACCACACGGACTAAAAACACTCTAGGCGGTTGTTCGGGTGAAGCGTAGCTTTACCTTTTTCCATAGTGAATGAATATCACAAAAAAAATAAAACACCACAAAAAAAACACAAGAAAAAACTCAAGACTGCAAAGGAACAGGGGAGAGGCACTCGACGCGCGAGCGACCCCGAGCTACCGCAAAAAGAGGGGCAAAAAAAAAAAAGTTGACACGTGCTATGATAGAGGTGCTGCTAATTTTTGGCCAAAAAGTACACATTTTTTTTGTTCAGCCCATA